>OY740790.1:9517171-10162171 GCA_963514005.1 Raja brachyura
CTTGTTTTATGCACACAAAAATGCTAGAGAAACTCAGCGGGTGAGACAGCATCTATGGAGCGAAGGAAATAGGTGACGTTTCAGGTTGAAACCCTTCTTCAGACTGATGTGGGGGGGGGGGGGGGGTCCATCGCAGGTGATAGACTACTGATAGGGTAGTCTATCCATCGAAGACGAAAGACTACTGACCGATATCCACTATAAAGCCACTGATTCCCATGGCTATCTGGACTACACTTCTTCCCACCCTGCTTCCTGTAAGGATTCCATCACCTACTCCCAATTCCTCCGTCTACGCCGCATCTACACCCAGGATGTGGTGTTCCACACCAGGGCACCGGAGATGTCCTCATCGCACCATCTTGCCACATCTTCCCATCTCCTCTCCTGTCTGCTTTCTGCAAAACTCCTCTCTCCTTGTTTTATGTGTTCTGCCCAGATATATTTCCATATACACCTTAAATAACATTTACACTTGTGGATTTATAATTTTCCTCGCCGCAGTATTGATTGGATAAAAATGGTGATGGCAGGAGATGTTGAGGCTGACTGATGTTTAAATTGTGTGAGATGAGTGAGATAACTAGTGATTGATTGAAGTAGATTAGACATTTATGTGCATGACAAAATCATATTTCTATGTGGATTTAAGTTTCTGCAATTTAAAAAAAAATGAGTGAAGAAAGGCAGCAGTATGAAATTATTCCTTGCTGATTGCTCCTGACATGAAACAAAAATCTTTGATTACAAATTTGTAAAGTGTAAGGCAGCATCAGCAGAATACCTTGGCAATGGGTTTGATTGCAATCTGCGAGGAAACTGGGATTACTGAATGCAAGGAATTACTTGACCTATTAGGTCAGTTTAAATCATTCCATGGAGAGGGCCTTTTCTATGCTGTACGATGGCTCTACTGATTGGGAAATGACATTACTGGAGTGATTCGCGATAATGGAGAGTCTGAAGTTGGGTCTCGACCCGAAACAGCGCGTATCCATCCTGCCTGACCCGCTGAGTTTAGTTTGGAGATCGTTTAGTTTAGAGATACAGTGCAGAAACAGACCCTTTGGCCCACCGAGCCCACGCCAACTAGCGATCGCCCCGTACGCGACCACTGTCCTGCACGCTAGAGACAATTTGCAATGTTTACCAAAGCCAAATGAACCTACAAACCTGCCGTCTTTGGGGTGTGGGAAGAAACCGGAGCACCCGGAGAAAACCCACGTGGTCACAGGGAGAACGTACAAACTCCATACAGACAGCACCTGAGGTCAGGATTGAACCCGGGTCTCTGGCGCTGTGAGGCAGCAACTCTACCACTGCGCCACCGTGCCGCCCAGGAGAGGGTGACAATTGAGGTGCGGTCCGAGGTGTTTACTTTTCTCAGCCAATCAATGATCACTCAATGATACTTTATTGTCATGGTGGCGCAGCAGTGGAGTTGCTGCCTTACAGCGAATGCAGTGCCGGAGACCCGGGTTCGATCCCGACTACGGGTGCTGTCTGTATGGAGTTTGTAGGTTTTCTCTGAGATCTTCGGTTTCCTCCCACACTACAAAGACGTACAGGTTTGTAGGTTAATTGGCTTGGTAAATGTAAAAATTGTCCCCAGTGTGTGTGGGATGGTGTTGATTTGCGGGGATCGCTGGTCTGCGCGGACCCGGTGGGCCGAAGGGCCTGTATCCGTGCTGTATCTCTTAACTGTATCTCTACACTCTTACGTGCACCAAAGTACAGTGAAATGCTTTGTTTTGCACACAATCCATTAACATCATGCAGCAGATTTCACCCAGGCAGTACACACCCAGTCGCCACATTATTGACGCTGACAAAGTCTCAAAAGTTTTATCAAACTTTTTGATAAGTCTCAAAAGTCGCAAAACTAAATTAAATAATTAGTTTGTTTCCTGCTTGTACAATTAGTACAAATGCAGAAATTTCCAGTTTTAATGCAGTTGTATCTAAATGAATATTTGCCATCTTCATTTCTCTCCAATGTCTATTGTTGCTGGAACTGATGCTTGAATTGAAGTTGTGTCACTGATGAGCTCTGTTTATCTATTAGACACAAAGAACTGCAGACTCTTGCATTGAACACAAAGTGCTGGAGTAACTCAGCGGGTCAGGCAGCATCTCTGGAGGACATGGATAGGCGATATTTTGGGTTGGGACTGTCCTTCAGACAGAAGAATGCTGCCTCCTATCTTTGTTTTCCAGAGATGCTGCCTGACCCGCTGAGTTTCTCCAGCACTTTGTGTTCTACTGTTTATGTATCGATTGCCTTCTTGACGAGGAAGGTCAGTCCGAGGAAAGTTACTTTGTACTATTGCCCCTTTGCTTTTTAGCTGGGAAATACTTCTATTGACAGGTAATTGATGCAATGCAGACACTGGTCAATAAATTTACAAACTGCATCGATTGGAGTGTGGGATGGATAGTTTTCAGGTCACCAGAACAAGCTTGCGGGCATTTTAAAGAAAGCTGCTAAATGATCGGCTACAAATAAATTAATTTGGTTGATATAATGCTTCTAATATCCCATAATGAGGTTGTTGCCAGGACTAGAGGGTCTGAGCTGTCGGGAGAGGTTGAGTAGGCTGGGACTTCTTGGAGGGCAGGAGTATGAGGGGTGATCTTAGAGGTGTATAAAATCATGAGAGGAATAGATCGGGTAGATGCACTGAGTCTCTTGCCCAGAGTAGGGGAATCAAGGACCAGAGAACATAGTTTTAAGGTGAAGGGGAAAAGATTTGATAGGAATCTGAGGGGTAATGGGCCAGTCCCACTTAGGCGATTTTTCTGGCGACTGCAAGCGGGGGGAGCGCTGTCTGAGTGAAATTCACACGGTGCAAACCCAATGTGATACAGACGCACAACGCAATGAACAGGAAGGATGGCACTGTAATTAAGACGGTGGAAGCACTGTGTATGGGAAGGGGCATGTAACTCCTTTAGGCGAGGGAGGGGGAGAAGGAGTGGAGACAACGTTTAAGAAGCCAGGATATACGGCTGTGAAGCTCGGCGGACAATAACATTACAGGTCTGAAGAAGGGTCTTGAGCCGATCTCCTTAGATGCTGCTGCACCCGCTGAGTTTCTCCAGCCTTTTGTGTACCCTCGATTCTCCAGCATCTGCAGTTCCTTCTTTAACATTACAGGTCGGTTATCCTTGGTTCTGAAAACTACTGCTTACGGTTATTTTTCCCAATGAGCCAATGAAATTCACCAGTCAGCACCGGCGAGAACCTATGACCTCCTGGCGACCCACTACCACTGCAGCTATGGCTTGAGAATTCTCACTACTCTCCATGGCGGCTTCATTCCAGTCGCCGCTAATTTTGTCAACATGTTGAAAAATTTGCGGCGACCATAACGAGGCCGCGACTCGTTCCCAGAATGCGGGAACTCCTCGCGACCATGAAGGCGACTCCCCGGCAACCACCCGCGAACATGTGGCAACCGTGTGGTGATGGCATAGTCTCCTGCAGTCGCCTAAGTGGGACAGCCCATTACTTTTTCGCACAGAGGGTGGTGGGTGTATGGAACGAGCTGCCAGAGGAGTTAGATGAGGCTGGGACTGTCCCAACGTTTAAGGAACAGTTGGACAGGTACATGGATAGGACTGGTTTTGAGGGATATGAACCAAATGCGGGCAGGTGGGACAAGTGCAGGCGGGACATGTTGGCCAGTGTGGGTAGGTTGGGCCGAAGGGCCTGTTTCCACGTTGTGCAGGCAGCACTCGTAGTCAGGATCGAACCAGGTTCTCTGGCACAGTTGGGCCACTGATGTGCTACCGTGTCGCCCAAATAAAATATAAAGGTTTATTATTGTAAAGCTAAGTGACTGAGCCTCACACTGGTACAAGACTCACAATTGAGTAGTTAGATCAGAACGAGACTGTACAGACGCAAGCAGAATTCATATCACGAAGGACATTGGCATGAAGGCAGGCTACAAGATTCATTTGATAAGCGACTGACAGCTCCTGTCCCGCTTTCAGATGTGTAGCTGTTGCCTTGTACTGACTGCTGGGGGATTTATATTTGACGAGCCAGCACTTTAAAGGCTCTACGAACCTCTGAAGTTCAAGCAGGCAAGTCAGCTGCCTGGTGCTGAGATTGCACGGAGCTTTGTAAAGACATCTCAGACATTAAACCGGCAGAGCTGTGGAAAGAAGAAAGGATGCGGGTGCAAGAACGCATGTACTTGTGGACTCAGTAACCCGACATCGCACAACACAACGCGCACAAAGCTCGCATTCTCTACATAATTAATACAGCTGGCGGCTCTGCTGTTGTGAGACTGGGCCAGGAATTGCAGCGGGGGATTAAAACTTTGATAAGTTCATAGGTCATAGGAGCAGAATTAGGCTGTCTAGCCCATCTGTGGCACAGTGGTGCAGCGGTAGAATTGCTGACCCACAGCACCAGAGAACCGGGTTCGATCCCGACCATGGGTGCTGCATGTACGGAGTTTGTACGTTCTCCCTGTGACCACATGGGTTTTCTCCGGGTGCCCGAGTTTCCTCCCACACTCCAAAGACGTACAGGGTTGTAGGTTAATCAGCTTCTGTAAATTGTAAATTGTCCTTAATGTGCAGGATAGTGCAAGTGTACGGGTGATCGCTAGTTGGCGTGGACTTGGTGTGCCACAGGGCTTGTTTCCATGCTGTATCTTTAAAGTCTAAAGAGTCTGCCATTCAACCGTGGCTGATCAATCTTTCCCTCTCAACCTCATTCTCCTGCCTTCTCCCCATAACCTTTGGCACCCTTACTAAGTAAGGAGATGGGGGTGGGGAGGAAATAAGATGTCCTATTTTTAAATATTAAGGCAGAGTAACAGGTAAACTCAGAGGGTGGTGGGCATATGGAACGGGTTGCCAGAGGGGAGGTAGTTTATTTTAATTTGGAGATACAGCCTGTAAACAGGTGCTTCGGCCCACAGAGTCCACACTGACCAGCGATCCCTGCATATTATCACTATCTTACACACACTAAGGACAGTTTACACTTTTACCAAGCGAATTAACCTACAAACCTTTACACATTTGGATTGTGGGAGAAACCGAAGATCTGGGAGAAAAGCCACGCTGTCACGGGGAGAACGTACAAACTCCATACAGGCAGCACCCGAGGTCAGGATCGAACCAGGCGCTGTAAGGCAGCAACTCTACCGCTGCGCCACCGTGCCGGCCCAATTGAGGCAGGTACTATAACAACATTTAAAAGACACGGACGGATGCAAAGAGTAGAAAGGCGTAGAGGGATTTGCACCAACGCAGGGAAATGACTGAGTTGGGCAGAAAGGCCTGTTTCTGTGCTACATGATTCTATGACTATAACAGATCAGGTGGCTCTGTAAGGCAGCAACTCTAAAGGGCCTGTCCCACTTTCACGACCTAATTCACGACCTCTTCCAAGTTTGCCCATGACTCGGACTCGCAGCATGGTCGTCACAAGGTCGTAGATAGGTCGTAGCTGGCCGTGATGCTAGTTGTAGGTACTCGTGGCATCAAGTAGGTCGGGGCGTTTTTCTAGCCTGATGAAAAATGTCCACCAGTAAAAAAGGTTGTGAAAGTGGGACAGGCCCTCAACACTGCCAATGTGCCATCCTAGTGTAGATGGGGGATCTTGATCAGCTGGAGCATGTCGGCCGAAGGGCCTGTCTCTGTGCTGTTTGACTAAAAAGGTGCTCCCTCTTCAAAACAATTGTAAGGAAAAAAGCCTCCTTAGAATTATGTTTCTGTCAATTTAGAAAGGGTTTAATGCAAAGAAGAGACTGATTCATAACTGGGATGGGTTTCTTCACTGAATTGGATGATTAATCATCCGCTTGATGTCCATTGGCATTCTGGTGTTAATTAATGAGCTTTCCTAAATTTCTCCCCAAACCTGCTTATAATGAGCCTGCCAGAATTCCGTGGATCCCACTGCTAGCCTGCAGATGATTAAAATGAAGGCTCTTTCTCGTTTTAATATTTATTGCAAGCACTGAAGAGTTGAACACGAAAACAGGACAGGCATCCATAAATTAAATGAGCAGATGCGGATTAATCACAACAGCTGAGAGGCTCGGCTGCAGGAGTTATCTTCCTCTCCGAGTGCTGTGTCTCGAATGCTCTCGCTGTTGGCCACGCACTGTTTAACCCTTCGTGTGGCAGGTACGCTGTTCTTCCAGAGAGTCGCTGGCATGCAAAATGTCTTTCATGTAGTGTTGGAAACTATCCGAGAAATTCATCTCTGCAAATCCTTTCTTGCATCACTTGCACATTCTCATTACACAAGGCCTTAATGGCTTCCTTCTCAACAAAAGGGGCAGCAGAGTGGTGCATCTTGCCGAGCCGCTGCCTCACAGCGCCAGAGACCCGAGTCCGATCCTGACCTCGGGTGCTGTTTGTGTACATTGCTGTACGTTCTCCTTGTGACCGCTTGTATTTCCTTCGGGTGCTCCAGTTTCCTCCAACTTCTCAAATATGGAACTCGTGTGAACGGGTAATCAATGGTTGGCGTGGACTCGATGGGACGAAGGACCTGCTTCTATGCTCCGTCTCTGAGCTAAACTCTAAACTGTATCTGGGAACACATGACAGTAATAGACCATTATTAACACTGGTTGGTCACTCAATACATGATACCCAGCATACGTCTAGGATGTAGGATGAGAAAATGAGATAACATTAAATTAGTGTGCGGATGATCAATGGTCAGCGTGGGCTCATTGGGCCGAAGGGCCTGTTCCCTTGCAGTATCTCTAAACAAAATCATAATGTTATTATTTAGTTTAGAGCTGTAGTTTGGAAACCCGGAGAACGTGCAAACTCCACCCGTGGTCAGGATTGAGCACAGGTCCCAGGCAGCTGAGCCACTGTGCCGCCCAAAGCAGATGTGACATCATATTCAGTCACCACACTTCATAAGTTCATAGGTCATGAAAGCAGAATTAGGGCATTCGGCCCATCGAGTCTGCTCTGCCGTTCAATCATGGCTGATCTATCTTTCCCTCTCAATTCTCCTGCTTTTTCCCAATTGCCATTGCCACCCTTACTAATCAAGAACCTTTCAATCTCTGCGCAAAAATGCGCAATGACTTAACCTCCACGGCCCTCTGTGGCAATGAAGCCCACAGATTCACCACCCTCTGGCTGAAGAAGTTCCTCCTCATTCCTAAAGGTACACCCTTTTATTCTGAGGCTGTGCCCTCTGGTCCTGGACTCTCCCACCAGTGCAAGCATTTCTCATTCTGTCTCTCTCCTTTACATTGTTCTGTGTGTATGTCCATCAACTTGCCTTCCAATCAGTGTTGATCCCTAATGGACAGCGGCAAGAAAAAATAGATTTGGAAAAAGGAAACGGCCTATCCTGAATAAGAAAAACAATATGTTGGGTCAGTTTTCATGGAAGAGGCCACGGGATATCTCCTGGAGATGATGGATTGGAGCATGAGAAGTTGAAAGGAAGTCCCCAGTAAAGATACTCATCATTGTAGAAATAAACATCATTAAAATGACCAATTTTCCAGAACCTGATGTAGAAATGAGGAACTGCAGATGTTGGTTTACAGAAAAAGACGCAAAGTGCCGGAGTAACTCGGAGGGTCTGGCAGCATCTCTGGAGATAATGGACGGGTGAAGTTTGGGGTCAGGACGTCTTCAGAATGATGAACGATCATTTCATCTCTGGCCTTTGTCCAACTATCTGCCCATCAACCCCCCCCCCCCCCCACATGTATCCGCCTATCACTTGTCAAGTCTGACGAAGCGTCTCGACCCGGAACGTCGCCCAGTCCTTCTCTCCAGTTACTCCAGCATTTTGTGTCCACCTATCACTTGCCAAGCTGTGTCCCGTTCCCACTCTCTTACAGCTTCCCCCCCACACTACCGTCAGTCTGGAGAAGGGTCTCGACCTTCAACATCACCTATCCATGTTCTCCAGAGATGCTGCCTGACCCGCTGCATTACTCCAGCACATTGTCTTTTTTTTCTAGAAATTGATGATTTTCTTCCTGTGCATTTGCATTAAATAGTTACAAAATTAGAGGTTATACAGATTTTGATCTCCCAGAGTTCCGTAGACACTAGAGTGGTTTCCCAAGGAAGATAATAATTGTAATACTACTCCAAAGAAAAGTAGGAGAAATAGCCTGGTGATCCCCAGACCCAGACTGACACCAGTAGCAGAGACGATTATTATCAATTATTAAGCAAGATTTAGCAGAGTGCAGAAAATAATAAGACTGAAAGGTCCGTGTGGATTTATGAAAGGGGAATCATGTATGGCAATTCTAAGGGAGGCTTTTGAGTTTGCAGGTTAATAGAAAAATGAAAAAAAAGAAACCAACAGACCTGGTCCTCAATAGAGTGCCTCGTAAGAGGTCATTAAACAAAATCTACCACAGAGTACATTAAGCATAATGCTACCATTGGGGGCAGTACCCCTAGAATGGGTTGAAGTTTACTTGAATTTATTATTGTCACGTGTACAGTGAAAAGCCTTTATATCCCCTGCTGTCCAGTCAACGAAAAGACTACATGATTACTTTAGAGATACAACGTGGAACCCGGCCCTTCGGCCCACCAAGTCCACGCCCGCCAGCGATTATCTCGTACACTAGCACTATCCTCCACACTAGGGACAATTTACAATTAACAGAAGTCAATTAACCGATAATCCTGTACATCTTTGGAGTGTGGGGAGAAACCGGCGCCCCCGCAGAAAACCCACGCGGTCACAAGGAAAACTTGACAACTGCGCACAGACAGCACCCGTAGTCAGGATCGAGCCCAGATCTCTGGCGCTATAAGGCAGCAACTCTATCACTGCTGCCAGCCAAGGTAATTGCAATCAAGCCGTCCACAGTGTACAGATGCAGGATAAATGGAATAACGTTTGGTGCAAGGGAAAGTCTTGTAAAATCTGATTAAAGAGGTCGATGGGAGGTCAGGACCGCTCTCTAGCTGGTGATGGGACGGTTCAGTTGCCTGAAAACAGCTGGGAAGAAGCTGCGTCTGAGGGAAAATTGTGTCAGAATATAGTAGTCATGTTTGCGTTTCGAGGCTGTTGCAGTGGTCAGTGGTGTAGACTTTCTGTGCTGTCCAGTTCCATGTTCTCCCTTCCATTCAGTGCAAGGTCACCTTCCAATGGGCTGTGTAAGATATTCCCAGTGAATGCCGTATGCCATGTATTAATCAGCACTGTAACCCTCTCAGTACAGCCTAGCACCACCGGAAAGGCTTTTCCTTCTGGCCTTCACTGTACCGTAAAATGTTTCTGTCATTCCAAAAGGTTTTGAATGAATTTGCATGTTAAACACAACAACATTAATAAGATATTGAATGTAAATGTGAGCTATCACTGATGCACATTGTTCAATCCTATACGTGATTGCATTGGTGAAAAAAATTCAAGTCCACCACGGCTCCGATCAATCATTTTAATAAATTATTCATTGAATGGTCGCGTACTTTATTGACTGGAGAAATGGAACTGTATCCAAGGTTATACGTAAGGAGTTTTGTTTGTCCCTTTTACCCTCCAGTTGCCCATACCTCTCACTTCTTCGTAATCCTTATGCCCAAAAAATACTTGTAGACTCTTTCACAAGTTCGTATGGAGTCATAGAGTATGGAAACATGACCTTCAGCCCACCATGTCCATGCTGACCAAGCTGGCAAAACTGGGCTAGACCCATTTGCCTGCATTTGGCCCATAACTGTCTAAATCCTTCCTATCTATACATCTGTCCATATGCCTTTCAAAAGCCATAGTTGGATCCGCTTCTATAGATTCCTCTGGCAGCTTGTTCAGATAAAGTAACATTTTCACACAAAGGGTGGTGGGTGTATGGAACAAGCTGCCAGAGGAGGTAGTTGGGGCAGGAACTAAAAGATACATTTAAAAGATACTTGGACAGGAGTATGGATAGGAAAGGTTTAGAGGGATATGGGCCTAATGCAGACAGGTGGGGCTAGTGTAGATGGGGCATCTTGAGCAGCGTGGGCAAGTTGGGCAGAAAGGCTTGTTTCTGTGCTGTATGGCTCCCCGATGTTCTAAACCTAAACCATATCCTGTACCGCTCCAATTCCCTCCCACAACTCAAAGCCAGATAGGTGATGTAGAAACAAGGATCTGCAGATGCTGGACCGAAAATATACCACATAGTGCTGGAGTAACTCAACGGGTCAGGCAGCTTCTCTGGAGAACATGGATAGGTGACGTTTCAGGTCGGGGCCTTTCTTCAGACTGGGAGTAAAATGGGATTAGCAGTGGATTAATGTAAATAGGTGCATGATGGTCAGTACAGACTTGGTAGGCCGAAGGGCCAGCTTCCCTGCTCAATGACTCTACGATGTACTGAACTGTGAGTACAGGCCTCTGGGAATGCCGCCTGGTAATTTAAGTGCTTGCTGTCCGCAAGCCTCTATTGATTGTGAGCCCATTCAAGATCCAGGGGTAGGTAAATTGGATCCTTCTTGTTAATAATTGATATTTGGTCCTTCGTGTATCGGATCTTCATGCCACATCCAAGCCTTGGCTTGACTGCCTTTACTAGTAACGCCGCAAGCTGCCTCGTTACTGAAGCAGCAGCAGCAAACTGCAGTCAACACTGCCTTCGCCTGTGCTCATCTCCAGAGCAACTGCTGGAGGCAAAGCCACTGATGAAGCAGCTGAAGGTGGCCAGAACGCGGTCTCTTGCTTTCCTTTCGTTCAATGCTGCTTGTATTGTTACCAGTGCAAATGCAGAGTGAAATTCCTTTCTTCCATACAATACAGTATTCCCATACCTAAGCACATCCTCGATTAGCAAGTGAATAAAAATAGCCCCTGAGCCTGCGTCCAAGGGGCACCAAGTTTAGCGCCATTTTCAAAGTCCATGTATAAAATCATGAGAGGAATAGATCGGGTAGTCTCTTGCCCAGAGTCTCTTGCCCAGAGTAGGGGAATCGAGAACCCGAGGATATAGGTTTAAGGTAAAGGGGAAAAGATTGTATAGGAATCTGAGGGGTAACTTTTTCACACAAAGGGTGGCAGATGTATGGAATGAGCTGCCAGAGGAAGTAGTTAGGGCAGGTACTATCACAATGTTTAAGAAACATTTAGACAGCTACATGGATAGAACAGGTTTAGAGGGGTATAGGCCAAAAGCAAGAGGTGGGACTGGTATAGATGGGGCATGTTTGTCGGCATGGGCCAGTTGGGCCGAAGGACCAGTTTCCACACTGACTCCAGTCTGCGCTCTACTTATTATGAGCGGTGCCGATGATCCAGCCATCGCCTTCCCTGGTCACGACGTCTCTCTCCTCTCTATTTCATTGTAAACCTACGCTATTTTATATTGTGGATTCTGGTTTAAATTATTAGCAATTTCTGAAATTAGCATTTGGAGACTGTGTAGAAACCTCAAGATGAATTGACACCTGCAATGGCAGAAAAATGTCGGATACTCAGCTGTACTAGTTTGCACCCCAGCTTCAAAGTTTGATTCAGAAGTACATGGTGCTGACTTGCCCTGGAATTTTGCAGGTGATTTAAGTGCTACAATACTCAAGTATCCTCACCACATTAATGCTATTTGGTGCATAGGTACATGAAAGACAACACAAACACCAATTCAGCAAGTCATCCAACACCTTAGTCTCTTTATGTGTAGGGAGGAACTACGGATGCCAGTTTACACCAACGGGTCAGGTTGCACATCTGGAGAGAAGGAATAAGTCACCATTTGGGCCGAGACCCTTCTTCAGGCTGAGAGAGAAACTAATGGTTCCCTCTCTAGTTCACTCGCTAGTTTTCCTTTCGACGACTCTGTCTGAAGAAGGGCCTCGACCCGAAATGTTACCTATTCCTTTTCTCCAGAGATGCTGCCTGACCCATTGGTGTAAACCAACATCTGTAGTTCCTCCCGACACATAAAGAGATAAAGAGGTAAAGATAGCAAAGTCAAGGGATATGGGGTCGTAGGAGGTCGTCGTAACTCTACCTCATGCTCGTGAGTGGTCTCCGCGTACTCGAGGCCTCAAGTAGGGCGCAGCGTTTTTTCCAGGCTGATAAAAAATGTCCACGAGTTTAAAAAAAAGTCGGCATGGAAAAAATGGTAACTTTTTACTCGTAGCTGGTTTGTAGTAGGTTGTGATGGTAGTCGTAGGTAGTCGCAGGTCAGTAACTGGCCCGACAAAAAATGGAAACATTACATCATTTTGTCGTGATCATTTTCCACTCGTAGCTAGTCGTAGTTGGTCTTAGGTGGAAGAATGAGGTTGAGGGGGTTCGTAGACATAGTCGTAGGAGGTCTTTTACTTTGGTGAGTCAACGCGACCTTGACATTTTTTTCAACTCGTCTAGGGTCTTCTAAACTCATGGATTAGGTCGTCCAAGTGGGATAGGCCCTAAACTTAGAACAATGCCTGTGCCTTGTAGTGGCCCATGCACTTTATTCTTTTTATATGTATGGCTTGCTGAAGCACTGTACTTTACTGCAGGTTGTAATATTGTTATTCTTCTACAAGATATGGATTATTTTGTCTGGAACATCGGCGATTGTGGAGAGACTTGATAGAAAGATACAAAATAAATATATTTGGGAAGGCATAGATAGGGTAGACAGTCAGAACCTTTTCCCCAGGGTGGAAATATCCAACAATAAAGGGCATAGCTCTGAGATGAGAGGGGCAAAGTTCAATGGAGATGCGCAGGGCAAGTTTTTTACACAGAGAGTGGTGGGGGCTTGGGGTGGGGGTGGAGGCAGATATGATAATGGTGTTTAAGAGGGTTTTAGATAGGTGCTTGGAAGTGCGGGGAATAGAGGGATATGGATCATGTCCAGGCAGATGGGGTCAGTTTAATTTGGCATCATGTTCGGCTCAAACATTGATAGCCAAAGGGTTTGTTCCTGTGCTGTACTGATCGAGGTATTTGTAATATCCTCCCCCACTCTCTTCCTCCCCCATATAACTCCCCCCCCCCTCTTCCCCCCCCCCCCCGTTCCCCACCTGGATTTGTTCCTGTTTCTCCCCTCCCCCTCCCCTTCCCCTTCTACCTACATTCCTTCCTCTAGCTTCACAATTCGCAACTCCTCAATCCTTTTGTCTCTTACCTCGGGCTATTCATCTCTTGCCTTTGTCCAACAATTTGTATATCAAATAACTCTCTTCACCTGCGTCGGCCTGTTACCTGCCAGGCTTTGTCCTACCCCCCGCCCCCCTCCCTTCCAACATTCCACTGCCCCCCATCCCCTTCCGCTGTCAATCAATCTGAAGAGGAGTCCCGACCCAAAACATTGTCTTTTATGTTCTCCAGAGATGCTGCCTAATCTGTTGAGTTACATAGATTGATATGGCGTGGAAACAGGCCCTTTGGCCCAATTTACCCAACATATCCCAGCTACCGTAGTCCACCTGGTCCACATCCCTCCAAACCTGTCCTATCCTTGTACTTGTCTAACTGTTTCGTAAGGCTTGGGATAGTCCCAGCCTCAACTACCTCCTCTGGCATCTTGTTCCATACACCCACCACCATTTGTGTGAAAAAGTTACCCCTCAGATTCCTATTAAATATTTTCTCCTTCACCTTAAACCTATGTCCTCTAGTCCTCGATTTACCTACTCTGGGCAAAAGACTCTGTGCATCTACCCGGTCTATCCCTCCAGCACTTATGTCTTTTTTTGTAAATCAGCATCTGCAGTTCCTTGTTTCTGTGTTCTGTGCTCTGCACTGTGCACTCAGTTTCCTCCAGCTTTTTGCACGACCTGTGTGGCAAGGTGGTACTCAATCCATTTGAGTAATCGCTGGAGAAATTGGATAGACCAATGCATACCATACCATCACAATACAAATCAGTATCAACTCTTCTAGGTTAAAATGCATGGACTTTTGGCTACTTACTATTTAATACATTTGTACATTTAGATTTAGAAGTGGAGATATTGAGTGGTGCAAAAACCAACAGACACAAACGAAACATTTAGGCAGAATTTGGGCGGCACAGTGGCGCAACTGGTAGAACTGCTGCCTCACTGCACCAGAATTCTGGATTCAATCCTGACCTCTGGTGCCTTTCTGTGTGGCGCTTACACGTTTCCCCTGTGACTGCTTGGGTTTCCTCTGGTGCTCGGGTTTCCTCCCACATCCCAAAGACATGCGGGTTTGTAGGTTAATTGTCCCTCTGTAAATTGCCACTAGTGTGCAGGGAGTGGATGAGAAAGCGGGATAACATAGAACTAGTGTGAAGGCGTGATCGATGGCCGGCGTGGACCCGATGGACCGAAGGGCCTGGTTCCATTCTGTATATCTAAACTAAAACTAAAATGCTTTGAAATAATCTGTTTTGTGATGCTGCTTTAAGAACAATGTCTTAAAAAAAGGTTTATTTTGTGTTTAGATTTTTGATAATTGGAATAATTTTGTCCATTTGTGTAATGAAAGATGATTGAATGAACAAAAAGCCAACAAAAAACGATCAGATATTTGATCCACTTGGCATGATTAACTAATTCTTTAATTGTTCTTAATTAAACCAATTATAATATTTGTCTTTTGAGCATGCGAATGTCATGAGAGCACTCTCGACTTAAAAATTTTAATTAGCCTGATAAGTCATATTATCCCTTTTAAGCATGGGAAAGATTTTGCTTTCAAGTACAGCTTGCGAATTCGTGGGTACTGACACACCAAGCGAATGCGAGAGAGAAGCCTACAGCCAAAGGCACAGAACCAGCCTAAATTATTAAGTTGGCCTCTGCCCTAGATTTTATCTTCAAGACCATTCATGGAGTCATACACAAAATGCTGGAGTAACTTTGCGGGTCAGGCAGCATCTCAGGCAGCCTCACCCGCTGAGTTACTCCAGCGTTTAGTGTCTATCTTCAGTATGAACCACCCCCTGCAGTTCCGTCCAACACACAGAGTCGGCTTGGAAACAGGCCCTTTGGCCCATCTTGTCTATGCCGACCAAGTTAACATTTGGGGAATGGTGACATTTGCCTGCAATTGGCCCATATCCCTCTAAACCCATTATAGTCTTTTAAAAGTCGTAAAAGTATGTACTTTTATCGCTTCCTCTGGCCGCTCATTCCAGATGTCGACTACCCACTGAGTGAAAATTTAACCCCGATGTCCCTATTAAAGTTCTCCCTCTCACCTTGTCCATGTGCTCTCGCTTTAGAATCTTTACCTTGGGGGTAAAGACTGTGAGTATTCCCTTTCCCCATGCCCCTCACGATCTTTGTCCCTTTGAGCAACTGGGAGAGGTTGAGTAGGCTAGGATTTTATTCCGTGGAGTGCAGGGAGGTGAGGGGTAATATTATAGAGGTGTATAGAATCATGAGTAAGGGGATCGAGAACGAGGACACGGGGGGAGGAAAGATTCAATAGGAACCTGAGGGGTTACTTTTTTACACAAAGGGTGGTGGGTATGTGGAATGAGCTGCCGGAGGAGGTAGTTGAGGTAGGTACTATCGCAACATTTAAGAGACATTTTGACAAGTTCATGGATAGGAAGGGTTTAGAGGGATATGGGCCAAATGCAGGCAATGTGACTAGCCCCAAATGCTAACTTGGTCAGCATGGACATGATGAGCCAAAGGGCCTGTTTCTATGGCGGCACTAGTGTAGATGGGGCATGTTGGTCAGTGTGTATCATCGATCACCCGTACTCTAGTTCCATGTTATCCCTACTTTCTCATCTACTCCCTAAATGCTAGGGACAATTTACAGAAGCCAGTTAACCTACAAACCTGCACCTATTTGGGATGTTGGGGAAAACCGGAGCACCTGGAGAAAACCCACGCAGTCACAGGGAGAAGGGACAAACTCCACACCCAGACAGCAGCCAAGCTCAGGATGGAAGCCAGGTCCCTGACGATGTGAGGTGGGAACTCTCCCACTGCCTCACCGTGTTGCCCTTTCCTCCTGTCTTCTTATCGCTCATTCTGTGGAACATTCCCTTGCTTACTGGACCTGCGATCAAGGCAGTTCTTGCAAAGTTGCAGCAGGGACAAATCAAAACACTAACTCATGGATATCCACTTTGGACAAAATACCTCCCAATCTGATGTCTACCTGTGAGAAGGATTTAAACAAAAATACCGAAGGCAAATATAAGAACATATCGGGGTGGCACAGTGGAGTAGCGGTAAAGTTGCTGCCTTACAGTGCCAGAGACCCAAGTTCAATTCTGACTACAGGTGCTGTATGTACAGAGTATAACCGTTCTCCCCGTGACCTGTGTGGGTTTTCTCCGGGTGCTCCGATTTCCTCCCACGCTCCAAAGAGATGTAGACTTGTAGGTTGTGTGGGAAGGAACTGCAGATGCTGGTTTATACCGAAGGTATGCACAAAATGCTGGAGTAACTCAGCGGGTCAGGCAGCATCTGAAGAAGGATTCTGACCCAAAATACCAACTATCCCTTTTTCTGTCTGACCTGCTGAGTTACTCCAGGTTTATAGGTTAATTGGCTTCTGCAAAGACCCACACCATCCTGGCCACACACTCATCTCCCTGCTACCTTCAGGTAGAAGGTCCAGGAGCCTGAAGACTGCAACGACCAGGTTCAGGAATAGCTGCTTCCCCACAGCCATCAGGCTATTAAGCCTGGCTCGGACAAATCTCTGATAACTAATAACCCATTATCTGTTGTTTGCACTTTATTAGTTTATTTATTCATGTGTGTATATATTTATATATGGTATATGGACACACTGATCTGTTTTGTAGTAAATGTCTTCTGTGTGCTGATGCAAAGCAAGAATTTCATTGTCCTATCAGGGACACATGACAATAAACTCACTTGGATTTGAACAAATTATCCCTAATTTGTAGGGTAGAACTAGTGAATGGATGATCGCTGGTCAGTGTGCCGAAGGGCCTGGTTCCACATTGTATCTCTAAACAACATATACACACAATATTGACACGCTGGATTAATTCAGCGGGTCAGGCAGCACCTCTGGGGAAAAAAAGTAATAGGTGACGTTTCGAGTCGAGACTTCTTCAGACAGTCAGTGGAGAGGAAAACTAGAGGTATGAATTGCAGGACTTATATATATTAGCAGGACTTCTAGGGTGGGAGAGATGGAGAGAGGGAATACAAGAGTTACTTGAAATTAGCTAAATATAATCTGGAAAATATGAGAATCTCCAAACAAGGTGGATTTAAATGCACAGGCATACAGTGCAGGTTAGTTCAGGGTAATTTGCCTGAGCTCATGAAAACGTCCCTAGGATTTAACATACAAGCCAAATATGTAATGATAATAATCCCTCATTACCCTCCATTGAAATAAATTCACTATAGCCTGCTGCTTCCGAATGGACTCCTGCAGTAAATGCTTCAGTTTGTTATTCCAATTATTATTGCTGCCCAGTGCAGATGAGGGAATTCAAAGGCCTGCAGCAAATATTTCTGCCTGACAAGTGACGAGCAAGTTCCTTTCTAATTATCGTGAAAATGTGAAAAGAATTTGCTGCAAGCTGACATCTTAACTACATGTTTTTTGCAGCGGTTGTGCGGCAATTCATCTTGCGAGGGGCTGCAGATGAAAGCAGCGACGTTCTGTGTGGATAATTAGATCCACTGCCTACCCTAATCACAGACGATTATTTCTGTGCTCCCCAAGTCCTGCTTCAATATTCCAACTTGCCTAGAACCATCTCCATCGGGCCTCCCTTCCACACTCGGCTTCAGGGTGCTGGTCCAGAAATACAAGCTAAAGAAAGATTGGTTTAGGTTGACTATTGTATGTGTTACATGGCACAGTGCAATGCTATGCTATCTAACAGATCATTTTCATTTAGATCAGCTTAGTTTAGAGTTACAGCCCACCGAGTCCACACCGACCAGCGATCACTGCACATTAACATTAGCCTGCACACACTAGGGACAATTTACAATTATACCAAGCCAATTAACCTACAAGCCTGTACGTCTTGGGAGTGTGGGACGAAACCGAAGATCGTGGAGAAAACCCGTGTAGTCCCGTGGAGATTGCACAAACGCCATACAGACAGCACCCGTAGTCAGGATCGAACCCGGGTCTCTGGCGCTGTGAGGCAGCAACTTTACCGCTGTGCCACCCATACATACATTAATCCAATCCAAAGGGGGAAGATACAGAGTACAGAATATAGTTCTCATCATTGTAGCGCACCAGTTCCACAGACAAAGTCCAATGTCCGCAATGGGGTAGAGGTGAATCAGACAGAACCCTAACTGATGGAAAGACCGTTCAGAAGCCTGATTACAGAGGGGAAGAAGCTGTTCCTGAGTCTGGAGGTGTGCGCTTTCAAGCTTCTGTGCATTTATATTCACTTATTCTGTAATTGTTTTATTATCAGTGATGGGCATGATTTTATCTTACGCTCTGATATAAATTTAACACGATGCGTATTTGCACAATGTAAAATGTCAGCATGGAGAGTGTTGACAGGACGGTCATATTGGCTTTATACATGTTTTAAAAAGCATTGCATCCCAGCAAATAGGCCGCCCAGACCAAGGGGGGGACCTGACATGGGTGGCCATTGTGAACGGGGGTCCCGGTTGGGGGAGGGGGGCGGGTGGTGGCGGTGAAATGGGAGCTATCGAGAAGAATTGAGTCCCGGAGAACCGGGGTCCAGGCTTTCAGACTGGTGATAATGATGGATCTGTAGACACAACAAACTGCAGATGCCGGTGTGCAAAATAAAACTGGAGAACATGAGGGGAGACCATTTGGTGCAAGTGCAGGGTACAATGCCCAATTAACAGGGAGGCTGGAAAGCACAGGGGAGTGGTAAAGGGAAGACTAGACATGAGGAATGCAGAAACATCACTGGAGGACGTGAATAGGCACTGATTCCAGTCGGACCCATCTCAATCATCTTTTAATTGAGTTTAGTTTAGAGATACAGCGCAGAAACAGACCCTTCAGCCCACTGAGTCCACGCATACCAGCGATCCCCGCACACTAATACTGTCCTACACACACTAGGGACAATTTTTATTTTTTTACATTTCACATTTATATTTACCAAGCCATTTACCGCCTTTGGAGTTTGGGAGAAAACTAAAGAACTCGGTAAAAACCCACGCAGGTCACGGGGAGAATGTACAAACTCCGTACAGACAGCGCCCGCGGTCAGGATCGAACCCGGGACACCGGCATTACAGGCAGTGTAAGGCGGGAACTCTAGCCCAGCCATCTGCCAATCAAACCCCTCTCACCTGTATCCACCTATCACTTTGTCCTGTCCCAACACTAATCCCACCTTCTCCCCCTCTCCCCCCCACTACAATCTGTCTGAAGAAGGGTCCCAACCTGAAACGTCACTTGTCCGTGACCTGCGGAGTAACTGGAGCAGTGGGACGGTGGTGTATTTCCAAGGCAGCATGGTGTGGCGGTCTGCTGGCCTTGTACTTTGAGGCAGGTGTGAGTGGGTGAGGGGACTGTGTCAGTGGAACAGAGTGACATATTGCAGAACATCCTGAAGACGGGTCTCTTTCACCCCTGCCTGCTGGTGGTGAGGTGTGATGGACGGGGAGCTATAGAACCCACTGGTTTGTCTTTTGTCATGAAGAATGCAGGGGTCAGAGATGCATACAATATACTTCACTTGAAACTTTTTGAGTTTGGAATTACAGCGTGGAAACAGGCCCTTTGGCCCACTGAGCTCATGCCGACCAGCGATCACTCTGTTGGCCAGCACTACCCTACACAACGGGGACAATATGCAATTTTTACAGAGGCCAATTTTAACCTACAAACCCTCATGTCTTTGGAGTGAGGGAGGAAACTGGAGCACCTGGGGAAATCCCATGTGGTCATGGGGAGAACGTGCAAACTCCATACAGTCAGCCCCCTGTAGTTGGGATTGGATCTGGGCCTCTGGCGCTGTCTGACAGCAACTTGACCACTGCGCCACTGTGCAGCAGAATACTGCTGATTCTCTGAACCTCCTTTTCACTAGTTGACATAAGTTCCATCCAAATGTATATCCGCATTTGCTCAACGGAAGAGACAAAGTGCCGGAGTAACTCAGCGGGTCAGGCTGCATCTCTGGAGAACATGGATAGGCGACGTTCCGGGACCAGTATCTGCACTTCCTTGTGTGTACAGATCTCAATTATTTGAACAGACGTTTTAGTTTCTATGGAGCAGATGAAACTGAAAAATAATGCCTGTGTTGTCAATGTGAAATGGCCACGGGACTCATCTGGTACTGACTGCTCTCCAGACAAGTGGAGCACCATCAGAATCAATCTGTGGTTCAGTAAAACACAGAGGTAAATGAAACCAGGTGGATATGTGCGGTTTTCAAAAGTTGACCTGCAGCCTCTAAGTAACTGGGTGCACCTACACAGCTGCTTTTTAAAAGCACTCAATGTATTTGAGTGCATTATTTGATTGCTCGAACTGAAAATAAATTCACAAGTGGACAGAGTCGACAGCACAAGTAGATAGAGTGGTGAAGAAGGCTTCGTGTCTGCTCACCTTCATTTGCCGGGGCATTGAATGTGAGAGTCAGGAAGTCTTGATGCAGCTCTATAGGACGTTGGTCAGGCTGTATTTGGAGTATTGCACGCTGTTCTGGTCACCCCCATTACAGGGAGGACATGGAGGCTTTGGAGAGGGTGCAGAGGAGGTTTACCAGATTCCTCCAACACAACTTGCTGGAGTAACTCAGCAGGTCAGCCAGCATCTCCGCAGAAAAGCAGTGGGTGATGTTTCGGGTCGGAACCCTTCTTCAGACTCTTTAGCAGAATGCCGCCTGGATCGGAGGGTATTCCAATCCAGGTTGGACAAACATGGATTTACCATGTTATGGGTTTAACAGCCGCAGGGATGGCGGTGGAGGCAGTTACATCAGGGGCGTTTGAGACTTTTGGAAGGGCACATGGATATGCTGGGAATGGAGGAATATGGATCACATGCAGGCAGATAAAAGTTGATTTAAGCATCATGTTCGGCACAGACACCATTGGCCTGGCCCTTGTCTGTATTGTGCTATGTTCTATGTTCATTGCAACCAAAACACATTTTACTCACAGCATCAATTTGGCTTTAAATCTCTGACAAAAAGATTTAAAAAAAATACAAACTGAACAACCTTTGGATATGTAGGGTACTGTAGTCTGATTCTAAGAAAATTAAAATATGCAGAGAGTTTCAACATTGACCATTAAGTCCCCTTGCAGCTAGCCAATCGATCCAGCTTACGCCTTTGAGCCTCCTGTCAGCATTGAACTCACCCTGAGGCTATAGATAATGGTGTAGAAATGCTTGCTCCTCGGTTAAATATCCCAGGCTGCCTAAACTTTAAATGCACTTACAATTCTGTGATCTGCTGCACCAGTTAAGCTGAATTAGGTGCAATTAATTGAAAAAGAAACCTTTGGAGCTAAACTGAAATATCAGACCGAGGGAAATTTCTATTTTTCAGCAAAAAAAGCAAACTGCTGAAGGAACTCAGCAGGTCATAGAGTGATACAGTGTGGAAACAGGCCCTTCGGCCCAACTTGCCTACAACGGCCAACGGCAGTTACTCTACTCGCATCTGCCTACATTTGGTCCATATCCCTCCAAATCGGTCCTATCCATGTACCTGTCTATCTGTTTCTTAAACGGTGGGATAGTCCCAGCCTCTACTACTTCCTCTGGCAGTTCGTTCCATACACCTACCAGCCTTTGTGTGAAAAAGTTACCCCCCAGATTCCTATTAAATCTTTTTCCCCCCCTCACCTTAAACCTATGTCTTCTGGTCCTTGACTCCCCTATAGCTCACACCCTGGGTCCTGCCAGTCTGAAGAAGGGTCTCGACCCGAAACGTCGCCTATCTCCTTCGCTCCTTAGATGCTGCTGCACTCGCTGAGTTTCTCCAGCTTTTTGTGTAACCATCCTTGTACATCTTCTCTGTACCCTTTCCAGCTTGACAGCATCTTTCCCATAACATGGTGCCCAGAACTGAACACAATACTCCAAACGCGGTCTCACCAACGTCTTATACAACTGCAACATGACCTCCCAACTCCGATACTCAATACTCTGACTGACGAAGGCCAATGTGCCACAAGCCTTTTTGACTACCCTAACAGGCAGGGTCTGTAGAGAACATGAACAGATGACGTTTATGGTCGGGGCCCTTCTTCAGACTGATGGAGTGGGGGGGGGGGGAACTAACTGGCAGCTGAGTTGAGTAAGTGACGAGCTCTCGGAGTGCAGGAGGATGGGGGGTGATCTTATAGATGTGCAGCAGTTCATGAGAGGTATAGATATGGTGAAGGCACAGTCTTTTACCCAGAGTAGTGGAGTCAAGAACCAGAGGACATAGGGTTAAGGTTGGGGGGGGGGGGGGGGGTTAAGATTTAAATAGGATCTGAGGGGCAACTTTTTTACACAGGGTGGTAGTTGTATGGAACGAGCTGCCAGAGGAGGTGGTTGAGGCAGGTGCTATCACATTGTTGGCCAAAGGGAAGTTCAACTCACCACTGCTAATCTGACAGGAAAAGTGCTCTTAGCTCCGTTTCAGAGAACCAGGTTTTAAAAGTCCAAGACTGATTTCAGGAAATCATACAAATGCGCACATCTGTATTTTTAAATAAGAACAGGTGGGTTCCTCGTGCAGCTGCACAGAGGGTAGCAAATAGGAGTGATTATATTCATTTATTTTGGTTCTTTGAATTTTTCTTAGTTTTTAGCTTAGGTTTTGAAAGATTGTCTGCATCCAACCCAACGTTCATTTGACTGTACCTTGGTGCACGTGATAATAATAAACTAAACAAAACTCTGAGTGGAGTTTGGATGGCGTGGGTTTCCTTCGGGTGCTCCGGTTTCCTCCCACATCCCAAAGACGTACAGGTTTGTAGGTTAATTGACCCTCTGTAAATCGCTCCTAGTGTGTTGGGAGCAGATCAGAAAGTCGGAAAACATAGAACTAGTGTGAATGGGTGATTGATGGTCGGTATGGACTCGGGGACTCGGTGGGCTGAAGGGTCTGTTTCCTTTCTGCATCTTTCAATTCAATGTAATTCAAATGGGTCATCTTTCAGAAAAATCTGCCGTTGTAGTTTGCTGTAAAAAGCCTCTTCATCGGGAAATTCTTTCTTTCCTCGACCAACAGCACTTAGGAAAAATGCGAGAGGCAATTTGTCTTCTGGTGACATTTTTTAAATGTTGATGCTTTGGAGGAATTGCGGAGTATGCCTACATAACAGTAATCGCAGTCTTTCAACAGATGATGAATTGGCTGAGATATTTCGACAATATGATAGATGCACATAATCAGATATTTTTATTTACAAGGATAGATGGGTTGGACTATTGACGATCAGCTCGTAGCATTCTACAGAGTTGGAGGAAAATTCCTACATTTAAAATCTCACAATTGCTGTGTCTCATTTCTTAATCAAGAAGTTGCTGCAACGAGTGATAACGCGTTATTTTAAAGTTATTTAGGTTAGTTTAGAGATACAGCGCGGAAACAGGCCCTTCGGCCCATCGATTCCGCACCGACCAGCGATCATCCAGTCCACTGGCACTATTCTATGCACTGGGGACCCCTTACAATTTTTACTGAAGCCAATGAACCTACAAAACCTGTATGTCTTTGGAGTGTGGATGGAAACCGGAGAACCTGGAGAAAACCCACGTGGTCACGGGGAGAACGTGCAATCTAACATACAGGCAGCACCCGTAGTCAGGATTGAGTCTGGGTCTTTGGCGATGTAAGGGAGCAACTCTACCACTGCGCCACTGTGCTGCCCCAATTTATTTATACTGATGTAATTAAAATAATAACTGTCTCACCCGAGACGTCTCCTCTAACAATTCTTTCAAGTAAGTCATCATTGTTTCTACATTCATAATTACGATGATTATGGCAGCTGATGGTATAATTGAAAGGATTCATTCAGTGGTTGGGGGAGGTTCTATGTACAACAGGCTGAATTTACATCACTGATAACCTTTGTTTTGAGAGTAATTGCAGCCACTTTCCTACCTGTGTACAATGTACATGAATAGGAAAGATTTAGAGGAATATATATGGGCCAAACGCAGGCAGGTGGGACAAGTGTAGATGGGGCATTTTGGTTGGCGTGGGTAAGTTGAGCCGAAAGGCCTGTTTCCGCACTGTCATCTTAACTTGCGCCCATTAATTTCGCTGCTTGGCTAAAGACTGCTAAAGACTTCAATTGATAAATAAAAAATAATCAAAAGAAAATATCAAATATTAACAAAGATGTTACTTGTGTTTTACTTTCTTTTCAGCTTTATTTCCTCTGCACGCGCAGCAGTGATTCGCTCTCCCCAAGTAGCCCACATGGTTGGTGGGTGGTTATTTGCTCTAGTTTAGTTTAGAGACACAGCGTGGAAACAGACCCTTCAGCCCACCAAGTCCATTCGACAATCGATCACCCGCTCACACTACTTCTATGTTATCCCACTTTCTATGTTTTGAGAAAATGGTTGGGTGACGTTTCAGGTCCCTTCGGGGCCCTTCTGAACATCATCCATCCATTTTCTCCAGAGCTTCAGCCTGACCCGCTGAGTTACACCAACACTTTGTGTCTATCTTTGGTATAAAGCGGTACCTGCAGTTCTTTGTTTCTACACAGATGTTAGGTCAGGTGGATTCTCTCTGCAAATGGATGAGTCTGATGAAGGTTGAGGTTAAGTACCCGTGGGCAGGAAACTGAAGACGAGGCACTAACTGCTGCCACACGCGGTAAATTAAGCGTAAATGTTTAGTGCCCCCACACACACACTGCGATCAGCGACGCCACACACTGTCCCTGACCCCCCTCCAGAAATCCTGGCTGTACCAACCTGTATCACCTATTCTGAGGGGCAAGGTGAATGCCTGTTGAATGATTTAGAATTTAGCTTCTTGTACCAGTCCCATTTGAAGGCTTGTTTAATTATCATATGTCCCACATTGGAACAATGAAATTCTTACTTGCAGCACAACAGATATCTAAACACAGGGCTGCCGACATTGGGTGAGAATTGAGAGTGAGAAATTGCGAGGGAGCGTAGCGACCGAGGGGGGGGGAGGGTGTGGGAGCTTTTGCATTCTTCAGCTTGAAATTGTGCAATCTGGTGCATACTGTCGCGAGTCTTTTTACGTACACTTGAATGCAACATTTATGCTTCAAATTGGATTTGGTATGAATAAGGTTAGGCTAAGTTACATTCCTAATTACATTCCACAGTACAGCCAGGCTCTGATCAACAGGTGCAGCACACGAATGACCTTAGTATATTTATGTATGGAAATCAGATTATAATTCATGCTGTTATGCATATATATAGAGAAACAAAAAAATAGAAACAAGGCAAGAGAAGTTGGACTTCCATCACTGTTCTGCACAAATAAATCAATCAACCTTGCCCTTTGACTATAGAAACAAGACAAAAATAATGCCGCATATTCAACCGTATATGGTTCAATGAAATTAAGATATATATGTAAAACATATATATGGAAACAGGCCCTTCGGCCCACCAAGTCCACACCGACCAGCAATCTACCATACACCAGTTCTACCCTACACCCCAGGGACAATTTACAGAAGCCAATTAACCTACAAACCTGCACTTCTTTTGGATGTGGGAGAAACTAGAATTTCCAGAGAAAACCATGTGGTCATAGGGAGAATGTACAAATACTGTACAGACAGCACCCGTAGTCAGGATCAAATCTGGGTCTGTGGTGCTGCAAGGCAGCGACTCTACCGCTGTGCCACCGTGCCACCCAATTCAACTATTTTTTCTGTAATATATTTACTATGGTGTCACATCAATAAAGATGAGCACATGATTCTGATTTCTGCCCTTAGTTGGATAACACACATCTCCAGTCATTGTATTTTATGGCTGGTTTTCAACCTCTTCAATCTGAAGGTCTCGACCCGAAACATCACCTATTCTTTCTCTCCAGAGATGCTGCCTGTCCCGCTGAGTTATTCCAGCTTTGAGTGTCTATCTTCAGTTTAAACCAGCATCTGCAGTTCCTTCCTACACTCTTTGTTATGCGAAACAGGTCCTATTCTCATAATATTATTCACCTCAACTAAGTCTTTTCTTCACCTCCATTGCTGCAGAGAACACAATCCCAGTTATCAAATCTTTCTTCAAAGTGAAAAAAAATTCCAGCCCTGCCAATATGTTCATAAATCGCCCCTGGATCCTCTCAAGAGCAATTGCACCCTTTCTACAATGTGTCATAGTCTTACAGCATGGAAACAGGCCCTTCATCCCAACTTGTCCATGCAGATCAAGATGCCCCATCTGAACTAGTCCCATTTATCCGAATTTGGGCCATATCCCTTTAAACCTTGTGTGTGTGAGAGTGTGTGTCAGTGAAGCGGCGACAACACCCTGAGCCATGTCCGGGGAGCATTTCCCTCTCTTCCCCCCCCCCCCCCCCGGGAATGCAGTCCGGCCCAGGTGCGGTGTGTCCAGCTGGGGTCCGGGGGAGGTGAGGGTCAGTTACCCGGGGGTCGGGGAGCGGAGCCTTAGCCCGAGATTCATCCCTGCGGCTCCGGAGGCGGCATCGACGCTCCCACTCACCTGTCCGCTCCTGGCTCCGGGCCGGGGTTAAAACTCCATGGGGTGTGGACAGAGCGGCCGCCGGACACAGAGCCGCCGGGGGTGAGGGTGGGAGGTGTGAGCGGTGCCTGGGGGGGTTGGTGCTGGGACCACCGCCGTGTCTCACCTATCGCACCATCTGCACGGGAATGTGAATGTGGGTAAGGCCGCATCTATGGAGCGGTAGACAAAAAAGCTGGAGAAATGCTTGAGTCTGAAGAAGGGTCAAACTCAGATATAGATGCTGCCTCACCCGCTGCGTTTCTCCAGCATTTTTGTCTACATTGCCATTTTAAATATTGTGCGATGGGCTTAAGTCAATTAAATGCTTTGTTCTTAACGGGGGGAACCTGCCGACAGAAAACTATTCTCATTGGTGAGTGTGGAGGAGTGTGACTTTATTTATTTAATTATATGTATATATATTTTTTTAAATTTGAGCGTGAGAACTTCTGTCCTCAGCGTGAGAGCGTGAGAATTTCGTCAAATGCGTGAGTCTCACGCTCAATGCGTGAGAGTTGGCAGGCCCTGTGAACATTGAAGATAGGCACAAAATGCTGGGGCAACTCAACGGGTCAGGCAGCATCCCTTGAAAAATGAATGTGACATTTCGGATCAGCACCCTTCTTTAGATCCGGAACGTCACCTATTCCTTTTCTTTAGCGAAGCTGCCTGATCCGTTGAGTTACTCCAGCATTTGAGTCTATCTTTGGTGTAAACCAACATCTGCAGTTCCTTGCTACTCTGATATGTAAAAATAACATTCTGTAAATACCATAATAAACATATATATACTAGACCAACTGGGACCCCCTAGTCCCCCAACGCAATATTAAACCACTTATCCATAGCCCCCATGGGAGACAACGAGAGATTTAGAGTGATATAGACCAAGTGGAACCCGTTGGGGTGGGTGGGGTGAGGGGGGAGCAGCTTGGTATCCACGGTAACCCCGGAGACAGGCGCCCCCCCCCCCCAGAGTCAATCACCCCCATCACCCCCCACAAGTAAAATTATGGAATTTATGGAGGCAATCAATGATCCCCACATGAATGACCTGGGGTAGGGAGCGGGGGTTGTGAATAATCCGGGAAGGGGCTGCATTTGGCCCATATCCCTCTAAACCCTTCCTATCCTCAATGACATTCTTTGTTCATAGAAAGCTCACTATCTGAGCAGCATACACACACTAATGATTAATGCAATGAAACACAAGAAGCTGTGGACATAGAATCTTGAATCAATTACAAAGGGCTGGAGGAATGCAGTGGGTTAGGCAGCATCTAGGGAGGGAAGTGGACAGGCAACATTTTATAACAGAGAACATGGAACTGTACAACAGAGAACAGGCCCTTCGGCACACAATGTCCATGCCGAACATGCTGCCTGGACCATCACATATTTACCTGCATATAATCCATATCCCTCCATTTCCTGCATATACAATATTTTGTGTCAGGACTGTTATTCAGACTGTATTGATAAATGCAACAATAAATGCTGTGTATGTTTTGGCTAGAGTTCTTATGAACTGGAGGAGTTGATGTCGCATCACTCTTCAGAAAGGACACCCGTCAGAACTCTAAATTTGTAGAGCTATCAACTTGACATTAGTTATTGCAAAGCTTGTTGGAAGAGATCATTATGGAAGGCCACTGTGACTACTTGACAGAGCAGTTACTGAGGACTTAAAACAGCTTGTGGAAAAGATCAAGCATTTGCACTTGGCTGAATTCTTCTGGGTTTTTGATGGATAGATGTCGTTTTGTACGTAATATATAAATGCAGGGTTCATGTAGGATTTTGGACACAGCGAGCAAGTGTAAAAGGTTGTGTGGGAAGGAACTGCAGGTGTTGGTTTAAATCGAAGATAGACACAAAATGCTGGAGTAACTCAACGGGTCAGACAGCATCTCTGGAGCAAAGGGATAGGTGACATTTGTGGCAGATTCAAGTCCTGTGGGATTGAAAGGTATATTCTGGATTGGATGTGGAATCTTGTTGATGCCAAGTTGCCATTGACAGAGGCAACTTCACATGGAGACCATTTACTAATGAGGTGCCACTGGGGTCTTTGCTCAGGCATTGCTTTGTAATCTCTACCGAGGGCAGGATGAAGATGGTATGAGTAATCTATACAGGTGAGATAAAAGGGAGTGGTTTGGTTTCATAGTCATACAGCATGGAAACAGGTCCTTCCACCCAAGATACCTCATCTACACTAGTCCCACGTGCCTATATCCCTCTAAACTTATACGCAGGAAAGAATTGCAGATGTTGGTTTATACCAAAGATAAACACAAAGTACTGGAGCAACCCAGCGGGTCTGGCAGCATCTCCGGAGAAAAAGGATGGGTGACGTTTCGGGTCGGAACATCCGAAACTCAGAGGAAGGGTCCTGACCCGAAATGTCTCGCATCCTTTTTCTCTGGAGATGCTGCCTGATCTGCTGGGTTACTCCAGCACTCCAGAGTCGCTCTAAACCTATCCTATTCATGTACATGTCTAAATGCTTCTTAAACGTTGCGATAGTCCCAGCCTCAACTACCTCCTCTGGCAGCTCGTTCCATACACCCACCACCCTTTGTTCGATCCTGACCTCAGGTACTGTGTATGTGTGTGGTATTTGCACATGTTTTCTGTGACCACGTGGGTTTCCTCCGGGTGCTCCAGTTTCCTCCAACATCCCAAAGACGTGCGGGCACTCTGTGAATTCCCCCTTGTGTGTTGGGAGTGGATGTGAAAGTGGCATAACATAGAACTATTTAACAGGTGACGTTTCGAGTTGAGACCTTTCTTCAGACTAGAGTGCTTCCAGAGGATTTTGACCTGAAACGTCACCTATCCATGTTCTCCAGAGATGCTGCCTGACCCGCTGAGTTACTCCAGCACTTTCTGTCTTTTTTTTGTAGTCATATTTTCTCTGGTGATGGATGAAATTCTCTAGTCTTTTTTGATGCCATTTCCATCGAGGTTACAATAATGCAAGCCAGGTCAAAAAGAGGACTTTCTGTGGTTAACAATTTGGACTGGAGTTGCTCATCTTTTAAGCCACAAATCTATCCCGCAGTGCATGGTTTAAGGATTCATCAAAGGTGCAATGTCTGGATAAATCCTTTAATGCAGCAAGATATTCACTTACTGTTTCTCCTGCCCTTTGATTCTCCCTGCTCAACCTATAGCCATCTGCTGCTTCACTGACCGTGTCTTGAATAATTCACTCGTTTCTGTTGCCTCTCAGTCAATGAATTTACCTTTCAGACCTTAGAATTCAAAGATACAGCGTGGAAGCAATCCCTTCGGCCCACCGAGGCCGCGCCGACCAACGATCACCCTGTGCACTCGTGCTATCCTACACTCTATGGACAATTAAAAAAATGGACAGAAGCCAATTAACCTACAACCCTGAAGGTGGGCACTAACAGCTGGAGTAACTCAGCAGGTCAGGCAGCATCTCTGGAGATAAGATCTTACAAAAAAGATACAAAGTGCCGGAGTAGCACAGTCGGTCAGGCAACATCTCTAGAGAACATGAATGGTCTGAAGAAAGGTCACCTATTTATGTTAAAACATGTGGAGTTGTGTTCACTATTCCCAAAATACTGGCCTACTGAAACGACAGGCCAGACTCATTCCACATTGCAAGGTCCACCAGGCTCTCAGTGAACGCCAAGGTTATGTGTTGGGCTTTATCCCGTTGGAGATGATCACCTCCTCACTCGTGTGCAGTGTGAACATTGCTCGCCATCTATCAACCCAAATTCCATCAGGCAAGAGGTACAAAGTATAAAAACACACACCTCCAGATTCAGGGACAGTTTCTTCCCAGCTGTTATCAGGCAACTGAACTATCCTATCAACAGCTATAGAGCGGTCCTGACCTCCCATCTACCTCACTGGAGACCCTCAGACTATTTTTAATTGGGGTTTACAGGACTTTATCTTGCACTAAACATTATTCCCTTTATCCTGTACCTGTACATTGCGGATGCCTTGATTGTAATGATGTATAGTCTTTCCGCTGACTGGTTAGCACGTAACAAAACTCTACCTCGGTGCACGTGACATTAAACTAGGCTAACTAACTAACTAGGCACAGTTACTGGAGGAGTGTATGTGTAGGAAGGAACTGCAGATGCTGGTTTAAACCGATGATAGACATAAAAAGCTGGAGTAAAGCCCCTGTCCCACTGTACGAGGTAATTCACGAGTTCCCCCAAGTTTTCCCTGATTCGAACTCGGAGAATTATGGTAATAACCGCTCGTAGGAACTCGTGGACATTTTTCCACATGTTGATAAATCTTCATGAGTCTTCACAAGCTTACTGCATTTACCGAGTACCTGCCGTTAGCGTTACGAGCCACTAAGAGACGTCCCCGTGCTCCGACGTACCCGCTACGTACATTCTACGTGCTTACCACAAGTTTGATTTTTTTTTAAAATTCGGATGAGTGCTTGAATGAACTCGTACAATGGGACAGGCCCTTAGTATCTGTGGAGAAAAGGAATAGGTGATCTTGGAATGGTGACCTTTTCACAATCATCGGTATGCTCCATGTTATGATGCAGTTAAAGCTGTTTGAAGGAGGATGTTACACTTGCAGCCTTGGCCGTAGCCTGGGATGATTCACCTCCTACCGCTACAATTATCTCCCTTTGCATAACATTAGCCCGAGGATCATTGTCTCCTTGATTCCCATTTAGTTTTAGCAGGGCTCTTTGAGACAGACGCAAGGTAGTCTTAATTTGAGGACTTCAGTAGCCAGCAATTCAGTGACTTTGTAGCAGTTGATTTTTTTTTTAATGCCTTGAGTTGGTAAAACTATCAGAGAAAGGTCACAGGCTTTACATTTCAAAATAGGGTTTATAGGCTCCTTGCTGAATTTTACAATTTTATTTTATTCCTTTGTGTGAACGTGCGATAACAGAATGCTGGAAGGCAATTTTACTCAAACATTTTCCTGAAATCCAGCAACAATACAAAAAAATCTTGTGCGGTGTAAATAAATATGCTGACCCAATCTGCAAATGGCTTTCACCCTGCATTTAGTTTAGTTTAGTTTAGAGATACAGCGTGGAAACAAATTCCACCGAGTCTACGCCAACCAATGATCACCCTGTACACTAATTCTACCCTGGACATGAGGGACAATTTACTGAAGCCAATTAATCTACAAACCTGTACGTCTTTGGAATGGGGAAGCAAATTATACAACCCACACAGTCACAAGGAGAGGGTAGAAAGCCCATACAGGCAGCACGCTTAGCCAGGATCAAACCCACCTCTCTGGCGCTGCAAGGCAGCAACTCTACCACTGCGCCACCGTGCTGCCCTGGCATTCCATAACCCTGCTTTCACGTAAATGCCAAATCTATAATAGCAAGAGAAAGGGAGCACTCAGCCTGTTTATGGAACAACACAAGGCTTCATCTGGTGTGATAATTCCTTTCTCACTTCATATGTAATATTATCTAGGAGAAATTATTAGTCAAAAGAAAAAGCTGAATATATTAATGAATTTAAAAATAAGGAATGAGCACAGTGGTCTATCATTAAGCTGACAGCAGCACAAGTGCCAAGTCAAAGCGTGGCACTAAGCTCGAACACCAAATACCTGTAATTATACTGAATAAGAGGAATTGGATCATATGTTCACACCAATAAGCTAGTCATTAACTCAAGGTTTTCGATGGGAGGCTAACAGATTATTAATCATAATTTTCTTTCTTTTCAAATAAGCAATTGGGTGCTTGCTCTCTGTCTGTCAATGCCCAATCACTGCCAATCAATATGAAGAGAACATCACTTCTTTTAATTCAGCACTGGTATCAAGAACATCACGATTTATTCATCATTTCCTCTATACATATTACATAATAAATTGGAAAGGAAATTATCCAAGCATTGTCTTAGAGTACTCTAAAATGTGTTTAACATAAAGGGGACAAACTATATATCGTGATGGGTCTGAGGATGGGTCCCAACGCAAAACATTGCCTGTCCAGTTCCTTATCGTCACATATGTCACAGTGTAACTCTGTTCCAACAAACATTCTATTGGAGTATTGGAGTTCTTCCAGCACTTTGTGTTGAGTATCTGGGATGGGAAGAGATGGTCAACATTTTGGGTCGGGACCCTTCTTCTCGAATTGTTAACTGTCCATTTCCTGTTCAGATGCTGCCTGACCCGCTGAGTTCCTCCAACACTTAGTGTTTTGCTCAAAATTCCAGCATCTGCAGTTCCTTGTGTCTATGAGTATTTAATCTAGCTGTAAACTATGCAGCAGCAAAATTAGGAGCAAGAAAATTAGGAATTTAATGAATTGGGATTTTTCAAAATCAAAGCTAATGCATCAGGTTAAGACCTCACCAGAAAACCATTGGCCTGAAGATCTAACTCCAATTCTCCCTCCTCAGATGCTGCCTGACCTGCTGAGTATATCCATCAGTGAAACACCAGTGAAGCTGGTGCCCACTTGATAACCCCAATGAAATACTGGCATCTACACATCTAGCTATCGTTGTTTCATAATTTAACAGGGCAGCACGGCGGTACAGTTATTGCCTTACAGCGCAAGACCAGGGTTTGATCCTGACTACGGGTGCTGTCTGTACTGAGTTTGTACGTTCTCCCTGTGACTAATGTGGGTTTTCACCCTGTGCTCCCGTTTCCTCCCACACCCCAAAGACGGACAGGTTTGTAGGTTAATTGGCTTCTATAAAATTGTAAATTGTACCTAGTGTGTAGGATAGTATTAGTGTACGAGATCATTGGTCGGCATGTACTCGGTGGGCTGAATAGCCTGTATCTTAAAACTAAACCACTCTACACTGTGCAAAGGCATTTTTGATTCACATGTGGCATTAGGATTTGGCTTCTTGGTTAAACATTTAGCTTGTGTGTTTGTTACTACTGAATAAAAAGTAAGTTATTGTCCTAGTGCATTCAGAAAGTATTCAGACCCCTTCACTTTTTCCCCATTTTGTTACGTTACAGCCTTATTTTAAAATGGATTTTAAAAAATCATTATCAATCTACATGCAATACCCCAGAATGAAGAAGCAAAAACAGGTCTTTAGAGATGTTTGCAAAGTAATAAAAAAGAAATAAATGAAATATCACATTTACATAAGTATTCAGACCCTTTGCTATGACACTCAAAATTGAGCTTAGGTTCATCCTGTTTCCATTGATTATCCTTGAGATGTTTCTACAACTTGATTGGAGTCCGCCAGTGGTAAATAAAATTAATTGGAAAGACATACACCTGTCTGTTTTAGGTCCCACAGTTGACAGTGCATGTCAGAGCAAAAACCAAGCCATGAAGACGAAGGAATTGTCCATAGACCTCCGAGACAGGATTGTATCGAGACACAGATCCAGGGAAGGGTATAAAAAACTTTCTGCAGCATTGCAGGTCCCAAAGAGCACTATGGTCTCCGTCATTCTTAAATTGAAGAACTTTTGAACCACCAGGACTCTTCATAGAGCTGGCTGCCCGGCCAAACTGAGCAATCGGGGGACAAGGGCCTTGGTCAGAGAGGTGACCAAGAACCTGATGGTCACTCTGACAGAGCTCCAGAGTTCCTCTGTGGAGATGGGAGAACCTTCCAGAAGGACAACTATATCTGCAGCACTCCACCAATCAGGCCTTTATGGTACAGTGGCCAGACTGAAGCCACTCCTCAGTAAAAGACACATGACAGCTCGCTTCGAGTTTGCCAAAAGGCACCTAAGGGACTCTCAGACCATGAGAAACAAGATTCTCTGATCTGAAGAAACCAAGATTGAACTCTTTGGCCTGAATGCCAAGCGTCACGTCTGAAGGAAACCAGGCACCTCTCATCACAGTGAAGCATGGTGGTGGCAGCATCATGCTGTGGGGATGTTTTTCAGTGGCAGGATCTGGGAGACTAGTCAGGATCGAGGGAAAGATGAATGGAGCAAAGTACAGAGAGATCCTTGATGAAAACCTGCTCCAGAGCGTTCTTGACCTCAGACTGGGGCGGAGGTTCACCTTCCAACGGGACAACGACCCTAAGCACACAGCCAAGACAATGCAGGAGTGCCTTTGTGACAAGGCTGTGAATGTCCTTGAGTGGCCCAGCCAGAGCCTAGACTTGAACCCGATCGAACATCTCCGGAGGGACCTGAAAATAGCTGTGCATCAACCAGGCACGTGCCGTGAGTAATTACTCAGGGTAGGCACTCAGTCCGCTTAAAAAAAAATGTAAACCGCGCATGCGCAGATTGTTCTCCCCGTTAAATAAATAAATAAATAAAAACAGTGACATTTCAATTTGCCCAAGGCTTCCTAGTCCAATTGTGGGGATAGTTCCTTTCACAGCGTGTGGAGATTCTGTGACAGGGGTAAAGTTGTGGGGAGGGCACGAGTGTTGAGAAGGAGGGTATCGGGGATACTGCCAGCGCTGGAAAGAACACAGAGAACATTTACGAGGAAGGTGCCAGGACTAGAGGTTCTGAGCGATATATAGAGGTTGTAGGCTGGACATGTGAGGAACAATGGTGAAAATCGCAAGAAAGTACTTATCAAAAAGTACTGGAATCTTCACTCCCTCACCGCTGCCGCAGCTCTCCGGGTGCGAAGCCACGGACTGTAGCTGGGGATAGAAGCAGCTCGGGGAGCGGCCACCGGGATCCCGACAGCTGAACTGGCCGCCACTTCAGCGCCTTCTGCCGGCCCGCTCACCTTTGGCAGTGCTCTCCGTCTGAACACCTGTCACCTGCCGTTCGCCGACTTCACTCATGTCAGCGACTTGCTGCAAATCCTTAAATTCCCACAGCCGAGTAACCTCAATCACGCTGTCGGAATTTAAGGACATGAGTGAGGCCAGCGAGCGGCAGGAGAGAGGTTTTTAGATGGAGAGCTGCCAGAGGTGGGCGGGTGGTTCTGGAGCTAAGGTGGCGGCTGGTTCCGCTGTCCGGCCCGGCGGCCGCTCGAGCTACTTCTCTCTCTCTCTCCCCCCCCGGCCTCAGAGCAGTGTCATTGCATGCCCCCTTGCAAGGAACGTCGCAAGTGGATGCCCCCGGCCCCTCATTCATAACATTTGTGCCCTCCCCGCAACGTTACCCCGGGCCAGACTCCCCAAACGCTGTGAAAGGACCTCTCTCCCCACTCCGACTCCCACACCCCCCCACACCCCGGCAAATACGGTATTAAAAAAATAAAATCACAAAATGTACTTACCATATCATTGGGACACGACAAACCATGGTTGAAAACCCCGCCAATAAACTTGCGCTGCGCATGCACAGTAGACTGATGCGCATGCGCAGTATGATGCTGCGCATGCGCAGTGCTACAAAGGCAGGATTTCTGCTGCCTTCAGCCCCGATTAAAATTGACGGCTTCAGGCAGCGCTCACGGCACGGGGGCTGCACAGAGCTTCCCGTGTCACAAGCGCTGCGGGTGAAAGGCACAGGGAATTATGCCTACCTAAGAGATCAGTCTCTTACATAGGCATAATTCTCCCATGCCTTTACTATTTATATTTAATAATTCCCATTTCATAATTTTAGTCAGGGTAGGCAGTGCCTACCTTGCCTACCCTGACGGCACGTGCCTGGCATCAACGCTCCCCATCCAACCTGACAGAGCTTGAGAGGATCTGCAGAGAAGAATGGGAGAATTACCCAAATACTGGTGTGCCAAGCTTATAGCTCCATACCCAAGAAGACTTGAGGCTGTAATCGCTGCCAAAGGTGCCACAACAAAGTACTGAATAAAGGGTCTGAATACTTATGTAAATGTGATATTTCAGTTATTTATTTTTAATTACTTTGTGAAACTTTCTGAACACCTGTTTTTGCTTTTTTATTATGGGTATTGTGTGTAGATTGATGATAAAAAAATGAATTTAATCCACTTTAGAGTAAGGCTGTAACGGAACAAAATATGGAAAAAGTGAAGGGGTCTGAAGACTTTGTGAATGCACTGCAAGTATAGTATTGTCCTATAAGTATGTAGCGGCAGTTTAGCTATCACTTTGGCATTGTGGTTGTTGTTTTGTTGGTTGAGTACTTATTCTGGTGTTATGGCATGTACTTTACGGTTTAGCTGTAAGAAATACTTAAGAAAAAGGAACTGCAGATGCTGGTTTATATCAAAGATAAACACAAAAAGTATGCAGGGTATATTCAGTAGCTTGTGTTTATTTCAGTATTTGGGGATGCGGTGCTCTGGTTTACAGGATGCGGTGAGTAAACTTGCAGGTACTGCAAGTTTGAAAAAAAAAAATGGGGTTGATTTTTTACTTTCAGAGGAGACACAGAATTTGGGGAATTTAGCTACATGTTTTAGCACAGAAGAAGAGGAGGTGAGGCCCAGCTATTAGATCTAGCCTGGCCCAGTTTGGAAATTTCTACAGATGCGCTGTAGAAAGCATTTTATCGGGATGCATCACTGCATGGTTTGGGAACAGCTCCTTCAAGGAAATTGCAGAGTTTTGGATGCAGCCCAGACCATCACACAAACCAACCTCCCATGCATTGACATAATTTACACTTCCTCACGCTGCCTCGGCAAAACCAGCAGCATAATCAAGGACTGGTCTTGCACTCTCTTCGCCCCTCTCCCATCAGGCAAGAGGTGCAGAAGTGTGAAAACGCACACCTCCAGATTCAGGGACAGTTTCTTCCCACCTGTCATCTGGCAACTGAACCAACCTATCAACAACCGGAGAGCGGTTCTGAGCTACCATCTATCTCAGACTATCTTTACTGGACTTTATCTTGCACTAAACATTATTCCCTTTGTCATGTATCTACACTGTGGACGGCTCAATTGTAATCACGTTCAGTCGTTCCGCTGACTGGATAGCACGCAACAGAAAGCTTTTCACTGTACTTTACACATGACATTAAACAAAACTGAAGCCAAAAACTAAAATTGAGAATAAATATAGAAATGAATGTTGTACTCATGAAAATGTTAACTGCCTTAGTGATGTATGATTATAAGAAAAGGAAAAGAGGTTACACTACCCTCTGAGTCCGCTCTCATTTTCAGCATTATAGCTTATCCTATTTACCACATCATGCCAAAACTTTAATGATCCTGACCTACACAGCCCTCTGCAGATGAGCGATCCAAAAATGTATAACTCACTGCATGAAACCGTTTTCCCTCATTCCCTGTGTTAAATGTACAATATTTCATCTTGAAACTCTGCATCGTATTTCTAATTCTGCAGGAAGAGGAAATGCCTCCAGAGATTTGCCCTGTCAATCCTTCTCAAAAGCTTGCACATCTCAATAAGAGTGCTTCTCATTCTTCTAAGCTCGTGTATCTGGGTCAATTCTAAATCTCTGTTAGTTTAATTTTAGTTTAGTGTAGAGATACAGCATGGATACAGGCCCTTCGGCCCTGCGAGTCCGCACCGAGCTTCAGCCTCTCGTTCTCACTAGTTCTACGTTATTCCAGTTTCTCATCCACTCCCTACACACGAGGGGCATTTTTTACTGAGGGCCAATTAACCTACAAATCCGCACGTCTTTGGGTTGTGGGAGGAAACCGGACGAAGGTCTGAAGAAGGATCTGAAGAGAGGTCCCGATCCAAAATGTCACCTCTCCATGTTCTCCTGAGCTGCTGCCTGACCTGCCGAGTTACTCCAGCACTTGGTAATTTCCCTAGGTCAATTAACCTACAAACCGACAAGCCTTTGGGATGTGGGAGGAAAGCGGAGCACCCGGAGAAAACAGGGAGAACATGCAAACTCCACGCAGCCAGCACCCGAGGTCAGGATTAAGCCCGGGTCTCAGGCACCATGAGGCAGTGCCTCTACCCATTACACCACCATGCTGCCAACCAAACTGTTTCCGGGATGATTTTAATGACCTCAAGATGAGTGTAGATACATGGGTGAAAATTGTATGGAGATCCAAGCAAGGTGACACCAAACAGCCTAGCACTGTTCCTGACTCTTGCAGTTCCACACCCAACCAACGAAGGCCTGCATACATTCACTTGCTTATTGCTTGCTGGAACTGCAAGTTTACTCCCTGCATCTCATAACCCACTTCACCGTAACCACACATAAAAAAACAAAATAAGAGCAAGGTCCTGAATATACTCTGCAAGTCAGGCAGCATCAGTGGAGGGTGAAACCTCAGAGTTAGAGCTTCAGGTTAATGATATGCTGATGGGGTCTTAGCCTGTGAAAAGAACTTAGTGCAGGTGGTCACGGTGGCGCAGCAGTAGAGTTGCTGCCTTACTGCGAATGCAGCGCCGGAGCCCCGAGTTCGATCTTGACTACGGGTGCTGCCTGTACGGAGTTTGTACGTTCTCCCCGTGATCTTTGGTTACCTCCGACATTCCAAAGACGTACAGGTTTGTAGGCTTCATTGGCTTGGTAAATGTAAAAATTGGCCCTAATGGGTATAGGATAGTGTTAATGTGCAGGGATTGCTGGTCGGCGCGGATCCGGTGGGCCGAAGGGCCTGTTTCTGCGCCGTATCTCTAAACTGTATCTCTAAACTAACAGTACAGCACGGAAACAGGCCCTTCAGCCCACAGTATTTGTGCCGAACATGACGCCAAGTTAAACTGATTCCTTCTGCCTGCACATGATCCATATCTCTCTGTTCCTTGCAGCTCCATGTGCCTATCAAAGTGCCTGTTAAACGGCCGTACCTTTGATTTTCTCCCTGCGCAAATTCTGCCCATCCTGCCAATACTTTTCAGCATTCTTGTATATATTTCCGATTTCCATTATCTGTGGTTGTTTACTTGCCTTTGACACACAAGAAAAAGTGTTACAGTTCCCCCTATGAAAGTCATAGTCATACAGCATGGAAACAGGCCCTTCAGCCCAATTCATCCATGTTGACCAAGATAACCCATGGACACCAGCCACACCTGCCCATGTTAGGCCCATACCCTTCTGAACTTTTCCTATCCATGTATCTGTCCAAGTATCTTTTAAATGCTGTTATAGCACCTGTCTCAACTACCTCCTCTGGCAGCTTATTCCATACACCCACCATCCTATGAATGAAAAGGTTGCTCCTCAGGTTCATATTAAATTTCGCCCCTCTCACCTTAGACCTATGTCCTCAGGCATTCGATTCCCTTACCCCATGTAAAAGACTGTGCACCCAACCTAACCATCAAATAAGTTAACTCATGTTTCCCCACATTATCTCCACCTTATTCACTCGCATAACTTCACGATATTCATGCACCAATTTTTTTCTGCATCCTCTTCACGTTTCCCCCAGCTTTGAACCTTCGGCAAACCCGGGAACACCATTTTGCCTTTTAACGTGTCATTTAAAATTGTAAACATTTAGAGATCCACCCCGTTACTAACAATCGGCCAAGCTGAAAGTGACCAATTGTCTCCCACTTTCTTGTTCCAATCTTATGCACAGTTTTGATATTCTTGTGTAGTATTCTCTTCATTTCTCTCTCGTCTATTGCAATTTCGTGCCGCATCCTAAAACTCTGCCAATCCTTGTGCTCACTCCAATTCCTAGCAATTATTCCAATTATGTCCCTTTCCATAACATAAAACTATCCTTGACTTCCTGAATTGGCCGTGGCTGAATCACAATTTATTTTGCTCACTGTTCTTTTTGATTGTCTTAATGTGTGTGGATTTGACTAAAGAGGTCGTGAAGCCCATATAATAAGTGGTTATAATATTTGCGATGCATTTTTCCCTAATAAGCCTGACTGCTCTTGAAGTGGGTAGTAATTTCTGTGGCGAGTTAAGCGATTTGTACATAGTAAGCAGCAATAAAATAAATGGTCACATTAAATGTTTCAGAAGTTAATTGAGGGATGAATATTGGCAAGAATGCCAAAAGGATTCTCAGCCTCTTCCCATTGTAGTGGTATCACCAGGCACCATCTGAGACGATAGAGGTGGATGCACCTTCACACCTCCATTGGGAGATGTTTGTGAATAGCCCGATCCAAGACCCGCAAGATGGTTTGTGAACAGCCCCATCCAAGATCACAAGAAATTACAGAGGGTTGGTGATGTAGCCCAGACCATCACGCAGAGCAACCTCCCTTCCCTTGACTCCATCTACACCTCACGCTGTGCAGGAAAGGAACTGCAGATGCTGGTTTAAATCGAAGGTAGACACAAAATGCTGGAGCAATGCAGCGGGACAGGCAGCATCTGTGGGGAGAAGGAATGAGTGACCTTTCGGGTCGGAGAAGGGTCTGAAGCAGGTTCTCGACCCGAAACATAACCCATTCCTTCTCTCCAGACATGCTGCCTGTCCCGCTAAGTTACTCCAGCAGTTTGTGTACACTTCAGTACGGGCACAAGCATAATCAAGGATGAGTCTCACCCCAGCCACTCCTTCTCCCCCCTCCCTTCAGGCAAGAGGTACAGAAATTTGAAAATGGACACCTCCAGATTCAGGGACAGTTATTCCCAGCTGTTATCAGGCAACTGAACCATCCACCTGCCAATTAGAGAGCGATCGTGAGCTACCATCTACCTCATTGGAGACCCTCGGACTATCTTTAATCCCCTTATCCTGTATCTGAACACTGTGGACGGATTGACTGCAATCATGTATAGTCTTTTCACTGCCTGAATAGCAAGCAACAAAAAAGCTTTTCACTGTACACTCAGTACACGTGACCATAATAATAAACTAAACTGAACTAAAAGACAGCTTTTGGGTCAGGACAAGGTTTTGAGTCTGCAACTCTTCGACAGAACTTGAGTCGCAGACGCAAAACATTGACTGCTTCTCTTTCCACAGATGCTGCCTGACCGGCTGAGTTTTATTCCAGCATTTTGTTTTTATTTGTAATCTGTTTGTCGATGTGGCAAGAGAATTTCAGAGTACTAACCTGAAGAAATGCAGTGTGATTAAGATTGAGGCAACCGCACATGCCAGGTATTTAGTGATGTAATCCTCGTCCATTTAACCCCTGACCCTGATTGTCTGACGGCACTGGGCCTGCACTCGCTGGAGTTTAGAAGGATGAGGGGGAACCTCACTGAAACGTACAGAATAGTGAAAGGCTTGAATAGAGTGGATGTGGAGAGGATGTTTCCACTGGTGGGAGAGTCTAGGACGAGAGGTCATAGCCTCAGAATTAAAGGACTTAATTAAAGTTATTTTAGGAAGGAGATGAGGAGGAATATCTTTAGTCAGAGGGTGGTGAATCTGCGGAATTCTTTGCCACAGAAGGCTTGTGGAAGCAGTCAGTGGATGTATTGAAGGCAGAGATAGATCAGCCAAGATGGAATGGCGGAGTAGACTTGATGGGCCGAATGGCCTAATTCTACTCCTGTCACTTATGATTTTATGACTAGAGGGGTTAGTCTGTTGTTTCATTCAGTATTCCATCCTGAAAAAATGGACGCCAAACAGTACAGCACAGGAATAGGCTCTTTGGCCCCAACTTCAGTGGCGAACACGACCCTGAGATAAACTAATGTCCTCTGCCTGCACATGGTCCATATCCATCCATTCGCTGCATGTTCTGTCTAAAAGACTCTGAAATGCCATTATACTATCTGCCTCCACTACCATCCCTGGCAGCACGATCCAAGCACTCACCACCCACTGTGTAAAAAAAAACTTGACCCACTCACCTTTAAACAATGCCCATCTCAACAATGCTGTGCCCTCTAGTCCTTGACATTTCTGCACTGGGAAATAGGTCCTGATGGTCTACCCGATCAATGCCTCAATAATGTGATACCCCTCAGCATCCGGCATTCCAGAGAAGACAATCCAAGTTTGCCCATCCTCTTCTTGCAGTCAATACTCTCTCTTCCAGTTAGCCTCTGGTAAACCTCTTCTGCATCCTTAGTTTAGTTGGGAAATATGGCGTGAGAACAGGCCCCCCCCCGGCCCACCGAGTCTGCGCCAATCAGCAAACACCCATTAAACACCCGTCAAACAACACAGGGACAATTCACAGAAGCCAATTAACTTTAGATTTGTTTAAAGATACAGCTCAGAAACAGGCCCTTCAGCCCACTGAGTCTGTGCCGACCAGCGTCACCCCGTACACAAGCACTATCAATTTACAATCGTCTTTGTCATTTGTGGGAGGAAGCCAGAGCCCCCGGAGGAAACCCAGGCAGGACGTACCACAGGGAGAACGTACAAACTCTGCACGGACAGCACCCGTAGTCTGGATTGAGCCCGGGTCTCTGCCGCTGCGAGGCAGCAACTCTACCGCTGCGCCACTGTGCCGCCCACTCCAAAGCAATTGAGTAACTTTTATACAGACCAAAGCCCAGTTTAATTGGAGGTCCTTGATATAGATTTTAATACTGGCAGCAGTACAAGGGGGGGTACTGTGGCGCAGTGGTGGAGCTGCTGCTGTACAGCACCAGAGACGTGGGTTTGATCCTGACTACGGCTGCTGTCTGTAGGAAATTTGTACATTCTCCCCGTGACCATGCGGGTTTCCTCCAGGTGCTCCAGTTTCCTCCCACATTTCAACAACGTGCAGGTTTGTAGGTTAATTTGCTTTGATAAAAATTGTAAATTGTCTCCTAGTGTGTAGGATAGTGCTCGTATACGGGCTGATCACTGGTCGGCATGCACTCAGTGGGCTGAAGGGCCTGTTCCCGAGCTGTATCTCTAAACTAAACTACTGCCTGCTTTATTAGCACTGGAATATTGTGTGAAAGGGTACATGGCAGCTGATAACAGATTTTCATTTTCTTTAATTCCTTCAATTTGGTTGCTTTTATTAAATGCATGCACCGTGGAGAAAGCTGTTCCCTTATGTGCAAATGTTGTGTGGCACTAATTATGTGCCTTTGAACAAATAACTCTTCGTCACGAAGTTGTGTGACCTAAATGTCAGTCGGATTTTCCACAATGCAGACTGACAAATATTATTGCATTAAAGTCGCCAGAAAACACATTTTATTCTGGTTGGAAGAAAGGCCAGAGGGATAGCGAGGAAGTATTATTGGCCTCCGCTGTACTTGCAAGAGGAAATGTTGAAGTGTAAATTAGCTACAGGAAATATAGGACATATATGAGGGCAAGACCTCAAGTGACGATCCAAACGCAATTGTCTCTGCTTAAGATGTAATTCTACCTCTTCTGCACCTGGCTGCTTTACATTGGACATAATTACAAAATGTTGCTTTCCCCCCACATTTGAAGGACTTTGAAGAATGTGATATCCAGATGTGGGTAGGAAAGCGAGCACGACTGTATATTCTGCACGGTTTTATTCAGAGTCGCGAGGTAAACTTTACCTCTCGCAGCTCAAGAGACAAGGTTCATGTTTTAATCTTAATGTCTTTAATGAAACAAATGTCTTTGCCCTTCATGACACTCTTTGTTCCTCTGTCACTCCACAGAGAGAGGATTTGAAAGGATGTTGCCAGGACTCGAGGGCCTGAGCTATAGGGAGAGGTTGGCAGGCTAGGACTGTTCCTTGGAGCGCAGGAGGATGCAAGGTGATTTTTACTTGTTTTAGTTTTTAGTTTAATTTACTGTCAATGTGTACTAAAGTACACTGAAAAGCTTTTGTAACGTGCTAACCCATCAGTGGAAGGACAATACATGATTACAATCGAGCCATTCACATTGTTCAGATACAGGATAACGTGAATAACATTTGGTGCAAGATAAAGCCAGTAAAATCCAATCAAAAATAGTCTGAGGGTGTCTAATGAGGTAAATAGTAGTTCAGCACTGCTCTCTAGTTGTTGGTAGGATGGTTCGGTGGCCTGATAGCAGCTGGGAAGAAACTGACCCTGAATCTGGAGGTGTGTGACTCGTCCTTGATTATGCTGGTGGCCTTGCCGGGGCAGCATGAGGTGTAGATGGAGTCAGTGGAAGGAACATTAGCTTGCGTGATGGTCTGGGCTGCGTCCACAATTCTCCACAATTTCTTGCGGTCTTGGGTGGAGCTGTTGCCAAACCCAATAGAGGTGTATAAAATCATAGGGGAATAGACAGGGTGAATGCACAGACTGCCTAAACCAGGGTGGGGGAATCACGCACCAGAGGCCATGGGTTTAAGATGAGAGGGATAGAGTCATTCAGCATGGACACAGGCCCTTTGGCCCAACATGCCCATACTAACAAAATTTTTAAGGGGTTGGACAGGCTAGATGCAGGAAGATTGGTCCTGATGTTGGGGAAGTCCAGAACAAGGGGTCACAGTTTAAGGATAAGGGGGAAGTCTTTTAGGACCGAGATGAGAAAAACATTTTTCACACAGAGAGTGGTGGGTCTGTGGAATTCTCTGCCACAGAAGGTAGTTGAGGCCAGTTCATTAGCTATATTTAAGAGGGAGTTAAATGTGGCCCTTGTGGCTAAAGGGATCAGGGGGTATTGAGAGAAGGCAGGTACAGGATACTGAGTTGGGTGATCAGCCATAATCATGTTGAATGGCAGTGCAGGCTCGAAGGGCCGAATGGCCTACTCCTGCACCTATTTTCTATGTTTCCATGTATCTAACAAAGATCACCCATATACACGTCCCACCTGTCCACATTTGGCCGATATATCCCTCTAAACCTTTCCTATCCATGTACTTGTCTAACTATCTTTTAAATGTTGTTGTGGTACCTGCCTGTAGTAGCTGCCAGAAAAGGTAGTTGAGGCAGGTACTATCGCAATGTTTGGAAAACATTTAGCCAGGTACATGGATAGGACAGGTTTTGAGGGATGTGGGCCAAACACAGGCAGATGGGACTAGTGTAGATGGGGCATGTTGGTCGGTGCGGGTAAGTTGGGCCGAAGGGCCTATTTCCACGCTGTATCACTCTGTGGATACACAACGATTATTGCCCAGTGACCCTGAGCCAAACTAATCTACACCATTTTAGCAAGTGTTATGAGCTGCTGAATTCCCAGGCCCAATGACTCTCAGTGCTGGAGTAACCCAACATGTCAGGCAGCTTCTCTGGAGAACATGGATAGGTGACGTTTCAGGTCGAGACTCTTCTTCAGACTCTTTGTGTCCTTTTGTTTATTATTCAGCATCTACAGTTTCTTTTTTTCTACAGCAGGTACTGGAGGCTATTACTGTAAACATCCTCATCAGCTCAGTGATTCTGAATATATGAATATCTAGAGACTGAAGCCATGCAAAAAATGCATGCTTTGAAAAAAAGACTCAAAGCAGTCTTGGTATATTAATGCAAAATCACAATCCAAGAAATGAATGGATCAGAATAGTTTGAAAGTCATAGAGTGATACAGCGTGGAATGTGGCCCTGCGGCCCAAGTCGTCCATGCCGACCAAGATGCCCCAACTGCCCGCATTTGACCCATATCTCTCTGAACCTTTCCTGTCCATGCACCTGCCCTAATGTCTAGCATGTGCAAGAATATTTTATAAAGCATTTTCAGGAAGAATTGTTTATTAAGCATTTTTATGAATCATGTTTTATGAAACAACAACGGTGGAACATCAGGGTGGAGATAAAAAAATGTAAGGCCGTGTGATTTCCATGTAAAGTAAAATAATAGAAATAAGATTGTTTTCCTAGGAAGAAATATCACTGTCCAAAATATCTTGTCCTGATAATATCTAACGGGTTTGTCATCGGGTGCTGTCTGTACAGAGATTGTATGTCCTCCTTGTGACCACATGGGTTTTCTGCAGGTGCTCTGGTTTCCTCTAAAGACCTACAGGTTTGTAGGTTAATTGCCCAAGGCAGAAAAATTGTAAATTGTCCCAAGTGTGTCGGATAGTGTTAGTGTACGCGGTGATCACTGGTTGGCGCAGACTCGGTGGGCCTAAGGGCCTCTTGCCGTGCTGTAGCCCGAAACTGAACTGAAATTAGTTCTGCACCAGGGTTTATTCTAGAGTTTAAAGGAGATGTGCGGGGCAAGTTTTCTTGTACACAGAGAGGGGGATGAGTGTGTGGTACACTTTGCTGCCAGGGATGGTGGTGGAGGCAGATGCTTTAGTGTCATTTGTAGGTGAGTTGGTTTCTGTAAATTGTCCCTGGAGTGTGTGATAGGACTAGTGAACGGGTGATCACTGGTTGGTGTGGGCTGAAGGGCCTGATTCCGTGCTGTGTCTCTGACGTCTAAATTCATGAAGCAGATTGTGTCAGTGACTGCTGAAACAGTTCCATGTTTGTGAGCATAATATTGTCTGTGTTTGCTTGATGAAGAAGGCTTCGAAAGCATAGTGTGTGCAGAGGCCCTGGAACTGTGTGAATTATAATTAGACAGTCTACGGTTTTTACAATTTGTTATATCAATATCTCTGCACTGAGTGTTTGTGCACAGAGAATAATTTAATGAGAATGCTATAGTCAAACAGATTACTGGGCTCACCTGCACATAATGTGATATCTGCTCTCGGCCTGCACCAAGGTAACGCTTGACACTTCTCTGGAAAGCTGTAACCAGCCATCAGCGGCACGGTGGCACAGCGGTAGAGCTGCTGCCTCGCAGCGCCAGACACCCGGGGTCGATCCTGACTATGGACGCTGTCTGTAGGGAGTTTGTACGTTCTCCTTGTGATTGCGTGGGTTTTCTCCAGATGCTCCGGTTTCCTCTCGCACTCCAAAGACCGACAGGTTTATAGGTTAATGGGCTTTAGTAAGTTATAAAATTGTTCCTCGTGTGTAGGATAGTGTTAGTGTAGGTGATCAATGTTCGTGGACTCTGAGGGCCAAAGGGTTTGTTTCTGTGCTGTATCTCTACAGTGTAAACTGGTATTTGGTTGATTGCTGGTCAGCGTGGACTCAGTGGGCCCGTTTCTATGCTGTATCACTAAAACTAAAACTAAACTACTGGAGCAACTGAACGGGCCAGGCAGCATCTGTGGAGGGATTGCATCGGTGCCATATTGGACCAAGACTGAAGAAGGTCCCTGAACCAAAACATCATCTGTCCATTTCCTCCCCAGATGCTGCCTACTACAGGCTCATTAAGGAATTGTCTTTTTCATCTTTTCTGAATGAGGTGGTGACATGTGTCTCAAACTAATATATTTATAGAGCCTCACACTATTTAATTGATGCCTGATGTGACACACATCAAACAGAAATAAAGAACTGATCTTATAAGAGGTGTATAAAATCATGAGGGGAATAGACAGGGTCTTTTTTCCTTGGGTTAGGAGAATCTGGAGAACTAGGTTCTCTACCTGCCATAGGAGATAGTTGCAGCAGGTACAATAACAAGATTTAAAATACATTTGGACAGGTACATGGATAGGAAAGGTTTAGAGGAATATGGTCCAAACATGGGCAAATGGGGCCAGCTTAGATGGGGCATAGACAAGATACAATAGGTGCAGGAGTAGGCCATTCGGCCCTTCGAGCCTGCACTGCCGTTCACTGTGATCATGGCCGATCATCCACAATCAGTATCCCGTTCCTGCCTCCTCTCCATATCCCTTGACTCTGCTATCTTTAAGAGTTCTATCTAACTCTCTCTTGAAAGCATCCAGAGAATTGGCCTGCACTGCCTTCTGAGGCAGAGAATTCCACAGATTCACAACCCTCCGTGTGAAAAGGTTTCTCCTCATCTCCGTTCTAAATGGCTTAACCCTTATTTTTAAAGTGTGGCCCCTGGTTCTGGACTCCCCCAACATCGGGAACATGTTTCCTGCCTCTAGTTTGTCCAATAAGATGTTTCAATAAGATCCCCTATCGTCCTTCTAAACTCCACAGTATACAAGCCCAGCCGCTCCATTCTATCAACATATGACAGTCCCGCAATCCCAGGAATTAACCTCGTGAACCTACGTTGCACTCCCTCAATAGCAAGAATGTCCTTCCTCAAATTTGGTGACCAAAACTGCACACAATACTCTAGGTGTGGTCTCATTAGGGCCCTGTACCACTGCAGAAGGACCTCTTTGCTCCTATACTCAACTCCTCTTGTTATGAAGGCCACCATGCCATTCGCTTTCTTCAGTGCCTGCTGCACCTGCATGCTTATATGTTGGTCGGCATGGGCAAGTTGGGCTAAGGGCCTGTTGCCACGCTGTATAACTCTATAATTTTTTTCACACAGAGGGTGGTAGGTGGAAGGAGATGCCGGAGGAGGTAGTTGAGGCAGGTACATTGACAACATTTAGGGGCATTTTGGTTGGCAAGTTGGGCTGAAAGGCCTATTTCCTGCTGTAAGCAATTTTCTCCTATGCAATTTATTTCCTGTCTAAATTTCACTATTAGAATAGAATAGAATAGAATGTCTTTTATTGTCATTCAAGCAATTTGGTTTGAATGAAATTGCATTTTCTACAGTTTTTTTACATTACAAAAAAACCCGAGACCCAAACTTAATACAGTTTACATAAACATCCATCACAGTGAATCTCCAACACCTCCTCACTGTGATGGAAGGCAAAGTCTTATCTCTTCCCTTTGTTCTTCACCCGTGGTCCAGCAGTCCAACTGCAGCTTCTTGGGGAACTGGGACTCACGATGTTTAAGCCCCCGGCATATTAAACACCACTCCTTCCTTTACTACCCCCCACATTGCTATTGTGCACGGTATTCCCAGCTTGGAACAACTGAACGTCAACACCAGCAACTTTTAAAACCATTTACCTGCAATATTTTAACAAATTTTGAAATGTGGATTGATATTGGGTAACTATTGACAGGAATGAGGGCTAGCAGTGTAATCTGAAAATCGGAATCAGGCAAACATTAATGAAAGTAATAAAATGCATGCAGCTGTTGTTGAAGCTGCTGTTAAATGTAAACTGCAAGTAGGATCTGGAGCTTTGAAGGTCGATAAATCTTGGTAACTATTGGTTGCCAGGCAACTGATTTTTTTCAGTGCTGGCGCAAACCATTTGAATGTCACACTTGTTACTGATCAGACATTGATGTGTGCCAATATACATCTTTTATTATTACAAACAGTGAACATGAAAATAAACTTTTGACAGGGTGGCACGGTGGTGCAGCGGTAGAGTTGCTGCCTCACAGCGCCAGAGACATGAGTTTCATCCTGACCCTGGATGCTGTCTGTACGGAGTTTGCACGTTCTCCGTGTGTTCGTGTGGGTTTTATCCATGTGCTCCGGTTTCATCCCACACTCCAAAGGAATGCAGGTTTGTAGGTTAATTGGCTTTGGTAAATTTGTAAATTCTCCCTAGTGTGTAGGGTATAACTATTGCACGGGGTGATTGCGGGCCGGCACGAACACGGTGGGCCGAAGGGCCTGTTTCGGGCTGCATCTCCAAAGTTTAAAAAAAGACCAGATTCGATCTTGACCTCGGGGGATGTCTGTGTGGAGTTTGCATGTTCTCCCTGTGACACAATACTCCAAATGATATCTGTTTTCTTCATGGACAATTGACGTTTGAATGGAGAATTCATTGAGTGTGGAGATTTAGCAGGAATCAGAGGCAGGGGAATCTAAACACTTAGAGCAGTGGTTCTTAACCTGGGGGTCGGGACTCCCATGGGGGGGTCATTTGGGGCTTTACCAGGGGGTCATGAAGGGGTCATAAAATACAAATCCATTTGTTGAGCCCATGTTTAGGAACCTACCACATACCACATACATTAGGTACATACCACATACAGTATTTTGTTTGTGTATGCGTGTCCGTATGCTAAAAAGGTGAAGAACCTCTAACTTAGAGTCATAGAGTTACACAGCACAGAAACACGCGCTTATGCCTACCAGGGTGTCCCATCTAAGCTAGTCCCATTTACCCATGTTTAGCTCATATCCCTCCAAACCTTTCCCATTAGTGTACCTGTCCAAATGTCTTTTAAATCCTCAAGGTGGAATTTCGTTTTTTTTAATTGGGGTTTCACGGTGGCACCGCGGTAGAGTTGCCGCCTTTCAGCGCCAGTGACCCAGGTGCAAAACTCATTGCGGGTGCTATATGTATAGAGTTTGTACGTTCTCCCTGTGACCATGCAGGTTCTCTCCGAGTGCTCCTGGTTCTTCCCACATTGCAAAGACATGCAGGTTTGTAGATTAATTGGCTTCCGTAAATTGCCCATAGTTTGTGGGATGCAAAACTGGGATAACATAGAAGTACTCAATGGGTGATTGTTGGTTGGCGTGGACTCGGTGGGCCAAAGGGCTTGATTTCATGCTGTATCTCTAAACTAAACTAAACTGTGATATCTAAAATCGATCATATTTCAACGAGCAGCATGTAAGTACAGACAAGAGATAAATTACAATAATTTAAGTATCATGGCAAGTTTTCAGAAAATTAAACAGTGAAATATTTACAAATATAAGCATGCGATATCGACAAGGAGCTGCAGATGCTGGAATCTTGAGCAAAATCTTCCGCATGGTAGGCTGCTCTAGAAGGTTAGATCGCATGGGATCCAAGGAGAGATGGATAGAAAATTGGCTTCATGGAAGGAAGCAGATGGTGATGGTGGAACGTTGCTTCTTGGACTGGAGGCCTCTGACTAGTGGTGCGCCTCAGGGTTTGGTGCTGGGCCCGTTACTGTTTGTCATCTACATCAAAGATTTGGATGAGAACATACAAGGCAAGATTAGTAAGTTTGCAGATGATACAAAAGTGAGTGGTTTTGAAGAGAGTGAAGATGGTTGTGAAAAATTGCAGCACAATCTGGATCGATTGGCCAAGTGGGCTGAGGAATGGGTTGATGGAATTTAATACAGAGAAGTGTGAGGTGTTGCATTTTGGGAAATCTAACAAGGGCAGGACCTACACGGTAAATGGTAGGCCTCTGGGGAGTGTTGTAGAGCAGAGGGATCTAGGAGTACAGGTGCATGGTTCCTTGAAGATGGAGTCACAGGTAGATAAGATGGTCAAAAAGGCTTTTGGCACTTTGGCCTTCATCAGTCCGAGTATTGAGTATAGAAGTTGGGAGGTCATGTTGCAGTTGTATAAGACGTTGGTGAGGCCGCATTTAAAGTATTGTGTTCAGTTCTGGACACCATGTTATAGGAAAGATGTTGTCAATCTATAAAGGGTACAGCAAAGATTTACGACGATGTTGCCAGGACTCGAGGGTCTGAGTAATAAGGAGAGGTTTAGTAGGCTGGGTCTCTATTCCTTGGAGTCCAGGAGGATGAGGGGTGATCTTAGAGAGGTGTTTAAAATCATGAGAGGAATAGATCAGGTAGACACACAGAGTCACTTGCCCAGAGTGGGGGAATCGAGGACCAGAAGACATTGGTTTAAGGTGAACAGGATAAGATTTAATAGAAATCTGAGGGGTAACGTTTTCACACAAAGAGTGGTGGGTGGGTGGAACGAACTGCCAGAGGAGGTAGTTGAGGCAGGGACTATCGCAATGTTATAGAAACAATTAGACAGATACATGGATAGGACAGGTTTGGAGGGATATGGGCCAAATGCAAGCAGGTGGGACTAGTGTAGCTGGGACAAGTTGGGCAGTGTGGGCAAGTTTGCCGGAAGGGCCTATTTCCACGCTGTATCACTCTATGGCTCTATAAAACACAAAGTGCTGGAAAAACTCAGTGGGCCAAGTAGCATTTGTGGAGGGAATGGACAAACAACGTTTCGGGTTGGGTTCCTTTTTTCAGACATTGTAGGGGAGTGGGGGGAGAAAGAGGTGGGGGCAGGACAAAGTCTGGAAAGTGATGGGTGCGAAAAGCAGGAGAGCGGATAAGGTACTGGTCAGACCGCATTTGGAGTATTGCGAGTAGTTTTGGACCCCATATCTGAGGAGGGATGGGTTGGTGTTGGAGAGGGTCCAGAGGAAGTTTATGAGAATGATCCCAGGGTTGATTGGGTTAACATATGATGAGCATTTGACAGCACTGCGCCTGTACTCACTGCCGTTTAGACGGATGAGTGGAGGACCTCATTAAAACGTACCAACACGTGGCAGGCCTGGAAAGAGTGAATGTGGAGAGGATGTTTCCACTAGTGGGAGAGCCTAGGACCAGAGGGCACAGCCTCAGAATAAAAGGACATATCTTTAGAAAACAGATGAGGAATTTATTCAGTCAGAGGATGGTGAATTAGTGGAATTCATTGCCACGAATGGCTGTGGAGGCCAAGTCATTGGGTATTTTTGAGGTGGAATTTGACTGATACTTGATTGTTATGGGTGTCAGGGGTTATGGGGAGAAGGTAGGAGAATGGGGTTGAGAGTGAAAAATAGATCAGCCACGGTTGAATGGCGCAGTAGACTTGATGGGCCAAATGGCACACTTCGTCTCCTATGACTTATGAACTCAAGCTGCACTCCATTTTAGAAGCAAGTATATCAGGTATTTAACTGCTGTGAGTTATTTAAGTAGCTATGTGAACAATATTGAACCCACCTCTCTTTCCTTTCTCCCTCCTACTACAACCAGTCTCAAGAAGGGGCCCGTCCCAAAACATCATATGTTTTCCCTCCTCAGTTGCTGCCTGACACCCTGAGTTCCTCCAGCACTTTGTGTCTTTTTTTGTAAACAAGCATCTGCAGTTCCTTGTGTCTACAATATTGAACCAGTTATCATGCAGCTTTGTTGCCTTTCAGTGAAGGCTATTAGAAACACAGAGCTCCCTTCTACAGGACACTAGTTCAAGAAAATGGGAGTGATTAGCTTTGTGCTATTTTAATGGACTACAAGTGTTGATTGTTGCATTTATTGATTTCGACAACAGGTCTCACACAGCTTTCTCTGTTGAAGTCAGATATCATGTTTCCTGAAACTTCGCTAATGTAACCATTTTCCTTATCTTTCACACAAATCAATGCCATTGCAAACATTTGCTCCATTTAGAATTCATTGTGTGAACTGAATGGAAACCAAGCTTCAAAAATTATACTCAGATGAAAATGTGTTTAACCCCATGATAGCTCCATAGCTGTGTTCCAATTACAGCTGAAATCACGACAGCAGATGAATGAAACGTAACTGCCTTTGGCCTGACAGGTTCCATGGAATGTATGTCTTTAGCAGTCCATGATAAAGCATCTTATCTAATGACAGTGCCTGGCATCTAGAGCTTTGTTCATATGAAGAAGAGGTATATAGGTTGTTGCCAGGGCAACTCTTAATCTTGTCGAGACACATTCGAGGGTGGCACGGTTGTGTTTTGATAACTAGCCACCTTATTTCACAGTAGAATGCTTTGGTACCATCTCTGTAAATCTCACCACGTAGGGTTATGCAGACATGAGCCATTTGACAATGTTTATGCTCAGTTTATGAAGGAACCCTGTGTGATTTCTACTCTGATCATTAATGGAAAAAAAACCCAACTTGCTCAAATTATATTCAAACTTCCTGGAAAGGCAGAGATAGATAGATTCTATATCATTACCGGGGTCAGAGGCTATGGGGAAAAGGCAGGAGAATGGGGTTTGGAGGGAGAGATAGATCAGCCATGATTGATTGGCGGAGTAGACTTGATGGGCCAAATGGCCTAATTCTACTCCTATTCCTTATGACCTACAGTAAACCAGAGATATTTTGAGAGTGTTTCATTCATAGTTTTCAGCACTTGGAACATGGACGGAGATGACAGCTGCTACCTCCTTGCTCCACTGTCATGGGTTCAATCCCGACCTCTGCTGCTGTCCATGTGCGATCTGCCCGATCTCCCTCTGTGCCAACATAGATATCATCTACATAGTGCCACAGTTCCCTTACACGCCCCAATTGTGTCTAGGTGGGTTGTTTAGTTGACCATTACAAATAGCTCCTAGCTTGGAGCTGAATGTGGGTCGGGTTGTTGGGAATGTGGGGAGAATATGATTCAAAGATACTTCATTGTCACATGTACCTAGGAACAGTGAAATTCTTTGTGCCCATGATGCTGCTGCAAGCGAGATTTTCATTAGACCTGTGTCTCACCATTCTTGCATAAAACAATGACTTTCCAGTGTCAAGTGTGTTTAGTTATCGTATGTACTGAAAATGGAACAATGAAATTCATACTTGCAGCAGCATAGCAGGTACTCAGAGCACAGTGCTCATAGATAACACAAAAGAAAGTTCAATAAATTAAGAAACAATAACCCAAAACAGAAGGGTGACACGGTGGCGTAGTGGTAGAGCTGCTGCCTTGCAACGCTTGCAGCGCCGGAGACCCTGGTTCGATCCCGACTATGGGTGCTGTCTGTAGGGAGTTTGTACATTCTCCCCGCAACCATGTGGGTTTTTTTGAGATCTTCGGTTTCTTCCCACACTCCAAAGACGTACAGGTTTGTAGGTTAATTGGATTGGTGCATGGGTAAATTGTCCCCAGTTTGTGTAGGATAGTGTTAACGTGCGGGGATCGCTGGTTGGTGAGGACCCGTTGGGCCGAAGGGCCTGTTTCCACGCTGTATCTCTAAACTAAAGACCAGAGACCTGGGTGTAATCCTGACTACGGGTGCCGTCTGTACGGAGTTTGCACATTCCCCCTGCGACCATGTGGGTTTCCTCCGGGAGCTCCGGATTCCACCCACATCCCAAAGACGTGCCAAAGGGTTTGAAGTTTAATTGGCCCTCTGTACATTTCCCCAACTGTGTTGGGAGTGGATGAGAAAGTGGAATAACATAGAACTAGTGTGAATGGGTGATCGATGGACGGTGGGCCGAAGGGCCTGTTTCCCTGCTGTATCGCTAAACTAAACACACAGGTGAGGTTTCTCGTCAGAACCCTTTTTCAAACACTGAGTCTGAAGAAGGGTCCCGACCCAAAACACTGCCTGTCCCTCCACATTCCCTCCACAGATGCTGCTGGACCCACTGAGTTCCTCCAGTACTTTGTGTTTTGCTTGAGAGTTCCAGCATTTGTGGTTCCTCGTTTCTCCACATACAGATTTTATCTCCTAGAGTCATTGGTGAAGACGGTGGTTTAATGTGACAACCTGCCAGTTTAATGGGCAGCATTACTAGTGCTAGCGTCATGTTGATTTAGTTTTAGTTTAGAGATACAGCTTGGAAACACACCTCTGGTCCACCAGGTAGACACAAAATGCTGGAGTAACTCAGTGGGACAGGCATCATCTCTGGAGAGAAGGAATGGGTGATGTTTCGGGTCGAGACCCTTCTTCAGACCTGGTCCACCAAGTCCATGCCGACCAGTTGGATGAGGAAGAAGAAGAAGAAGCAGAGGGAACACAGAGAGAAGACGATGATGAGGAAGAGGAGGAAGAATAACGAACTTGAATTATACTCAACACTTACCTGATGCCGATCCACAACCAGCATTAAGGAGGAAGAATGATGATCTTGTAAAATTATTGGACTTGAAGAGACAATGATTATTAATAATAAACTAATATATAATAGTATTAGTTCAGTACTAACCATTATTAATAAATATGCGATACCTCCTTAAATAACCTAAAACGATAACAGCAAATTAAATCAATAAAGTATTAATAAGAATGGAAATGTAATACCCCGCCCCTAAATATATTGCCCTTAAGGCATTTACGGAACTGGAAATACAAACATCTTTTTTTTTCCCAACGGAAGTCCGTAGTTTAACAGCCACGCTAGTGTGGCTTACACTAACACCACTTTATGTAGCTTTAGACACTCTTTCTTTCCTGCACCTTTCCAATAATATTACTAACTTTTTCTTTTCTCTTTTTTATATTATCTTTTTTAATATATTATATGTGGAATTATATCATTTTACTTTTGAATGGAATTATACCGTAGACTGGAGAGGATATGTATGTCGAATAATGTTATTAGTATTAGTTGATCATAAACTAGGGTGCAAAATTGGGATATATGTGCTGAGACATCTCCCTCATTATAATCCACCATAACATCATAATGCAAGACACTAACAAGAAAAAGGGGGGTGATGGAATCACCTTCTGTAGTTGGAATGTAAAAGGTATTAATGAACCAATCAAAAGAGGTAAGGTTTTGGCGCAATTAAATAGAATACAAGCTGACATAATCTATCTTCAAGAGACTCATCTAAAAAAGGAGGCACAATATAGGTTAACGGCAAATTGGATTTCTAGGGTGTATCATTCATCATTCACTCATAAATCTCGAGGAGTTGCCATTCTTATTCGTAAGGGTATTCAATTTAAACATAGTTCAATAATAGAGGACCCAGAAGGTAGATATATAATAGTCACGGGTGAATTATACTCGAAGAAGGTCGTACTTATGAATATATATGGCCCAAATTTTGATAATCCACTATTCTTTAAGAAAATATTTAATACTATCCCTACAGTAACACAGAACAATTTAATAATTGGGGGCGACTTAAATTGCACTTTGGATAATTATTTAGACAGATCTTCAATCAAAAGGAAGGTTATTTCTAGATCAAGCGAATTCATAAATTCTTTTATTAAATCAGCTAATGTCAAAGATATTTGGAGAAATGTAAATCCTAATGGCCGAGAATACTCATTTTATTCGCCGGTATTTGGAACATACTCCAGGATAGATTATTTTCTAATAGATTCAAAACTTGTCCCATTTACGTATGATTCAAAATACCATAATATTATTATTTCGGATCATGCTCCATTAACATTTAAGATTAACTTAAAGGGTATAACTAAAGGATATTCGCAATGGAGACTTAATCCTCATATATTAAACGATAAAAGGTGCTCAGATTATCTGGTTAAACAGATTTAATTATTTTTTGAAACCAATGACAAACCTGGAATTTCATCATCTCTCTTATGGGACACATTTAAAGCTTTTATACGGGGTGCTACAATCTCAGCGCAGGCATATCTGAATAAGGAAAATAGAAAGATTCAACAGAAATTGGAAAATGAAATAAGGCAGTTGGACATGGAAAATGCTATGTCTCCACCTAGGGATATACATAATAAAATTGTAACATTAAAATACAAATTAAATTAGATACATTCAAAGTACGTTATTAAACTTTTTCAAAAGACCAAACAAATACATTTTGAATTTGGGGATAAACCGCATAAATTGTTAGCTCGGCAACTAAGAAAAACAGAAGAAGAGAAAATGATACATAAGGTCAAATCTGAACAAGGAGATATATTAACTTTACCAAAAGATATTAATGATAGATTTCAACAATACTATCAAAAACTATATACATCAAAAGTGACAGATCAACCCGAGAAAATAGAAACATTTCTCCAGAAATGTAACATTAATGGATTAGATCGGGAAGGTAGAGAATTATTAGATGCCGAAATATCAGCAAAAGATATTGAGGAATCAATTAGATCATTGAAGAATGGTAAAGCTGCAGGACCCGATGGTTTGGGGGTTGAATTTTATAAGAAGTTTCATGATTTGATCGTCCCACGGTTACAAATTATGTACAAAGTTGCCTACGAACAAGAACAACTTCCAGAAACCTTAAAAGAATCCACAATTACACTTATTCCTAAAGCAGACAAAGATCCAGAAGACCCAGGATCATACAGAGCAATAGCTCTTTTAAATACAGATCAAAAAATATTAACAAACATTTTATCTCAACGGTTAAGTTTAGTGATCAATAGATTAATACATCAAACAGGTTTTATTCCTAAACGTTATTCTACTTATAACTTAAGACGTCTGTTTAATATTATCTACTCGAAAAGAATGACTGATGTTGAACTAGCAGTTATATCCCTGGATGTGGAGAAGGCGTTTGACCAGGTTGAATGGCCTTATTTATTTAGGATAATGCAGAAATTTCAACTGGGAGAAGGATTTTGCAAATGGGTTAGAATTTTATATTCAGGCCCAACAGCAAGAATCCTAACAAACCAAATGTTATCAGCAAAATTCAATCTTTCTAGGGGTTGTAGACAAGGTTGCCCGTTATCACCGTTACTATTTCCACTCGCTATAGAATTATTAGCCGAAAGGATTAGAGTAGAACCAGAAATTTATGGATATAATACTAAAACTACAATTAATAAAATATCTTTATATGCAGATGATGTTTTATTGTATATAACAAAACCAGAGGTTAGCATCCCTAAAGTACTTGAAGTGATAAATGAATTTAGTGAGTTCTCAGGATATAGAATTAACTGGAACAAAAGTGAAATTATGCCTATAACAGGAATTAAATTGAATAAATTACAAAAATTTCCATTTAAAATAGCTAATAATCAAATTAAATATCTTGGAATTAATGTATCAAAATCTTATAATTCTTTATTTAAATCTAATTTTCCTCAATTATTAAATAAATTAAAAACAAATATTTTATATTGGAAAACATTACCGATATCAATGATCGGTAGAATAAATGCCATTAAAATGATTTTTCTGCCTCAATTACTATATTTATTTCAAGCCATTCCGTTATATCTTCCTAAATTTTTTTTTTTTTAATTGATTCTATAGTTAATAGCTTCATTTGGGATTACAAAAATCATAGAATAAGTAAAATACACTTATGTAAATCTAAGATAAACGGTGGATTAGCTTTACCTAATTTTTTATATTATTTTTGGGGGTTCAGATTAAGAACTTTAATTATTGATTGATACAGGTGGAACAAGACCCAGCTTGGTTAAGAATAGAAAAGGAAGATTGTTTCCCTTTCGACATAAGCACAATACTCCTTGCCCCTGGGGTGGTACAAAAAAAATTATATAAGGCAAACCCTATAATTTTAAATAATATACGTACCTGGAAACAAATCATTAAGACTTTACATTTAGAAACTATACCACTTTGTTTACCAATTATGAATAATCCTATGTTCAAACCTTCGACATTGGATGTGGGGTTTAGACATTGGAAAAACTTAGGAATAATAAGGATAGAACATCTTTACAGGAATGGGAAATTCCTCTCATTCCAGGAGTTGAAAGAGATTTATGGACTGCAAGCAAATAATCTATTTAGATATTTACAAATTAGAGATTATGTCAAATTAAATACGCTAAATTACAGAAATAGAGAGCCAGGTATACTGGATGAAGTACTTACCAAGCATCCAACAACAGAAAAATTAATAGCATATATATATAATATTTTTTTGGACAGGGAATTGCCAAAAACGGAACTATTCCGACAAAAATGGGAAAATGAAATTGGTTTACCTATAACAGAAGATTTATGGGAAGAAAGCTTACAACGAATTCATCGCTGTTCGTTAAATGCCAGACATACCTTGATACAATTCAAAGTAATACATAGATTACACTACTCAAAAAAGAAATTAAATAGAATTTTTCCTACTATATCACCATTATGTGATAAATGTCAGCACATAGAAGCCGATTTAAATCATAGTTTTGTAATATGTACAAAACTTAAAAGTTATTGGACTGAGATTTTTAAAATTATTTCCACAGTTTTAAAGATCACATTAAGCCCTGACTCAAAATTAATTATATTTGGGGTTTTAGATTCAACTCAAATTTTAACAGTAAATCAAAGAAATTTTCTGGATTACTGTTTAATAATTGGAAAAAAATTAATATTACAATTTTGGAAGGGACCATTATCCCCGACAATTAAAATGTGGACAGTGGAAATGTTGGAGACATTACAATTGGAGAGAATTAGATTTATCCTAATGGATAAACCTGAGATTTTTGAACAAATATGGTCTCCATTCACTGATTATATGAAGGGGTAGCTGGGCTCAGCATTGAAACTCAATGAGTACCCGGTGGAAAGATCAAACAAAAATGTTTAAGATCAGATTTATATACTTGTCTCCATATATTATAATTAGAAATTGTTCCACTCATTGACAAGTTGTATACCGTTTTCTTTTCCACAAATATTTTTATTTTTATTTTTTATTTTTTTGTTTTTTGTTTTTGTTTATTTTATTTTATTTTATTTTATTTATTTATTTTTTTTCTTCTCTCTCTTCTTTATATTAATCAACTATAATCATACTCTTATAATTATTCACTATTCTTTCTTTATACTTTTTTCACTCTATAAAAAAAAGTGAGGCCAATATATATATTTTGTTAACATTTATATAATTTTGGAAAGATGTATCAACTATATTTGGAAAAAAATGCTATATTATTTGTTATATGTATGGCCTCTAATAAAAATATATTCAAAAAAAAAAAGTCCATGCCGACCATCGATCACCCGTTCACACTGGTTCTATGTTATCCCACTTTCTCATCCACTCCCTACACACTAGGGGCAATTTACAGGGGGCCAATTAACCCACAAAGCCGCACGTCTTTCGGATGTGGGAGGAAACCGGAGCGCCCGGAGGAAACCCACGCGGTCACAGGAAGAACACGCAAACTCTACGCAGACAGCACCCGATGTCAGGATGGAACCCGGGTCTCTGGCATTGTGGGGCAGCGTCTCTACCAGCTGCACCACTGTGCCAGTCTGAATTTAAATTGCTCAATGGCCAGGGAGTAGTATTCTGGGAAATAATGCCTGGTATTAAACAATAATTTCCCATGTTCAAGGGATAAATGGTGGCCAAAACCAATGGCAGGAGCATTGTGCTGAACACTAATGGTGAGCTGGACTCTTACAATTTGGAGAATGTTCTTGGCCCACAATGCCCATGCCGATAATGATGCCAGGTTCAACTAATCTCCTTGTATTATTGAATATTGAATATTGTATTATTGCTATGTTTCCTGTTACTGTGTTTCCTATGTTTATTACTGTTTCCTGTATTGCAACCTCTAATAACCCCCTCCCCTTTCTGTCCCCCTCCCCTTTCTCTCCCCCTTTCTGCCCCTCCCCCCCTCCCCTGTGCACATCTACTTCTCCCCTCCCTCACACACACATTCCATCCTCCAGCTTCACTATTCGCAACTCTTCAATCATTTTGTCTCCATCTTCTGGTTTTTCATCTTTGGCCTTTGTTCAACCATCTGCCTAACACCCTACCCTTGCCTGTGTACACCCATGACCTCTCAGGCTTTGTCCTGCCTCTCCTCTCTTCCAGCTTTCTTTCCCCAACTCCCTACAATCAGTCTGAAGAAGGGTCTCGACCCAAAACGTCACCTATTTGTAGGAAAGAACTGCAGATGCTGATTTAAGTCGAAGGTAGACACAAAATGCTGGAGTAACTCAACGGGACAGGCCGTATCTCTAGAGAGAAGGAATGGGTGACATTTTGGGTTGAGACTCTTCTTCAGACCTCTCCATGTTCTTCAGATATGCTGCCTGACCCACTGAGTTACTCCAGCACTTTGTTTCAATTGGTGAATTAACCAATTCCTTGTTTCTACAAAAAAAATCAAAATGCTTGGCTAATTTATTTCCCATCATACAAATATGATTTAGAAATCTTCTATTAGTCAATAATATTCTTTAGAATGTATACAGTTGGATTACTGTATATCACATGGATAGCAAAGGTTTAGAGAGACGTGGTCCAGGCAGACAAATGTCATTAGCTTGGATGGGCATCTTGGTCAGCCGGGACGCATTGGGCCGATGGACCTGTTTGCACACTGTGTGATTCTATGAAAGTACTTAGAATTGGTAGCTAAAAATATGGAGCAGATTGCTAACAATAAGCACATTCAGATCAGGTGCCACATGTAAGAGTGAGCATTTTGATAATGGCCCAGTAATGAAGGTTTAATGTCAATCTCTGAAGATTGGTGTTATTGCTCACATCAGTTCAACGCCGCACACATCCATTACCTAAACTCTGCGACTAAAATTCAGTGCAGATATTGTGAAATGGGAAGGTATGCTTCCCATACCAGTGACTGTCTAAAAAAGATAAAACCACAGAATATAAGGACGTGCCTTTAGATCGGAGATAAGGAGGAACGTGTTTAGGCAGAGGGTGGTGAATCTGTGGAATTAAGTCATTGGGTATTTTTAAAGTGTAGATTAACAGGTTCTTGATTAATAAGGGTGTCAAGGGTTATGGGGTGAAGGCAGGAGAATGGGGTTGAGAGGGAAAGATAGATTAGCTTTGACATAATGGCAGACTAGACTCGATGGACTAAAAGGCCTAATTCTGCATCCATGGCTTCGGAAGTTAGTATCAGTCAAAAAATAATGGAATCTGGGCATGCCCTCCATGAGAAGGTTGTGTCGGGAAACTATGTTATAGTTATAGTTATATGTTATAGATATAGCTATGTAAAGGAAAGGTGAATGTAGGGGCAGGGTATATGGTTGATTGTAAGACCCTTAACAGTATTGACAGGGTAGGCTGGTGTCCAGGTCCACAGCCACCTGAAAGTGGCAACAAAAGTAGAGAGAGTGGTAAAGAAGGCTTTATTGGTTGGGGCATTGAGTATAAGAGTCAGGAAATCAGGATGCCGCTCTATAAGAATTTGGAGTATTGCGTTCAGTTCCGATCGCCCCATTACAGGAAGGATGTGGAGGCTTTGGAGCAAAATGATACCTGGATTAGTGGGTATTAGTTACAAGGAGGGTTAGACAAACTTGGAGGGGTTGGAGGTTTTCTCTGGACTAACGGATGTTGAGAGAAAACCTGAGAGAATTGTTTAAAATAAGAGAGGAAACGCATTTCAAAAGAACCTATTTGATTATGGGTTAATAACTGGAAAAAAGCTTCTTTTAAATTTTTGGAAAAACGCTTCTATACCAACAATAAACATGTGGATTTCAACTATGTTTGAAACACTACACCTGGAAGATATGAGACTCCGCCCGGCAGGAAAATCAGATCACTTTTATAGGACGTGGTCTTCATTTATAGACTTACTACAAGTATAAGGTGCAATAGTACTTTAAAAAGGCATCGGTGTCAGGTCTTGGTAACGGTGGATGAGTGTCAAGTTGGTATATTCCTTTTGCGCGATGTTGTGCGATAGAGCAACTGTCTTTTTTCTTCTTTCTCTTTCTTCTTTTCCAGGGTCCAGCTCTTCATTTATTTTCCTTAATTCCTCGACTAAAGGGTCTTTCTTCTTTCCTTTCGTCACGCTTCTACACTTTCACTATTCTCTTTCACTTTCTCTATTTTCTCAATTTCTATCCTTTCCTAATAGCTTTAAAAAAATGAAGGGGTACAATAAATGTAATAATATATACGGGCCGTGTATTGATGTAATTTACTGTACTAATTTTAAATAAATAAATAAATAAAAGAATAAATATGAGAGGAATAGACAGGGTAGACAGTCAGAACCTGTTTCCTAGGGAAGGAATTGTCAAAGGCTAGAGGGCATAGTTTGGGAGGGTTGTGGATGTGTGGAACTTGCTGCCAGGAGTGGTGATGGAGGTAGATGAGATAGTGGTGTTTAAGAGGCTTTTAGATAGACACCTGAATAAGCTGGGAATGGAGATATATTGGTCATGTGCAGGCAGAGGAGATTCGTTTCTCTTGGCATCATGTTCGGCACGGACATTGTGGGCCGAAGGGCCTGGTCCTTGTGCTGTACTGTTCCCTGTTCAAATATTAAAGTGGCTGTACATCCCACGGAGTTTTGCTATGTTTTAATGGGCGTGCTATTTCACTCTGCCATCCAACGATACTGAGTCGCACTATATGTAAAATATCATTCAAAGTCATTTGAAAAGTAAAAAAATATATAGAGCTGAATCCAAAATCACGAATGTTTATCATATTGGTAGTCATTACAAACTGATGCATTATTAAATACCTTAAGGGCAACTGTGCAGTAACTCAGACAAGACTGATGGTTCAAATATCATTGATATTCAATTGGATAGTTCACTATTGCCCACATTCATATTTTGCCTGAGGAAATAGATTGTGTCATTTAAAATGGTAATACTCGGTTTGGGTGATCGGAGAAGATGTGTCATATTTACCGTACAAATCATAATAAAACATCCGTAAAAAAACAGAGCGCGGGAGTAACTGGGGGTGTAACACCTCTGGAGGATTTGGATAGGTGACGTTTTGGGCCGGGACCCTTCTTCAGATAGATAGAGTCGTTTAGTTTAGAGATACAGCACGGAAACAGGCCCTTCGGCCCACAGGGTCCGCGCCGACCAGCGATCCCCGCACATTAACACTATCCTACACTCAGTAGGGACAATTTTCTACATTTACCAAGCCAAATAACCTACAAATCTGTACGTCTTTGGAATGTGGGAGGAAAGCGAAGATCTCGGAGAAAACCCATGCAGGTCACGGGGAGAACGTACAGACAGCACCCGTAATCAGAATCGAACCTGGGTCTCCGACGCTGCATTCGCTGTAGGGCAGCAACTCTACCACTGAGCCACCGTGACTGGCAAGTGATAGGGAGGTTACAGGTGATGGGGGTCTGAGGAAGGGTCCTGACCTGAAATGTCACCTATCCTGGTAGTCAAAGCCCCATAATCTGTATCCACCTAACACTTGCCAGGCTTTATCCCGCCTCTACCTCTTTTCCGGCTTTCTCTCCCCACTACAATCAGTCTGAAGAAGGGTCCCGACCCGAAACATTGCCTATCCATGTCCTTCAGAAATGCTACCTGATCTGCTGTGTTACTCCAGCACCTTGTATTTTATTTTGTAAACCAGCATCTTTATGTCTCCATAAAACATATATATTACAGTTTTGGAATAAACAGATTTTATGTTATACTCCCTTCTTCTTAATGTTTTCCAATTAGTTACATACTTATTTATTCTTTGTAGGGTGAGATTAGTTAGAAATACTAATTTAGGGCACACTTCATCTTCAGATGGTTAGAACAATCCTTCATGTTGTGAAGAACTGGTTTTATTAATGTTTCTGCATTCTGGTAGACCTGCTGCCACAATAACCCGTGCCTGCCTTCTCCCCATATCCCTTGACTCCACTAGCCCCTAGAGCTCTATCCAACTCTCCCTTAAATCCATCCAGTGATTTGGCCTCCACTGCCCTCTGTGGCAGGGCATTCCATAAATTCACAACTCTCTGGGAAAAAAAGTTTTTTCTCACCTCAGTTTTAAATGACCTCCCCTTTATTCTAAGACTGTGGCCCCTGGTTCTGGACTCGCCCAACATTGGGAACATTTTTCCTGCATCTAGCTTGTCCAGTCCTTTTATAATTTTATATGTTTCTATAAGATACCCCCTCATCCTTCTAAACACCAGTGAATACAAGCCTAGTCTTTTCAGTCTTTCCTCATATGACAGTCCCGCCATCAGAGGGATCGATCTCTTGAACCTATGCTGCACTGCCTCAATCACAAGGATGTCCTTCCTCAAATTAGGAGACCAAAACTGTACACAATACTCCAGATGTGGTCTCACCAGAGCCCTATACAACTGCAGAAGAACCTCTTTACTCCTGTACTGAAATCCTCTTGTTATGAAGGCCAACATTCCATTAGCTTTCTTCTCTGCCTGCTGTACCTGCACGCCAACTTTCAGTGACTGGTGTACAAGGCCAACCAGGTCTCGTTGTACCTCCCCCTTACCTAACCTAACCCCAACTGAGAATAAGGAGAGAATGGATTATTTTCTTTGGAATATTGGAGATTGAGAGGAAACATGGTCAAAGCATATAACATCATGAGAGGTGAGTTTCCTCCGGGTGATCCGGTTTCCTCCCACATGGGTGTCAGGTCAATTGGTCATTTGTAAAATTGCCCCAAGTGTGTAGTGACTGGATGCAAAAGTGGAATAACTTAGAATTTGTGTGAATGGGTGATCGATGGTCAGCATGGGCTTAGTGGGCCAAAGGGCCTGTGTCCATGCTGTATCTCTAAACTTAAAGTACAAACATAAGAATGGTATGCAGAAAGCTTTAAAAATCACATCTCTCAATAGCTTTCATGTGTACCGAGATTCAGTGAAAATCATTTTCATTGCGTGCTAACCAGCTAGTGTAAAGACTATACACAATTACAATTGAGCTGTGCAGATACAGGATAAAGGGAATCACATTTGGTGCAAGATTAAGTCCAGTAAAGTCCAATTGAAGATAATCTGAGGGTCTCCAAAGAGGTAGGTAGTAGGTCAGGGCCACTCTCTACTTGATGAGTGGAATGGTTCAGTTGCCTGATAAGAGCTGGGACGAAACTTTCCATGGCTGACCGTGGTCAATAACTGAACATTTGGACTACCCTTGATTGGACTTTGCTGGCTTACCTTGCGCTAAACGTTATTCCCTTTTCATGTATCTATACACTGTAAATGGATGGATTGTAATCAAGTATTGTCTTTCTGCCGTCTGGTTAACACACAACTAAAACTTACCACTGCACCTCGGTACACGCGACAATAAACTAAACTGAGCACATTTCATATTCTTCATGATTTAAATTAATGTCAAAACGCTTCACAATTGTGTGTTAGGCTGGATAATCACTATGCAGAATAAATTTTTAAAAAGCATGTGAATTAATTTATTTTTTAACTGGTAGTCTTGCAAAATGCCACATCACACTTGTCTGTCCCATTTGTTGAGGCACTCACTGTACCTCAAACTGGGTCACTGTATTGAGTATCATTATAATCCAAAAATAATTTTCTTTAATATCTAATTCTCCTGCAAAATCACCCAGCAAACATGGCCAAAACATGGTCATTTTCTCTATTGCACTTCCAATACTTTCATTTGTGGAGAGGGACAACAACTAATTCTTTGAATCTGTATTTATATTCTTTCCATTGTAAAACAGCCAGGAAGTAACAGGCAGCATTAACTTGCAGTAATCTTTATTTATAGTTACTTTATAGATACTCGGAATTCATTGTTTTTTTAAATTTGGCTTCCTATGCCTTTAATGAAGGTTTGTGGTCACTAGCTGGGGTTCTTGTTGTCTTTGGTCAGACATTAAAGGTGTTCATTTGCTGTGTGAGTTTTAGCACGATTCATCCACGCACCACACGGCAAAGACCGGCTCTCAATGTGACCTTGATGCACACCAGATGAGCGGCACAGTAGCGCAGAGGTACAGTTGCTGCCGTACAGTGCCAGAGACCAGGGTTCGATCCTGACTGCAGATGCTGTCTGTACGGGGTTTGTACCTTCTACCTGTGGCCGGGTGAATTTCCTCCAGATGCTCTGGGTTCCTCCCACAGTCCAAAGACATACGGATTTACTGGTTAATTGGCTTTGGGAAAACTTGTGAATTGTCCCTAGAGTGTAGGATATTGCTAGTGTACGGGTTGATTGCTGGTCGATGCGGACACAGTGGGCTGAAGGGCCCGTTTCCGCTCTGTATCTCTGAAGTATAATCCAATGACACAGATAAAGGCATAATAGGCAATAATGACTCGTTATTGTAATCTGTTCGCCCCATTGCAGAAAGATGTGGAGGCTTTGGAGAGGTTTGAAGAGGTTTACCAGAACAATGCCTTGATTAGAGAGTATTGGCTGTACAGAGGTTGGATTACTTTCTCCGGGACTTAGGATGTTGAGAGGAGACCTGGTAGAAGTACATAGAATTATGAGTGATAAAGATAGGCAAGACAGTCAAAACCCTTCTTTTCCAGAATAGAAATATCAAAGACCAGACAGAATAGCTTTAGGCGAGAGGGGCAATGTGTAAAGGAGATGTGCGAAGCAAGATTTTTTACAAATGGACTGATGGGTGCCACATAGGCAATTTGAGAAGTCAACAGAATAGCAGAACACTTTACATCAGGGTCCAGAGAAGATGTATGAGGATTTTGCCAGGACCCGAGGGCCTGAGCTATAGGCAGAGTTTGGGCAGGCTAGGGCTCTATTCCTTGGAGCGCAGGAGAATGAGGGGTGATCTTATAGAGGTGTACAATATCATGAGTGGAATAGATTGGGTAAATGCACAGTCTCTTGCCCAGAGTGGGAGAATCGAGAACCAGAGGACATAGCTTTAAGATAAGTGGGGAGAAAGGTTTAATAGGAACCTGAGGGATAACATTTCCACATGAAGGGTGGCAGGAACCATAACAACATTAAAAAAGAATTAGACAGCACGGATAGGATAGGTTTGGAGGGTTATGGGCCAAATGCAGGCAGGTGGGACTAGTGTAGATGGGACATGTTGGTCGGTGTGGGCAAGTTGGGCCAGAGTGCCTGTTTCCACGTTGTATGACTCGTTGTATGTATATAACTTGTTCCACGTTGTATGACTCGTAAGAGAGAAGCTCTAAGGGCATCTGTTAGTTACGTCAGCAGAACAGGAAGCAACATTTTGCATGGGAAAGAGGAACAAAGGGCACCTGTTGGTCAAGACAAGAGTGTAACCACACAGACAGGATATCAGAAAGACCACTTGAATTTTGCTGAATTAAACCAAAAAACATAATACTTTTGCTGCTGTACTAACTCTGCTATTGGTTAAGGCAGTGCCAGAGGAAGTAACTAGCAATACTACTTCATTTTTGTAACTGCACGTAAGAGGAGCCATTGCAGGTGAATATATGGAGCGTAGAAATATCTGTGATTACCGTTGCTAGCCATGCCTTTGTATGTAACAAAATAAAGCTACAGTCTGACGGCCATGTGTTTTGTGTGTGCATGTTAAGAGTCTTGCTCAGTCTAGATTTTGACAGTGGCGCAGCGGGTAGAGCCGCTGCCTCACGGCGCCAGAGACCCGGATTCAAACCTGACCTCGGGTGCCGTCTGAGTGTGGCGTTTGCACGTTCTCCCTGTGACCGCGCGGGTTTCCTCCGGGTGCTCCGCATTCCTCCCGCATCCCAAAGACGCGCGGGTTTGTAGGTTAATTGGCACTCTGTAAATTACCCCCTAATGTGTCGGGAGCGGATGAGAAAGTGGGATAACGTAGAACTAGTGTGAACGGGTGCTCGATGGTTGGCATGGACTTGGTGGGCCAAAGGGCCTGTTTCCATGCTGGATTTGTAAACTAAACACTAAACACTGTATCTAGGTACACATGACAATAATAAACCATTATTAACTCTGGCTGGTCACTTAAAGCATGATCACCAGCACCCAGCATGATGTACATATGGAAGTTGCAGAGAATTATTCCGATGGGGGATCTTTGATCCCTGTCTTCATTTCTCAGCACAATTATTATTTCAACCACCTCTGTGCTACATAAGTTGTCTCACCAATAAATGTATGGGTGACATGGCAACTGAAATGCATTTAAAAGTGACTTCCGCCAATTTTGTACCCATTAAAATTCTCATTAGAATTCCCTAACACATGCAGTGCCAGTCAAATCATGCACTGGGAGCATTTATTAATGGGAAAAAACTGATTTGAATATTTTATCAGGATGTTTTCTGTCATGCTGGAGCAAAGTTTAGCAATTAACCTTGTCCAACGAGTCCAAGAAATATGGATTTTATATTCTGATGGCATCCTAAATTAATTCAGCACCCTGCACTGGTCATGTAGCAGGGCTAATGTGGCCTGTTTAGTCAATAGAGAAAGCTGTTGTTTGTGTCTCAGGCGGCATTGAAACGTCGCTGGAATCTTGAGCGAGCAACAAAAAATGTTGAAGGAACTCAGCGGGTCAGGCAGCACCTGTTGAGGGGAATGGACAGGCGACGTTTCGGGTCAGGACCCTTCTTTAGTTCAATTTATTTATTTTCACGTGTACAGAGATGCAGTGAAATGGCTGTTCAGCATGCTATCCTGTCCAATTGTGCCAATATTATGGGTGGCACAGTGGCACAGCGGTATAGTAGCTGATTTACAGTGCTAGAGACATTGATCCTGACTATTGGGTTTGATCCTGACTATTGGTGCTGGCTGTGCGGAGTTTGCATGTTCTCCTTATGACCCTGTGAATTTTCTCGTGGTTTCTTCCTACACTCCAAAGACGTGTAGGTTTGTAGGCTAATTGGTTGGTGTAAATTCTCCCTAGTGTGCAGGATAGAACTAGTGTACGAGTGATCGCTGATCGGCATGGTCTCGGAGGGCCGGTGGGCCTGTTTCCACGCTGTATCACTAAACCAAACCGAAACTGAACTAAACATGCCAAAGACTCAAGAAGCTGCAGATGCTGATTTGCCAAAAAAACCCCCGAAGTGCTGGAGTAACTGGAGGATGCTGGTAGCATCCCTGGAGAACATGGATAGGTGACGATTCGGGTTGTCTGAAGAAAGGTCCCAACCCAAAACGTCACCTACCATGATGTTCTCCACAGATGCTGCCTGACCTGCTGAGTTACTCCAGCACTGTGTCTTGCACTGTTCACACCGTTGGGCGTTAGGTTATAAGCTACCCAAGTGGAATATGAGGTGCTGTTCCTCCAATTTGATTGGCATTGACAAATGTAGGAGGTGAAAAGGAGAGAAAAAGGTGAAGAGGAGGAGTGAAATGTAAAGCCGGAGGGAGGGATGAGAGTGGAGGGGGGTTGCGAGTCGGCTGCCCTGCTTGCAGCATGTTCGTTATTTGGACTTTTTTTGTTTTTTTGGTGTGTCTAGGTATTAGTTTGGGTGTCTCTTGGTGTGTGAGGGGGGGTGGGGATAAGGGGGGGGACCACTTTCAGTTGGCTCCTCGATGGAGAGGTGACTTTTTCAATGTGGCCTAACAGCATGGATTGGAGCGGCCTCTCCCAGAGTCAAGACCAGAGCTACAGCAGCGGGCGCAGCATGGACTTTTTCCATCGTGGAGCGGGCGAACCCTTGCCGGGGGCCACCAGAGAGGAGTGCTCCGATCGCTGGCCTGGTGTCGTTGACATCATGGGGCTGTGGTCTGCGGAGCTTCTAGCCACGGGCGTGGCGTGGCGTGGCCTTACCATCCGGAGCCTGGGATCCCTCGCCGGGGATCGCCAGAGAAAAGCTCCGACCGCCGGCCTGCAGCCTATAACACCCTGAAGCCGCGGTTTCCGGTTAGAGAGTGCCGATTCGGGCCATCCAAGTGTGTGTTTCACCGTCCCGTTGTCGGTATGTTTGATCATCCCGATGAGAGGACCTGTACATCCGACCGTCCGTAGCGGTGATTACAGAGGGTTCATGGCCCCGACCACAGATGAACAAAGGAGGAGGTTTGCCTGAACTTCGTTGCCTTCCACCACAGTGAAGAATGCTGTGGTGGATGTTTGTGTTAAATCTTATTGTGTATTGTGTGTTCTTTTTAAGTGTATCGCTGCTGGCAAATTCATTTCACTGCACCTTCGGGTGCGTGTGCCGAATAAAGTTGAGTTTGACTTTGACTTTGAGTGGAAGAGGACAGGTGGGATGGGAAAGTGGGGGGGCTGCACCAGAACTGGGGGGCTCTGAGATGGGGAGATGAGCGTGCGGGGGAAGGGAACAATGCAGGGTGAGAAACATCGATTGCTTTTGGATCCGCTCGCTTCTTATATCATCAGCAAAAGGCAGAGTATATGCTACTGCCATCATTTATTGAGTTAATATAGATTGGTGTTCTTTATTTGAGACTGTGCGCGTGTGAGAGGACACTAAGTGAATTGGCATGAATGATTACAGCAGGTAATCTCGCTGTGTCAGTTCAATACCTTTTAACTTTTCAAACAAAGTGGAAGCTGAGCTTTCATACTGTGTATAAACAGCTTCCCATTTTCCAAAGCTTACATAAAGCGGGCGATATCATTGATTGAAACAGTGAGTGCACTGCCTGATTTTATGTCTTTTTGAAAGATCCTGCTTGTATTTTACAGCCGCTTTCTCAGTCCACACTGCTGGTATTAAAGCTAGCACTCACTTGCCCGTCTACAGGTGATGAGGAGTGATTCGGGAGTTGGTCTGCCACAGATTTATTTTCGTACTTCGATAGATTGCTGACGAGCAAGGCTGAATAATTTGCTTTTAGTGAGATCTCTGCAGTTGCAACATTGGGGATTACATTTTACCATCAAATTAAATATATAGTGCATGAAACGGAATGATTTTTATTGGTAGACTGTCCATTAAAAATTCTGATTTTCATGCAAAACCTCCATCTGCTCCCATATTTCAACAAATTGTGCCTTTATCACTCCAGCTACGGTTTTCAAGCATTTAGACTTTGATTTTGATTTAGAGAGATGCAGCACGGAAACAGGCCATTCGGCCCATGAAGTCCACGATCACTCATTGACATATTTCTATGCTATCCCATTTACTCATCCGCTCCCTACAATCTAGGGGGAAACTTACAGAGGGCCAATTTACTTACAAACCCGCATGGTCACAGGGAGGACGTGCAAACTCTACATGCAGGCAGCACCAGAGGCCAGGATCAAACCTGCGACTCTGGCGCAGAGAGGCAGCGGCACTACCTGCTGCGTCACTGGGCCGCTATCTAACCCAGAAAAATGTCACTGTTTTCTCAATGAGAGTTTTGTGCCACAGATCTGCCATCGCTTGCTGTTGACTGCTCAAACGCTGGCTGCAAAAGAGCTTGTAGCTCCACCCTGGGTTATAAGTAGATCGTAGCTGGGTGAACAAGCAAAATATCAAAAAGAAAGTGCTACTTAAAGATGACCTAAAAATCTTGAAATCTTTCACAGGACTTTTTTTGACAGATACTTTCCTTTCGGGGTTTGATGTTTTAAAGCACCTATACAGAGTTTGTTTCTGATGTTGGTGAGTCAAAATGTATGCAAGGTTCAGGTCTATTATTGTCACATGTGCTGAGGTACAATGAAAAGCTTTGTTTTGCATGCTATACAATCAAATCCGACAATACTATACTTCAGCACAGGCGAGCTAAACTCATGTACAATAGGGCCCACTCCGGTCATTCCTTCTTCTCCTGTCCGGCAGAAGGTACAGAAGCTTGAAAGTGCACATCACCAGTCTCAGGAACAGCTTCTTGCCCTCTGTCATTCGGTTTCTGAATGGTTCTTCCATAAACTAGGGTGCTGTCCGATTCACCTCTACCCCATTGTGGACATTGGACTTTGTCTCTGGAACTGATGTGCTACAATGCTGAGAACTATATTCTGCACTCTGTGTCTTCCCCCTTTGCTCTCCCTATTGTACTTGATTATATTTATGTACAGTATAATCTGATTGGATTGCACAAAAAACAAAGCTTTTCACTGTACCTCGGTACCTGTGATGATAATAAATCTAAATCTAGAATGAAGAGAAAGATACAGAGTTGCAGAGTACAGTTCTCAGCATTGGAATGTAGAGGGCCTGTCCCACTTAGGTGATTTTTTAGGCAACTGCCAGCGACTAGGACAATGGAATTCACTGGTCAGCACCGGTGACAACCTACGTAACCTGGTGACAACCTACGACAGCCCAAATTGTCGCCACTGTCGGCGAACAATTTTCAACATGTTGAACATTTTTCGGCAGTCACCTGTAGTCGCCTAAAAAATTGCCTAAGTGGGACAGGCCCTTAAGATTGTACTGTGAGCTGTGGAGGCACGAGAATATCCATTTTTCCCGAGAGACTGGAGTCACTCACGTGTTAGCTTTGAAATGTAAATCCTTCACTTTCTGACTTCATGCACACGTGAAAGTCATGTTGAATTTCTGGCAAACAAAACATGCTGGGTGCTCGCTGGGAATTCAGCCATCAACAGCTGAAAGGGAAAATTAGCTTAATAGCTGAATTGGGATTTGTCATTTAAAATATTGGCAGCTCCGTTCAATCCCATGGACAGAAAGCTGTCTTTGTATTGTTTCTTAACATGTTGCTGCTCAATTTTTAGTTCCGCCTGGATCGTTGATGCTGTAGAAAACAACCTCAGTGCAAAATAAATCTATTCTGATCGTCTGTGGCCTGGCAAAGCTTTTCCCAATTCCTCTGTCTACGACGGCATCTGTCCCCAAGATGAGGGGTTCCATACCAGGACATCAGAGATGTCCTCATTCTTTAGGGAACAGGGGTTCCATCATAGGCGAGGCCCTCACCAGGGTCTTTTCCCTTGCTCCCCTTCACCCCAGTTGCAACAGGGACAGAGTCCCTCTAGCCCTTACCTTTCACACCATCAGTCGTCGCATACAGTACATAATCCTCCGACATTTTTGTCACCTCCAATGGGATCCCGCCACCAGTCACATCTTCCCATCTCCGCCACTTTCCGCTTTCCGCAAAGATCATTCCATCCGCAACTCCCTGGTTAACTCATCCCTTCTCACCCAAACCACCCCCTCCCCAGGTACCTTCCCCTGCAACCGCAGGAGATGCAACACCTGTCCCTTTACCTCCCACCTCTACTCTATCCAGGGTCCCCGACAGTCCTTTCAGATGAGGCACAGGTTCATTTGTACCTTCTCCAACCTCGTCTACTCTATCTGCCGTTCCAAGTGTGGACTCCCATTTTCTTGATTATTATTGCTTTTTGCATATCTTGCATTCATTTCTCCTAGGTACCGTCTATATCTCTCATTCCACTTTTCCCCGACTCTCAGTCTGAAGAAGGGTCTCGACCCGAAACGTCACCCATTCCCTTTTCTCCAGGGATGCTGCCTGAGCTGCTGAGTTACTCTGTTTTTGTGTCTGTCAAAGCTTTTTATCTGCAAGATTGTGAGTCTGGGGTTGTACAAAAGCTAATGCATTACCTCTAGTCAACTGCAAAACACCAAGTTGTGGCGGAACTCAGCAGGTCAGGCAGCATCCATGGAGGGGCGACACTGGTGGACAGGTAACATTTCTAGTCAGGGACCCTTCTTCAGACAGACTTGAAATGTCGTCTGCCCATTCCCTCCTCAGGTGCTGCCTGACCTGTTGAGTTCCTCCACCCACTCCGTGTTTTGCTCCAGATTCCAACATCTGCAGTTCCTTGTGTCTCCAGCTGTAGTTAATTTCCACAGGCAATTGCATAACCTGACTGGTATCGTCAACGGTAAGCAGGCAACACTTCCTCATGTCCAGCAAGCGACTGAATCAACATGACACAGTGGCGCAGCAATTAGAGCCGCTGCCTCACAGCGCCAGAAACCTGGGTTCGATCCTGACCTTGGGTTCCATCTGTGTGGAGTTTGCACGTTCTCCCTGTGACCGTGCGGGTTTCCTCCGGGTGCTCCGGTTTCCATCCACATCCCAAAGACTGTGCAGGTTTGGAGGGTAATTGGTCCTCTGTAAATTGCCCCTAGCGTGTGGGGAGTGGATGAGAAAGTAGATCTAGTGCGAACGGGTGATCGATTGTTGGCATGGACTTGGTGGGCCGAATGGCCTGTTTCCATGCTGTAACGTTAAACCAACCTTTCTGAAAGGCTTTATAATCACAGCCTTGTGCGTTTGGGTTAGGGGTGGTGTTGGATGGGTTGATGTGGGTTTCAGACCTGGTAGCACGTTGAATGGATCCAACGCCAAATGTCTCTCCCGACCTGTTGAAACCTACCCATTCACAAGTGTTCAAATCCCATATCCCCCCAGGAATGCATACGAAAGCAGCAGTTAATGAAATAGTATATTGAATATCATAAGCTCCTGAGAAATGTCAAATGTTTCTTCTTAAAAAAGTGAAGCAGATAATAATGAAACAAGAATCCTTGTAATATGCAAACCAATTTTATCCTCTTCAATTGTTCTTGTAAAAAATGAACACGCTGTCCTTTACATATCCAGGAGATGACATCTAATATATTTCCATTATTTCTCTCTGTAGGTTTAAGTTCAATTAAAATAATACACTGTCATGCCGCAACTATGATTAATTATGCCTTCAGATTCTATTTTTTTGTGTAAATTGTGCTCAGAGTTCTCTGTGAAAGGCACAGTATGGCAGGACATTAAACTCCTTCAATTTAAGTGTTGATTATTACAATTATTCTAACATATTTGAAACATAGAACATAGTACAGTACAACACAGTGCCAGGCCCTTCGGCCCATAATGGATAGGACAGGTTTGGAAGGGTATGGACCAAGTTCAAGTTCAAGTGAGTTTATTGTCATGTGTCCCTGATAGGACAATGAAATTCTTGCTTTGCTTCAGCACACAGAACATAGTAGGCATTGACTACAAAACAGATCAGTGTGTCCTTATATCATTATATAAATGTATACACACATGAATAAAAAAACTGATAAAGTACAAATAACAGATAATGGGTTATTAATGATCATAATTTTGTCCGAGCCAGGTTTAATAGCTTAATGGCTGTGGGGAAGTAGCTATTCCTGAACCTGGTCGTTGCAGTCTTCAGGCTCCTGTGCCTTCTACCTGAAGGTAGCAGGGAGATGAGTGTGTGGCCAGGATGGTGTGGGTCCTGGATGATGCTGCCAGCCATTTTGAGGCAGCGACTGCGATAAATCCCATCGATGGAAGGAAGGTCAGAGCCGATGATGGACTGGGCAGTGTTTACTAATTTTTGAAGTATTTTCCTCTCCAGGGCGCTCAAGTTGCCGAACCAAGCCACGATGCAACAGGTCAGCATGCTCTCTACTGTGCACATGTACAAGTTAGAGAGAGTCCTCCTTGACAAACCGACTCTCCGTAATCTTCTCAGGAAGTAGAGGCGCTGATGAGCTTTCTTGATAATTGCATTAGTGTTCTCGGACCAGGAAAGATCTTCAGAGATGTGCACGCCCAGGAATTTGAAGCTCTTGACCCTTTCAACCATCAACCCGTTGATATAAACGGGACTGTGGGTCCCCATCCTACTCCGTCCAAAGTCCACAATCAGTTCCTTGGTTTTGCTGGTGTTGAGGGCCAGGTTATTGTGCTGGCACCATATGGACAGTTTCTTGATCTCTCTTCTATACTCTAACTCATCCCCATCAGTGATACATCCCACAACGATGGTATCATCGGCGAACTTGATGATGGAGTTCGCACTATGACCAGCTACGCAGTCATGAGTATAGAGTGAGTACAGCAGGGGGCTGAGCACGCAGCCTTGAGGTGCTCCCGTGCTGATTGTTATAGAGTCTGACACATTTCCACCAATACGAACAGACTGTGGTCTGTGAATGAGGAAGTCGAGGATCCAATTGCAGAGGGATGCGCAGAGATCCAGTTCTGTGAGTTTGGTAACCAGCTTGGAGGGGATGATGGTGTTAAATGCCGAGCTGTAATCGATGAATAACAGCCTGACATATGAGTTTTTGTTGTCCAAGTGGTCCAGAGCGGAGTGGAGGGCCAGCGAGATCGAGTCCACCGTTGATCTGTTGTGGCGGTAAGCAAACAGCAGTGGGTCCAGGTTTTTGTCGAGGTAGGAGTTGATTTGCGCCATGATCAACCTCTCAAAGCACTTAATCACCACAGGCGTTAGTGCCACTGGTCGATAGTCATTGAGGCATGTCACCTTGCTCTTCTTGGGCACTGGTATAATTGATGCCCTTTTGAAGCAGGTGGGAACCTCAGAAGTGAGAGGTAGAAAATGGCCGTAAAAACTCCAGCCAGTTGGTCCGCACAGGTTTTTAGAATACGACCAGGTATACCATCAGATCCAGGCGCTTTTCGAGGGTTCACCCCTCTGAGGGATTTCCTGACGTCGGCCTCTGTGACTGAGACTGAAATACCATCACAGCAAATGGGGTCTCGGGAAGGCACATCAGTATTCTCCCTATCAAAGCGTGCGTAAAACTCATTGAGCTCGTCAGGGAGTGATGTTTCGCCGACATTCGAGCTGCCTCCTGGTTTCGCCTTGTAAGAAGTGATTGCATTTAGGCCCCGCCACAGCTGCCGAACATCTGTCTCATCCTCCAGCTTGGAGCAAAAGTCCCTTTTGGCCTTTTTGATGGCCTTACCAAGGTCGTATCTGGACTTCTTGTAGTCCACTGTATCATCAGACGTGAATGCTCGGTGTCTGGACTTCAGAAGAGTGCGGATCTCACAGTTCATCCAAGGTCTCTGATTGGGAAACACTCGGAAGGTTTTTGTAAGGATGCAGTCCTCCACACATTTCTTTATGAAGTCTGTAACGACTGTGGCGTATTCGTTCAAGTCTGTTGCCGAGTCCTTGAACATTGCCCAGTCTACAGACTCCAAACAGTCCTGGAGTTGTTCCTCTGCCCCCCCCCCCCCCCCCCAACCAGCTCTGTACTATCCTCACCTCTGGGGGTGCGCTCTTCAATTGCTGCCTGTAGGCAGGGAGAAGCCTGATTTACCGAAGTGAGGGTGAGGGATAGAACGATAGGCATTCTTGATGGTGGTGTAGCAGGTAGTCGAGGGTGTTTGGGCCTCTGGTGCAGCAGGAGATATGTTGCACCAAATGCACCAAATGCTGGTAGGTGGGCTAGTGTAGCTGGGACATGTTGGTCAGTGTGGGCAAGTTGGGTCGAAGGGCCTGTTTCCACATTGTATCACTCCATGACTCTATAATATCAGTGCCGAACATGATGCCAAGTTAAACTAATATCTGCCTGCATTTGATCCATATCCATCCATTCTCTGCATTTCCATGTGCCCGTCTAAAAGCCTCTTAGTTTATATTTAGTGTTAGTTTATTTTAGTTTATTGTCACGTGTACCGAGGTAGAGTGAAAAGCTTTTGTTGTAAACACCACTATTATATCTGACTCCACTACCACCCATGGCAATGCGTTCCAGGCACCCACAACTCTGTATTTTTAAAAAAACTTTTACCTCTCTTTGTAAATCTATGCCCTCTATTCTTTGATATTTCCCCCCTGGGGAAAAAAAAGTTCTGACTGTCTACCTTATCTATACCTCTCATAACTTTGTATATGTCTCTCAGGTCTCCCCTCAGCCTCTGATGCTCCAGCAAAAAACAATCCAGTTGGTCCAAACTCTCCTTGTAGCTCACCGCACTCAATACTCCAAATAACGTTAGTTAGCTAGTTAGTTTAGCTTATTGTCACATGCACTAAGGTACAAGAAAAGCTTTCTTGTTACGTGCTATCCAGTCAACAGAAAGACTATATATGATGGCAATCAAAGCATCCACAGTGTACAGATACAGGATAAAGGAAATAATGCGTAGTGCAAGATTGAGTCTGATTAAAGATAGTCTGAGGCTCTACAATGACGTAGATGCTGGCTCTGGACCGCTTTCTAGTTGTTGATGGGATGGTTCAGTTGCCTGATAATGGCTAGGAAGAAACTGTTCTTGAATCTGGATCTGAATCATCTCATGTTTTTCAGTGGACAATTGAAGTTTGAAGTATGAACTGGTTCACAGGCAGTTCTCAGGAACCAAACCCCGAGGACTGTGAATACTCACAGTGCTTGTTCCCAGAGTAGAGGATACTCAGGCCATCACACTAACTAACATCCCTTCTATTGACTCCATCCGCACTTCAAGTTGCCTCGGCAAGGCCAGCAGCATAATCAAGGATTACACAAAAAGCTGTAGAAACTCAGCGGGTGCAGCAGCATCTAAGGAGCGAAGGAGATAGGCGACGTTTCGGGTCGAGACCCTTCTTCTCGACCCGAAACGTCGCCTATCTCCTTCGCTCCTTAGATGCTGCTGCACCCGTTGAGTTTCTCCAGCTTTTTGTGTAACCCTCGATTCTCCAGCATCTGCAGTTCCTTCTTTAACAGCATAATCAAGGAGCTGTCTCACGTCCCACTTCTCCCCTCTCCCATCAGGCAAGAGGTACAGAAGTGTGAAAACGCACACCTCCAGATTCAGGGACTGTTTCTTCTCAGCTGTTATCAAGCAACTGAATTGTCCTCTCACCAACTAGAGAGCAGTCCTGACCTCGCATCCATCTCATTGGAAACCTTTGAGCTATCTTTAATCGGACTTTCCTGACTTTCTCCTGCACTAAACATTATTCCCTTTATCCTGTATCTGTACACTCTGGATGGCTTGATTGTAATCATGTTTAAGAAGGAACTGTAGATGCTGGAAAATCAAAGGTAGACAAAAATGCTGGAGAAACTCAGCGGGTGAAATTCACCTGCTGACTTTCTCCAGCATTTTTGTCTACCTTTGATTGTAATCATGTTTTGTCATTCCGATAGTTGGATAGCACGCATCATAAACCTTTTCACTGTATCTCAGTACATGTGACAATAATAAGAAACTAAAACTAGCAGGACTATTAAACCCCGGATGCCTGGACGTGACTCAGTCGCTCTGCAAGATCGTGAGGGAGAGGCCACGACTCTCATTATAAGCTGTGAATCAACTGAACTCTGAGTCTGCAATGTACTTGCAATCAATGAGTTGTTAGCCCTTAATGACAATGCCATGAGTTGTTTGGCCTGCTGCCCTGCCTGTGCTTGAAGCTGCAAAGCTTTATTAGGTCCGACTGTATTTGGAAGGAATAAATGCTTTATTAGGTCAGACTGTGTTTGGTTCAAAAGTTCAGCTCATTTTGTGACTTCCGCTTAGTGGATAGGTCGCGCTGATTGCGTAATATCCGGTAAGTGCAGAGGCCGCGCTGATTGTGGAAGTGCCGCTGACTGCGGAAGCTGACTAGTGGAGAGACCGCGCTCAGCCGTGTGAGTATTCAAGAACGTTTACAGCCATATATATGGTGTGTGAGTCAGTGAGTGTGTGTCTATGTGTTTGTGAGTGTGTGTGTGGGTGAGTGAGTGTGTGTGTATGTGTATGTATGTGTTTGTGAGTGTGTGTGTATGTATGTTTGAGTGTTTGTGTGTGCGTGTGTGGGAGTGTGCGTGTGTGCGTGTGGTCTTAGTGACTGAGCTGCCAGCCCAAGAATCCATTAGGCCCACAATGTCCATACTAGCCCTCTGGAAACCAGTCCCTTCGTCCCACAACACCATGCTAGCGCTCCAGAGAGCCCGCACTGGCCACCAATATTGGAATTGGTGGAGCGGTGGAATATTGCGTTCGGGGACCAGCCCTCCCGTGTGAAGCTGGGATCCAACGGGTCTCAGTCTATTTATAATATAGAACTAATGTGAACGGGTGTGCTCGGTGGGATGAAGGGCCTGTTTCCATGCTGTATCTTTCAATGATCCAGTGATATATTGCTCATTGTATTACCCCGAAAGGCGTCAGGTGGTGTTAGCTCTCCACCTCTTCGTGTTCTGGGGCTCTATGCTTGACAATGCTATGGGGCAGAGTCATGCAAAGCAAAAATGAAATTGACAACTCGCTATTCCCAAAATATAAACCGTGGTTTTTCATTAGTTCACGAGTGATTGGAGCAGAATTAGGCCATTCGGCCCATCAAGTCTACTCCACCATTCAATCATGGCTGATCTATCTTTCGCTCCGAATCCCATTCTCCTGCCTTCTCCCCATAACCCTTGACACCCGTACTCATTTTTCCTCAGAGGTTTCTGATTTTAGTTTAGTTTGGAGATGCAGCGTTGGAAACAGGCCTTTCGGCTCACCGAATCCACGCTGACCAGCAATCACCCTTACACTAGTTACTTGTTATCCCAGATTTGCATCGTACACACTAGGGGCAATTTATGAAGTCAATTAACCTACAATCCTGCATGTTGTTGAAATGTGGGAGGAAGCCGGAGCGCCTGGAGAAAACTCACATGGTCACGGGGAGAACGTGCAAACTCCGTACAGACAGCACCCGTAATCAAGATCGAACCTGGGTCCCCAGTGCTGTAAGGCAACAACTCTACAGCTGCGCCACTGTGCTGCCCAGTGCTAGAAAAAAAGTCCCATGGTTTTCATTTTAGGATTAGCAAATTTCAATGCCAATTTGTTTTGAACCAAATCTTCCCATTTCACTCTGAAGGTTAGCCTTCAGCGGTTCAAGGCTGGTGCTTTGGGATTCAGAAACCACTCAATCCAATATACAAATAGGCTCTCAGGCAGTGAGTTCCCAGGACCTGCCCTCGAATCAGCACAGGAACAGCGTCAGCTGATATTTTGGATAACTCTCTCAGCTGGGAATTGAGGGAATTATATTGAAAGAAAATAGACCTATAATATCATTACAGATGCACGTCATTTTGACTTTCTTAGTGAATACATCATGGTACACCAAACATATATTTTCACTCACACCTTATAATGATATGCAAACTAGCATAATTTGATAGTTGATAGTTTGATAGTTCAGTTTCACTCGCGTTGAGGCTAACTTACTTTGAGACATTTTTGTCAATATTGGGCTTGCTGCACCATAACAATACTGCATAAAATCTTGCTGAGAATCTGAATTATGGATACTGTTAAGGAATGACAAATTGTCGTGGAGGATACCAAGCATTTCTCAGAGTAAATTATTGCTTTTTACTTTTACAATCTATGAAAGAGAGGGAGTTTAAATTGTAAAGTGTCAGAAGTGTTTTAGAATGATCTTTAAGCTGCTGCGATCCAGGTTTGCTGAGGTCTGTTACAACAAGCTATCGGGATATTTAATCATCATTGTGTTTGGTATTCATTGAATTCTAACGCAGTGTACAAATTCCTCACGAGGTGTATATATACTCTATGGAGAAATTGCAGATGGGGGATTAGTCTGAGCAAGGGAGAGGTGTTCCACTTTGGCAGGTCCAATAGAAGAAGGTACACGATTGATGGCAAAACCCCTGAGAGGATTGATGTGGGAAGGGATCTTTGGGTCCATGTCCATAGCTCCCTGAAAGTAGCAATACAGTAATTCCTCATGATAACAGACCAAGGAGAGGGGGTGGGGAGGGGGTGGATGATGTCCATTATTGTTGATTGGCACTATAACCAAGTGAGGGGGCTAAAGTTTAACCCAAGGCCGGGAGGGAAGAAGTAGAGATAGAACCCGAACAATCAGAATGCAAATTCACTTCAGAAGTGAAAGATTTCACAGCTTTCCAAGTCATTAGGTATGAAAGACTTTGTGCGTAACACTGGGATGATTCCACCAACTGACACGATTTATGGTGTAAGCATGCTTTGTGATTTTGCTGACTGGACCAGGTTGGTATGCACTTTATTGACCGATTGAATGTAAAATGAAAATGAGATGGAAATTAAATTCAAATAAATGTACACTGAGCTGCAATAAAGGAATTGTGTTCAATTCATTGAGTTTATTGTCATATGCACAAGTACGGTATAATTATCTATAATTTTCTACAATTTTATATTTTATAGATATTCAAAATGTAACATTTATAAATATATAAATTCTATGTAGATAGGGAAAAGATGGGGTAGACAGTCAAAACCTTTTTCCCAGGATGAAAAAATCAAAAATTAGAAGGCATAGCTCTAAGGTGAGAGGAGCAAAGTTTAAAGGAGATGTGTGGGGAAGGTTTTTTACACAGAGGGTGGTGGGTGTCTGGAACGTGCTGCCGGAGTTGGTTGTGGAGGAACCCCCACCAACCTCCACCATTTTTACTGGTGTTTCAGAGATATGGATATGCAGGGAATGGAGGGATATGGATCACGTGCAGGGAGGTAAGAGTTGGGCATCATATTTAGCACAGACATTGTGGGCCAACATTGTTTAATGTATGGTGAGGTTACACGTACAATGAAAATCTTGCTTGCAAGATTTAACTATTTCGAAATAACTATTTCAAAGATAGACACAATGTGCTGAAGTAACTCAGCGGGTCAGGCAACATGCCTGGAGAACATGGATAGTTGACATTTCTGGTCGGGACCCTTCCTCCTAGTAGAATGAGGTAAAGATGTTTTGGGCCTTCTTCTTCTTGCGTATGGCGTGCACAGCCTAAAGTTGTAGGACAACTTGTTCTATTTGATCTTACTTGATTGTGCACGCCAGGTTGATTGCATTCGTCGAAACAGGGCGGACCACGTGAAGGTTGCAATCTCCCACCCCTTGTTTCGGGTCAAGACCCTTCCTCAGTCTAGGAAGGATCTCAATCCGAAATATCGCCTGTTTCTTTTCTCCACAGATGCTGCCTGGCCTGCTGAGTTACTCCAGCATTTCTGTGTCTCTCTGTGATGTAAACCAGCATCTGTAGCTGTTTGTGTTTCGCTCAAAATCCCAGCATCGGTGGAGGGAATGGACAGGCAACATTTCTTGCCGGGACCTATCTTCAGACTGATTGTAGTGGGGGGGGAGAAAGCTTGAAAGTGAGATGAGGGTGGAACAAAACCTGGCAAGTGATAGGTGGATACAGGTGAGGGGGGTGTGGGGGGGAGGTTGATTGGTAGATGGGATGGAGTAAGTGACAAAGGCTAGAGTTTAAAAGTGTGTCAGAGGAGTGAAATGCAAAGCTGGAGCGAGGTAGTGAATGAAGGGACACCACCTGAAATATCGTCTGTCCATTCCCTCCACAGATGCTGCCTGACTTGTTGAGTTCCTGCAGCACTTTGTGTTTTGCTCAAGATTCCAGCCCTTGCAGTTCCTTGTGTCTCGGCAGAACAAAAATAAATGGTTCTTCGATGTTCTGATGCTTTGATATTGAGAATTGTTGTCTTGAACACATTACGGGTGACTCAGAGAATGACAATGGATTGTTGCAATGAGCCTTCCTGCCACCGACATTGACCTCAACAACAGTAGTTAGCAGACTCTGCTTCAGGGAAGTTCCGCCCCGTGCCCCCATCCCGCATATTAATTATTCAATTTGAATAAAAATTATTTTCCAAAACATCATCTGTCCATTCCGTGCACGGATGCTGCATGACCCGCAGTGTTTCTCCAGTGACACTTTGTGTTTTGCTCAACATTCTGGCATCTGCAGTTCCTTGTGTCTCCAAACCATTAGAGGAACTCAGCGGACCAGGCAGCATCTGTAGAGGGAGGAAACTAACGTTTGTAATATTTTGGAGCATTTTTGCTAGTTGCCTGACCAGCATTGTTTTTTGCTCTCAAGGTTCCAGCATCTTCAGTCTCTTGTGTCTCCTTGAAATCCGTCAGTAATCATAAATGTTTCACAATTATGCCTCCAGTTACCAGTCAGGACCTTAGATCTTTGAGATACTGCATGGAAACAGGCCCTTCGGCCCACCAACTCTGTGCCCACCAGTGATCACCCCGTACACTAGCATTATCCTGCACACTAGGGACTAATTACAGAAGTCAATTAACCTTCAAACCTGCATGTCATTGGTGTGAGGGAGGAAACTGGAGCACCTTTGAGAAAACCCACGCAGTCACAGGGAGAACGTACAAACTCCACGCAGACAGCACCCGTAGTCAGGATCGAATCCAGGCTCCACCGCTACGCCACAGTGCTGCCCTTTGTTTTTTTTTTAAATCAATTCTCCTCCTTTATCCTTCTCTAGTTTTAATCACGGGGCTTAACAAATCACCAGCAACATTAGGTTCACTCCATGAGAGCGTGGGAGTAGGAAATGAGCTCTTCTGAATCCGTGCAGGGAGCAGCTACGTCCAATTGGATTTTCCCAGCTGGACATCAATGTCGGGTGAAGAACATGCAGTCGGCTGAGCTGGTTAGAAACTGAATTTTACCCTCCGACACACTGGTCATATCATTGTTGATCAATGGTTGGATGAGAGGATTGAAGGCTCTGTGACCACATTTGCAGATTACACAATGATAGGTGGAGGGGCGGGTAGTGTAGAGAAAACAGGGACTCTGCAGAAGGACTTGGACAGGTTGGGAGAGTGGGCAGAGAAATGGCAGATGGAATACAGCGCAGCAAAGTGTGGAGTCATGCATTTCGGTAGGAGGAATAAAGGCAGAGACTATTTTCTAAACGGGGGGGGAGGGGGGGGAGATTTCAGAAATCAGAGCTGCAAAATTACTAGGGAGTGCTGGTGCATTACTCCCAAAATTTTAATTTGCAAATCGAATAGGGAAGGCGAAAGCCATGCAAGCATTTATTTCGAGAGGGACGAGAATACAAAAACAGCCATGTAATGCTGAGGGTCCGACCACATTTGTAGTATTGTGATCACTTTTGGGCCTCATATCTTAGCAAGGAAGTGCTGGCTCTGGAGAGGGTCCAGAGAAGGTTTACGAGAATGATCCAAGGAATGAGTGGATTAACAAATGATGAGTGTTTGACGACCCTGGGCCTGTGCTCACCGGAGTACAAAAGAATGAGGGGACACCTCATTGAAACATACCGAATCATGAAAGGCCTGGATAGAGTGGATGTGGAGAGAATGTTTTCACTAGTGGGAGAGTCTAGGACCAGGGGTCATTTCCTCAGAATAAGAGATACCTTTAGAAAGGAGATGAGGAGGAATTTATTTTGTCAGAGGGTGATGAATCTGAGGAATTCATTGCCACAGAAGGCTGTGGAGGCCGTCATTGGATATGTTTAAGGCGGAGATAGATAGATTCTTGATTAGTAAGGGTGTCGGGGATTATGGGGAGAAGGCAGGAGAATGGGGTTGAAAGGTAAAGATAGATCAGCTGTGATTGATTGGCAGAGTAGACTTGATGGGCCGAATGGTCTAATTTGGTCCTGGACCTTGTGAACTTGTGGTTATTGCAGGAAGCAAACACCTGGCAGCCAGGGCCAGTAGTTATAGATTACAAAGTATATTGTACGTCTTTACGGAGTTTGTACGTTCTCCCCGTGACCACGTGGGTTTTCTCCAGGTGCTCTGGTGTCCTCCCACATTCCAAAGACATGCAGGTTTGTAGGTTACTTGGCTTCTGTAAATTATCCCCAGTGTGTAGGGTAAAACTAGTGATGGGTGATCACTGGTCTGGGTGGGCCGAAGGGCTTGTTTGCAGGCTGTCTCACTGACCTCTAATCTCTAATCACAAACAAACTCATGGTTTGCATCTCCTCCCTTCACTGGGGACACTCGGGCAAGATGGCGGTGCCTGTCGGCAGCGGCCTCTGCAGTCCGTCTGTCTTTTTTTTCTTTTTGTCCTGTGAAGTGGATGTCTTGGTTTTAGTTTTTGTATTATTTTTAGCTGTGTCTATGTGGGGGGTGGGTGAAACTTTTTAATCTCTTCCCTGTATGGGGACCCGACTTTTCCTCATCGAGTCTCCGTTGCCGTTGTCTTTGGGACTAACATCGTGGAGCCAGCGGCCTCCAACCGGAATCGACCTGGGGCTCCAATCGCGGACTCACCATCGCGGAGCTGGCTGACCGGAGTGCGGAACGCTGTGGTTGTGCGTGGCTGCGACCCGACTTCGTAGCTCGGAGGCTTCGGCTGCAGGCCCTGTGGACGTTAACATCGGGAGCTCGCGGGTCCCTGGTGTGAGACTGCTTTTTGTAGCTCCCGCAACGGCAAACATCGCCCGCTCGAATCAAGGGGTTTAAATCGACCTGGAGCGGGGCCTTACATCGCCCGGCGCGGCTTAAACAGCCACGGGGCTTACCATCGCCCGCTGGGGGGGGCTCTAACATCTAACATCAGGAGTTTCGATCGGCTCAATGCAGAGTTTGGCTGCTTGACTGCGGGACAGGAATGGGCACAAAGAACAGGGAAGAGATAAGACTTTTGCCTTCCATCACAGTGAGGAGGTGTTTGGGGATTCACTGTGATGGATGCTTGTGTGGAATTGTGTTAATTGTGTGTTTGAACATTTGTTCAAATGACAATAAATGATTCCGATTCCGATTCCGATTCCGATTCCGATTCTGGTGAAGTTGACCTTCTTCGCCTCTCTCCTCTGAACTGAAAATAAAACCGGGCAGGGTGTATGATTAACCTACAAACCGGCACGTCATTGGGATGTGGGAGGAAGCTGGAGCAGCCAGTGGAAACCTACGGTCACGGGGAGAATGTGCAAACTCCACGCAGACAGCACCCAAGGGCAGGATGGAACCGGGGTCTCTGGCGCTGAGAGGCAGCGGCTCCACCCGCTGCAGCACCGTGCCGCCAATGTCAATCATGTGACCCTCTTCACTCTCCATCCTTTACCACAAAAACAATAGACAAGTCGTCAAGCAGTCGAGCGTGTCCAGCTGACAGACACCATTGCTCACACCGACACTCTTTACAACACATCAATAAAGAAGTCTTGTTCCAATTACTTAAATGGCTTGCTACAACATCTTTGTATTTCCTGATTTGGCACTCTGACCTCTTCACAAAATCAATTTCCCTCTGAGCCTCTGCACAATAAATGTTGTTTGTGAGCTTGTGTGCTTCAGACTGACCGTTGTACAGACTACACAATGTAGCAATGACCTCTGAACCTCACCATACATTGATCAAACTGGCACACAATGGGCAGGGTGAGTCTAACGCTTCAAGTCCACACTCATCCAACAGCAAGACATCCCTCATGGAAGTCCACGCGCCCATCGCCAGCCTCTGTACGAACTCAACACACCTGCCTTCCCCCGCCATCATCTCCATCTGCACTTTAGTTTAGTTTAGAGAAACAGGTCTCTCGGCCCACCGGGTCCGCGCCGACCAACGATCCCTGCACATTAACACTATCCCACACGCACAAGGGACAAGTTTTTACATTTACCAAGCCAATTTACCTACAAACCTGTACGTCTTTGGAGCGTGGGAGGAAACCGAAGATCTCGGAGAAAACCCAAGCAGGTCATGGGGAGAACATGTAAACTCCGTACAGACAGCACCCGTAGTTGGGATTGAACCAGGGTCTCTGGCGCTGCATTCACTGTAAAGCTGGGAAGGGGAGGAGAAAGTAGGGACTACCTGAAATTAGAGGTCAATGGTCATACCGCTGGGGTGCAATAACACACCAATTTGCTTTTGATTAATGTTTGATGGGGACTTGCTCCAACATCCGTTGGAATCACACCAAAAGACATTTTAATTGAACTTTAGACAGGAAACTGGCAAGATTGATCTGATGTTAAGTGTATATTATTGTAGTAGTAAGGAACTGCCTATGCTGGTTGATACACAAAGATGTCTGAAGAAAGGTCTCGACCTGAAACGTCACCTATCTATGTATCTCCGCTGATGCTGCCTGACCCGCTGAGTTACTCCGGCACTTTGTGCCCTTCAGTGTGTTATCATAGATTGTTTCCTTCAAACAATAGCTGCTAAAGTTAAAAATATGCCTTGTTAAATATTATAATTATCTAATTTGCCCATGAACCAGAATGAACAACTTCTATGTAGGGGGTGAAAGTAGAGACAAAAATGAAAAATTGTTTTCAAGGGAAAGCGACTGTTCCCGTAATTACTGTACAGCGATCAAAAAATGGAATCATATTTTATTTGATTTTCGTGACAATTTAATGCCTGTTAATATTTGAGATGTGTGTTGCTGAGCCCTGGCAAAGCAAGTCTCAAAGGTGGAATTGTTGTGAAGTTTTGCAGTGGACTTGTAGAAAACAGGGGGTGGAATGGTGTATATTTGAAGTTTGTGATCATGCAGTTGACCTTTAGTACTGGCGATTGCTTTCCATACACCCACCATCATTTCTGTTAAAAAAAAAAGTCACCTTTCAGTCATAGTGAAACAGCGTGGAAACAAAACCTTCAGCCCAACTGAAAGAGTTAGTTATTAATTGTAAAAAGCCAATTGTCATGCTTTATGGGATTTGGCCAAATCATCATGACAAAGTTTTTTTTGACTTAAGTTGAATAGTTCGCAGCTCTCTTTTTATGTAAGTTGAAGAGGTTATTCAGATAAGAATGGGCCAGAGGATGCCATTGGGATGCCTTGCTTTGGGCAAAGAGTGAAAAACAACTCCATATTTGGAGGTGGCTGAACATTTCTTAATCCCTGTTTTCAGGTATTTCTTTGTGTGCGCTGCTGGAGATTTGGAGGTAAAACTGTTGCCTCTGGGTCTCTAGGTCCACACCCGTCAGACGTTAAATTAAAGCTTTGTATGCACTTAAGAATTTGTACTTTGTCTATCTTTTTAAGTGAACTTTTACACAACTTGCCCACACCGGCCAACATGCCCCATCTACACTCATCCCACCTGCCCGCATTTGGCCCATATCCCTCTAAACCTGTCCTATCCATGTACCTGTCTAATTGTTTTTTAAATGTTGTGATAGTATCTGCCTCATCTACCTCCTCTGGCAGCTTGTTCCATACACCCACCATCCTTTGTGTAAAATAGTTGCTCCTATTAAATCATTCCCCTCTCACTTTCAAACCTATGCCCTCTGCCTTTCGATTCCCCAACACTGGGCAATTGACTCGGTGTGTTTACCTAATCCATTCCCAACACCTAACAAATTTCCCAACTCCTCATCCTCCTGCTCTCCAAGGTATAGAATCAAGAATCAGAGGACATCAATTTAAGGTGAGGCTGGAAAGATTTAAAAGGAACCTGAGGGGCAACTTTTTTTACACTTGAGGTGGTGGGTATATGGAATGAGCTGCCAGAGGAGGTAGTTGAGGCAGGTGCTATAACAACACTTAAAACACATTTGGACAGGTACATGGATAGGAAAGGTTTAGAGAGATATGGAGCAAATGCCGGCAGATGGGATTAGTGCAGATTGGACATGTTGGTCGGCATGGGCAAGTTGGGCTGAAGGGTCTGTTTCCATGCTGTATGACTCTATTACACTGCCTCTCCCTTCGAGACCCATGCTGGTCTATGACTGCCCACTCAGCTGTATGTTTGTAATAGAACGATGGGAAAGGGGTGGTAAAGTGGCGCAGCTGGTATAGCTGATGCCTCCCAGTGCCAGACACCCTAGTTCGATCCTGAAATCGGGTGCTTTCTTGCATGTGGAGTTTGCACATTCTCCCTGTGAACGTGTGGGTTTCCTCTGCGGCCTCCTATCTGGCCTCCTATCTATTCCTGAGTCTGCGCTGACCAGCGATCCCCGCAGCCGAACACGATCCTGCACACTAGGGACAATTTACATTTATACCAAGCCAATTAGCCTACAAACCTGTATGTCTTTGAAGTGTGGGAGGAAACCGACACAGGTCACGAGGAGAATGTACAGACTCCGTACAGACAAGCACCCGTAGTCAGCATTGAACCTGGGTCTCTGCCGCTGTACGGCAGCAACTCCACCGCTGTGCCACCGTGCTGCCTGCAGTCATAGAATCATACAGCATAGGACCAGGCCCTTCAGCCCAACTATACCATGCTGACCAACATGCCCCATCTACACTAATCCCACCTGCCTGCATTTGAACCAAATCCCTCTAAACCTATCCTATTATTGTACTTATCTAAATTTTTCTTGAATGCTGCGATAGTCCCTTCCCTCACAACCTACTCCGGCAGCTTGTTCCATTCACCCACCACCCTTTGGAAAAGAACATTGCCCCTCAGGTCCTTATGAAATCTTTTCCCCTCCACCTTAAACCTACGGAAGAAGGGTTTCTGCCTGAAACGTTGCCTATTTCCTATGCTCAGATGCTGCCGCCCCCGCTGAGTTTCTCCAGCACTTTTGTCTACCTTCCATTTGCCAGCATCTGCAGTTCCTTCTTGAACACCTTAAACCTATGACTTCTGGTTCTCGATTCCCCTACACTGTGCATTTACCCGATCTACTCCTCTCATGGTTTAGTTCCGCTGTAGTGTCGAGCAGTATTTCATAATCAAAGCAGACTGCTCAGCACCTAGTGAAGATATTCAAAATTCAGGTACACCAAAATTACCAAATAAAATGCATATTTTAGCTTTTCTTAAGAACAAATCTTCAATCCCATACGACTCTTACAAGTGGAATAACAAGGGTAAATCCATCATGACATCCAATCACAAGACACAGGCCACGTCAATGAAAACAAAAATATCAAAAACAATGAGACTGATTTTTCCTGCCATATATTCTGATCCAATTGCTCTCAAAAAAGTACTGAACATCGATTTCTTTAAATATATCTGAATCAATAATTTGGTGTTGAATAATACAAAGAAATTTAGCACTTCCTTTAATCTGTGCATTCTGCAATAATTCAATGCTATAGACCCATGCTGAATGTAGAAACAAGGAACTGCAGATGCTGGTTTATTCAAAAAGATACCAAGTGCAGGAGTGCCTCAGTGGGTCAGGCAGCACCCCTGGAAAACATGGATAGTTGATCTGAAGAAGGGTCTCGCAAAATTTCACCCATCCTTTTTCTCCAGAGATGCTGCCTGACCCGCTGAGTCAGCTCCAGCACTTTGTGTCTTTCTTGGTATAAACCAGCATCTGCAGTTCTTTGTTTCTATGTGGATGAGCCCATTCCTGTGCTGTACTGTCTCATGTTCTATGTTCTAGTTGTAGCGAAATAGCATGGAAACAGACCCTTCGGCCCACCAAGTCCACGCTGACCCATTTACACTAGTTATCCCACCACACACACTAGGTGCAATTTACAGAGGCCAATTAACCTACAAACCCGCACGTTTTTTGGGATGTGGGAGGAATCCGGTGCACCCGGAGGAAACCCACATGGCCACAGGGAGAACGTGCAAACTCCTCACAGACATTATCCCAGGTCAGGATTGAACCTGGGACTCTGGCGCTGTGAGGCAGCAGTGGTTAGTTGAGGGGAGCAAGGAGACGGTAAAATGGGATAACATAGGGATTAGGTCTCTGCTCCAGCTCTCCCCCTCTGCTACAATCAGTCTGAAGAAGGGTCTCGACCTCGTCTGCCCACTTCCTCCACTGATGCTACCCGACTCACTCTGTTCCCCCAGCACTTTTTGTTAAGCGTTAGAATGGCTTGATGGTCGACGCAGACTCAATGGGTCGGAGGGTTTGTTTCCACGTGGTATCTCTCTGTGACGCTGCAATGCTAAATTTGGCTGTAGAAATATCAGCCTCAATTGCTGTCGTCGTGACAAGAAATGTTATGTCCTTTTGATGGGATTATTGAGTGAAATATTTTATTTTGTTTCTGCGCTTTCGTGAGGAATTTGCTTCATTCTTCTCTCCCCTGTGGTTAACGTGACCTTTCTCTCGTAGTGCGTTTTACCTCAGTTAGCTGTTAGTAGCTACTCATTAAAGGCTGCAGGTTTTAATGATTTCATTCATTATTTTTTTGCTACTCAGTCAAATCATACTATGCAGGGGTATAATGAGGCCATACACAAGGATAAAAGATGCAGAGATTTAAAAGAATGGAACGATTGTAGTGAATGATAAGATATCCTCTTCTGGGACCAGCTGTAAAAAGTCGCTATGTTGGTTCCATCTTAACATTCATATTTTCTGCTCTGTAACATCTACAAAAATACAAGATTTAAGAATATAAGAATGTGTGCGGCAGGAAGGCCTGGTTCAAGATTCAAGATTCAAGCGAGTTTCATGTGTCCCAGATAGGACAATGAAATTCTTGCTTTGCTTCAGCACAACAGAATAGTAAGATTAAATGAGAACTTACCAGTTTGACGTTTGATCTTTATTTTATGAGGAGTTACGATGAGGGATTACGTGAAGACCCCGCCAGCACGCATGCGCGACATTCTTCAAAGCAGTGGTGTGAAATCACAGACAGCAACGTAGACTAATATAGTAAGATAAGAGAAAACTTTCATACCAGTTGATCTTTATAATAGAGGGTTTGGGAGCGGAGGGCACGTAATCCCTCACCGTAACTCCTCATAAAATAAAGATCAAACTTCAAACTGGTAAGTTCTCATTTAATCTTACTATTTTACTTCGGAGTCACGTGAGTGACTACGTGAAGATTTCAAAGCTCTGTGATTTCATGCCCTGGAACACCCCATGCTCACACACTGCTATGCTGGGATAAGAGGATGAACGTATTTCAGACATGACGCTGGCTGAAAAACAAAATAGGTATTTATTCATACCAAAACAAAATATATATCCCATATAGGGTAATTATTTAGCAGAACTCAAAATTCTTCCTGCAAAAGAGTCAGGAGAGGCCACGGGTTTGTTATAAAAGCGTTGAAACGTCTTCTCATTGCTCCAACCCGCTGTGGTCAGGATGTGGTCCATGGGTACTTCCATCATCCTAGCCGCCGAAGTGGATGCTGCCCTGGTGGAGTGAGATTTAAAAATATTAGTGTCCACCCCCGCCGCATCCAGTACCACCCTTAACCATCTAGATATGGTTTGCACCGTGACTTTGTGGTGGGGCTTTTTGTGGCTTATAAGCAAAGCTTTCTCCGTGCCCCTGAGAGGCTTGGTGACTGAAATGTAACGTGATATCAAAGTGACGATGCAGAGTCGAGTATCTGCTGGATAGGCTAGAAACTCTAATGTATGTCCAGACGATCCGGGTCGATCTTGTTTTAACAGCCCCTGCATATGAAAAGTGATTTTGCCATTGGAGATAGTCATGGCATCCAGATTTAACTTGTGCAGGGACTGGACCCGTTGTGCCGTGACAAGTGCCATAATCATTACCATTTTGTAGGTGAGTTTGTCCAAGGTGAGCCCCGAGTTTGGTGTCCATCCTCGCAACATAGTCAATACTATGCTGATATCCCACGTGTGGTTGTATCTGGGCCTGGGGGGATTGGAATTAAATATTCCTCTCATTAGCTTAGACACTAATGGATGTGATCCAATGCCCAGATGATCACTCCCCTTGCCCAGATAGGTTGATAGGGCACTCCTGGCACAATTAATGGCACTGTAGCTTAATCCTTCATCGTAGTGAAGGGTAGCCAGGAATTCCAGAACTTCCGTGATGGTAGCCGATTCGTAGGTTGTGTTTGTTGTAGAGCAGAACACTTCCCACTTCCTGATGTAGGTCAGGTACTGTTTCCTAGTGGACTCCCTGCATGACGCTGAGATGGTATCTATTGTTCTGTTGGTGAGTCCGTATCCCAGAAGTGACCGTTTCAGAATCTGCAAATCAACAGGTCCATGCGGTCATGACATGGATGGTGTTCCCCTGTGACGGGATGTATTAATAGGCTAGGTCGTTTGTTGACCCGAATACAAGGTTCTGTGGCCATCTTCTGTACCGCTGGGAACCATGGTTGGGTAGGCCAGTCGGGCACAACCAAAATACCCGATGCGGAGTCTTGTCTGATTTTTTGCAAGACCCGACTGATGAGGCAGAAGGGGGGAAAGGCATAACAGAACAAATCCCCCCAATGTAGCGTGAAAGCGTCCATAGCTACTGCCCCTGGGTCTGGTTCCCAAGCAACATATGTTGGCAGTTGGTGATTTAATCTGGATGCAAAAAGGTCGATATCTGGCGTCCCATAACGTTCTACAATATCTGTGAACACTTTCCGATCCAACATCCATTCTATGTTGTCGTTGAATTTGCGTGACCTGGTGTCTGCCACTGTGTTTAGCTTACCTGGAAGGTAAGTGGCTGAAATCCAAATTTCCTTTTGCAGACACCAGTGCCAGATATTATTAGCCAATTCATCACATGATATCGACTTTATTCCACCCATATGATTAATATAAGCCACCACTGTGGTGTTGTCAATTTGTAATCTAACATGTACTTGGTGCATGTCTGAGCAGTATGCCCTAAGGCCATGAAATGCTCCCAGCATTTCTGAATAATTAATCCCCAATGTTTCAAATAGGGTTAGCTCTTGTGCACTCCATCTGCCTCCACAACTAGTGGTGGTATTAGTTGCTCCCCAACCTTTGGCACTGGCATCAGTTTGTAAGATGACCGAGGGATTTATGATAGTGATGGGTTTGGAACAGAATTGAGCATTTTCCATCCACCAATTTAATTCAATTCTTGCCTTTTCTGGTAACTTCATAGGCCTGTCGAAATGGCCTGCATGACTTTTGAGAGCTATAATTTTAGCTCTTTGTAGGTTTTGTAGTGGTCCGAATTGTGCTGCGGGAAAAGCAGCCACTATCTTCCCAATTACCCTGGCCACCTGCAATATGGATGGATCCCTGATGCCAGTAAGGCTCCTGCAAGCTTCTATCAAGTCCACCACCTTGTTCGGTGGTAAGGTGATAGACATTTGCACCGAGTCAATGGTGAACTCCAAGTAATCCATGGTAGTAGAGGGTTCCAACTTTGATTTATCTGGATGTATGATGAACCCCAGCTTTTGAAAGAGATGTTTTGTGGCTAGAACTGCCAAAGTAGCCGTTTCCAAATTCTCCCCGACAATGAGGATATCATCAAGGTAGGCCATAACAGTATGGTTTTGTTTCCTTAAATAGGCCAAAGCTGGTTTCAATATTTTGGTGAACAGCCTGGGTGCTGATGATAACCCATTGGGTAAGGCTTTTATATTGCCATTAATTGTCCCATCCAGATAAATTTAAGGTATTTCCTATGATCCTTGTGTATTGGCACTGAATAGTATGCATCTTTAAGGTCAATGCATGCCATGTAGTACCCATTAGCTATTAGCTGTCTAGCTGTGTCAAAAGTGTCCATTTTGAAATGAACATACTGAACAGAAGTATTCAGTTCGGTCAGATCTATGATTATGCGGCACCCGCCATCTTTTTTATTTTTGGTAAATATATTAGATACGAACTCCTGAGATTCTCTGGTGGTTCTCTCAATTACCCCTTTACTAATTAGTCTTAATAGTTCAGCATGGCCTGCCGTTCTTTCTTTTTGTGAAAGTATAAACTTTCGGCTAGGCGAATGCTGGACCGGGGTAGGGAGTTCGTAAATGAATTCAATTTTATAGCCCTGAATACTTCCGAGTATGTAAGGATCAGAGGTAAAAGTGCGCCATACTTCATAAAACAAGTGCAACCGGCCTCCCACATAAGATGAATTTAGACAAGCAATGTTCCTGGGGGAGCCAGACCCACCTACCTCCAAGGTTATTGCCGGTGTTGCGGTCTTTGCCCTTGTTTCTTCTGTTGAGTTGCTGCGTTGTAGGGGTGGCGCATTTTCCAAGAAGGCCGGGCTGGGCCATGGCCTAAAAAAGACCGTTGTGCAGGTGGGCCGGCCTTCGAGCTTTCACCACCGGACGGTCTGTTGTGATATCGCTGTCCGGTGGGTGTGTAGGGGTGCTGCCGCTGTTGGTAGTGAGGTTTGGAGGTACTGGGTACCTTAATCAGGCCTATGGCCTTGGCCTCCTCGTCCAGGTCTTTTACCTGTTTGGGGAGGTTATCCCCGAACAGCAGATTTGGTGGTTGAGCGTTACCTGGTCTGCATAACCCCGCAAACTTGGGGTTAAGTGCCGGTTTGATAATGCTCTTCCTGTAGTTATTTATCTCGTACTGTGTGTTACACAGCAAGGCCAGAGCATCCTGTAGTTCTTCCGGTAACTCTATTCCCACCGCAGTTCTGGCCACTGCCGTAATCCCGGCGGTCAAAAGTTTCAGGATCCTCTGAAGTTTGACTTCTTGCCCTCTAATCGTAGGGCTCATGTTCCCCCATATAGGGTTATTCACCGCAGGAACAGTCAGTGAGTTACAATTTTCAGGAGCAAGATACTTATCAGCTGTTGCATTGATGGCTTGCTCCTGAAGCTGGTATGTAGTCATATAATTGATACTAGCTGCGAGCTTTGGGTGGATAGGTAGGCCTTTTTGAGAAGGAACTGCATGCTTGTTTACCATATCCAGTAACTCTTCTTGCACCCCTGACACTGTTGGTTGTTCAGCCAACTCCCCCTACTTCAGGGTCAGCCCAGTTCTGACCCCCAATGCTCCCCTGCGAAGAGGGCGAGACATTAGGCAGTCCATGATAGGATCCTGCCGTGGGCCTGCGAAGAGGCCCACCGTGACTCTGCCCCTGCAAAAGCAGGTCACGCTGGAGCAATTGCTCCACCATCCGCTCCATGCGGGCAAGACGACCCCCGTCGCTATCAGCGGACGGGGTGTCCTCGGGACTGGACCCAGCTGGGTCGGCGGCCCCGTCCGACTTTCGGGTGGATTTACCGCCCGACCGCGGCGTATCTGCGGCCCTCATAGGCGAAAAGTCGGGAGCTGCGGGTAACACCTCAGGAGAAGCGGCACGCTGCTGGCTGCTCTCCATGGCAGCAGCTCTTGCCGCTGCTCTTTTCGATTTCCGCGACTCCATGTAGAATTCCTGAAAAACAAGTATACACTGAGTCGCCACGCTCACCACTCCGGTGAGACTTACCTTTCGTAAGTTTTTTAAACTTACGCTGGAGGAGCCCCGCTCCTCCCGACTGTCGTTTCCGCATGCGTACGACGATAAGTCGCGCATGCGTGCTGGCGGGGTCTTCACGTAGTCACTCACGTGACTCCGAAGTAAAATATAGTAGGCATAAATAAATACAGAACAGAACAGATCAGTGTGTCGATATACCAATGAATATATATATACACACACATAACTAAACAAATGAAGTGCAATGGGCTATTTAACGATCAGAGTTTTGTTTGAGTTGAGTTTAATAGCCTGATGGCTCTGGGGAAGCGGCTATTCCTGAACCTGGATGTTGCAGATTTCTGGCTCCTGTACCTTCTACCTGAAGGCAGCGGGTAGATGAGTGAATGGCCAGGATGGTGTGGGTCCTTGATGATGCAATGACTGCGATAGATCCCCTCGATGGTGAGGAAGTCAGAGCCGATGATGGACTGGGCAGTGTTTACAACTTTTTGCAGTCTTTTACGCTCCTGGGCGCTCAAGTTGCCGAACCAAGCCAGGATGCAACCGGTCAGCATGCTCTCCACTGTGCATTGTAGAAGGTTCGCCGGTGCAAGCGGAAGATAAAACTGTTGGACGAATCTTTTGTGACTTTGTCGGCGCCAGGAACGCGGTGAATCTTGTGGACTGTCCAGGTGAGGTCTGGTGTTTGGTTTTACCGGCTTGTGTGCAAAACAAAGCATTTCACTGCAGCTAGGTACACGAGCCAATAAAGTATCATTGAATCACTGAACAGCAGATGCTGGTTTACAACACAAAACTCAAAATGCTGGAGTAACTCAGTGGAACAGGCAGCATCTCTGGAGAACATGGAATGGACAGGTGACGTTTTGGGTCGGGACCTTTTCTTTAATTGCCTCCAAACGGGTGATGAATGGCGTACATCTGCTTTTGATGTTGCTCAGTATGTACGTGGAGTGGATTTATCTTAAATTTGCATAAGCGTCAATATAAACACAGCACAGAACACCTCTCCCCTTGACTGTTGTAACAAAGTTATAACTAACAATTTTATTTTATAGAAAAGTGGAAATTGGCTGCAGTTTCCATGGAAGGGGAACTGCAAAGCATTGCTATATTGTTTAAAACATCAGCATTGTAAGCACCTTTTGTGAGGATTTGGGTGTCTGGCATGAAGGGCCTGGGAAGAGTGAAGAGCCCCCCTTCAGACTAAAGGACCTTCGGACCTGGGCAGAGTGGATGTGGAGAAGATGTTTTCACTAGTTGGAGAGTCTAGGACTGGAAGGCACAGCCTTGGAATAAAAGGGCATATGTTCAGAGATGAGGACCAATTACTTTAGCCAGAGGATGGTAAATCTGTGGAATTCATTGCCACAGACGGCTGTGAAGGCCAAGTCAATGGGTGTTTTTAAAGAAGAGATTGATAGGTTCTTGATTAGTAGGGGCATCAAGGATTAGAGCGGAGAAGGCATGAGAATGGGGTTGAGAGGGAAAAATAGATCAGCCATACTAGAATAGCAGAGCTGACTCGATGGGCTGAATGGCCTAATTCTGCTCCTATGTCTTACGGTCATATTTGTTTGCCTGCGTTTCTACCATGAGTTAATTCCTAACCATCCGTGTCAGGAGCAAAAACCTTGCGTGGTGAATTCAAGCATCCTGTACCTTGCAAGTGAGGGCTGCAGAGAACAGGAAAATAAAATGATGTAGTCCCTCTAAATAGGCCTTGATTGTTTGAGTAAAGTTGCTGTCTGGTTTTATTGTTAGCTTGTTGCACCTTTGTATTCTTACACCAATAAATTTGGACTCTAATGGAAAGGATTGGAAGCTTGAACTTAAAAATGTCTAAATCCTAATGTCTAGTTATAGTGAATGTTCCAACGGATGTGGAAGGCAGATGTAATGACACAAAATCAATACGGTATCAACTCTTTTACTTTTGCTCCCAACATTAATGTATCGTGAGATGAAATCCTGAGGGATGCACCACGGAATTATAAAGGATACTCGGTAGAAGCACAGTTAGTCAGAGAACTCTCTCTTCACAGCTAGTAACTCTATTCTGTTCAAATAAACTACTTGGTAGGAGGAGTGCATTTTCTTCCGCAGTTGGCTGCCAAGGATACAAAGAGAAATATAACAAGGTGCTCACAAGCCAATTTCTATTCTCCACAAGATGTGCACATTTCTAAAGAATGACTGCAGATTGGAACAGATCCCCCTCTGATGAACAAATCCCCCTCGTCACGGATCCGGACATTACTTTATTTTTTTTCCCCACTTTAGTCTTTATTGTTTTCTGCATACACAAATAAAACACAAATCTAACAACGAAACATACAACAATACAGTGAAGCATGCAACCGTGCAGCGGGGGGTTCAGTTTACAATTAATTATGCCTTATATAGAACTATTTTCTTATTAAAACATTTTCCAATAACTTACATTATTGTCAATAAAATTATACAGTGTTGATGTCTTTATTTCTATACCTAATCCATTTTTCCCATTTTCTGTTAAACTCGTCTTCGGTCATTCTTAGAGAATATGTCATTTTCCCCATCAAAAATATTTCCTGTACTATGTCTAACCATTGTCTAAGTCTGGGTGTGTCCACTCCAAGACAGTTTCTTGTGATGGCCTTTCTGCCAGCTGTGAGTAGGATTTTAACCAAGTAATGATCTTCCTTCAGCACCACTTTATTTATATTACCCAGGTATAAAATGGAACACTTCTTGGAGACTGTATATATCCTAATACCTCCTTTAATACTGAATTCACCCTGTCCCAAAATGGTTCTATTTTTGGGCAATTCCAGAATATAAGTGCATGATTTGCGTCTGTTTGACCACATTGCCTCCAGCATGTTTGCTGCCTTAGAATTTGCTTGCTTTTTATGTTAGGCGTAATAAAGGAACGAATCAAAATTTTCCAATTAAATCTCTCAATTTTTGTGAATTAGTGAATGTCTGTAGTGTCACACACATATGATGCCATTCTTCTTCTGAGATTGTGATGTTCAATTCCTTTTCCCACTTAAATTTTACATGAAATGTAGCTTTAGCTTGACATTCCATTAAACTATGGTAACGTTTAGAAATAATTCTTGATGTTTTTTGATGATACGCATTAACTATCGCTTCTACCACTGGATTCTTTTCTTTCTAATTACTTTCTAATATGGAAGTAGAGTCCTAAGGAGGGTCTTGACTCGAAACGTCACCTATTCCTTTTCTCCAGAGATGCTGTCTGACTCGCTGAGTTCCTCCAGCATTTTGTGTCTATCTTTGGTTTAAACCAGCATCTGCAGTTCCTTCCTACACACTTTCTAATACAGGATGACCCAGGGGATAATTAGAGGCAGTGCAAAATACAGCTAATTTTACTTCAGAGTCACGTGAGTGACTACGTGAGACCCCGCCAGCACGCATGCGCAACATATCGTCGAACGCATTGCGAAACGACAGGCAGGGAAGAGGGTCGACCCTCCACCGGTAAGTTTAAAACGGACCAACAGGTGAGTATTCACTAACCCGAGGTTGTTTTCGGGCACTCTGTTGTGTTTTCGTTACAGAGTACCCCCCCCATGGACAAATCTCGCAAGTCCAACGGGCCGCTTTGAGACTGACTGCGGAGGGCCGTGGGAACGCGGGCAGTCAGCAGCGGCCGACTACACCAGAGCTGCCCGTTGAACAAGTGGCAGCCCCTGACTTGATGCCGCAACAGCCCGCAGGAGCACCTCGGACTGGCGGCAAAGCCACCCGGATGTCGGGCAATCCCGTTGACGCGGCAGGGTCCAGGCTCGACGACTTGCGGGTAGCAACGGCGGTCGATTATCCCGCACGCAGCGGATGGTGGAGTAGTTGCTCCAACGTGACCTAGTCCAGCAGGAGTCTGGTCACCGTGGGTCTCCTAGCAGACCCACGGCAGTACCCTTTACAAGGCTGCCAAATGTCTCGCCCTCTTCGCAGGGGAGCATAAGGAGTCAGGTCTGGGATGGCAGTGAAGAGGGGGAGTTGGCAGAAGAAACCAACGTGCTAGGGGTGCAAGAAGAGGAGCTACTTGGTATGGTATCCAAGTTTGCGATGCCCTCACAGAAAGGGCTGCCGTTCCAGCCACAGCTGGCAGCCAGTATAAATTACTTAACAACACACCAGCTACAAGAACAAGCTATGAATGACACAACAGCCAAATATCTAGCTCCAGAGAACTGCATCTCTTTCAATGTGCCTGTGGTAAATAACCCCGTCTGGGGAAATATTAGTCCTGGCATCAAGAGCCAGGAATTTAAAATGCAAAAAATCCTCAAACTACTGGCCTCGGGTATTACAGCTTTTGCCAGAACAGTAGATGGAAAAGATATGTCGGAAGAGCAACAGGATGCTCTGGCACTCTTCTGCAATCTTCAATTTGAAATCACCTGTTTCAGGAGTAGTGCCATCCGACCTACACTGAAGTTCGCAGGGTTGTGTAGAACCAGCAGTACATAGCCGCCTACTCTGTTATTCAGGGACAACCTGCCTAAACAGGTAAAAGACCTCAACGAAGAGGCAAAAGCCGTCAGCATGATTAAGGTGCCGGCCGCTATCAGGTCCTCATATACTCGGCGGCAGCACCCCCTACGCATCCACCAGCAGGCCACGTTATCGCACCGAAAGAACAGCTGGTGAAAGCTCGAAGGCCGTACAACCCACACAAAGGTCTTTTTTAGGGCATGTCCCAGAACGGCCTTCCTGGAAGATGTGCCAACCCCACACCACAGCGCCTCCACCTCCCAGGAACCAAGGACAGAGAAAACCAACACAGCACCACTGGTAACCATGGAGGGAGGTGGGTCTGGTTGCCCTTGAAACATAGCATGTGTAACTTCTTCACAGATTGGGGGTAGGTTACACTTGTTCAGGGATGCATGGAGTTCTATAACTTCTGATCTTTTCATACTGCGCAGTATTCAGGGATACAAAATTGAATTTGTTGACAAACTCCTCCTTCAGGTTCAACATGCACCTAGCCGAATGTTTGTGCTTTCACAAAAAGAGAAAGTTGACAGTCATGCGGAACTGTTAAGACTACATACGAAAGGAGTACTAGAGAAAACTAAACATGAATCTCTTGAGTTTGTATCAAACATCTTCACCAACAACAAAAAAGATGGTGGATGCCGCATCATTATTGATTTGACACAATCGAATACTTTTGTGCCGTGCACCCACTTTAAAATGGAAACTTTTGTTACTGCTAAACAACTAGTTTCCAAGGAGTACTTCATGGCTTGCATCGACCTAAAAGATGCATACTACTCAGTACCAATAGACAAAGATCACCGCAGATATTTGAAATCTATCTGGATGGGGCAGCTCTGGCAGTATAAAGCGCTGCCTAAATGGATTAACATCAGCCCCCAGACCGTTTACTAAAATATTGAAACCAGCATTGGCATTTCTTCAGAAACAAAAACATATTGTCATGGCGTATCTCGATGACATCCTAATTGTGGGGAAAACCCTGGAATTGGCTAAATTGGCTGTTTCAGCCACCAAGCTCCTATTTCAAAAATTGTGATTTATCATCCATCCAGACAAATCCAAGTTAATGCCTTCTGTGACTATGGGGGTTATGTGACTTATTTGGGGTTCACGATTGACTCTGTTCATATGTCTGTCACCTTGCTAAAAGACAAAGCAACAGACTTGATAGAGGCATGTAACAGCCTTCTTTGAATCAGTAAACCATCTATTCGGCAAGTAGCCAGGGTAATTGGGTAGCTCATGGCTGACTTTCCAGCCACACAATTTGGCCCCTTACACAACTAAAGTCTACAAAGGGCCCAAATTGCAGCACTCAAACACCATGCTGGCCATTTTGACAGGCCAATGCAGTTACCAGCCAAAGCAAAATTGGAATTGCGATGGTGGATTAGCAATGTTCGACATTGCTCTAATTACATCACAGTCACAAACCCTTTGGTTGTGTTACAAACTGACGCCAGCGCTCACGGCTGGGGAGCAACCAATACCACCTCCAGTTGCGGTGGTAGATGGAATGCACATGAGTTAACCTTCAGACACTGGGTATTAATAGATGTTGGGAGCGTTTCACGGACTTCGGGCTTACTGTTCAGACATGCACCATCTGCATGTTCGCCTACAAATTGATAATACCACCGTGGTGATATACATTAATCATATGGGTGGAATTAAGTCAATATCTTGTGATGAATTGGTCAATGCAATCTGGCACTGGTGTATAGAAAGAAACATTTGGATATCAGCTACTTACCTTCCGGGTAAGCTCAATACAGTGGCGGACACCAGGTCACGCAAATTCAATGACAACACCGAATGGATGTTGGACCACCAGGTATTTGCTGACGTTGTAGCTCAGTATGGAACACCAGATATCAAGACTTAATCACCAAATACCAACATATGTTGCATGGGAACCAGACCCTGGGGCAGTAGCGATGGACGCTTTCTCGCTACACTGGGGGGATTTGTTTTCTATGCATTTCCCCCCTTCTGCCTCATCAGTCGTGTCTTGCAAAAAATTCAACAAGACTCCGCATCAGCTATTTTGGTAGTACCCGTTTGGCCTACTCAGCCATGGTTCCCTGTGGTACTCGACATGGTGTCAGAACCATGTATTCCGATCTCCAAGCACCCGAGTTTGCTGGTACATCCTGTGACAGGAGAGAGTCATCCGTGCCATGACCGAATGAACCTATTGGTTTGCAGGATTTGAAAAGACCTCTCCTGGAATTTGGGCTGTCGGACCGAACCATGAATATCATCGCAGCATCATGCAGAGAGTCCACCAGGAAACAGTACCTCACCCATATCAAAAAAATGGGAGGTATTTTGTACCAGGACAGACATTTCTTACAACACAGCCACCGTCAAGGATGTGCTGGAGTTCCTGGCAAGTCCACACTTCAATGAAGGCTTGAGTTATAGTGCCGTCAACTGCGCAAGAAGCGCCCTAGCCTCATACCTGAGACTGGGGTTAGATCACCATGGAGTAGGATCTCACCCTCCGGTGTCAAAACTCATGAGCGGTATTTTTAACTCAAATCCCCCCCAGGCCTCGATACTCCCAGACCTGGGATATTGGCATTGTCCTGACCCTACTCAGAGATTGGGCACCAGCCACGACCCTCTCCATAACCAAACTCACATACAAAAAAGTGATGCTGATGGCACTTGTAATGGCGCAGCAGGTCCAGTCTCTGAATAGAAACATAGAAAATAGGTGCAGGAGGAGGCCATTCGGCCCTTCGAGCCAACACCGCCATTCATTGTGATCATGGCTGATCATCCGCTATCAATAACCCGTGCCTGCCTTCTCCCCATATCCCTTGACTCCACTAGCCCCTAGAGGTCTATCCAACTCTCTCTTAAATCCATCCAGTGATTTGGCCTCCACTGCCCTCTGTGGCAGGGCATAAACTAAGACTGAACACCATGGTAACATCCCAAAATAAGGTAACCATTCACATTTACGAGTTACTTAAACAAAACAGGCCTGGGTCATCTGGCCTCAAATTGGAGTTCCTGGCTTATCCCGTAGATAGACGCCTTTTCATAGTGACCCACCTTCTACATTACCTGGAGGTCTCAGGGGAACGGAAATGGTTTTATTGTTAAGTTTTAAACGTCCTCATCACAGAGTAACCGTGCAGACCATCTCAAGATGGCTCAGGGTGGTGTTAGGTGCAGCAGGGGTGGACACTGATATTTTTAAATCTCATTCTACCAGGGCTGCAGCTACATCGGCAGTGAGGATGATGGAAGTTCCTATGGACCACATCCTTGCAACAGCAGGCTGGCCTAATGAAACAACTTTCCAGCAGTTTTATAACAAACCTGTGGCCACGCTTGAGATATTCGCAGACACTATTTTAAGTTCTGTATTATAATTTTCCCCTAAGTTAGGGGTTATTATTATTATTTGTTAAATAAATACTTATTGGTTTTTCAGCATTGTTTCAAGTCTGAAATACGTTAACATACTTCCTCCATTGGTTATTATGGCAGTGTGTGTGCATGGACTCGTTTTCCAGGGCATTAAATCACAGAGCTTTGAAGTCTTCATGTAGTCACTCACGTGACTCCGAAGTAAAATAGTAAGATTAAATGAGAACTTACCAGTTCGAAGTTTGATCCTTATTTCATGATGAGGTACGATGAGGGATTTCATGCCCTCCGCTCCCAACCCTCAATTATAAGGTCATCTGGTATGTTCTCTTATCTTACTATCTTTAGTCAACTCTGCTATCTGTGATTTCACACCACTGCTTTGAAGAATGTCACGCATGCGTGCTGGCGGGGTCTTCACGTAATCCCTTATCATAACTCCTCATAAAATAAGGATCAAACTTCAAACTGGTAAGTTCTCGTTTAATCTTACTATTTTATTTTGAAAACATAAAATGTGCTGGAAATCTGTGCGTGCTACATTTTTTGATATTTGGAAAAGGAACAGGTTACCTTTTTGATAGATACCAAGTGCTGGAGTAGCTCAGCAGGATAGGCCACATCTCGGGATAAAAGGAATAGACGATGTTTCAGGTCGGGGCATTCTTCAGCCGACTGGCCCTGATTTGCTCTGGCCTTTCCTCACCTCCATTTCCCCCACCCGTCACCTCCATCTTTTAGTCTGAAGGAGGGCTCGTCACACGGCCCACCGAATCCCCGCCAACCAGCGATCGCCCCGCACTAGCACTACCCTACACACTAGGAACAATTTAACTTACAAACCTGTACATCTTTGATGGGAGCAAACCGGAGCATCCAGAGAAAACCCACGCGGTCACAGGAAGAACGTGCAAACTCCCTACAGACAGCACCTGTAGTCAGGATTGAACCCAGGTCTCAGTCGCCATGAGGCAGCAGCTCTACCACTGTGCCACCCCAGATAGAAAGCTTAAACTAAAGACACCCCAAAGAAAACTAGTTAATTTGAGCTTTACTTTTCTGGAATCGAAAGGTAATTCTGCTTTGGCAGCTGGAAGTGTGATGCTTGGTTCTTGGTGTTGAGTTTTAAGGAAGTTGATCTCATTAAAATTAAAGTGTTCAAAATATCATGTACATATTTTCTACTTTGCTTATGTCTTGAGTTGCCGTCGTTGCGAGATGATGTTATTTTGACAAGGACTTACTGAGGCTTTTGTTTGGCACATCAAGCATGAGCAGAGCTGGAGACAACCACAGCATGGCCTGCTGTCTGTTTTATTTTACATCGGTGGGTTCTGACAGCTGAGGAACTATTTGGAGGAGTCATGGTGAGGTACCAAGAGGCACGTCAATGTACGCTCCATCAAGCCTGCTTCCGCAGCCGAGTTGAAGCTTCTCCTGCGAGTGAGCAAGTGATCAGTCTTCACTGAAGGAGGTCCCACCAGCTGGAAGTGTGATGCTTCAAAATTCTTTAGACATTAGCAATACAGCGCAGAAACAGGCCCTTCGGCCCACCAAGTCCGCCCCGACCAATGATCACCCCATACACTAGCATCATCCTACACACACTAGGGACAAGTTTCAATTGTACTGAAGCCAATTAAACTACAAACCTGTACGTCTTTGGGGTGTGGTAGGAAAACGCATGGTGTCACAGGGAGAATATACAATATACAAACTCCGGACAGGCAGCACCCATAGTCAGGATCGAACCCGGGTCTCTGGCGCTGTAAGGCAGCAACTCTGCCGCTGCACCGCTGTTACCTCGGAGCAGGAGTTAGAGTCACGATTTCTCCATGACATGGTGCTTAGAAAAAAGACCATGCCATTGCCCCTCTGGGGCGGCACAGCGTGTAGCGGTAGAGTTGCCGCGTTACAGCACCAGAGACCCGGGTTTGATCCTGGTTACTGCCGCTGTCTGTACGGAGTTTATACGTTCCACATCCGGACTGCGTCCGTTTACTCCGGGTGCTCCGGTTTCCTCCAACACTCCAAAGACGTGCAAGATTGTATGCTAATTGGCTTTGGTAAAAATAGGAAATTGTCCGTAGTGTGAAGGGCAGTGCTGGCTACGGGGTGATCGCGGGTCGGCACGTGTCTCTAAAGCTAAAGTCATTTGGAATGCTATGTGCAGTTCTGGTCGCCCCATGGCAGCAAGGATGTGGAGAAGGTGCAGAGGAGGCTTACCAGAAGTTTTCCTAAATTAGAGGGTTTCAGCTGTTAAGCGCCTGTCCCACTTGGCTGTAATTCGCATGCCATTTACACGACCTGCTAGCGTGTGGGTAGCGCGTGGGTAGCGCGGGACGGGCGCATGAAGTGGTGTGGAGGAGCGTGGACTTTGTCCTGAACGAAATGTTCGCGCACCACCGGCCTGTCGGGTAACTGACGGCCAAAGTGGGACAGGCCCAAGACCCTGGCGCGGTGCAATGTCTCACCTCCAACAGCAGCAGAAGCAGGCAAACGATCACCGAGCTCGGCCTGGGGCTCAAGGCCGTTGCGGATCCGGATCCGCCCCCACTCTTCCTCCCAGAGCGGGGCCAAGACGATTGGAGATAGACATAAAATTCAGGTGTAACTCACTGGAACTGGCAGCATCTCTGGAGAGAAGCAATGGGTGACGTTTCGGGTCGAGACTCTTCTTCAGACTGAAGAAGATTCTCGACCCGAACCATCATCCATTCCTTCTCTCCAGAGATGCTGCCGGTCCCGCTGAGTTACTCCGGAATTTTGTGTCCATCTTCAAATGACGTCATGCGCTCCAGACGGCTGTGCGGACGCATGATGACGCGCGCAACCGTGGCGCATCAGTCACTACCGGCCTGTCACGTAAATGACGGCCCAAGTGGGACAGACCCTTTAGGAGAGGCTGGATGGAGTTTGGTTACTCTGGAATATTTGCAGGTGGCGGGGAGATCTGATAGAAGTATATATCATCATGAGAGGCATCGATAGGGTAGACAGACAGAACCTTTTCCCAAGGGTGGAAATGTGCAAAACTAGAAGGCATTCCTATAAGGTGAGAGGGGGAAAGTTTAATGGGGGGGCAAGTTTTTACACAGAGACTGGTGGGGGCCTGGAACATGTTGCCATGGGTGGTGGTGGAGGCAGGCATGATAAGAGTTGTTTAAGAGGCTTTTAGATAGGCACATGAAAATGCAGGGAACGGAGGGATATGGATCATGTACAGGCAGATGAGATCAATTTAAGTTGCATCATGTTCGGCACAGACATTGTGGGCCGAAGGGCCTGTTCATGCACTGTACTGTTCTATGTTCTATGTTACTCATTTCCATGAATTTGTTCGGAGGGGAAGATTAGTGCAGAATGACGTATAACAATTAATATTCCAATAATTACTTTATGATCAGTGAAGATCAGTGCAGTAACTTCACACTCCAGCCAGCCTCTTTTTATCTTGTATAATTTGGCTCTGCTGAATATGATGCCAATACCAATTTTTATCTGCCTGCACATAATCCATACGCCTCTAGTCCCTGCATATTCATGTACCTATACAAACTTTGCCGCTCTCTCCTCAAAGCTATGCCCTCTAGTATTGATTTTTCCATCCTTGGAACAAGGTTCTGACTGTCTATGTTCACAAGTGATAGGAGCAGAATTAGGCCATTTGGCCCTATCAAGTCTACTCTGCATTGAATCAAAGCTGATCTATCTTTCCCTCTTAACCCCATTCTCCTGCCTTCTCCCCATAACCCCTGACACCCGTACTAATCAAGAATCTGCCAATCTCCCCTTTAAAAATATCCATTGACTGCCTTCTGTGGCAATGAATTCCACAGACTCACCACCCTCTGACAAAATAAATTCCTCCTCATCTCCCTCTTAAAGGAACGTCCTTTAATTGTAAGGCCATGACCTCTGGTCCTAGACTCTCCTGCGAGTGGAAACAGCCTGTCCACATCCGCTCTACCCAGGTCGACCATATCCATCCCCTCGTAACTTTGTATACTTTATATATGACTGTACATAGTCGGGTTTTGCCAAGCATAGATTTGTAGTTCCTCATTTGATGTTGAAAGTCCACAGCCAATGGTGAACACAGCAGGGTGCAAAGGTAAAATGCCTGTCGACTGTCAGGGACATGATTAGTTTTCTCCCAGACGGGCGCTGGAGGTAACAGCTTGTTTAAAAGAGGGCTCTGACCTCTTTATAGAAAGAGATTGACTCCACTTTATTCATTCATGCCAGCCAGCAGCTTGCTGAGGTAGACTTCCCCATGCTGCTGTCTGTCACGGACTGTGTCTGAGTCACTTCAGGAGCACCACAGTATTGAGACATACAGCACGGAAGCAGGCCCTTCAGCCCAACCCATCTGCACCAACCAAGATAATATGGTTTAGTTCAGAGATATGGTTTGAGCCTTTAGTTCAAAAGGCTCTTGGGCACACCGAGTCCACGCCGACCAGCGATCACCCGTTCATACTAGTTGTTTATTATTCCATTATCGCATCCACTCCCTTCACACTAGGGGCAATTTCAATGAAGCCAGTTAACCTGCAAACCCGCTTTGAGATGTGGGAGGAAACCGGAGCATCTGGATAAAATCCACACAGTCACAGGGAGAACGTACAAACTCGGTAAAGACCCGGGTCTCTGGCGCTGTAAGGCAGCAACTCCACCGAGCTACTCGACCTCCGGTGCTGTCTGTGTGGAGTTTGCACGTTCTCCCCGTGACCGCGGAGATTTATTCCGGGTGCTCCGGTATTCTCCCACACCACAAAGACATGTGGGTTTGTAGGTTGTTCGGCCCTCAGTAAATTGCCCCCCAGTGTGTACGGAGAGAATGGGAAAGTGGTATAACATAGAATCAGCATGAACGGGTGATCGATGGGCGACGTGGACTCTGTGGGCCGAAGGGCCTGTTTCGATGCTGTGTCTCTAAACTAAACCTGCACCTGGTTTAAGGGGGTCAAAGCCGTCCCTTGAGATCATTGTTGTGTGGTCCTGCCTCAGTGATGAACTGATTTATTTTTCAGGGAGAAGAATTAAACCCTCAGCAACTTGCTTTGTGACACAATTGCAAACTATTCATTCAGCTGTTTCTGGAGTGATGTGATATTCTTCTCAGCATTACTTGACCCCGTGTTTCAGCAAAAGTCGCTACAGGCAAATATTACAGAGCTAATTAAGTTTTGCTTTCTTAGAACAGACAGCATAGAACAGTACAGCACAGGAGCAGACCCTTCAGCTCACAATGTCTGCGCCAAACGTGAATCAAAGATAACTAATCCCTTCCTGCATGTGATCCATTCCCTGCCTATCCATTGCTTATATCCAAATAACGCTATTGCATCTGCCTCCACCACCACCCCCGGCAGTACTCTCTTAATCTTATCAACTTGATTCTTAAAATTCACTCATTCTGTTACTTACTTCAAATAGACCTTGATCAAACTGCAAACTGCAGTAGATTTCCTATTTAAAAGCTGGTAGAGTTGCTGCCTACAACGCCAGGGACATGGGTTCAATCCTGACCTGTCTGTGTAGAGTTTTCACGTTCTCACTGTGTCCATGTGGGTTTCCCCCGCGTGCTCTGGTTTCCTCCCACATCACACAGGCATGCGGATTTGCAGGTTAATTGGCCTCTGCAAAATTGTCCCCAGTGTGTAGGGAGTGGAGGCGAAAATATGTTTACATAGAACTTGTGTGTGAACAGGTGATCACTGGTCGGTGTCGACTTGCTGCACTTGTGTCGGCCTGTTGCTACGCTGTATCTCCAAACTCAACTATGGTTTCCTCACACATCCCAAAGACCTGTGGGTTTGTAGGTTAATGGGCCTCCGTAAAATTGCTGCTAATGTGTGGGAATTGGATGGGAAAGTGGGATAACAGAACTAGCGTGAACATTTAATAGGAACCTGAGGGGTAACTTTTTCACACAAAGGGTGGTGGGTGTATGGAATGAGCTGCCAGAGGAGGCAGTTGAGGCTGGGACTATCGCAACGTTTAAGAAACATTTGGACAGGTACATGGATAGAAAATGTTTAGAGGGATATGGGCCAAACACTTGCAGGTGGGACTAGTGTAGATGGGGCATGTTGGTCAGCATGGGCAAGTTGGGCTGAAGGGCCCGTTTCCACACAGTATGACTCTGTGACTACCCTGGAGGATGCTAGTGGATGAGTATAGTTTCTGTGACAATTGAGAGTTTAATTATTAACGAGACTATTCCAAGTGTATTTAATTAATTGAATACTTAATTAATATATTCAATTAAATATTCACTCCCCTGGGACTCAAGCATATATCGTTGAATCAACTTTGCAGCTTTTTTTCATCCAAAAAATTATTCAATTATTAAAAATAATATTTACAATACAATAATATTGTAAACAGAACCCACCACCATAATACAAGGCCAATAAATACACTGAATAAACTACTATACAACTATGTTACATTCCTTGTCAAGGATGCATTCAAACCCCCTGCGGTGCCCAGCGGTCCCGGAAATCCCCCAGGATGCCCGTGGACAGCGCATAGTCCCTCTCCAACGCCACCCGGGCAAGGACGTACCCCCGGAAAAGAGGCAGGCAGCCGGTTCGGGCAGAGGCCTCTTCTGCCTGGCACCAACACTGCAGCTTGGAGGTTAGTTGCCTGATCACTGGCTGGGAAGAAGCTTTCCCTGAAAACACACACCTCCAGATTCAGGGACAGTTTCTTCCCAGCTGTTATCAGGCCACTGAACCATCCTACCACCAACTGGAGAGCGGTCCTGACCTCCCATCTACCTCATTGGAGACCCTCGGACTATGTTTAATCTGACTTTATCTTGCATGAAACGTCATTTCCTTTATCTTGTATCTGTACACTGTGGACGGCTTGATCGTAAGCATGTATAACCTTTCTGCTGACTGGACAGCACACCACAAGAAAATGTTTCACAGTACACCGGTATGAGTGACATTAATAATAAACTGTGGTGTTCCTGAATACCTTATTGCCAATAGTTGGAGTTCTGTGCCTATGTAGGTGAACAATGTGAGGGGGAGAGCATCCCTTTAGGGCCTGTCCCACTTAGGCGACTCTTTAGGCGAGTGCAGGGGAATCTGCGCTCGCCACATGTTCGCTGGTGGTCTCTGGTGGTCTCCTTCATGGTTGCGAGGAGTTCCCGCATTCTGGGACCTAGCCGTGGCCTCAGTATGATCGCCGCAAATTTTTCAACATGTTGAAAATTATTCTGTGACCAAAAAATTGGTCGCCATGGAGAAAATCGATAATCCTGTAGAGGTAGTTGTGGTGGGGTCGCCACGTAGTTATGGGTAGTCGTAGGTAGTTTTAGTTCATCACCTTTGCTGATCGGTCATTTTCATTGGCTCATTGGGGGGAAAAAACCATAAGCACGAGCTTTCGGAACAGAGGTTCACCGACCGGTAATGTTAAATGCCCGCCGAACTTCACAGCTGTGTATCTCTGGCCTATTAAAAGCTGTCTGGCTTCTTAAAAGTGTCTCCACTCCGTCTGTCCCCCCCTTTTCCCCTCCGCCCCCCCTTTTAAAGGACTTACCGTACACTGTGCTAGCCATCTTTAACCTTCCTGTTCATCATGGTGTGTGTCTGTATCACTTTGGCTTTGCACCGTGGGAATTTCAGACAGCGCTCCCCCGCTTTCCCTGGCCCCCACCTTTGCATTGTGTGTGTTCCACTCTGACAGTTGCCGTTCTAGTTCCCGGTTTTTCAGACGAGTGCCACGAACTTGACAGTGGCCGGCAGTCTGCCGAAAAATCGCCTAAGTGGGACAGGCCAACACTGAGGTCCTGCACAGATACAGTCAGCCAGGCAGGCCTGGTTCGCCAAATTGAATGTCCAGGAACAAAGGAGGTGGCAATGAGTTGTAGACACTGCATGGTCCATCCCGGGTACTGACCACCCCACCATCGAAGGGGTGTAAAGGAGGCATTGCTTCAAAAAAGGCTGCCAGCACCATCATAGCCTCAGAATTAAAGGATGTTCTTTTAGGAAGGAGATGAGAAGGAATTTATTTAGTCAGGGTGGTGAATCTGTGGAATTCTCTGATTCTCCAAGATTGTGGAGGCATAGTCAGTGGATATATTTAAGGCAGAGACAGAAAGCCTTTGTTAATGTGCCACATAGGAGACTGCTGAGGAAGATGAGAGCTCATGGTATCAAAGGGCAGATGCTAGCATGGATAGCAGGTTGGCTGGATGGCAGAAGGCAAGGAGTGGCAATAAAGGGGGCTTTTTCTGGTTGGCTGCCAATGACTAGCAGAGTTCATCAGGGGTCGGTGCTGGGGCCGCCACTCTTCCACGTTGTATATTAATGATTAGGACGAGGGGATTGAAGGCATTGTGGCCAAGTTTGCGGATGATAGGAAAATAGGTGGAAGGGCAGGTAGTGTAGAGAAATCAGGGACTCTGCAGAAGGACTTGGACAGGTTGGGAGAGTGTGCAGAGAAGTGGCAGATGGAGTATAGTGTAGCAAAGTGTGGAGTCATGCATTTTGGTAGTAGGAATAAAGGCTTAGATTATTTTCTAAATGGGGAGAGAATCCAGAAATCGGTGCAAAGGGACTTGGGAACGCTGGTGCAGGATTCACAAAATGTTAAGGGGCTGTCCCACTTGGGAGACCTAATCCGCGAGTTCTGGCGAGTTTGCCCTCGACTCATACTCGCAGCATGGTCGACACGAGGTCATAGGAGGTCTTTGTAACTCTCCTTCATGCTCGAGCGTGGTCTCCACGTACTCGAGGCCTCAGCTAGGTCGCGGCATCTTTTTCAACGTTGAAAAATGTCCACAAGTAAAAAAAGGTTGCCATGGAAAATATCGATACTTATTTACTTGTAGGTTTAGTTGTAGTAGGTCGGCATGTTAGTTGAAGGTAATCGAGAGTAGTCGAAGGTAGTTGAAGGTAGTCGTAGATAGTCTTCATCATAGTCGAAGGAGATCGAAGGAGGTCGTCTTCACTCTCCACTATTCGGTGTTCAATTTTCCCGAAGTTAGTCGAAGCTGGTCTTCAACATAGTCGAACATTTCAAACTCTCCTAAACTCTTCTAAACTCGCCAATTAGGTTGCCCAAGTGGGACAGCCCCTTTAAAAAATTTTAGCATGTTGAAAACTTTTCCGCAAGTAGAATTTGGTCGGCATGGGTCTCTTTAACTCGTAGTGCAGTGAAGTGGGGTCACTATTTAGTTACAGGCAGTCGAGGGCAGCTGTAGGCAATCTCCTTCACTGACTGGGCATTTTGATTGGCTCACTGGAGTTTTCAGGACCAAGGAAAACCTACCGGTAGGTTAAGTGCCCGCGAAACTTTATTAAACTTCTTAAAAGTGTCTCCACTCCTTCTCTCCCCCCCCCCCCCAACCGGCGCTCTCTAAAGGACTTACCGTACACTGTTCTGCTGTTTTACCTTCTTCTTCATCGCGGGTGTGTATTTCAGACAGCGCTCCCCTGCTTTCCTGGCCCCGCCTTTGCGGTGCGTGTGTGTGTGTACGGTTGGTCGATCCAGCTCGCGGTTTCAACAGGGACGGTTGATCCAGCTCGAGGCTTTCCAGGCGAGTGCCCTCGGGCTTGAAGGTCGAAGACACTCTTCTGGACGCGCCCAAGTGGGACAGCCCCTCAAATCTGCAAGTCGAATCAGTAGTAAAGAAAGCAAACGTAATACTAGCATTTATTTTGAGAGGGCTTGTATACAAAAACAAGGATGTACTTCTGAGGCTCTATAAGGCGATGGTCAGGCCGCATTTGGAATATTGTGAGCAATTTTGGGCACCATATCTGAGGAGCATTTGATGAGCATTTGTTGGCACTGGGCCAGTATTCACTGGTGTTTAGAAGAATGAGGGGAGACCTCGTTGAATCGTACAGAATAGTGAAAGATTTGGATAGAGTGGATGTGGAGAGGATGCTTCCACTAGTGGACGAGTCTTGATTAGTCCGGTTGTCAGAAGTTATGGGGAGAAGGCTGGAGAATGGAGTTAGGATGGAGATATAGATCAGCCATGATTGAATGGCGGGGTAGCCTTGATTGGCCGAAAGGCCTAATTCTACTCTTATGAGCTTATGAACCACACCACCCTGGCCATGCTCTCGTCTTGCTGCTCCCATCGGGGAAACGATATAGGAGTCTGGAAATCGCGACCCACCGTGTTCAAGAACTGCCTCTTCCCAGCAACTATCCGATTCTTGAACACTGCCCAAAACTAACCTCAGCTGAGAACTGTGGACCTTCTTTGGTTGCACTAGAGACTTCTGTTTTTTGGCACTAGTATTGGCGTTATTAATTAATTGGTTGTTTATCATAAATGATCTGTGAGTGCTGTGCTTACAACCCTGCTGTATTGCTGCAAGTAAGAATGTCATAGTTCGCTTTGATGGTGCATATGACAATTGAACGTTCTTGACCTGACTCTGGACTCAAGATAGACGCACTATTCCAAACTCTGTCATGAAAAGAGATTATCAGGCAGACAAGGAATAGGTTCAAAGACATTCCCAAACCTCTGAAGAAATGCACCATCTCCACTGATTCCTGAGACCCTCTGAATACACTCTGAACAACCATCTTTAGATTCCTATTGCTACAGTTTAGAGATACACTGTGGAAACAGGCCCTTTGGCCCATTGTGTCCGCACCGACCAACGATCACCCATATCGTGGGTGGTCACGGTGGCGCAGCAGTGGAGTTGCTACCTCACAGCGAATGCAGCGTCGGAGACCCGGGTTCAATCCCGACTACGGGTGCTGTCTGTACAGAGTTTGTACGTTCTCCCAGTGTACTTGTGTGGGTTTTCTCCGAGATCTTCGGTTTCCTCCTACACGCCAAAGACGTACAAGTTTGTAGGTTAATTGGCTTGGTAAATGTAAAAATTGTCCCTAGTGTGTGTAGGATAGTGTTAATGTGCGGGGTTTGCTGGTCGGCATGGACCCGGTGGGCCAAAGGGCCTGATTCTGCGTTGTATCTCTAAAGTAAACTAAACTACACTAAACTAATACACTAGTTCCATCCTGCACACTGGGGGCAATTTACAGAAGCCAATTATCCTACAAACCTGCACATCTTTGGAGTGTGGGAGGAAACCGGAGCACTCCGGGAAACCCCACGTGGTCATAAGGAGACTGTACAAACTCCGTACAGACAGCACCCATAGTCAGGATGTAACGCGGGTCTCTGGCGCTGTGAGGCAGCAACTCTACCCCTGCGCCATTGTGCCGCCCTTTTTTATTATGTTTATTTTTCCAACTTCTTCCAAACTACCATCATGCTGGCAAGCGTTACACTTGATTACTCTGTGCCATTGTAACTTATTGTAGTCCATACAATATCTTGGAGATTGTGTGTTTAGCCCCACAAAGGTTACATTTTTCATTTCAACATTGATTTGGTGCATTTTATTCTGGATGAGGTATTGACCCATGCATTGAGCCGTGATCAATATTTTTTGTTGCGACTGCAAGAAGAATTAGTGAGAAATAATGCACCTAAGAAACCAAAATAGGTTCACGGTGAGATAGGGTCTGGAAGAATTTATGTCAATCAACTTAGTTTTTTGCAATACATTCAGGGGATTTGCTGCCGAGTTTGTGCAAGGTGAAAATAAATAGGTTGGCGCAGTGGTAGGGTTGCTGCCTCACAGCACCAGAGAGCCAGAGACCCGGGTTCGATCCTGACTATGGCCGCTGTCTGTACGAAGTTTGTACGTTCTTCCTATGAACGTATGGGTTTTCTCCAGGTGCTCTAGTATTTTCCCACATCCTCAAGACGTATGTAGTTTAATTGGCTTGGGTAAAATTGTAAGTTGTCCCTAGTGTATAGGATAGTGCCAGTGTATGGGGTGATCGCTCGTCGGCCCTGACTCAGTGGGCTGAAGGGCCTGTTTCCACGCTGTATCTCTAAAGTCTAAAGTCCGGACTGGTAACTGAAGGCGTAACTGTGAAACATATCTTGGTCACTGATGGAGTTCGTGGAGACACATGAGATGGAAGATGCTGGAACCTGGAGAGCAAAAGACAAACTGCTGGTCAGACTGCAAGCAAAATGTCTCCAAAATATTACAAATGCTTGTTGCCTTCCTCTATAGATGTTGTCTAGTCCGCTGCGTCCCTCTAATAGTTTGAAGACACAGGGAACTGCAGATGCCGGATTTATAATCAAAACACAAAGTGTTGGAGGAACTCAGTGGGTCAGGTAGCATCTGCAGAGGGAGTGGACAGATAATATTTCGGGTTGGAAACCTTCTTTGGATTCTGAAGAAGGTCCCGACCTGAAACATTGCCTCTGTAATAAAAAGGAACTGCAGATGGTGCTTTATACCAAAGAGAGATACAGAATGCTGGAATAACTCAATTGGCCAGGCAGCATCTCTGGAGAAAATGGATGGGCAACATTTCAGGTCGGAACCGTTCTCAAAACAACATCTATCCATTCACTCCACAGATGCTGCCTGATCTGTGGAGTAGTTTGTTACCTTTATTGGCTGGGGATGATTAGAATCCTCTGCCTGCTCTATTTTGTTTGCGGTACTGACATATGTTAAATTTACTGAAAAAAACACAATTATCCCCCTCTGCTCCTGAATAGAACAGGGCAAGAAATAAGTTTCTAAGACCATGAGTTGAATCAAAATAATTTAACGTGCCTGAACTCTTCCTTAAATCTAGCCACGGAAATCAAGTGCAGAATGAAGCATTGGTGGTGAGAAGTCTTCACATTGAAGAAAATATCACAACATCATAGTTCACAAGTTCATAATTCATAGGAGCAAAAGTAGGCCATTCAGCCCACTCCATTCAATCATAGCTGATCTATCTTTCCCTCTCAACCCTTTTCTCCTGCCTTCTCCCCATAACCCTTGACACCCTTACTCATCAAAAATATGTCAATATCCACTTTAAAAAATACCCACTGATGAATTCTATGGCAATTAATTCTATAGGTTCACCACACTCTGATGAAAGAAATTCCTGCTCATCTCCTTTCCAAAAGTACCTCCTTTTATTCTGAGGCTGTGCCCTCTGGTCCTAGACTCTCCCATTAGTAGAAACACCCTCTCCACATCCACACTATCCAGGCCTTTCACCATTTGGTAAGTTTCAATGAGGTACATGACACAATGATTCTGTGAAAAGCATTATATATGTATGCATGTATGTATGATCCGAAATGTCCCCCATTCCTTCTCCCCAGAGATGCTACCAGTCCCGTTGAGTTACACCAGCATTTTGTGTCTATCTTCGCTGTTAACCAGCATCTGCATTTTCTTCACACACACACACGCTGCTTACCTGTAGTTTGGAAATCATGCCTGTGCCTTAAATGCTGTGCCATTATGAGACGTCTTTATTATTTATAAACTTATAATACTAGTGAATTACTCCATTTGATATCGCAATCAAAACCGATAAATCACAGAATAGAGGATATAAAGTTATCAGCCACACCAGCAGTAAAGTCATAAAATCCCTGTCAGACAATTAAACAAAGCAGACAGCTGATGGAAGAAAGCCAAAACGCATTATTTCATTATCAGTCGGTTTCTAACATACCCAAGTCAAATCTTTTTACATTTTCTTGAAGCTCCCAAAAGTGACAAAAACATGTCACATGTCACCACCTTATCCTCTGATATCACCAGGAAGCTGAACTTATATAACGCTCCGACGCTTGCACAATCCCTGTCACTGCTCGTGGCCTTATAAAGCGACACAAACATTAAAATTTAAATTCGACATGCCAATGTTTCTACCTTTTGTCGCTTGCTGCTATCTCTCCCGAGGCTATTCTTAACCTGTCTTTTAACCTGCCATTACTGCCACTGTCTATCTTTGTGACACTTCAAGCATTTCGGCTCACTGAAGCTTGCAGTTGGTGGATGTATTGTGAAGGCAAATCAAAGTTGAACGCTTGTGATTCCCCTTCAGTTCTCATTGCTGTTACTTCCCTCGAGGCTTCTCTTTGCTCACTGCCTTCCCTCAGCTAATTATTTCTGATCGCACCACTCCCTCTGACAGCTCACAGCTTTTCCACCCATTCCGAGTCTGGTTTCTGCTGGATTAATTAAGCAAGGCATCCATAGATCCAGCCTTTACATTGCTGCTTTTCATTACCCCACTGCCTCTTCCTTGCTTACCGCATTGCATCACCTCGGCCAACTCTGTGCGGTCGCACTGATTATTTGGTTGAAAGTTATGGATGGATCTGAGAACTTCTCTTCAGTAAACTAGTGGAGAGACCGCAGAGCCTATTTGTCTCCGTCCAAGAGCCTCTACACTCTTGAAGTTGCTTCGATCGGGCTCTGTGGCTGTACACTCTGGGGGAATTAAAGAGGAGTTAGCGTGAGAATCTTCCCTGAAAATAGCAAATCTGATCATGGAGACACAAGGAACTGCGGATGTTGGAACCTCCCCATTTTGAGTAAAACACTCTTCCCCTTTGCTCTTGCAATGGGGAGTTTAATTTAATTTAGTTTTGGTTAGAGATACAGCATGGAAACAGGACCTAGTCTGTGCTGACCAGTTCTATCCTACAGATTAGTGGGGAATTTACAGAAGACAATTATCCTACAAACCTGTAACTCTTTTGAGTGTGGGGGGAAACTGGAATATCCGTATTAATCCCATGCGGTCAAAGGGAGAGCGAACAAACTCCACACAGACAGCACTCAAGGTCAGGATCGAACCCCGGTCTCTGGCAGACCTTGACAGACTGAGAGCAAGTGTTCAACAAAATGGTCGTGGAATCTATGCTTGTTTTTGCGAAGATGTTCTGAAGCATCTGCAGATCCTTGTTTAAACATTAATACCCTTCCAGCTACACCTCCTCTTGACATTTAATTGTCAATTGCATTACCTTTTGAATAAACCATATAAAATAATTTGCTGTTCACACCAATGCTGTGTCCTTGGTGAAAACATTGCATATACACTTGTGGAGGATGCTTAACATTATGAGCCTTGAGACGGCCTTCTGTTTCTTATTCAAGATGGCATTATTCTTGAAAAGGGAATGCATTTAGTGATAGTGTGATTCTGCATGAAGTATTATCTATTACCAGGAAATATGGCACATATGAGCAGCAGCCACGTCTCCACTGACTGCAAATAAAATCAGACTTATGGACCATTCCAGTCCCAATGTGAAAGATAAAGAACGTTTGAGAGGGTTCACAAGAATATTCATGTGGCTGGGCCATTTTATTTGTGAGGTACTTAAGGGCCTGTCCCACTTGGGCGACCAGATCCACAAGTTCTGGCAAGTTTGCCCTCGACTCATACTCGCAGCATCATACAGCATGGAAATAGGCCCTTCGGCCCAACTTGCCCATACTGACTAAGGTGCCCATCCACACTCATCCCACCTGCCTGCGTCTGCCTATATCCCTCCAAATATCCTCTTTATGATCATGATTCCTGTGACAATTATTTAATCATAGTGTCTTACAGCATGGAAACAGGCCCTTTAGCCAACTTGTCCATGCTGACCAGGATGCGCCATCCAAACAAGTCTCACCTGCCCACATTTGGCTCATACCCCTCTAAACCTCTCCTATCCATGTACCTGTCGAAGAATCTTTTAAATGCTATTATAGTACCTACTCCAACTACCTCCTCTGGCAGCTCGTCCCGTAAGCCCTACATCCTCTGCGTGAAAAAGCTGCCCCTCAGATTCCTATTAAATCTTTCTTCTCTCACCGTAATTCATAAGTCATTTTAAAAATCTTCATTTAATCCTTTTTTGTATCTTTGGTTGTACTACTGACTTTGTTTTTTGCACTATTGTGCTTGTACTCATGTACAGCAGGGTTTGACTGGGTAGTCACTGTATCTCAATACACATGGCAATTACAAACCCATACCACTACTAATGAAGACTTCGACTTTCTCTGTTAAGCTGTGAAATACGTTCAACTCCTGCAAGAAGAAATGTTGTCCAAAGATCTGAAGCCAAATGCATTTGAATGGAATGCATGTCTGGATAGAGTGGATGTGGAGAGGATGTTTCCCGTAGTGGGAGAGTCTAGGACCAGAGGGCACAGCCTCAGAATAAAAGGACGTACCTTTAGAATGGTGATGAGGAGGGATTTCTTTAGCCAGAGGGCGTTCAATCTGTGGAATTCATTTCCCCAGTTGGCAGTGGCACAAAGTCGTTGGGCATTTTTAAAGCAGGGACTGATCTGCTCTTGATTGGTAAGGGCATCAAAGGTTCTGGGGAGAAGGCAGGAGGATGGATCGGGAAGGAAAAATAGATCAGCCATGATCGAATGGCTCTTCTGTAGACTCTAATAACTGTGGTCTCTGGCTACAGTACCGCAGCCAAGTGTTAACATAAGTAAAGAATGTCGCTCCAGCCGAAGAGAGGAGGATAGTATACTCAACAAGAATGTAAACAACTGCAAAGATGAAAAGGATGATGAAGATAGAGAGTCCACGGCCATTGGTCCCTGACAGTGGCAACACAAGTAGATATAATGGTTTAAAAAAAGGCGTATGGTACGCTTGCCTTCATTGGTTGGGGCATTCAGTGTTAGAGTCAGGAAGCCATGATGCAGCTCTATAGGCCTTTGGTTAGGCCGCATTTGGAGTATTGCATGCAGTTCTGGTCGCCCCATTGCAGGAAGGATGTGGGGGTTTTAGAGAGGTAGCAGAGGAGATTTATCAGAATGCTGTCTGGATTAGGGGGTACGAGCTACAGCGAGAGGTTGGACGGACTTGGATTGTTTCCGCTGGAATGCCTGAGGTTGCATGGTGACCTGATAGAAGTATATAAGCTTATGAGAGCCAAAGATAGAGTAGAGTCATGACCTTGTTTTACCAGGGTGGAAATGTCAAAGACTAGAAGACTTGGCTTTAAGGTGAGAGGGGCAAAGTTTAAAGGAGATGTGCGGGATGATTTTTCACACAGACGGTGGTAGGCGCCTCGAACGCGCGGCCAGGGGCAGTGGTGGAAGTAGATATGATAGAGGGATTTAAGTAACTTTTGGATAGCCACATGAATATGCAAGGAATGGAGGGATATGGATTATGTGCTGGTAGATAAGATATGGTCTTGGCATCATGTTCAGTACAGACATTGTGGGCTGAAGGGCCTGTTCCTGTGCCGTACTGTTCTACGTTGAAGTACCACATCGCAGGGCTTTATAAAACAGGAGGGTGTCATTTGAAGGGTAGAGGGAGGATGTTTAAATGGGATCTGAGGAGTCAATTTTTCACACAGAGTAAATGGTATTTGGAATGCTCCATTTAATTATTGAATTTTTGTTTACCAGATATTATCCGTGTACTGTGTTTACAGGCCTGTTCTACTGCTGCAAGTAAGAACTTTATCATTCCATTGTCAATACATATGACAATTAAACCCTCTTGACCCTGACGAGCTGGTTTAGACAGTGTCCACATTAAAGAGGCAACTTCATTGGGACATGGAAGGGTATGGAATGAATGCAGGCAAGTTTAGTTTAGCTTATTGTCACATGTACCGAGGTACAGTGAAAAGCTTTTGCATGCTAATCATTCAACGGATAGACTATACGTGATTACAATCAAGTCGTCCACAGTGTACAGATAAAGCTTAGTGCAAGATAAAGTCTAGTCCAATTTAAGATAGTCTGAGGATCTCCAATGAGACCAATGAGGATCTCCAATGAGACCCCTTTCAGTTGGTGAGAGGACGGTTCAGTTGCCCGATAATAGCTGGGAAGAAACTGTCCCTAACTCTGGAAGTGTGCGTTTTCATACTTCTGTACCTCTTACCTGATGGGAGAGGGCAGAAGAGGGAGTGACCGGGGTGAGACTGGTCTTTGATTACGCTGCTGGCCTTGCCGAGGCAGCGTGAAGTGTAGATAGAGTCAATGGAGGGAGGTTGGTTTGTGTGATGGTCTGGGCTGCGTCCACAATTCGCTGCAATTCCTTGTGATCTTGGAGAACAAGTGGGATTATTGTGGATGGTCAGCATGGACTTCTGAGGTTGCCCTATCAATCATATCAGACGTTGGAATTAAACCAATGATTCTGTTCCTAATTTGATTAACACACTGACCCCAATGGTCAGTTATGGCTTGGAATATGTACTGAATTTCCCCCAATTTCCCACTGAGGAACTGTCAGGAATTATAATGGGCTGGATCGGGATCTTCCTGATGAAGAATTTGCTTAATCAAACTTATTTCTAGGTTTTTCTTGGTTTTTCTTTTATTATGTTTATTTAGAGTCATAGTCAAACAGCACGGAAACAGGCCCTTTGGCCCAACTTGCCCAACCAAGATGCCTCTTCCATGCTAGTCCCAGTGCCTGCGTTTGGCCCATATCCCTCTAAACCATGATGTTCAGCATGGGCCGAAGGGTTTTATCCTAGACTGTATGATTCTGATTCAAGTTACAGCCTGGACTAATGCATTTGTGTTATTTATTCCACTGTTAATAGAAATCATAGAGTAGACACAAAGAACTGCAGATGCCGCTTTACAAAAAATGACACAAAGTGCTGGAGTAACACAGCGGGTCAGGCAGCATCTCTGTAGATCATGGTTTGGGTCAGGACCCTTTTTCAGACTGACTGTGGTTGGCAGGGTGGGGTAGAGAAGCCTTGAATAGGGGGAGGGGCACAAAACCTGGAAAATGATTGGAGGATGCAAGTGAAGGGGGTGGGGGTGGGGGTTGATTAGCAGATGGTTGGGCAAAGGCCAGAGATGAAGTCTGAAGTGTGAAGAAGGGTTCTGCCCCAAAACATCACCCATCCATGTTCTCCAGAGATGCTGCCTGACCCGCTGAGTTCCTCCAGCACTCTGTGGGCTAGGGCCACATGCAAGCAAATGAGACTTGCCCAGTATGGTTGGCATGGACCACGTAGGCCAAAGGGTCTGCTTCCGTGCTGTACCATTTGACATGAGTTTCAATGGAGGTTTTAAGAATCAATAAAACAATGTGAGGCCAAAGTCTCAAGCTGATAAGACAAAGTGAAGGTAACTCTCATAGATTCCTATAAGGTGGAAACCTTCAGCCCAACTTGCCCACACCAACCAAAATGCCCCATCTACTCGTTCCACCTGCCTGTATTTGGCCCATTTTCCCTCTAAACCTATCCTATCCACAAACCTGTCCAAATGATTCTTAACCGTGATGATAGTGCCTGCATAAAACATTGTGCAATACAATAGTCTCCTTCCACAAGGGGCTGTGTTGAAGCAAATAGATTTTTACAATATTTCATAGGGGCCTTTTCTTATTTCAGAGCATAAATAGTCAGGGGTAAAAAAAATAGATTAATATCACAGTGCACCACAGTGAGATTTGAATTCCCAATCTTTGGATACCAAAGTCACAAAGGTATTAAAGTTATATAAACCTGAATCCAATTATAGCTTAATTGCAGTGAAATATGTTGCTGTAGCCGATGAGATGAGAATTTAAAAGATGAGAGGAGTTGCAATCCATGAGAGGATTACAATGATTTTAGAAGGGCAAAGGATTTCAGAAGTTCTCAAACTGGTGCTGGGTTAACTAATGCAAGGAGCAGAGCAATGAAAGAGATTAAAGAAGTTTTGATCATTGAAATCAAAGTGTCTAAAGTTCTGTTTTGGATTGAGATCAATGAAAACCAATTGAAGTGAATCCCAATTTGAAGCTCTGTATCTAAAATATGAATGTCCATCTGCAGTTGTCTGGAGAGCTGGCAGATCGAAGAGTGCCGTGCAATGAAAGAAAATCAATAAAACACCAACCGTTCCTTTTGAATTAATTTTCTCACAAAAGTTATTTACAAGGGAATTGGCTTCAGAGGTTGCCCAATCAATCAAATCAGACGTTGGAATTAGACTAATGATTCTGTTCCTAATTTGTTTAACACACTGACCCCAATGGTCAGATGTGGTTTGGAATATGTACTGAAATTCTCCCAATTTCCCACTGAGGCAATGCCAGGAATTATAATGGGATGGATCGGGAACTTCCTGATGAAGAATTTACTTCATCAAACTTATTTCTAGGTTTGTCTTGGTTTTTATTATTTTATGTCTATTTACAGTAATTAAGTCAAACAGCACAGAAACAGGCCCTTTGGCCCAACTTGCCCAACTTGCCGACCAAGATGCCTCATCTATGCTAGTCCCAGTGCCTGCGTTTGGCCCATTTCCCGCTAAACCTTTCCTATCTACGTACCTAGCTAAGTGTCTTTTAAATACTGTTATCGTACCTCCTCTAGCAGCTCGCTCCTTAAACCCACCATCCTGTGTGAAAAAGTTGTCCCTCAAATTCCTATTAAGTCTTTTTTCTCCCCCTTACACAACACAATAGACGACCACAACATTCAGTTATTCTTATGTTGAAATGTAGAGTTACTGTGAGACTAGCTCTGTGGTAAGCTGTTCCCAGCACACCAAGAGAAATTTACAGAGCGCCAATGAATCTACTAACCCGCACTCCTTTGGGATGTGGGAGGAAACCGGAAACCCAGGGGAAACAAATCCTTGCTGGTGGGCATCAAGAGGGGTGAAATGAGCACAGGAGCCCTGTTGGAAAAGGAGGGCAACTTCACCCATGGGTTTCTCCATGATTAGAGTTTAGAGGTTGGAGATACACTGTGGAAACAGGCCCTTCAGCCCCACCCAGTCCACCCTGGCCATCGATTACCCGCTCACTCTAGTTCCCTGCTTCATGGCTGCCCGTAGCGGCGATTGCGGAGGGCTCCAGCAGCCCCAACCACGGGTGAACATCAGGAACATTAGAAGAAGATGACTGACTTTGGTGCCTTCCCTCACTGTGGGAAACTTTGATTCTGCTGTGTGGGGATGTTTTATGTTGAACTCTATCGTGTGTTGTGTTCTTTATTTTATTGTATGGCTGTATGGTGATCACATTTCACTGTGCCAACTGGCACATGTGACAAATGTATCCTGTATCGTGTATGTTATCCCACTTTCACATCCAACACACTAGGGACAATTTACAGAAGCCAATTATCCTACAAACCTGCACGTCTTTGGGATGAAACCCATGTGGTCACAGGGAGAACATACAAATTCTGCACAGCCAGCACTCGAAGTCGGGATCGAAACCAGGACTCTGGTGCGGTAAACCAGCAGCCCTAATCTTTCCAAATTCCAAATAAAATTTGATCTTGATTTTCCATTTATAAATCAGCATCAAAATCTCTTGCTTGAGTATTTAATCTGTGGTCTTTGTTGGATTATTGTCTTTATTTCGGATAAACTGTTGACGTACTAGATCTTGGCCCCATTTGAATTGTAACGTTGCGAAAGAAAAAGCACGGCAGATTATTCTGCCCAGTTTATCACCGTCGACTTTTTGAGAGAGTTTGCTGAATCCGTCCAATGATTATTCCCAGCAGTCCAGCAAAATGTGCCTTTTAAAAAATATTCATGCAGTTCCCTTTTAGGGGTATTCTTGGCTCCGTTTTCATTAACTTTTCACTGTCTGACGATCTACAGAGTTTGGCAAAGCCAGGACTTATTGCTCCGTCCTAATTATCCATTAAAGCTTATTGCTGAGCTGTCAACTTGAACTCCTAACGTCTGTGTGGTAACTGTATCCTCCAGTGGTGTAACACAGCCAGGGTTTTGACCCGGTGATCCTGACAAATCATTTGACATCCAAGTCAGTATGGTTCATGAGCTGCAGGGAGACTTAGTTGAACCTGGCAACTCTTGTGTACTGCCTCAGCCCAATCTACTATTCCTGCACACGTTTACGAAAGGAAAGTTTCTGCCCAGCTATTATCAGGCAACAAAGGAGGTGAAGAGCAACTTCTTTAGTCAGAGGGTACTTAATCTGTGGAACTCATTGCCACAAAGGGCTGTGGAGGCCAAGTCAGTGGATATTTTTAAGGTAGAGATAGGCAAGTTCTTGATTAGAACGGGTGTCAAGGGTTATGGGGAGAAGGCAGGAAATTGGGACGAGGTTGCAGAAATCAGCCATGATTGAATGATGGCGGAGTAGACTTGATTGGCCGAATGGCCTAATTCTACTCCTATAACTTGTAAATTGTGAACTGATCCATCCTACCAACAACGAGAGAGCAGTCCTGAACTGGTATCTACCTTATTGGTGACCCGCGGACTATCTTTGATTGGAATTTACTGGCTTAATCTTGCACTAGATGTTATTCCCTTATCGTGTATCTATACACTGTGAATGGCTCGATTGTAATCATGTATTGTCTTTCCGCTGACTGGTTAGTACGCAGCAAAAGTAACCCAGCGGGGCAGGCAGCATCTCTTGTGATCTTGGATAGGCGACGTTTAGGGTTAGGACCCTTCTTCAGACTGGGACCAAACCCGAAACGTCACCTATCAATATTCTCCAGGGATGCTGCCTGACCTGCTGAGTTACTCCAGCACTTTGTGTCGTTCCTTCATAAACCAGCATTCGTAACCCTCATCTTTCTACTCTTATACTTAAGTGTGATTGTGCCAATGTATAGCAAGATTTTTACTGAATGCACCGTAGGTTGGTACATGTGACAGTTAAGCACCATTGAACCACTGAGAAAAGTTTTAGAGCAAAATGTCGTTTGATGATTTTCTGGCCCCCAATCTTTGAGAGCATCAGAATACTCCAGCCAGTGAAAGCAATTGTGAAATAGCAGCTAGATATTAGGATGATTAAGAGCCTTTGAGTACCTCATTGACCAAAATGAAATTACAGCTCAAATCTCTTTTATAAACCTTTTAGAGAGTTCTGTACAAATTCACGGTTTTGTCCTTGCAACAGCTGGGAACACTCTGAATGCATTTTGCTTTTCCATTAAGCACTCCTACTTTGAAATGGCCGACAGTCCCCCATTAGCCTCTTGGAAGCCAGCCAAATCTGCCGTGGTATTATCAGTAGTCCTGTCCTGTGATGATCCACGGTTTAGTTTCGAGGAACAGCATGGAAACCGGCCCTCTGGCTCCCCGGGTCCACGCCGACCATCGATCTCCCGTTCACAAATCTCCATAAATGTTATCCCACTTTCCCATTCACTAGGGGCAATTTACAGAGGGCCAATTCACCTACAAACCCGCACGTCTTTGGGGTGTAGGAGGAAACTGGAGCACCCGGAGAAAACCCACACGGTCACAGGGAGAATGTGCAAACTCCACACAGACAGCACCTGAAGTCAGGATCGAACCTGGGTCTCAGGGGCTGTGAGGCAGCAGCTCTATCTCTGCGCCACTGTGCTGCCCCTTATGCACGGGAATAGAACAATTAAATTCTTACTTGCTACAGCTTTACAGGCCTATTAACATAATAACACACCAAACACAATACAATAATCACTAATATGATAAATTGCCCGTTATACTAGGTGACCAGGCCAAAGTATGTAGTGCTACCTCTACAAAGTCCATTCCAGTTGGTGGCTGAGGTTGAGTTGTGGTTGGGGATGGGTCGGGTGATTCAAGAGCCTGATGGTTGATGAAAGAGGCTGAACCTGAAGTCAAGAGTCAAGAGTGTTTTATTGTCATATGTCCCGGATGGGACCATGAAATTCTTACTTTCTGCAGAACATCAGAATATGTGAATATATAAACAGAGTGCATAACGGGGGACGAGAAAAAAAAAAGTTCAATAAGTAACAATTATAGTGCAATAATAAGTCTTTTGCTCAGAGTTTATTTGTTGTTGTGTTGAAGAGCCTGATGGCTGTGGGGAAGAAGCTGTTCGTGAACCTGGACATTACAGTTTTCAGGCTCCTGTACCTTCTTCCTGATGGCAGTGGGGAGATGAGTGTGTGGCCAGGATGGTGTGGGTCTTTGATGCTTTTGGCTGCCTTTTTGAGACTACGATAGATCCCTTTGACAGTGGGGAGGTCAAAGCCTATGATGGGCTAGGAAGTGGTCACAACTTTTTGCAGTCTTTTTCACTCCTGGACGTTCAAGTTGCCGAACCAGGCCACGATGCAACCAGTCAAAATGTTCTCTACCGTGCACCTATAGAAGTTTAGGAGAATCCTCTTCGATATGCTGAATCTCCGTAATCTTCTCAGGAAGTAGAGTCGCTGATGTGACTTCTTTATAATTGCATCGGTGTGTTGGGTCCAGGAAAGATCTTTGGAAATGTGCACGCCCAGGAATTTGAATTTATTGACCCTCTCCACCATTGTCCCATTGATATGAACAGGATTGTGGGTCCTCATCCTTGCCCTACCAAAGTCCACGATCAGTTCCTTGGTCTTACTGATGTTGAGAACCAGGTTGTTGTGCTGGCACCATTTGGTCAGTCGGTCAATCTCACTTCTATACTCTGACTCGTCCCCATCTGTGATTCGTCCAACCACAGTGGTGTCGTCGGCGAACTTGACGATGGAGTTCACACTATGTCCTGCTACGCAACCATGGGTATAGAGTGAGTAAAGCAGGGGGCTGAGCACACAGCCTTGAGGTGCCCCCATACTAATTGTTACTGAGGATGAAGTGGTTCCTCCAATTCGAACAGACTGTGGTCTGTAGATGAGGAAGTGGAGGATTGCAGAGGGATGCGCAGAGACCCAGTTCCGTGAGCTTGGTAACCAGCTTGGAAGGGATGATGGTATTAAACAGCGAGCTTTAGTCTATAAACAACAGCCTTACGTAAGTGTTTTTATTGTCCAAGTGGTCCAGTGCGGAGAGCCAGTGAAATTGCATCTACCATTGACCTGTTGTGGCGGTAAGCGAACTGTAGTGGGTCGAGGTTCTTGTCGAGTTAGGAGCTGATGTGCACCATAACCAACTTTTCAAAGCACTTCATCACCACAGATGTTAGTGCCACTGGTCGATAGTCACTGAGGCACAACACCTTGCTCTTCTTGGGCACCGGTATTATTGATGCCCTCTTAAAGCAGGTGGGAACCTCGGACCTCAGAAGTGAGAGGTTGAAAATGTCCGCAAAAACTCCCGCCAGTTGGTCTGCACAGGTCTTGAGAACTCAACCGGGTATACCAACAGGTTCAAGTCTTCTTGAACCTGGAGCTGAAGCAACGTAGACAATATCTACAGTTGTGACAATGCAGGAATAGGTGGAGGATTCCAGTTTGAAGGCAAGCTACCTCTTTAAGTCAGGTGAAATGGAGGAGATGAATAATCCCAGAGGGATGGGAGATGAGGGGTGGTGTGTGGGAGTCATATAGAGACATGCAGCACGGAAACAGGGCCTTAGGCCCAATTTGTCCATACCAACCAAGATGCCCCATCTAAGCTAGTCCTATTTGCCCACATTGGCCCACATCCCTCTAAAAACCTTCCCTATCCACATATCTGTTCAAGTGTCTTTTAAAAGTTGCAACTGTACCTGCCTCAACTACCTCCTCTTGCAGCTCATTCCGTTCACCCTCCATCCACCCTCTGGGTTGGTAAAGCTACTGTAAACTGATGAAGGAAAAGATATGAGTGACTCACAGCAGTGGGAAAAATGACCTGTAGACACAAGGAACAACACAAAGTACTGGAGTAACTCAGCGGTCAGGCAGCATCTCTGGAGAAAGGGGATGGATGACTTTTCGGGTCGGGACCCTGCTTTTAGTCTATCTTTTCTCCAGAGATGCTTCCTGAGCCACTGAGTTACTCCAGCAATTTGTGCCTATCCTTGTTCACCTATCTATCCATATTTCATGGGTTTGGCTAAAGTTGTTAAAGCAGTTGTTATTCATCCTTAGAAAGGCGACTTGTGACAAGAGACAGATAAATGTCCTGTTTGGGAAAGGTTCTGAAGGCTTTGACTATTTTACATGACTGCCTTTAGTGTAACTTCCATTGGCACTTGCCCACATGTTTATTGATCACCTTGTATACCATTTGTTCCTCCTTTGAGCACTGTTGAAGCACTTGTCTATTCGTTTGTGCTTTACGGGCCTTAACATCCAGGTTCAATCCTGACCTGCACATTGTCCCAGTGACCTCGACAGCACCCGAGGTCAGGATCAAACCCGGATCTCAGGCGCTGAGAGGCAGCAGCTCTACCAGCTGTGCCACTTTGCCACCACTAATGGTCTGAATACAAGGAGAAGAACTCCCTGTATCATCTTCTTCTTCTTCTTCTGCACAGCCTAAAGTTGTAGGACAACTTGGTTTATTTGATCTTATTTGATTGTGCACGCCGGGTTGATTGCATTTGTCGAAACAGGGCGGACCACGTGAAGGTTGCAATCTTCCACCCCACTCCCTGTATAATGTATCATGACAGTGACTGATATGTGGCAGTACATACTGTCAGCCTGATGTATTGGCAAGGACCCACCCATAGAGAGCTGCAGCTCAAAATAATCCTGCCGGTATATATCGACGTGGAACAATGCTTTGTTACACCAAAGCCTGTTGTTTTGCTGCAGAAGATGACAAATTCTCATCCACCACCTCACATTGACAGGTTGAGCAGCTCTCTGTCCCTGACAGACAGCCTAGACTCCTGGGATGTCGGGACTTTCTTATGAAGAAAGACTGGATAGACTCGGCTTGTACTCACTGGAATTTAGAAGATTGAGGGGGGATCTTACAGAAACTTACAAAATTCTTAAGGGGTTGGACAAGCTAGATGCTGGAAGATTGCTCCCGATGTTGGGGGAGTCCAGAACAAGGGGTCACAGTCTAAGGATAAGGGGGAATTCCTTTTGGACCGAGATGAGGAAAACATTCTTTACACAGAGAGTGGTGAGTCTGTGGAATTCTCTGCCACAAAAGGTCGTTGAGGCCAGTTCATTGGCTATATTCAAGAGGGAGTTAGATGTGGCCCTTGTGGCTAGAGGGATCAGGGGGTATGGAGAGAAGGCAGGTACGGGATACTGAGTTGGATGATCAGCCATGATCATATTGAATGGCGGTGCAGGCTCGAAGGGCCGAATGGCCTACTCCTGCACCTAGTTTCTATGATTCTAGAGGAACAGCACAACCCTTATGGATCTTATGGAGGTGTATAACATCACGACGGGAATGGATAGGGTGAAGGCACAGTCTTTTACCCAGCGTGGGGGTATCAAGAATCAAGAAGATATTACGTTACAGAAGATAGAAGAAAGTGCTGGAGTAAGGGCTTGGACACACTAGAGGCAGGAAACATGTTCCCGATGTTGGGGGAGTCCAGAACCAGGGGCCCACAGTTTAAGAATAAGGGGTAAGCCATTTAGAACGGAGATGAGGAAACACTTTTTCTCACAGAGAGTGGTGAGTCTGTGGAATTCTCTGCCTCAGAGGGCGGTGGAGGCAGGTTCTCTGGATGCTTTCAAGAGAGAGCTATATAAGACTCTTAAAAATAGCGGAGTCAGGGGATATGGGGAGAAGGCAGGAACGGGGTACTGATTGGGGACGGTCAGCCCTGATCACATTGAATGGCGGTGCTGGCTCGAAGGGTGAAATGGCCTGCTCCTTCACCTATTGTCTATTGTAACTCAGCGAGTCAGGCAGCATCTCCGCAGAAAAGGAATAGATAACGTTTCAAGTCAGAACCTTTCTTCAGATCTGCTGCCTAACCCGCTGAGTTACTCCAGCATTTTGTGTCTATCTTTGGTACAAGCCAGTATCTGCAGCTCCTTCCTACAGATGTTACGTTACAGTTGTACAAGACATTGGTGAGGCCGCATTTGGAGTATTGTGTTCAGTTTTTGTCACCCAGCTGTAGGAAGGATGTTAAGCTGGAAAGAGACAGAGAGGATGTACGAGGATGTTGTCAGGACTCGAGGCCCTGATCTATAGTGGGATGTTGAGCAGGCTAGGACTTTGTTAATTGTAGCCAGGAAGATGAGGGGTGATTTTATAGAGGTGTGTAAGATCATGAGAGGAATAGGACGGGTATGAGGATAGGAAAGGTTTAGAGCGATATGGACCAAAAGTGGACAAATGGAACTAATGTAGATAGGGCATCTTTGTCAGTATGGACAAGGTGGGCAGAGCGGCCTGTTTCCTTGCTGAATGATTCTACTTGGAGAACTTACATCACAATGGTCCCCCCCCCCCCCACTCCGGCTTTACATTTCTCTCCTTATCTGTCTCTTTTTCATCTCCGGCCCCTCTCACTTACTCCACCCATCTGCAAATCAAACCAAAGCCTCACCCCTCCACCTCGCCTGTATCCACCTATCACTCGCCAGCCTTTGTCCTCACAACTCGAAATGCCGCCTGTCCATTCCCCCCACATCTGCTGCCTGACCCACTGAGTTATCTCCAGTACAGGGAGGGTAGAATGGAGTTTGTTAGGTGATTACCTCCTTCAATATGTACATGAAATTCAAGGGGGTTTGCCCACAACCTCTATCGATACAAGGTCCAGGCTCAACATTACCTGCCGAGGATTTTTTCAATTCGCTGAAAGCCGATAATCAATCTAGGAAAACCAAAGTACTAATCAATAGTGCCTCAAAAGCTTAAAACAAGTAATTTCTAGTCTTTCTGGGGAAAGAAGCATTCCGTAGGTTACAAATGGTCTTTGTGCTCCATTACCTGATTTTAACGTGGTTTAATTATTTATTTTATTCTGGTTGCTTTCCTGCATGCTTTGAACAGCAAAGTTATTGTGCTCATTAGATCTGAGTGTCTCTGCAGGCAGGCAGAGATGGCTTTGATTCCATCGACAGGTCTGATGTGACTGATGGAGAAACTCGTGAGCTGCAGATGTAATGAATCCTGAACAGTGTCAAGCGGTCAGATGAGCAGTTCAAATCAGACGCACAAATCCTCCCCATTAGCTTAATGCGATTCCTATTAACTTGGCAGAGGTTGTTCCTGATGCTAAAGGTTACCACCTCATTAGTGCTCACTTTGAACTGGAATGCCTTCTTTGGAAGCACTGAGACATAAGGAACTGCAGATGCTGGAATCTTGAGTACAACGCAAAGTGCTGAAGTAACTCAGAGGGTCACGGGGTATCTCGGGAAGTAAATGGACAGACGACATTTTGGGTCGGGACCCATCTTCAGGCTGATTGGCAGAGAGAAACAAAACTGCACAGTGATGCAGGGATGGCACGGTGGTGCAGCGGTAGAGTTGCTGCCTCACAGCTCCAGCGACACGGGTTCAATCCACACAAAGGACGCTGTCTGAATAGAGTTTATACGTTCTCCCTGTGACTATGCAGGTTTTCCCCGGGTGCTCCGTTTACCTCCCACACTCCAAAGGCACGCAGGTTTGTGGGTTCGTTGCCTTCTGTAATTTGTCCCTAACGTGTAGGATAGAACCAGTTTGGTGGGTGATCGCTGGTCAGTGCGGACTTGGTGGGCCGAAGGGCCTGTTTCCACACTGTATCTCTGAAAGCTAAAAAATGAAAGACTTCCGTAGAAAAAAAACAGAGTGTCTATTTGTTATCTGTCTGCATCAGTCCAGTTCCATGAGGTTTGTGTAATAACATTTAACTTAGAACATAGAACAGGGCAGCACAGAACCTAGCCCTTCGGCCCAAAATGTTCAGACATTGTGGCCAAAACTAATTTTTATCTGCCTGCATGTGATCCATTTCCTGCATATCCGTGTGCCTATCCAAAAGTTTCTTTAAAGCCCCTATCATATCCGCCTCCACCACCACCTCTGGCAGCACGTTCCAGGCACCCACCACCCTCTGTAAAAAAACCTTGCCGTGCACATCTCCTTTAAACTTTGCCCCTCTCACCTTAAAGCGAAAGTCTAAAGTCACTAAAGTCTAAAGTAATGTCTGAAGTCTATGCCGTGCACTATTTGATTTTCCCACCCTGAGAAAAAGGCTGTGACTGTCCACCCTATCTATGCCCGTCATATTGTTGTTTACTTCTATCAGGGCTCCCTTCAACCTCCGGCATTCCAGAGAAAACAATGCGTCATCCCAACCTCTCCCTGTAACTAATGCCCTCTAATCCAGGCAGGATTGTGGTAAACATCCTCCATAGCCTTTCCAAAGCCTCCAGGTCCTTCCTGTAATGGGGCAACCTGGTCTAATTGATTGAAGTCGATAGAATAAGGAGAGAACCAAATTGCACCTATGCTGACAAATGATTTCAATTAAATAGTCTCGAGTCGTGCATATAAATTATGCAAGTTAATAAATAAATTAGATGTTAATATTCCCTAAAGCAGTTGATTTCACACTTTTGTTTTAATCAAACCCAAATGAAGCAAACAGCTCGCCATACATGCCGATCATAGGAACACTAATGTCAAAGTGTGGGTGACATTAAACCAGAATCCCAGAAAGCAGCATCACAATGAACACGATGTTTCACTTTTCCATGCTGCTGCCCTGTGGGGCTGCAGAGGGACCAGGGTGTAGGAAGGTTCAAGGTCCATTTCTCCGTATAAACAACGAACTGCAGATGCTGCTCAATTCACAAAAGGACACAAAGTGCTGGAGTAACGCAGTGGGTCAGGCAGCATCTCCCAGAACATGGATAGGTGACGTGACTGGTTGGGACTGCACTCTCTCTCCCCCTGCCCTTCTCTCTCCCACACTACTCTTCCCTTCCTCCCTCCCTCTCTCCCTTTCTCCCTCTCCCTCTCTCTCTCTCTCTTTCTCTCTCTCCTTCTCTCTCCTCTCATTCTCTCATTCTCTTTCTCCCTCTCTCATTCTCTTCTCTCTCTCTCCCTCTCTCTTTCTCATTCTCCCCTCTCTCTCTCTCGTTCTCTCTTTCTCTCTCTTTCTCCCATTCCCTCCTCTCTCTATCTCTCTCTCTCTGCTCTCTTCTTTCTCTTTGTCCCTCTCTTGCTTTCTCTTCCCCAGCCTCTCTCTTCTCCAGCCCCCAGTTGTTTCCGGTTTAACTTCTGTTCAAGAAGTTGTGGCAGACATTGGCGAGGCAGTACTTGGAGTATTGTTGTTGTATAAGACTTTGATGAAGCTAAACTTTGAGTACTATCCAGGTTTGGTCACCCTGGTCTAGGAAAGATGGCATTAAGCTAGAAAGACTGCAGAGAAGATTTATGAGGATGTTGCCAGGATCTGAGGGCCTGAGCTAGAGGGAGAGGTTGGGCAGGCTAGGAGATATTTCTTCGAGCTCGATTGGCTGAGGAGTGATCTTATAGAGGTGTATACAATCATGAGGGGAATAGATAGGATGAATGCACAGTCTTTTACCTAGGGTTGGGGAATCAAGAACCAGAGGGCATGTTTAAGGTGAGAGGGGAAAGGTTTAATAGGCACCTGAGAGGCAGATTTTCCACATAGAGAGTGGTGGGTAAAGGAGGTAGTTGGGGCAGGTGATATAATCTCTATACTTATAAAACTCCCGGCTTGTATGTTGATTTGTGTGTGTATAATAACATCTTCTCGAAAAAATGACGCGGTAACAGTAAAATGTTTGCATATACCGGTAGAGATTTTTCCCGTGGAGTCCGAAATTGCCTTATCTGAAAATGTCATGCTTTATGTCGAGTTATTACTGAAAATGTTCAAAAATCTAACAAAATAAAGACAACTGTCTTTTGCTGATGACATCACAATAGGCCTGCTTGCTGCCGTCACAACGCGAGGACCTCTCCCTCCTCCCCCCCCCCCTTTTATTCAGAAGATGCAGAAAGAACGAGCAAGTTGGGCCCTGTATTGGAGCTGCCGAGCTCTCGGTCCTCGGCTCCAGTCCTCGACTGCCGGAGATGAAGTCGGGCCCTGCACTGAAGCCGCCGAACTAGCAGTCCTCTGGCCGCCGGCTGCGTCCCCCTAGCTCGGGGTCCTCGGGTCGGTGTATGGTGGGAAGTTGCTGCTGCAGATTGGACCAGGTCTGGAGCAGATCCTGGAGCTGGAGTGAGGGAGTATTGCGTTCGGGAACCAGCCCTGCCCCGTGACACCATGCGCCATCTCTCCATGCCTCTGCCCTCTCTCCCACTCCTCCGGGCCTCTCTTCCACCCCCCCTCTTCCCCCCTCCATCCCACCCTCTCTACCCCCCTTTTCCTCCTCCCTCTCCCTCCCCCTCTCTCTCCCCCTCTCTCTCTGCCCTCTCCCTCCTCTCCCCTCCTCACCCCCTCTCTCTCTCCCCTCTCCTCCCCCTCTACCCCCCTCTCCCTACCCCCTCTCTCTTCCCCTCTTTCTCCCCCTCTCTCTCCCCCTCCCTCTCTTTCCCCCCTCTCCCTCCCCTTTCTCCCCTCCCTCGCTTTCCCCCCTCTCTCCCCCCTCTCTCTCTCCCCCTCTCTCTCTCCCCCCTCTCTCTCCCCCTCTCTCTCTCCCCCACTCTCTCGCCCCTCTCCCCCCTCTACCCCCCTCTCCCTCCCCCCTCTGTCTCCCCCCTCTCTCTCCCTCCTCTCTCTCCCCCCTCTCTCTCCCCCCTCTCTCACTCCCCTCTACTCTCCCCCCCCCCCACCCCCCTACATGGATAGGAAATGTTTAGAGGTTTATGGGCCAAATGAGGGACATATGGGGATTTAAAGAACTGCAGATGCTGGTTTACAAAAACAGACACAAAGTGCTGAAGTAACTTTAGCGAGTCAGGTTCCTGACCTGAAACGTCGCCTATCCATGTTCTCCAGAGATGTTGCCTGACCCACTGAGTTACTCCAGCACTCTGTGTCTTTTCTTTTGCAGGTAAATGGGACCAACCTAAATTGGGCACCTTGGTCGGCAAGGACGAGATGGGCCAAAGGGCCTGTTTGCATCCTTTATGACTAATAAGAGTAAAAGTAAAAATTGACACGGTGGCACAGCGGTAGAATTGCTGCCTTACAGTGCTTCCAGCACCAGTGTCCCAGATTGGATTCTGAGTATGGGTGCTGTCTGTACGGAGTTTGTACGTTCTCCCCGTGACCTTGTGGGTTTTCTCTGAGGCCTTTGGTGTCCTCCCACACTCAAAAGACGTGCAGGTACGTAGGTTAATTTGCTTGGTTTGAGTATAAATTGTCCCTAGTGCGTGTAGGATAGTGTTAATGTGCGGAGATCGCTGGTCGGTGTGGACTCGGGCCTGTTTCTGTGCTGTGTGTCTAAACTATAAACAAATTATTTTCAAGGAATGGGAAATAAAACAGGATAGTTTGTGCAAATGCATGCATGACATATGTTCACATACACAGTGCTGTCGGAGAGAATGAAAAATAAGGATGCATGTGTTTTCACAGTTCTCCAAAATTAGTGATTAATTTAATTCTTGGCACTTCACGCTGTTGGAATAAAACCCCACGTATACACATTAGGAAGGGAATAATTTTGTGATTATGTAAAGGTGGCACAGTGGCATAGCTGATAGAGCCGCTGCCTCACAGCGCCACAGACCTGTGTTTGATCCTGACCTCGAATGCTGTCTGTGTGGAGTTTGCATGTTCTCCCTGTGTTATGTTTAGTTTAATTTAAAGATACAGCATGGAAACGGGCCCTTCGACTCACCGACCAACAATCACCCGTGCACTAGTTGTGTCCTGCACACTCGGGACAATTTTACAGATGGAGAAAACCCACGCGGTCACAGGGAGAACGTACAAACTCCATTCAGACAGCACCTGTTGTCAGGACCGAACCCTGGACTTTGGCGCTGTAAGGCAGCAACTCGACCGTTTCAGCACTGTGCCTCTCCTGTGACTGCATGGTTTCATTCAGCTACTCCGGTTTCCTCCAACAACCCAAAGACATGCGGGTTTGTAGGTTATCAAGACACAACGGTTCATTAGATCGAGCACCCTGCGATTTGACAGGGTGCAGCAACAATGGAAGCAATGGGTGATTGGCGGAGAGGAAAACAAAAGCAAGTGGGCACAAACACTTTACCGGGAATAGATGCAAAATGCTCTGGATAGGAGGAATGGGTGAAGTTTTAGATGGAGACCCTTCTTCAGACTTCTCCAGACTTCTCCAGTCTGAAGAAGGGTCTCAACCCAAAACGTCACTCATACTTTCTATCCCGAGATGCTGCCGGTCCTGCTGAGTTACTCCAGCATTTTGGGTCTATCTTCGGTTTATAACAGCATCTGCAGTTCCTTCCTACAATGTACCGGGAACATTGTTCCAACACAGGGCAGCACAGTGGCACAGCTGGTGGAGCCACTGCTTCACAGCGCCAGAGACCCAGGTTCGATGCTGACCTCAGGACCTGTCCGTGTGTGTGTGGAGTTCGCACGTTCTCCCTGTGACTGCGTGGGTTTCCTCCCACATCCCAAAGACATGAATTATTTGCAGGTTAATTAGACTCTGTAAATTGCCCCTAGTGTGTAGGGGAGTGGATGCATGTGGGATACCATAGAATTAGTGTGAACGGGTTATTGATGGTTGGCACGGACTCGGTGGGCCGAAGGGCCTGTTTCCATGCCGTATCTTTCAATTCAATAACACCAAGTTTTTCTTAATTAATACTTCCATCCTAACGAGAAAGGAAACATTCTTAGTTTATTGTTAAATAATTAACCAATTCATCTCAATCAGTCTCTAAAAGTAGATCCAGGGGTATAGGTCACATGGCTTCTCTCTGTATTGTAGTATTTTGTGCTTCATTCGGATGGAACTTCACCAAGTTGAAATATTGGGAGTTGCTTCCCATATATTTGACTTGAAATCCAATTTCATGCCAATCTATTATGAATTACCCAAACAAATTCTTTGTCGAGTCATAGAGTCATGTAGCACAGAAACAAGCCCTCCAAATGCATCCATGCCAACCAAGTTCTCCTTTCTAAGCTGGACCCTTCTACCCTCATTTGGCCCATATGTCCTTTGAACCTTTCATGTCCATGTATGAAGTTTCATTCTTCTTCTTCTTGCGTATGGCGTGCACAGCCTAAAGTTGTAGGACAACTTGTTATATTTGATCTTCCGTTTGTGCACGCCGGGTTGATTGCATTTGTCGAAACAGGGCGGACCACTTGAAGGTTGCACGTGAAGTGTCTTTGAAAAATGTTGTGATTGTACCTGCCTTAATTACCTCCTCTGGCAGCTTAAATTATATATCCACTGCCCAACGTGTGAAAAAAAATCACCCCTTAGGTTCTAGGGGAATCCCTTAGGTTTTTGGGGAAAAAGGCAAGAGATGAAAAGAAAGGTAAGAGACAACAGGATTGAAGAGTTAAAAAATGCAAAGCCAGAGGAAGGAATGCCGGTGTAGAATGAATAGGAGGAGATAAATAAGTGCAAGTCCAGGCGGGAAAGGAGGTGAGAAAGGGAGCTGTGGGGGAGAGAGGGGATGGTGGGGGGTGAGGGGGGGGGATTATGAGAGGTTATCTAACATTGGAGAACTTAATGTTCATTCCCAAGGATAATATGAGGTGCTGTTCCTCCAGTCGGAAGGGATAGGAAAGATTTAGAGAGACACGGATCAAATGCACCCGGAGAAAATCCTTGGGATCACAGGGAGAACGTACAAACTCCGTACAGACAGCACTCGTAGTCAGGATCGAACGTGGGTCTCGAGCATTGTGCGGCAGCAACTCTACCGCGTCACCACCGTGCCACCCCTGTGACTGCGTGAATTTCCTCTCATCTCCCAAATACGTGCAGATTCATAGGTTAATCAGCCCTCAGTAAATTGCCCCGTGTGCAGGGAGTGGATGAGGCAGTGGGACTAGCATGGATGAGGAATGTTGGTCGGCTGGGGCAAGTTAGGCCAAAGGGTCTGTTTCCGTGTGTGTGCCTATATATTTTTGATTAAAAGAAACAGCATGGAAGCGACCGTTCACACTAGTTCTATGTTAACCCACTTTCGCATCCACTCCCTACACACTAGGGGCAAATTATAAAGGGCCATTAACCTCCAAACCCACACATCTTTCCGACATGGGAGGAAACTGGAGCATTGGAGGAAACCAAGGGAGAACGTGCAAACTCCACACAGACAGCACCCGAGGTCAGGATCAAAGCCGGGTCTCTGGTCCTGTGAGGCAGCGGCTCTCCCCACTGCTCCACTCTTCCACCCATATTAAACGGAACAGAGAAAGTTATTTATGCAAACTAATTTTCTGTTGTTTACTGAAGCTTCCGTATCATAATGCAAAAAGCAGATCTGAAATGAAAAGGAAATGTATTTTTATAAATATATGATTTGATGTGCAGGCAGGGACGAGCTGATTGTGTTGAAATCTCTGATATTACTGCGTGGTGGTAACGGAGTAAGTAATGAATGAAAAGATAGTGGTTGCCGTGCTTTGTTCAATAGTGATGTGGCTTGTCTACACCAAATCTCTGCGTTCTGCTGAAAGATAAGGTCATGGTTTATAAGGAAATTAGTTCAGTTTTGAGCTTTGAGTAATCCTTGCTGCTTCACAAAGGTCACATTCAGCATCAATCTCATATCATATTGAAAGCAGTTCCATTTTTCATTACCCAGGCTACGGTCCCAACACAGACCAGAGTCGTTTCAACAGTGAAACAGCTTAGGGTGCACCTCCTCTAACCTCACCCGCTGCATCCGGTGTTCCCCATGTGGACTCCTGTACATCGGGCGAGACCAGGCGTAGACTCGGCAACCATTTTGCTGGAAACATGCGTTCCAAGACTTGCTGGAACATTTTTGCTCCCCCTCCCATTCCCACACTGACCATTCTGTCCTGGGCCTCCTCCATTGCCAGAGTGAGACCACATGCTTACTGGAGGAACAGCACCTCATATTCCACATGGATAGCTTACAACCAAATGGTGTGAACATTGAATTCTCAAATTTGTAGGCGACCTTTAACAACCCCCCCCCCCATCCCTCCCGTTTCTCCCCCACATCCTTCCTCCCCACCCCCCTCCTCCCCAGTGCCCCTCCTCTATTTCTCCCCTCCACCCATATTCCTTCCTCTGGCTTCATAATTAAAAACTATCCCATCACAAGGCTTATTCTAATCTCTGGCCTTTGTTCCAGTCACCTGCCTATCAAAGATGGCCTCACCAGTTTTCTACCACGTTTTGTCCTGCCTCTCATCTCAGCTCTCTTCTCCCACCCTCTCCTCTCCCCTCCCCCGCAATCACCGAAGGGACAAATTGACCAGGGAGTTACGGAGGGAGCGGTCTCTGCGGAAAGCCGAAAGGGGAGGAGATGGGTAGATGTGGCCAGTGGTGGGATCCCGTTGGTGGTGGCGAAAGTGCCAGAGGATTATCTGTTGTATGTGACGGCTGGTAGGATGGAAGGTGAGGACAAGGTAGCTTTCTCCCTCTTCCCCTCCCCTTCCCAGCTCTCCCACAGCCCACTGTCCCCGCCTCTTCCTTTCTTCTTCCCACCCCCACCACCCCCACATCACTCTGAAGAAGGGTCTCGACCCAAAGAGTCACTTTTTCCTTCGCTCCATAGATACTACCTCAGCCGCGGAATTTCTCCAGCATTTTTATCTACCTTTGATTTTTTCAGCGTCTGCAGTTCCTTCTTAAACATCCTGCACTTTTTAAGTTTAATTTAGAGATACAGCGCGGAAACAGGCCCTTGAGCCCGCGCCGACCAACGATCCCCGCACACTAACAGTATCCTACACACACTAGGGACATTTTACAATTATACCAAGCCAATTAACCTACAAACCTGTATGTCTTTGGAGTGCGGGAGGAAACCGAAGATCTTGGAGAAAACCCACGCAGGTCACAGGGAGAATGTGGAACTCTGTACAGCCAAGCACCGGTAGTCAGGATCGAACCCCTGACTCTGATACTGTAAGGCAGTGGCTCTACCGCTACTCCACCGTGCTGCCCTATGTGTGAACTTGTTTTTTAAAATGATTATATTTTTACACTATTTTGTTTTATGTCTTTTTTTTTGCACAGTCTTCTCTTTTTGAGAACTCTATGTGTCATTTATATTTAATTTGTTATTGATTGTTAGTCTGAGTGTGTGCCAGCAATGCTGTTGCAAGCAAGATCTATCATTGTACCTGTAGCTGACTGGACCAGTGGAGATGACAATACACTTGAACTTGGGGAAGAGAAGGTATATTTTTCATTAGTGGGGCACTGGGTTATAATACCTATGACTAAGAACAAATACCTATGACTAAGTGGCTTCCATCAAAGGACTATCAAGCGGTCCTGACCATCCATCTACTTCATTGGAGACCCATGGACTATCTTTGATTGGATGTCACTGGACTTTACCTTGCACTAAACATTTGACACATTATTCCCTTCATCCTGTATTTGCCGTACACTGTTAATGGCTCAATTGTAATCATGGATAGTCTTTCCGCTGAATGGTTAGCACGCAACGAAAGCTTTTCACTGCACATAGGTACATGTGAGAATAAACTAAACTAAACTAAAAAAAAAACCTTTTTATTCTGGATTCACAACATTATTATTATGTCAAAGACTAGAGTGCTTAGCTTTAAGGTAAGAGTGGCAAATCTAAAGGAGATGTTTTAGGGCAGTGTTTTAACAGAGAGTGGTGATTGCCTGGAACCTGCTGCCAGGGGTGGTGGTGGAGGCAGAGATCGTGGCACTTAAAACACTTATAGATAGGAACATTCATTTACAGGGAATGGAGGGATATGGTTCATGTGCTGGCAGAGGAGATAATTTAACCTGGTTAGTTTAATCATTAGTCAGACGGTGGTGAATCTGTGGAATTCATTTGCCATAGACAGCTGAGGATATTTTTAAGGCAGAGGTCGACAGATTCTTGATTAGTAAGGGTGCCAGGGGTTATGGAGAGAAGGCAGGAGAATGGGGTTGAGTGGGAAAGATAGATCAGCCATGATTGAATGGCGGAGTAGACCTGATGGGCCAAATGGCCTAATTCTTCTCCTATAACTTATGAACGTATAAACCTTGCATCATATTTGGAACAGATATTGTGGGCCGAAGTTCCTGATCTTGTGCTGTACTATTGAATGTCATGAAAATTCATTATCCACAGTTAAATAAATGCCTCCAATAAATTGGAGAAGAATGGATATAATACGGTTTGCAATTTCTCAGAATTTAATTAGTGCTGGTTTGTTAATTTGTTCTCTCAACAAACCCACAACAAATAATGGGCATTTAATATTTTCAGTTTGATTTGGGAACGTATTTACTAATGATAGATAATCTACATGGAACTTTGCAAGATTTAATTCAGAAAGGTTGAAGATTGTGATTCAAATGGCAATGGACCTGGGACCCATTTTAATTAATGGGCAAAATAAGCAGAGCAATATGATTGGGATTTTATTGATGCAAGTGGATTAATGTGCTCAGATTAAATCATAACTTTGAAAAGAGAATTACAGAAGTACTTGAAGGGAATAAGATTATGGATGTGGGGGGGGTGTGTGGAGGGGGTGGGGGTGGGTTGGGGGGTGTGGGGGAGGGGGGGAGCAAAGGATTAGGACTAAATAAATGCAGCTGGCACAGATACAAGTAGTGAATGGCAAATTTTAATCAGATACCGTTCAATGCTTCTGCAAAACTATGGAGATAAATAAGATTAATTATGCTGGCATCAGAAGTCTGTTGTGGGGTGTCTGTTTAAGCAGCGGCCTCAATGGTGCAGTAGGCTTCTGTTATTCCATGTTTAATCTGACGTGCCTTTACCTTGTTTGTTTATTTGTTGAGAGGAGGTTCATAAACTGAAGGAGAATGACTGCTGAAACTGCTTATAAATTCAGTTTAAATTATCAATTAGAGGTCACATCTGTTTCTGAGCAAAAAAATCAGAAAATAAATTCCGTGGAGGGAGTGCTGGCACTGGTTTATTTATTAGTTTAGTTTAGAGATACAGCACGGAAACAGGCCCTTTGGCCCGCTGAGTCCACGCCGACCAGCGATCGCCCCTTACGCGAGCGCTGTCATGCACACTGGGGGCAATTTACAATCTTTACCAAAGCCAGTCTACCTACAAACATGTACGTCTTTTAGGAGTGTGGGACGAAACCGGAGCTATGGAAAACGCACGCGGTCACGGGGAGAACGTACAAACTCCGCACAGACAGCACCCGCAGAATCGAACCCGGGTCTCTGGCGCTGTAAGGCAGGAACTCTACCGCTGCGCCATCATACCACCCATTATGGTTATTGCCAATAACCGCCCAATAACACTCTGGTTATTAGAATGAAATCATCTTGATTTGCATTAGCATTGTAATTCAAAATGGAGATTCATATGCCACCACTTCTGGCCTGATTCAGGCAACTGCCTCTTGGCTTCATCATACAGTCTACAAGACAGTAATCTGTCGTTAGTTAGGCAAAGCTTATTTTCAATGTTTCAAGCTTACTGGGCACAAAATGCTGGCACATTTTCAATGAGATACCAAATTATTGATTCAATGATTCTGCTAAACTAGCGAGATAAATAAGATTAATTATGTTTGTGTCAAAGTCTTTTGTGTAGTACAAGTTCACTTCCTACACTCATGCAGAACTGCATTTAAATAAAATATTTCCCTTCAACTGTAAATTAGCACTATAAAGGTATTTAAATTGCCAAATGCTGGAGGAACAGCGCGTCAGGCAGCATCTTTGGAGGGAATGGCAGGCGACGTTTCAGTGGAAGAACAAAGACTTGGTTTTCTAGAACTGCTTTTAATTTAGTTTAGTTTAGAGGAACAGCTTGGTTTGGGAGCAACTTTCTGCCCAAGACCACAAAAAAATGACCGAGAGCTGTGGATGCAGCCCAGTCAGACCAGATACCCCATCATTGACTCCATCTACATTTCACACTGCCTCGGGAAAGCAGCCAACATAATCAAAGACTTGAGATAGACACAGAGTGCTGGAGTAACTCACCGGGTCAGGCAGCATCTCTGGTGGAAATGGATGGGGACGTTTCGGGTCAGGACCCTTCTTCAAACTGGAGAAGGGTCCCGACCCGAAATGTCCCATCTTTTTTCTACAGAGATGCTGCCTGACCCGCTAAGTTACTCCAGAACTTTGTGTCTATCTTTGGTATAAACCAGCATCTGCAGTTCCTTGTTTCTCTACAATCAAAGACATATCCCACCCCTGTCATTCCTCCAAATGATACTGAAGCCTGCAAGTGCGCTCCACCAGAGTCAGGAACAGTTTCTTCCCCTCTGTTATCAGGGTTCTGAGCGGCCCTTCCATAAGTCAGGGTACTGTCTGATTCACCTCTACCCCATTGTGGACATTGGACTTTGTGGAACTGGTGCGCTACAATGCTGAGAACTATATTCTGCACTCTGTATCTTCTCCTTTGCTCTACCTATTGTACTTGACTTGAACTCAATTGTATTTTTCTATAATATATCTGATCTGTTAAGGATAGCATGCAAAACAAATCTTTTCACTGTACCTCGGTACATGCGACAATAATAAACCTAAACCTAAACTATCCACTTTCAATGGAAAAGAGCGTACAAGGTTAATTTAAAAAGATTGCACTCTATCCACCACAGCCTGCTGGCAGACACAGTTTTCTATTCAATCATTGCAGAAAGATATCATTTTTAATAAAAAGCTTTGATCAAAAAACACAGACAAGATAGATTTGTACAAGATAGATTCAAAATACCCTTGTGATTCCATAGAGTTTTAAATTGTAATTTTAAGTTGGCACGCTGAACAAACTGCAAAGGTGGTGGTGGGGATGTGGAGGGGGGGGGGGGGGTCTGAAGGGAATGAGGGGTGGGCAGTGTGGCTGTGTTTAGGCTTTGCTCTGCCCCTTCAGGTTATCCATTGCCAGTTGCCAGTTTCCACAGTTTCTGAGGAAGCTCCTTCATCTCTGCAAGAACATGGTGACCATGTCCACAGAAGACCACTGGACCACACCAACAGGCGGGACACGAGCCAAACCCTGCCATGTCCCACCAACTACTCCCCTTCCCCACCATCCCAGTGTCCCACAATCCTGCGCCAGACCCAAAGTGCTGGAGGAACAGAGGGAGTCATTGGAATTCATTGCCACAGATGGCTATGGAGGCCAGGCCATTGGTTTTATTTAAGGTGCAGATTGACAGATTCTTGATTGGTAAGGGTGTCAGGGGCTATGGGGAGAAGGCAGGAGAATGGGGTTGAGAGGGACAGATAGATCAACCATGATTGAATGGAATAGACTTGATGAGGGCAACACACCACCTGAAGTACCACCTTACAGATCCAATATTAACTGTGACCCCACCTTCCCACTCCAGTGGAGTTACAGGTTTCCATAAGCATACTCCATCTATGCATCACACTGTCTTAGAGAGGCAGTCAACATAATCACGGACCTTTCTGTCCTAGGCCTCCTCCATTGCCAGGATGAGACCACACACAATTTGGAGGAACAGCACCTCCTATCATGTTCATCAGTTCATACGTTATAGGAGCAGAATTAGGCCATTCGACCCATTAAGTCTACTCTGCCATTCAATCACGGCTGATCTATCTTTCACTCTCAACCCCATTTTCCTGCCTTCTCCCCATAAGTTCTGACACGTCCTAATTAGGAATCTATCAATCTCAACCTTAAAAATATCCATTGGCTTGGCCTCCCCAGCCGTCTATGGCAATAAATTCCACAGATTCACCACCCACTGACAAACTAAATTCCCCTTCCTCCCCTTTCTAAAGGTATTCTACTTGGGTAGCTTATGACCCAATGGTATGAATGTTGGATTATCTGATTTTAGAATAGAAATAGAATATAGAATAGTTTCTTTACTGTCATTGTAACATGAACCATGTACAACAAAATTTAAAAATGTCAACCAGTCAGTGCACCATTCAAACTATAAAAGCTAACGATACATACAAGGTAAAATATTAAAAAAGATAAACAACTAAAATAAATATGAAATATAAAAAGAGCATGCATAAACACCCAACCCTACATCCTTCTGTCGATTTCACAGTGTACCAACCACAGTCCCTTAGTCCCCGCGTTCCTTGGCGGCTACATTTAGTGCCTTTATAGCAGTGGGGTAAAAACTGTTTTTAAGTCTGTTTGTCCTTGTCCTTGTAGATCTGTACCGTCTGCCTGACGGCAACAGTTCAAACAGGGAGTGTCCAGGGTGGGAAATGTCCTTTATAATATTCTGGGATTTTTTGATGCAGCGGGAACTGTGTAAGTCTTCCAAGGTAAGGAGAGGGCAGCCGACAATCCTCTGGGCGTTGTCAATGGCCCTCTGGAGCGCTTTCCTCTGAGCTGCTGTGCAGCTGGTGTACCACACGCATACACAGTATGTTAGGATGCTCTCAATGGAGCACCGATAAAAGGACCGCAGCTCTCTCTGTGTGATATTATTCTGTGATGTAGGTAACTTCTACATACTCTCTCCCCCCCCCCCCCCTCCTCCACTCTCTCCTCCACTAAAAGTCAGTTAACCAATTCCACAGTTCACATCGATGTATCCTTCTGGGAATCACACTGTCCCGAGCCAACAATTGTCCAATCGGGGAACCTCCCTGTCTGAGGTCATCTGTTGCCAGCCCTAATTTGTCCTGGTCTTTTCTTGTTTCCAGTCTCCCCCCCCCCCTCCACTGCCTGACCCACTGAGTTACTCCAGCGCTTTGTGTCAATCTTTAAGATAATCAAGGACCTTTCGCACCCTGCACATTCCTTCTTCTCCAAACTGTAGTTGAGCCGGAGATACAGGAGCATGAAAGCACACACTACTAGATTCAGGAAGAGTTACTTCCCCTCTGTTATCAGCCTTCTGAATGGTCCAACCATAAGCTAGGGTACAGTCCCGATCTTCCAACCTACCTCATTGCGAACGTTGGATCTTTTCTATTGAACTGTTACGCAACAATGCTAGGATTTCACACTCTTGCCTTTTTCTCTTTGCTGTACCTAAATACAGCTCGATTGTACTCACGCACAGTATTGGCTGGCATAACTGGATAGTACGCAAACAATGGCTGTTCACTGCGGATCGGTACACGTGACAGTAATAATCCAAGTTCATATTAGTTCTTCCTATCCCCCCCCCCATGCCCCTGCTGTTGCAATCAGCCTAATGAAGAGTCCTGATCAGAAACGTCACCTACCTGTGTCCTCCAGAGATGCTGCCTGACCCGCTGAGTTAATCCAGCACTATGTGTCTATTGAATTCTCCAATTTAGTTAACCATTCTATTAAAATTCCCCTTCTTCTTGTCCCGCCTGGATGTGCACCCATTTCTCACTTTCCCCTTTGCCTCATCCCCTTCCACCGACATTCCTTTCCCTGGCTTCACATTTCACGCCTCTTCTATCCTTATCTCCTTATCCTACACTTTTTGTCTTTTCATCTCTGGCCTCTGTGTCTTTGCTTTTTGTAAACCAACATTTGCAGTTCCTTCCAATACCAGCGTCCCAGTCAACAAAGGAATAACTGCAGCTTGCTTGATCTTTTTGGCCCCGTGTAGTGTTTGTAAGAAGTGAAGTTGAGGATTATTTCAGTGGGGTCACAGCTGAATGAAGCCAGATGGAGGATCTTGTACTCGATAGATTTTGCTCCTTTGTGAGCACGGAGGGAAATTTCTAATGCATAAGTAAAAAAGAAATCTGTGTAAACTAGACAGATGGAAAAGTCATGCATGTGTCTCCCAGCAACAGGGCGGTTGTCACCTATGGAATATCTCCCGGACAAACTTAGAGTTCTACGCCCCCTCACTGGCGTGAACATTATGGAACATTTGTGCGGCACGGTTGGGCAGCGGCAGAGTTGCTGCCTTACAGCGCCAGAGACCCGGGTTCGATCCTGACTACAGGTGCTGTCGGTGCGGAGTTTGCAGGTTCTCCCCGTGACCTGCGTGGGTTTTCTCCGAGATTCTCGGTACCCTCCCACACTCCAAAGACATATTGGTATGTAGTTTAATTTGCTTGGTGAAAATGTAAAGTTGTTCCTGGTGTGTGTAGGGTAGTGTTAATGTGCGGGATCACTGGTCGGCGTGGACCGAAGGGCCTGTTTCCGCGCTGTATCTCTAATCTATAACTAAACTAGAGATAGCACAGGAGCAGGGTCTTCGGCCCACAATGTCTGTGACGAACATGAAGACAAGACCAACTTTCATTTACCTGCACATAATCCATATCTTTAGGGATTCAGCATGAAAACAGGCTCTTCGGCCCACCAAGTCCACACCGACCAGCGATCACCCTGTACACTAGCATTATCCTACACACCAGCGACAATTTAGAATTTTTACCAAAGCCAATTAACCTACAAACCAGTGTGGGTGGAAACCGGAGCACCTGGAGAAAACCCACATGGTCACAGGGAGAATGTACAAACTTCGTACAATATCTCTCCATCCCTGGCATATCCATGTGCCTCTTCAAAAGTCTCTTCAATGCCACTATCATATATACCCCCACTCACCACCCTCTGTGTAAAATAACTTTCCCCGCACATCTCCTTCAAGCTTTGCCTCTCTCACCCTAAATCTGACCTCAGGTCTTTGACATTTCCACTCAGGGGAAAAAGGTTCTGACTGCCTACCTTATCCATACCTCTTATACATTTATTAACTTATACATTTATTTATAAGTTCAGGTCTCCCATCAATCTTCGGTATTCCAGAGAATATAATCAAAGTCTGTCCAACCTCTTCCTGTGGCTAATACCCCCTAAGCCAGGCAGCATTCTGGTAAACCTCCTCTGCACCCTCTCCAAAGTCTCCACCTCCTTCCAGTAATGGTGCGATCAGAATTGAATGCAAAGACTCCACATGCAGGCTCACCAGTCCCATTGGACAATGTGACTTCTTGACAGAGACTCAATGCCCTTGTGACAGTGTTGTGCCATAACCCCATTCAAATGAGTTATGTGTTTGCTACATTTTCACAGAGAATAAATACATAGAAACATAGAAAATAGGTGCGGTGGACGCCATTTGGCCCTTCAAGCCAGCACCGCCAATCATTGTTATCATGGCTGATCATCCCCAATCAATAACCCGTGCCTGCCTTCTCCCCTAGCAACTAGAGCTCTATCTAACTCTGTCTTAAATCCATCCCGTGATTTGGCCTCCACTGCCCTCTGTGGCATGGAATTCCACAAATTCACAACTGGGTGAAAAAGTTTATTCTCACCTCAGTCTTAAATGGCCTCCCATTTATTCTAAGACTGTGGCCCCTGGTTCTAGACTCGCCGAACATTGGGAACATTTTTCCTGCATCTAGCTTGTCCAGTCCTTCTATAAATGGGCCATAAATGTTTCGATTTCGCCTGGGACTAGTATCCTTTCCAGTTGGCCCCACTACAGTGGCGTCTTCTGTAATGTCCCTTGAGCTGGACATTCCATGTGATTCAAATCCACCGCCCATCTGCTCCCTGTCTTTGTGCATTGAGCTCTGCGGTATCCAACAGACCTTGCATATTTCACAAGCTAACCTTGTGCTAATTGCCGTCAGGGCAAACAGGAATTCACCATGAGTGGAATAGATGGAGTGAATGGACACAGTTGTTTACTCAGGGTAAGGGAGTCAAAAGCCAGAGGACACTGGTTTAAGGTGAGAGGGAGAATAGATTTAATAGGAACCTAAGGGGCAAATGGAAATTCTTATTTCAAGCAGCACAACAGAATATGTAAACATAGTACTGTGTGAACAATATAATAAACGTGAAAAAAAGTTCTGTGTATGTATATATATATACATATAGACGCACACGCGTATAAACGGCACCTCACGCAGATATTCAGAAATGGAATGTTTGAGACATGGTTCATGTTTTCAGTACTAAGGGTTGTGGACATTGGGGACGGGATGAGAGAGTAGATGTAGATGACAAAATCCCTGTGGGAGATACTTGAGGCATGAAAGGCTTCAGTGATTCTACAGTAAGTGTGTTCCAGACATGGAGATTGTGGAAGAGGCAACGCAGGTTTCTGCTGAATTATGTCAGGGAGACTCATTCACCAAGCCAAGAGGTGATCACAATCCCAATGGCTCATATTGGTTTGAGAAGATCAAAGTGACTTAGAAACCTTACAATTCTGTAAAATCTGTAGTCACTCTTTTCAAAAACAGAACAAAAAAAACAGGATACTGTATGCAAATATGTGACATATTAATGACAGGAACGTGAGGGGCAACTTGTTCACACAGAGGGTGGTGGGTGTGTGGAACGAGCTGTCAGAGGTGGTAGTCAAGGCAGGTACTATACGAACATTTAAAAGACACTTGGTTAGATACATGTATAGGAATGGTTCAGAGGGATATGGGTAAATCACGGTCAACTGTGACTAGGTTCTGCGGGGCATTTGGGTGGGCATGAATAAGTCGGGCTGAAGGACCTGTTTCTGTGCTCCATGGCTTTGTGACTCTATGAAGGATGTTCATATACAATGCGGAATCAGAGAGAGTGGAATGTAGAGCCCCTGTCCCACTTACGTGTCCTTGGCACGCTAATTACGCGACCTCGTTGTCGCGTTGCGGCGATCCCGCGAAAGTCGCACGCAACTTCATGCGTCCGCACAGCCGCCTGGAGCGCGACGTCATTTGAAGATCTATTCTTCAGTCTAAAAGAAGGGTCTTGACCCGAAACATCATCCATTCCTTCTCTCCAGAGATGCTGCCGGTGCTGCTGAGTTACTCCAGCATTTCGTGTCCATCTTCAATTTTCTTGGCCACGCTCTGGGAGTAGGAGTGGGGGCGGATCCGGACCGCAACGGCCATGAGCCCCAGGCTGAGTTCGGCGATCGTTTGCCTGCTTCTGCTGCTGTTGAAGGTGAGACATTGCGTCGCGCCAGGGTCTTGGGCCTGTCCCACTTTGGCCGTCAGTTACACGACACGCCAGAGGCGAGCAAAATTTTGTTCGCTACAAAACTTTGGAGCGGCGCGCGATACCGCGCACAACTCCATACCCCTCCGCGCTGCTCAGTGAGACCGGCCCCGCCGGGTCACACGATGCCCGTGCGATGTCCGTCGCGTAATTTGCGTGCCAAGGACATGTAAATGGGACAGGTGCATTATTTCTAGAACCAGATGCATTATTTCTATGCTGTATCTCTAAACTAAACTAAACAAAGTAGATCAGTGCTAGCGTTTAAGAAGGAACTGCAGATGCTGGACAATCAAAGGTAGACAAAAATGCTGGAGCAACTCAGCGGGTGCAGCAGCATCTATGGAGCGAAGGAAATAGGCAACGTTTCGGGCCAAAACCCTTCTTCAGACTGACGTGAGGGTGCGGTGGGGGGGGGGGGGGGGCGGGATGAAGAAAGGAAGAGGTGGAGACAGTGGGCTGAGGGAGAGCTGAGAAGGGGAGAAGACAGTAAGGACTACCTGAAATTAGAGAAGTCAACGTTCACACCGCTGGGGTGTAAACTGCCCAAGCGAAATATGAGGTGCTGCTCCTCCAATTTACAGTGGTCCTCACTCTGGCCATGGAGGAGGCCCAGGACAGAAAGGTCGGATACGGAATGGGAGGGGAAGTTGAAGTGCTGAGCCACCGGGAGATCAGGTTAGTTATTGTGAACCGAGTGGAGGTGTTCGGCGAAGCGATCGCCAAGCCTATGCTTGGTCTCACCGATGTAGATCAGCTGACATCTAGAGCAGCGGATGCAATAGATGAGGTTGGAGGAGGTGCAGGTGAACCTCAGTCGCACCTGGAATAACTGCTTGGGTCCTTGAATGTAGTCGAGGGGGGAGGTAAAGCGACAAGTGCAGCATTTCTTGCGGTTGCAAGGGAAAGTGCCCGGAAAGGGGGTGGTTCGGGTGGGAAGGGACGAATTGACCAGGGAGTTACAGAAGGAGCGGTCTCTGCGGAAAGCAGAGAGGGGAGGAGATGGGAAGATGTGGGCCACCTCCAACGTGACCCCACCACTTGCCACATCTTCCCATCTCCCGGTGCTGGCTCGAAGGGCCAAATGGCCTACTCCTGCACCTATTGTCTATCGTCTATTGCCTCACTCGCTCAGTCGTGGCGACGGTTTGCATTGCCTGGGGCAGCGCACTTCTCCTTTAATTCCTAGTATTGTGATTGTAGATGATAAGCAGGAACGGGCAACATATTGTCCACCTGCTTCCTGAAAACAGTCTTGAGCAAAACACAAAGTGCTGGAGCAACTCAATGGGCCAGGCAGCATCTGTGGAGGGAATGGACAGACGATGGTTCCGGATGTGGAATCTTGAGCAAAGCACAAGACGGAAGCACAGCATCCGCCCTGACCCAAAACATCATCTGTCCATTCCCTCCACATTAGGATCCTTCACCACACTTTGCTCAAGACTCCAGCATCTGCAGTCTGTTGCGTCGCCAGCTGTAGTTCTCTGATTGTGCTGTTGTACAAGCTACCTCTTCATTAACTCATATATGCACAGAAGCACAAACTGGAAATTTACACTCTCCTTCCGCATGGATTAATCTCATAAAACTCCAATTTATTTATTGACATTCACACACCCAACGAGCTCAGCAATCAGGCCGAGTAGATATGTATTAAGCCTTATTGCACAGCCCAGCAAAAAAACATTCTTCTGATTACTTGCCCACAAAAATGAACTATATTGTCAATTCCAATTGTCTCATTGCACCCCTACCATCGGGAAGAAGATACAGGAGCTGAAGACCATGACCACCAGGTTCAGAACAACCAGCTTCTTACCAACCACCATCAGGCTCTTGAACACTGCACAACACTGGCATCAGGAACTGTGATCAATGGACTGTGGCTTTGGTCACATGAGGGACTCGGGGTTTTGTACTATTATAATTATCTGGTATTATGGTTATTATTTTATTACATTTTTGATTATTATGTATTATCTGTGTGTTATTGCGCTTACGGGCCTGTTAAGATGTAGCAAGTAAACATTTTATATTTGTATGGTGGCACGGTGGCGCAGCTGGTAGAGCCCCCGCATCACTGCGCCAGAGGCGGGGTTTGATCCTGACATCGGGTGCTGTCTGTGTGGAGTTTGCACGCTTTCCCTGTGACCACGTGGGTTTCCTCCGGATCCTCTAATTTCTTCCCGCATCCCAAAGACGTGCGGGTTTGTAGTTGCCCCCTAGTCGCTTCTGTAAATTGCCCCCTAGTGTGCAGGGAATGGACAAGGAAGCAGGATAACATAGAACTAGTATGAACAGGTGATTTATGGTTGGTGAGGACTTGATGGGTGGAAGGGCCTGTTTCCATGCTGTATCTTTCAATCAAATCAAATGAATCCAGCAGTTTCATTGCCGATACATATGACAAATAAACATTCTTCATTCTCTTGGCTCTTGACCTGATTATCTGAAGATGATGATGATGGAACAGAATAGGGAACAGAGGGCAGTGCAGCACAGAAAGAGGCCATTCGGCCCATAATGACAGTGCTGAACATGATGCCAAGACCAACTCTAATCTGGTGGATATGCTTTGTAACGACATGGGTTGAAACATGGTCAGAAATCATGCAGTTAAAGGTTAGGGAGGGTTGGCAGCTTCAGTAAAGAGCACAAGTAAACCAATTAGTCTTTCCAAAACAGTGTGACCGACCGTGTCCGTAACCGACCCACGGTCACCTGTACACTGGCACTATCCTCCTGCACACTTGGACTTCAATTTTACCCAAGCCAATTAACCTACAAACCGGCACATCTTTGGAACGTGGAAGGAAACCGGAGCACCCGGAGAAAACCCACACGGCCACAGGGAGAACCTACAAACTCTGTACAGACAGCATCCTTGGTCAGGATCGAACCAAGGTCTCTGAAGCTGTGAGGCAGCAACTTTACCGCTGTGCCACTGAGCAGCAAACAGCGTTCCAAATATGGACTCATTCGCGGCCGTTTCCAATTGGTCAAGAGTCATATAGCATGGAAACAGGCCCTTCAGCCCAAGTTTCACGTGCCGACCAAGATGCCCCATCTTCACTAGTCCCACTTGCCCACGTTTGGCCAATTTCTTGCGCAGAGTCTAGCCCTTCCTGCACCATTTTTGAAACCATCTCCAATGCGATATTCACTCAATATCCCGAGACTGGCTTGTTCAATGTTCCACAGAAGAGAAAAATAATGGCCCTGAACTAAAAGGTAAATAGTAACAGTGTATTTATTTTGTTTCCCATTATTAGCGCATAAATAACTTAATTGGCTTGTAACGAGGAAGGGAGACGATTTAAGTTGTCGTTCGCTACAGATTACTGGTCAATTTATGTTATACTGACAAGAATCTTGCATTCCATGCCAAGAAATTACAACTTTTACTCTGTTAAAATGAATTAAATTTTCCGCAACAAGTCAGAGTTAGCACTTAATGATGTAAACATACCTACAAAGATGAAATTTATGTTTCTATAATGCCATTTGATTTCTTTAGCTCTGAAAGAGAATAATTGGTATCATAAAATCTCATTTCTGCAGGCAATAAATAGTTTTTAAAGGTTTATCTTTCTTTAGAACAAAAAAAAATGCTGTTCGGTTTCCTTTTTTTCTCTTGGTAAATTCAGTGGGGACAAGGAACTGTAGATGCTGTTTCACAAATTAAAGAGAGACAAAGTGCTGGAGTAACTCAGCAGGTCAGGCAGCATCCCTGGAGAACGCGGATTGGCGGCGTTTTGGGTCGGGACCCTTCTTTGGACGAAGACACAAAGCGCTGGTGTAATTCAGTGGGTCAGCCAGCACCTCTGGAGAAACGTGGTCCTGAAGTGTCACCTATCCATGTTCTCCGGAGATGCTGCCCGACCCACTGAGTTATGCCAGCATTTTGTGTCATTTTTTTAATGGACTGTTTATGGTTGGACTCAGGATTTCAGGATTTTTTTGCACTGGTATTGTGGTTAATAATTTATTGATATTTTTGTTAATTATATATTCCCAATGTGTACTGTGTTTGCAGCCCTGTTATGCTGCTGTAAGTGGGCATGCCATTGATCATTGTCACTGCATCTGACAATTAAACACTCTTTGGTAATGTAGTGTGTAAACAGGCCCTTCAGCCCACTGAGTCCACACCAAACAGTGATCAACCGTAGACTAGTTCTATCCTACACACTAGGGACAACTTACAGAAGCCAATCAACCTACAAACCTGCACGCCTTTGGAATATGGGGGGGAAACCAGAACACCTGGAGGACCAGAGCACCAAGCAGTCACAGGGAGAACAAGCAAACTCTGTTCAGACAGCAACCATAGTCAGGATCAAACCTGGGCCTCTGGTGCTCCAAGGCAGCAACTCTACGCTGCACCACCGTGCCACCCCCATCAGTACATCTGCCACTTTTGACTCTCACCGAGATCCCATCGAGACTTCTAAAGTCTTTTGTTCCATTGAACTAAATGAATGGCACAATAGCACGTTTGTGCTGTTCTGCTGGAATTAATGGTTTACTTTCGAGATACAGTGCAGAAATAGGCCCTTTCATCCACCAAGTCTGCGCCGACCAGCAATCACCCCGGACACTAATACCATCTCACATGCTTGGGACAACTTACAATTTTACTGAAACCAATTAGCCTACAAACCCCCACGTCTTTGGCATGCGAGAGGAAACCGGAGCAACCCAGAGAAAACCCACATTAACGGGGAGAACGTACAAACTCCGTGCGGACAGCACTTGTAGCGAGGATTGAACCCGGGTCTCTGGCACTGTGAGACAGCACTCTACCACTGCGCCACTGTGCCAGGCCCTCAAGGTATAGAGTGTCCAGATACTGCTACATCGCACTTAGCACGGCCAATCTGAGGGCAACTTGCTCCAAAACTCTCCCTTCCCCTGCCAACCTTGACCCTAAGCCTTTGAATTCGCTTCTTTCCTATTCTTTGCCATACCTTGGTTCGTGCTCTCTTGTTAAATCCCATCAGTGAAGGAAGTAGACTGACAGTCCATTAATTTACAAATGTCCCCATGACCCCATGCCACATCTTGTTCCTCGCAACCCACATCTGCAGTAAAGCACGATGGCGCAGCGGTAGAGCTACTGACTTACAGCACCAGAGACTCGGGTCCGACCCTGACCACGAGTGCTGTCTGTATGGAGTTTGCACGTTCTCCCTGTGACCGCCTGGGTTTCCTCTGGGTGCTCCAATTTCCTCTCATGTTCCAAAGATGTGCAGGTTTGTAGGTTAATTGGCCCTCTGTACATTGCCCTGAGTGTGTAGGGAGTGGCTGTGAAAGTGGGATAACATAGAACCAGAGCAAAGTGTTGTTACATGGTCAGTGTGGACATGATGGGCCAAAGGGCCTGTTTCAATACTGTATCTTTAAACCAAATCTCTATAGGCCATCCTCTTGGTGCGTAGGGAGTGGATGCAAAAGTGGGGTGACATAAAACTCCTGTGAACGGGTGATCGATGGTCAGCGTGGACCCGGAGGGTGTGAGGGCCTGTTTCCATGATGCACCTCTAAACCAACCCCAAACTCTGAACTTTGCAAAGGGAAAATATTGAACAACGGCAGGCTTTGCTGAGATGGTTGACTCTGCCAAAGATTGGGCTGACGTTTGCACTACAGACAAATGCTTCAAGATGTGCCCTGTGCTTTACTTGCCTCTGGTTGCAAATGTTGAGGCTCTGTCCAATAATTGGATCCACACGCTGTTAAAGGCCATCCCATGGTTGTGTGCTCAGTTAATATTTCCAATTCAGATACGCATTCAACACATTAAGATCCATCTGTTGTCCCTGAGCTCATCTGCCCAGTTGGTGCTTTGACTGCTATCATTTTTTATAAGCTGGCCACCTGGCCTACCTGCCTTACAGCCATCACTAAATCCCTTAATATTGCATCTATTATGCTTGCCTATTTTCTTTATCGTTCCAACGAGTGGCAGCAATGCGCTGACGGCTCTCACGAGAGCCTCTGTTTTATTTCGACCAGCGTCCAAGACAACGTTTACAGCATCAAGAAGTATGACTTCCTTCTCGGTGATAACCTAAGACCATTAGACTGCGCTTAAATTAACGTCGGACAAGGGAAACGAGTGACAGGCAGCAAATTGGTCGGCTGGAGTGGACAATAATAAAAATAGTGCATCCCCTGCCAAACTAGGGAAAACTAAATGCGTCACATCTGCCAGACATTTACTCCAAATGTCGTCATCATTGCCCACATGGGATCATCTAAAAAGCAGAAGAGAAACAAGCATGTATGTGACGGGAAAGGTCACATGATCTGTCCCTGCACTATGCGCAATCTGCATTTCTGCGCCCTCCAGAGCAGCACAGTGGTGCAGCAGTAGAGACTCAGGTTCGATCCTGACCATGGTTTCCTTATGTAAGGAGCTTGTATGTTCTCCTTGTAACCGTGTGGGTTTTCTCCGAGTGCTCCGGTTTCTTCTCACATTCCAAAGACGTGCAGGTTTGTAGGTTAATTGGCTTTGGTAGAATTGTCCCTAATGTGTAGGATAGTGCTAGTGAATGGCGTGATCGCTGGTCGGTGCAGACTTGGTGGGCCAAAGGGCCTGTTTCCACGCTGCGTCTCTAAAGTTACCATCAGTCTGAAGAAACGTGAAACGCCACCTCTCTATGTTCTCCAGTGATGCTGCCGGACCCGCTGAGTTACTCCAGCACTTTGTGTCATTATTTGTAAACAAGTACCTGCAGTTCATTGTATTTAGGGAAACGATTGAAGGGATTTAAAATAATCTGTTTGATTGTTCTAACTAGCTTTGAGCATTACTAATTCAGCTCATATTTGAGACCAGTCTTCCAACAGAATTGATCTAATTTGTACTAATAGAGCAGGGAATCTGAATTCGTGTTTTCAGGACCTTGTAGAATTAATAAGCACATGTTTGTTTCCTCGTCTCTGGCTCTCTTCCTCCCACAACTGAGGACATTCACAGCGCTTCGGAAACTGGGAAACTGAAACACCAGCGAGAAAGATCAACCAGCAGCCATTGTTTTAAGCTCAAAACAGTACCACACCTCCCCATTGTCAGGACTAGTGTCTGAGCTACAGGCAGAGGTTGAGTAGGCTGGGACTCTATTCCTTGGAGCGCAGGAGGAATGAGGGGTGATCTTATAGAGGTGTACAAAATCATGAGATGAATAGATCGGGTAGATGCACAGAGTCTCTTGCCCAGAGTAGGTGAATCGAGGAACAGAGGACATAGCTTTAAGGTGAAGGGGAAAAGATTTAACAGGAATCTGAAGGGTAACTTTTTCACACAAAGGGCGTTGGGTGTATGGAACGAGCTGGCAGAGTAGATAGTTGAGGCTGGGACTAACCCAACATTTAAGAATCAGTTAGATATGTACATGGATATGACTGGTTTGGAGGGATATGGACCAATCGGGGGCAGGTGGGACTCGTGTAGCTGGGACATGTTGGGCTGGGACATGTGTGAGCAAGTTGGGTCGAAGGGCCTGTTTCCACGCTGTATCACTCTATATGACTATGACTCCATCTACACTTCATGCTACCTCAAGAAAGCAGCAAACATAATCAAAGACTTGTCCCATCCTGGTTATTCCTTCTTCTCCGCGCTCCCTACGGGCAGAAGGTACGGAAGCTTGAATGCTCACCACTCTAGACTGATTAGTTTCCAGGATCCAGGACACACACAAACTTCCCCACCACAATAAGGCGGTGGCCCCAGGAGATTGTGATGCACAATACGCAGAAAGAAGATAAAGAAGATTGTAAGATTGAACGTGTTTTTTTGGAAAGACAGAAGATATTTGGAAAGACATGTGGAAGGGTTTAGCGGGACATGAGCCAAAGGCAAACGAAATGTGTAGGAAGGAACTGCAGATGCTGGTATATACCGAAGATAGACCCAAAAAGATGGAGTTACTCAGCTGGACAGGCAGCATCTCTGGAGGAAAAGGTAGAGATGATGTTTCAGGCCGGAACCTTTCTTCCGATTGAAAGATAGAGAAGGCCAGGACAAAACAGCCACTTATGTAATAAACCAGAGCATGATATGCAAATACCACAGTATGTAGAGAAACCACGGTAGCACAAAGTCTGCAGTGGTTTGCTTCTGAGGCAGGGCTGTGGTTAGAGTTGTACAAGCTGGTTCAAAAGCCTGACTGTTCTTCAGCCTGGAGATAACGGTTCTCAGGCTCCTGTACCTTCTTCCCGATGTTAGCAGCGAGAAGAGAGCATGGCCAGGGTTGTGTAGGTCTCTAATAATGTTAGCAGCCTTCTTAAGGCAGTGCCTCCTGCAGATCTCTTCGATGGTAGAGAGGTCAGAGCCCTTGATGGACAATACAGTGTTCACCATTCTCTGCAGCCTCCTGCCCATGTGAGCTTCCAAATTACCAAAACAGGTCAATGTTTCTTTTCTCATCACAGAAACATTTTGCATGTTTTATTCACCTTATCCATGGTACATTTGCCTGAAGGCAGAGAGACAGAAAAGGGAATATAATGTGGTGCTGAGTGCTATGTCAGATAGCAGGAAAGCTCCTCACACTGTACAGCGCTGAAATGAACAAAGATACTTCCACATACTTGTTTTCCCTGCTCCTGTCAGAATCTACAGCCCCCAAGGTGCACAAGCTGTTTATTGAGTAGCTGGCCGAGTTAACTATTCTATTCCCTTTCAGAACTTGCTGCCTGGATTAGAGGATTTCAACTGCAGGGAGAGGTTGGATAAGCTTGGATTGTTTTCTCTGGAGCTTCGGATGTAGTGACAAGAAGGCGTACAGTATACTTGCCTCTATCACCAGCGGCATTGAGCATTACAGCCAGGACGTCATAATGCAGCTAAATAGGACTTTGGTCAGGCCGCATTTGGGGTATTGCGTGCAGTTCTGGTCGCCTGGAAGGCGGAATGATTTGGAGAGGGTGCGGAGGAGGTTTACCAGAGTGATGCCTGGATTACAACATAGCACCTACAGGGATCAGCTTGGATTGCTTTCTCTGGAATGTCAGAGGTGGAGGGGAAATTACGAGAGGCGTAGATTGCGTAGACAGTCAGTACCTTTCTCCACAGCTAGAGGCCATAGCTACAAGATGTGGGGGTGGGGAAAAGTTAAATGGAGATGTGCGGGTCAAGTCTACTACACAGAGTGGTGGGGGCCTGGAACACATTGACAAGGGTGGTGGTGGAGGCAGATACAATAGTGGTGTTTAAGATGCTTTTAGATAGGCACATGGAAATGCAGGGAATAGAGGGATATGGATCGTGTGCAGGCAGAGGTGGTTAGTTTAAGTTGACATCATGTTTGGCACAGACATTGTGCGCCGAAGGGCCAGTTTCTGTCCTGTACCATTCTATGTTCCATGTGATTTGCTGGTAGCATTTGTGGGAATAGAAACAGTGCTGAGATTTTAGATTAAAGACCCTTCCTCAGAACTCTTCCTTAAAACCCAACAATCCCTTCACCCCCACACTAGCAGCCAGTAATGTATCTAATTATTAAATTATGCCTGGGCTTTGAGGCTTTAATTTTATGAGGAAACCTATTTGTTGATCACCAGCTCCCATTGAGATGAGCGGAAACTGGTGTTTGCTTCTGGTCACCAGCCGTTTCAATGTTAATCCAAGTCTAACTCAATGTGGGGAAAATGTCAAGGGTGTTTAACTTGACATACCGACGACAGAATGATGAAATTCTTGCATGCTGCAGCTTGTTCACATAATTCCCTTGATCCTGTATCTGTACACTGGACGGCTTGAATGTAATCATGTACGCTCTTTCCGCTGACTGGTTAGCACCAAACAAAAGCGGGTACGTAGGAGCTCGTGGATGTCAGGTAGCAGCTCGTATGAGTAACGGTAGGTACTAGGGAAATCCGGTAAACTTGTGACTGTGAAAAATGTCCACGAGTAAAAAAATGCTCGTGATGAAAGAAATGGTTACTTTTTACTCGTACGAACCGCTACGTCCCCTCTACGTACATTACACAAGCTCGAATCAGGAGAACGCGGGAGAACTCTTGAATTACCTCATACAGTGGGACAGGCCCTTAAGACACCAACTTGACCGTTGCATCACTATGCAGCCCACTATATATTTATATCCACTGAACTTTTTTTGGTGTTGTTTATTGTGGGTTTTACAGAGTAATATGCTTACATACCTTTTAAGCTGCAGCAAGCAAGAATTTCATTGTTCTGTTTCGGGACATATGACAATAAAACACTCTTGACTCTTAAACACACTTTTTAAGGCTTAATTGGACTTATTGTTAATTGATTGTATTTTTAATATATACTAGTAAAAATTACCATCAATTAATAACCATTATGGTGCAAAATCCAAAGTACATTGTGTAACCGAAGACACGGACCACAGAAGGCCCTTGCGGCTGAGGTTGGTGTTGTGTTGTGTTCAATAACCTGATGTTTGCTGGGCAGAAGCTGTTCTTGAATCTGGAGGTCACGGTTTTCAGATTCCTCTACCGTCTTCCTGAAGGTAGGAGTGAAATGTGAGCTTGGCCAAGGGGATGTGGGTCTTTGATGATATTGAAGAACAGAGGTCAGGTAAATCAACACCTCGAAGCCATAACTCCATACCCATCTCCCTGCGTTTCCATGACGATCGTTACATTTTGCATATCTTTCATTCATTTGTTCTATTTCTGTTGCTTCCCTTTCCTCTGACTCTAAATCTGAAGAAAGATCTCGACCCAAAGCGTCACCTCTTCCTTTTCTCCAGAGATGCTGCCTGATCCGCTGAGTTACTCCAGTGTTTTTGCTTCTATCTTCCTGCATCAATATATCCACCAGTTGTTGCCGCTCTCTTTAAATGTGTGACTCAGTAAATATGGGTGCCAGTCACTTAAGTTTAGAGAAACAGCGTGAAAACAAGCCCTTCCGCACACCAAGTCTGCGCCGACCAGCGATCACCAGTGCATGCATTCTATCGTACACACTAGGTACAATTTACAATTTTACCAAAGGCAATTAACCTACAAAACTGTACATCTTTAGAATGTGGGAGGGAACCAGAGCCCCCGGAGATAACCCACGCGGTCCATACAGACAGCACCCGTAGTCAGGATGGAATCCGGGTCTCTGGCACTGTAGGGCAGCAACTCTGCCGATGCATCACAGTGCCACCCTGTTCTATCTAACTGTGGTGGCTCTGTTTGTTCTGTGATATCTTGCAGTGTTATTCCAGTCCTCAAATCTGAAACATCAGAGCTACGAAAGATCTAAACACAAAGCCCCGGAGGAACTCGGCAGATCAGGCAGCCTCTGCGGAGGAAATGCGATGGTGACGTTCCAGGTTGCGACCCTTCTTCAGGCTCTCTATTCCCTCCACTAATGCTGCCCGACCCACTGAGTTCCTCCAGCACTTTGCATTTTACTCCTTGTTGCAGCATATGCAGTTCCTCGTGTCTCCAGAATGACATAGGGGTTCTGGCATATTGCTGAAGCTCTAAAAGAGAATAAAATAGTTAACTCAGCCAGCTACAAACTAAACATCTTGTGCACCTTGGGGGCCGTAGATTCTGACAGGAGCAGGGAAAATAAGTGTGTGGAAGTATCTTTGTTCATTTCAGCGCTGCACAATGTGAGGAGCTTTCCTGCTATCCCACATAGCACCCATCACCGCATTGTATTCCTTTCCCTTTCAAGTGCCTCTCTGCCTACGGGCAAACGTACCATGGATAAGGTGAATAAAACATGCAAAGTATTCTGCGATAAAAAGAAAAATTGCTTTCACCAGCTGCCTAAATCTGAATATAAATTACAAGAATTTATTTCCTGAATACCACTGCATTTCACTCTTTGAAGAGGAAATGTGAATCTCTTGTATAATTGACGCAGAGCATTACACAACAGAGGTAAGCCTTTAGTTTCTTAAATCCGTTCTACCATTCATCATGATCTCCTGTGATCTGAGCTCTATCACCACACACAGGTCTTTGCTTCATATCCCTTGTAAAAGTAGGGTTAGCACTGGAATAACAGCAAGAATAGGTGCACCTAATACACAAAGGAAACTGCAAGCTCTTCAACAAAAGGCGATTGTAGGCTTAGGTTAGTTTAGTTCAGGTTAGAGATACAGCGCGGAAACAGGCCCTTCTGCCCACTGAGTCTGCGCTGACCAGCGATCCCCCTATAACATCACTAAACTGCAAACTAGGGGCAATTTACAATTCTTACCAAAGCCAATTAATCGACAAACCTGTACATCTTTGGTGTGTGGGAGAAAACCGGAGCACCCAGAAAAAATCTAAGCGGTCTCAGGGAAAACGTACAAACTCCGTACTGACAGCACCCATAGTCAGGATCGAACCCTGGTCTCTGGCGCTGCAAGGCAGCAACTCTGCTGCTGCGCCATTTCTGCCTCTCCCCGTTCATTATTGACATGTGTACCGAAGTAGTGTGAAAACCTTTGATGCCTGCTATCTAATCAAATCAGATAATATTACAGTTTAGTTTAGTTTGGAGATGCAGCATGGAAACAGGTCCTTCGGTCCATTGAGTCCACACCGGCCAACACTCACCAGTTCACACAGTTCTATGTTATCCCAGTTTCTCATCCACTCCCTATACAATAGGGCAATTTACAGATGGCCAATTAACTCATGGACCCACACGTCATTGGCATGAGGGAGGAAACGGAACACCTGGAGAAAACCCACGCGGTCACTGGGAGAACGTACAAACTCCACACAAGCAGCGCCCAAGATCAGGATTGAACCTGGGTCTTTGGTGCCGTGCGGCAGCGATCCTACCTGCTGCATTATACACTGTGCCTTGCCTGTGGGACCTCACTGCCTGTATATGCCTTTGCAAATAGCCCTTGCTGTTGATAGGATTGTCAAATGATTTGTGCAGAAGCCAAGCGTTTAATGTCCATAAATGAGATTGCAAGACTATTCTTGGCTGCTGGTGTTTACAAGATGTCAGCTGCAGCTTGATTAGTTACATCCCCTGGAGTGTGACTGCAACGGTTTAAGACACACTCCAGAGAATGAGCGCGCAGTGTTAGCCCGATGCCACGGTGCAGCAGCAGAGAAGCAATGCAGCCTCAGGCATGCCGGGCTGCATCGTAAACCTCTGGCCTCGCTCCCTCCCCTGTGTATTTCCTGCGGTTGTAATTTCCACAGCCCCGCAGGATGGATCGATCTGGAATCCTTATGTCACAGCCATGCAGCAGAGTAACCCCAGGGCAGTGCCTGAACTTAAGGTGTAGATCCCGAGGACAATCCCATCTCTGGTGAACTCCTGATACACTGCTGTTTAACTTTAGTTTAGTTTAGTTTATATGAACTCCAGTCTCTACCTCCAAATATTTGGCATGTAAGCCTTCTCTCTCGTGTTTTGAGAGTTTACGGGAGGCATTTCATTGAGTAACGATACATGGACCTAAGGGTTGTAAAGACTTAGTTTAGTTTAGAGATACGGCGAGGAAACAGGCCCTTCTGCCCAACGAGTCCACACTGACCATTGATCACCCGTACACTAGCACTATCCTACACTCCAGGGACAATTTACAGAGGGCCAATTGACCTACATACCCACACGTCTTTGGGATGTAGGAACTGCTTCTTGCGTACGGCGTGCACAGCCTAAAATTGTAGGACAACTTGTTCTATTTGATCTTATTTGATAGTGCACGCCAGGTTGATTGCATTCGTTGAAACAGGACGGACCACGTGAAGGTTGCAATCTCCCACTCCAATGTAGGCTGAAACTGGAGCACCCGGAGAAAACCCACGCAGTCACAAGGAGAACGTGCAAACTCCACACACAGACACACACTAGTTCTCCGTTATCCTACTTTCTCATCCACTCCTTGCAAACTAGGGGTGATTTATAGAGAGCCAATTAACCTACAAACCTGCACATCTGTGGCATGTGGGAGAAACCGGAGCACCCGGAGAAAACCCATGGGGTCACAGGGAGAACATGCAAACTCAATACAGACAGCACCCATAGTCAGGATGGAATCTGGGTCTCTGGTGCTATGAAGTAGTGACTCCACCGCTGCACCACCGTATCACCCCAGCTGTCCCTATGATTAGTTACAAAGGGAAATAAATAAAATAATTATTGAATATTATTATTTAAAATTAAATAATTTCCATTCAGCCCAACTTATCCATGCCGACCAAAATGCCCCAGCTAAGCTTGGCCCATTTGCCTGTGCCAGGCTTATACGCTCTTAAGTCCTTCCTATCCATGTACCTGACAACATCCAGCTTAATGACATCCTTCCTCCAGCAGGGCGTCCAAAATTGAACACAATACTCCAAATGCGGTCTCCCCAACGTCTTGTACAACTGCAACATAATGTCCAAACCAGCTTCGACTAGACATGCAACTAAACTATTATCGATTTTTAAAACGGCAACCTATTTTTAGTCGGGGCCGGTTTTAATCAAGATGAAAAAATAGCAGCAACCTAGATGAAGCCTCGACCCTGCGGAAACCACTTCGACCATTAGGGAGAGTGACCAAAACCTGCTGTGACCTCATGGAAACCTTGGGTGGCGGGCAAGGTCACCAGAGGTTGCTGTTTAGGTCTCCTAAGTGGGACAGGCCCTTAACTCAGTGGGTCAAGCAGCATCCCTGGAGAAAATGCATAGGAGACATTTCGGGACGAGACCCTTCTTCAGACTGAGAGTCAGGGGAGAGGGAAACTAGAGGTGTGAAAGGTAGAGGCTTTTCCTACCTTGAATTTTCCCCTCTCCTAACTCTCGGTTTTAAGAAGGGTCCCGACTCGAAATGTCATCTACTCATCTTCTCCAGCATGTGGTGTAAACTAGCATCTGCGGTTTCCATTTGGTGTTCTCCAGAGGTGCTGCTTGACTTGCCAAGTTACTTCAGCATGTTGTGCCCTTTTCTATACTCAGTACCCTGACTGATGAAGGCCAATGAACAGGAATCCTTCTTTGCCATCTTTCTACCTGTGACACCACTTTCAGGGTACATATGACAATTTAACACTCTTGACAGTTCACCTCTCAACTCCCAGCAGCCAAGTAATAAGCAACAGATAAAGCACATTTTAGGGAGGAGATGAGGAGGAATTTCTTCAGTCAGTGGGTGGCAAATCTGTGGAATTCATTGCCACAGACAGCGGTGGAGGCCAAGTCAATGGCTATTTTTAAAGCGGAGATTGGCAGGTTCTTGATCAGTAAAGGTGTCAAAGGTTATGGGGAGAAGGCAAGAGAATGGGGTTGAGAGGGAAAGATAGATCAGCCATGATTGAATGCTGGAGTAGACTCGATGGGCCGAATGGCATAATTCTGCTCCTATGATTTATGAACATATGAACATAAATGCAGGCAAAAGGGACTAGCCCAATATGCCATCTTGGTCGGCATGGACGGGTTGGGCCAAAGGGCCTGTTTCCTTTTGTATGACTCTCTAATCATTATGATACATTTTGCAGCAAAATGGAGATGACATGATTTCAAAATGCAGGTTATGTCTACTTACACGTTTTACAAAATGATGACTGGTTCCTTTTACAGATTCAACTGTGGACATGTTGTCCTAGACAGACTCGAAAGGTTGTGCTAACTCAGCAGATCAGGCAGCATCTCTAATGCCAGGCTTTTGTGTCTGTCTTCGGTTTAAACCAGTATCTGCCATTGCTCCCTACACAAACATGTTGCCGTAACTGGCCTAAGCAACACTTAATAATGTTTCATCAGGCCCCAAGATCAGAATCAGGGGCAGCCGTGAATGAATGTCAAGAGGACGCATCTCTGTCTTACAATCATAATGTCACTACTCTGAGTCATCGGAATTACCGCAAGCTTCGCCTCTGCAATTTCATGTCAAAAAGAATAACAGGACATTAGACAATAAGGGTAACCTATAATCTGTCAAGCTAACTGGGCAGCGAGATAGCTCAGTACTGCTGGAGAGGAGGAGAATAGAATATCAGTTGTAAGTGGCCACATAACAACACTTCAATGCCGTTCCCAACTGGAAGTAGGGAAGAGGATTATACCCAGAGACTGAAATGCAAGAGCATTGCAATGACTTTCTCACTTGCTGCAGCGTAACAAGCCCAAGACTTCCCATCTACCTCACCGGAGACCTTTGAACTATCTTTAGTAGGACTTTCTCATGGACTGAATGTTATTGACTTTACCATTTCCCTGTATACAGTGGTTAATAATGATAATAATAATGCATTTTATTTTTGGGCGCCTTTCAGTACTCTCAAGGACACCTTATAGTTAAGACACGCATGAAACAAAAACAACATATACAGCAAAAATACACAATTCGGAGAGAGAGCAGCGGCAGCCAATCGCGCCAGCGTGCACTCTCACCTCCAGCAGCCATCTTTTTCGAGCCATATACAGTGGTTGGCTCAATTGATCATGTACAGTCTTTTCTTTGACCAGATACACGTGAGAAAAGCTTTTCACTGTACCTTGGTACACTTGCCAATAATAATAGTAAGATTAAACGAGAACTTACCAGTTTGAAGTTTGATCTTTATTTTATGAGGAGTTACGATGAGGGATTACGTGAAGACCCCGCCAGCACGCATGCGCGACATTCTTCAAAGCAGTGGTGTGAAATCACAGAACAAAAAACAGTCTCAATGACTGACATAGTAAGAGAAAAAAGAGAACTTTCATACCAGGTGATCTTTATAATAGAGGGTCGGGAGCGGAGGGCACGTAATCCCTCATCGTAACTCCTCATAAAATAAAGATCAAACTTCAAACTGGTAAGTTCTCGTTTAATCTTACTATTTTACTTCGGAGTCACGTGAGTGACTACGTGAAGATTTCAAAGCTCTGTGATTTCATGCCCTGGAAGCTCCATGCTCACACACCGCTAAAGCTGGGATAAGAGGATGGACGTGATTCAGACAAGACACTGGCTGAAAAACAAAACAGGTATTTATTCATACCAAACACAATATTGTGTCCCAAAAGGGTTATTTAACTGGCAGCACTTAAGATCCTCCCTGCATAATTGTCAGGGGAGGTCACGGGTTTGTTATAAAAGCGGTGGAAGGTTCTCTCATTGTTCCAACCCGCTGTGGCCAGGATGTGATCCAGTGGTACCTCCATCCTTCTAGCCGCCGAGGTGGATGCTGCCCTGGTGGAGTGAGATTTATACACATTAGTATCCACCCCCGCCGCATCCAGTACCACCCTTAACCATCTGGAAATGGTTTGCACCGTGACCCTGTGATGAGGCTTCTTGTGACTGACAAGCAATGCTGTTTCCGTGCCCCTTAGATCTTTAGTGACTGAAATGTATCGCAGAATCAATGTAACGATACAAAGACGAGTGTCCGCTGGGTAACCCAGGAACTCCAAAGTATGTCCAGACACTCCGGGTCGATCTTGCTTCAATAGTCCCTGCACCCGGAATGTGATTTTCCCACTGGTAATTGCCATGGCATCCAGACTGAGTTTGTGCAGGGACTGGACCCGTTGCGCCGTGATCAGTGCCATTATCATGACCATTTTGTAGGTTAATTTGGCCAAAGGGAGTCCCGTGTTCGGTGTCCATCCTCGCAGCATCGTCAATACCGTGCTGATGTCCCAGGTATGGCTATATCTGGGCCTGGGGGGATTAGAATTAAATATTCCCCGCATAAATTTGGATACCAGGGGATGTGACCCAATTCCCAATTGGTCACTCCCCTTGCCCAAGTAAGACGATAGGGCACTCCTGGCACAGTTAATGGCGCTGTAGCTTAAACCCTCATCGTAATGAAGGGTAGCCAGAAACTCCAGCACTTCCGTGATGGTGGCGGTTTCGTATGTAGTTTTAGTAGTCACGCAGAATCTTTCCCACTTCCTGATGTAGGTCAAGTACTGCTTCCTTGTGGACTCTCTGCAGGCTCCCGTGATAGTATCAATGGTCCTGTTGGAGAGTCCGAGTCCATGAAGTGGCCGTTTTAAAGTCTGCAGATTAACAAATCCATACGATCATGACATGGATGACTTTCTCCTGTAACAGGATGAACAAGCAGGCTTGGTCTTTTATTCACCCTGACACAGGGTTCTGTGGCCATCTTTTGTACCAGAGGGAACCATGGTTGAGTAGGCCAGTCGGGCACTACCAAGATACCCGATGCGGAGTCTTGCTTGATTTTTTGCAAGACCCGACTGATGAGGCAGAAAGGGGGGAAAGCGTAGAAAAACAAATCCCCCCAGTGTAGCGAGAAAGCATCCATCGCTACCGCCCCCGGGTCTGGCTCCCAAGCAACATACGTTGGTAGTTGGTGATTTAGCCTGGACGCGAAAAGGTCGATATCTGGTGTCCCATAACGTTCTACAATATCTGTAAACACTTTCCGATCCAACATCCATTCTATGTTGTCGTTGAATTTCCGTGATCTGGTGTCTGCCACTGTGTTTAGTTTACCTGGTAGGTAAGTTGCAGAGATCCAAATTCCTCTTTGCAGACACCAGTGCCAGATATTGTTGGCCAATTCATCACACGATATCGACTTTACACCGCCCATGTGGTTAATATAGGCTACCACCGTGGTGTTGTCAATCTGTAGTCTAACATGAACTTTGTGCATGTTAGTGCAGTATGCTTTAAGTCCGTGAAATGCTGCGAGCATTTCTGAATAGTTAATCCCTAAGTTTTTAAATAGGGTTAACTCTGGTGCACTCCATCTACCTCCACAGCTAGAGGTAGTGTTAGTAGCTCCCTACCCTTTGGCACTGGCATCCGTTTGTAAGGTGATCGAGGGATTGGCGATAGTCATGGGTTTGGAACAATTTTGGGCATTACCCATCCACCAATATAGTTCAGCTTTTGCCTTTTCTGGAATTTTCATGGGCCTATCAAAATGGCCAGCATGATTTTTGAGCGCCGTAATTTTTGCTCTTTGTAAATTTTGGTAATGTAAGGGCCCATATTGTGCTGCAGGAAATGCAGCTACTATCTTCCCAATCACCCTGGCCACCTGCCGAATGGATGGGACCTTAATGCCAAAGAGGCTCCTGCAAGCCTCTATCAGGTCTTCCACCTTGCTTGGTGGTAACGTGACAGACATTTGCACTGAGTCAATAATGAACCCCAAATATTTCATGGTGGTAGAGGGTTCCAATATTGATTTATCTGGATGTATCGTAAACCCCAGTATCTGAAAAATATGTTTCGTGGCTGTGACTGCCAAAGTAGCCATTTCCAAATTCTCCCCCACTATGAGGATGTCATCAAGATAGGCCATAACAGTATGATTCTGTTTCCTTAAATAGGCCAAAGCTGGTTTCAATATCTTGGTAAACAATCTGGGTGCTGACGATAGCCCATTAGGCAAAGCTTTATATTGCCATAATTGTCCCTATTAACCTCTGTAGTTCAGCATGCCCTGCTGCCTTATCTCTATGAGAAAGGACGAATTTCCGACTAGGCGCATGCTGTACCGGGGTAGGGAGTTCGTGAATAAATTCAATTTTGTAGCCCTGAATACTCCCGAGTATATAAGGATCAGAGGTAAAAGTGAGCCAATTCTCGAGGAACATGTGCAACCTGCCCCCTATGCAGAGTGAATTTAGGTCAGTAGTGTTCTTGGGGATCCCAGACCCACCTACCTCCATGGTTACTGCCGGTGTGGAGGTTTCTGCCCTTGCTTCCTCGGCTGGTTGTAGGTGTTCTGGGAGTGGCGCATCTTCCAAGGAGGCCGGCCTGGGCCTTGGCCTAAAAAAGACCGCTGTGCAGGTATGCCGGCCTTCGAGCTTTCACCACCGGCAGACCTGTTAGGGTAACTCTGCCCGGTGGGTGCGTAGGGGTGCGTTCTGTGTGGGTGATGAGGCTTAGTGTACCCAGGTACTTTAATAAGGCCCAAAGCCTTAGCCTCCTCGTCAAGATCTTTTACCTGTTTGGGGAGATCTTCCCCGAATAACAGGCTTGGAGGCTGCGTCTTCCCAGGCTTGCATAACCCCGCGAACTTGGGGTTAAGCGCCGGCTTTATAATGCTTTTCCTGAAATTGTTAATTTCATACTGTGTATTGCACAGTAAGGCCAAAGCATCTTGCAGCTCTTGCGGCATATCCACTCCCACTGCTGTTCTGGCTACTGCAGTAATCCCTGCGGTTAGGAGCTTCAGGATCTTCTGAAGTTTCATCTCCTGCCCTCTACTTGAGGGGCTCATGTTTCCCCATATCGGGTTGTTCACCGCGGGCACATTTAACGATTTGCAGTTTTCTGGCGCCAAATATTTATCTGCTGTGGCATTGATGGCCTGTTCCTGAAGTTGGTTGGTGGCCATATAATCAATGCTGGCAGCCAGCTTGGGGTGGATGGGTAGGCCCTTCTGGTGGGGCATGGCATGTTTGCTCACCACATCCATATAATCTTCACACACCCCTGACGCTGCAGGTGCTTCAGCCAACTCTCCCTCTTCTGGGTCAGCCCAGTTCTGACCCTCAATGCTCCCCTGTATAGAAGGGGATACATTGGGCAGTCCTCGAAAGGAACTTGCCGTGGGCCTACTAGGGGTCCCACTGTGATCCTGCCCCTGCTGTAACAGGTCACGTTGGAGCATCTGCTCCATCAGCCGCTCAATGCGGTCAAGGCGACCTCCGTCGCTACCAGCGAGCGGGGTGCCCTCGGGACCGGACTCCGCTGAGTCCGCCCCGGCCGACTTCCGGGTAGTTTTCCCCGACCGTGGCGTACCAACGGTCTCAAAGTCCGAAAAGTCGGGAGCTGCAGGTGGAACCTGAAGCTCTGGAGAAGCGGTTCTCCGCTGGCTGCTGTCCTTCCCTTCCATTATGGTCGACTCACTCCTTCGGTGAGACTTACCTGGCGTGAGCTTTTTAAACTCACGCTGGAGGAGCCCCGCTCCTCCCGACCGTCGCTTCCGCATGCGTACGACGATATGTCGCGCATGCGTGCTGGCGGGGTCTTCACGTAGTCACTCACGTGACTCCGAAGTAAAATCTAAAGTAAACTCATGCAATAACACACAGATATGAGAATCAATAAGGCAATACATTCATAATCAGTGATACTAGAATACCTGACACTAAAGGGTCTGTCCCACTTACGTGAACTTTACAGGCGACTGCCGCGACCCGTGATAGGTCGTGAGAGGTCTTCTATGGTCGTGAGAGGTCTCCAAAGAGTCGTAGCGTCTTTCTGGTCGCCGCTGAATTTTCAACATGTTGAAAATTCTGGCGACCTATCATGGATCACGGCAGCCACCTGTAAAGGTCGCGTAAGTGGGACCGGCCCTTTATTATGCAAAATTGAAGTCTGTAAAGCAACCAAAACAAAGTCAAAGTCAAAGTCAAAAGAGTTTATTGTCATGTGTCCCTGACAGGACAATGAAAATCTTTCTTTGCATAGCACAACAGAACATAGAAGGCATTGACTACAATTCTATACATAAATACACCCATGACTTAATAAATTAATAAAGTGCAAATAACAGATGGAGGGATATTAATGTTCAGAGTTCCGAGCCAGGTTTAATAGCCTGATGGCTGTGGAGAAGTAGCTATTCCTAAACCGGGTTGTTGCAGTCTTCAGGCTCCTGTACCTTCTACCCGAAGGTAGCAGGGAGAAGAGTGTGTGGCTAGGGTGGTGTGGGTCCTTGATGATGCTGCCAGCCTTTTTGAGGCAGCGACTGTGATAGATCCCCTCGATGGAAGGAAGGTCAGAGCCGATGATGGACTGGGCAGTGTTTACTACTTTTTGGAGTCTTTTCCTCTCCAGGGCACTCAAGTTGCCGAACCAAGCCACGAACAAAGTGCATATTAGATCACAGTTGTTGAGGTAGTGGTTATTGTTGTGCGGTGAGGAAGCTGTTCTTGAAACCTGCTGGTCATGGTTTTCAGTCTCATGTTCTTTCTTCCCCATGGTAGTAGCGAGATGACAGCTTGGCCATGGAGATGTGGGTCGCAGCCGCGTGCCACCACAGTTCTTCCCGCTCTCGTCGGCCAGCTCCGCGATGGCGGGTCCGCAGGCTCCATAACTGGAGCCCTCAGGTTAGTTCCGGCTGGCTCCACGATGTTAGGCCCAACGACACTGGAGACCCGACAGGGAAAAAGTCGGGTCCCCGTACAGGGAATAAATTAAACAGTTTCTCCCACCCCCCACATATACACAGCTAAAAAAAAAAAAAAAGAATCAAAACATACGTTTAACAAGACAAACATTTAAAAAAGACAGACGGACTGCAGTCGAGCCGCTGCCGTTAGGCGCCGCCACACCACATTTAATAATAGTACCTGCTTTCAATGGTGGAGAAGACAATATGTGTAGGAAGGAACTGCAGATGTTGGTTTGCTCCGAAGATAGACACAAAATGCTGGAGTAGCTCAGCGGATCAGGTCCATCATGGGCTCCACCTTCCCGTGGTCATTGGTGCCGGCTCTGATTTGTTTCGTACATCTTCATACCTCTCATTTCCCTCTCTCCTCACTCTCAGCCTGAAGAACGGTCTTAACCTGAAACATCACCAATTCGCTGCGGATGTTGATGCTGCCCTGGTGGATTGAGATTTAAACACATGAGTGTACTCCAGCACAATCCAAAACCTGTTTTAACCATCTAGAAATAGTTTGTACTGACACCTTTTTATGAGTTTTTTTGTGACTGATGAGCATTGCTGTTTCAGAGCCTCTGAGACTCTAAGTACCTTGATATATTGACTCAGGTGCTTAACTACACATAACGTTTGGTCAACGGGGTATGCTTTAAAGCTTACTTTGGTTCCGGCCATTCGTAACCTGCTTTGTTTGATTAAATCATACACATAAAACGTAATGTTATCTGCAGAAGAATACATGCTATCTAGTCGTAACTTTTGCAATGTTTGCACTCGTTGCGCTGATACTAGCGCCATGAGCATAACCACTTTAAGTGTTAACTTCTGAAAAGACAGTGAGGTAATTGGAGCCCATTGCCGAAGCAGTGTGAGAACTATACTGACATCCCAGATTTCTGTATATCTAGGCTTAGGAGGGTTCTTGTTAAAGATTCCTCTCATGATTCAGGACACTAACGGATGAGACCCGATAGATTGTTATTCTGAAAACTGCCCTAAATAGGTGCACAAAGCACTCCGAGCACTATTAATGGCATTATAGCTCAAGTGTTCATCAAAATGCAATGTAGCAAGGAACTCCAACTCCCATTTCTTAATATGAGACACATATTGTTTTTTAGTGCTCTCTCTCTAAGCTGCAATTATCACATCCACGGTCCAAGGCCTTGGAACGGTCTGGTCAGAACCTGCAGATTAACAAATTAATACGATCATGTAACGGATGACTTTCTCCTGTTACTGGATGCACCAACAAATTACTGCAATTGGGGACAGTCATGAATGGCTGAGTCATCATTCTGAGCACCAATGGGAACCATGGCTGTGTAGGCCAGTCCGGAACCACCAAAACGCCTGAGGTGGAGTCCTGCTCTATTTTGGTGAGGCATTGCCTAATAAGGCAGAATGAGGGCAAAACATAAAAGAATATACGTCCCCAATGTAGCGAGAATGCATCCACCGCTACTGCTCCTGGATCTGGTTCCCAAGAAACATATTTAGGCAACTGGTGATTTAGCCTGGATACAAACAGATCAATATCTGGCAAACCATAGCGGCTGACAATCATTTTAAAACATCAGGATTTAACATCCATTCTATGTTGTCATTAAATCTCCGTGACCTGTTGCCTGCCACCTCATTATCTCTACCTGGTAGGTAGATAGCTGAGACCCAGATGTATCTGGAAATACACCAGTGCTACATGAGGTTAGCCAGATTATCACATGATACTGACCTTATTCCTCCCATGTGATTGATATATGCAACAGCCGTGGTATTATCAATGTGGAGCTGAACATGTAAATTATTCATTGCTGAACAATGAGCTTTTAATCCATAGAATGCACCCAGCAATTCTAAGTAATTTATACCATACCTGCTTGGCGGTGAATGGCGGTGCTGGCGCGAAGGGCCGAATGGCCTACTCCTGCACCTATTGTCTATTGTCTAATGACATACCGATTAATGCCTCTACCATCAAGATGGTAGAGGCATTAATGAGCTTTTTTTTAATGCATCATTGTGCTGGACCCAGGTCAGATCTTCAGAAATCTCCACGGTCATCTCATTGATGAAGAAACGTTCGTGGATCCCTGACTTTCCCCTCCTGAAGTCAGGAATCAGCTCCTTGATCTTGCTAATGTTTAGGTTTAGGTTTATTATTGCCATGTGTACAATCAAAAGCTCTATTTGCATGCTATCCAAACAGATCAGGTAATACTATAGATAAATACAATCAAGGCAAACTCAAGTACAATGGATAGAGCAAAAGGGAAGATACAGAGTGCAGAATATAATACCGAACATTGTAGCGCATTAGTTCCAGAGACAAAGTCCAATGTCCTCAATAGGCTAGAGATGAATTGGACAGTATCCTAATTGGTGAATTGGACACCAAGTTCAGAAGTCTGATAGCTTGCTGAGAGGAAGATTGTTGTTCAGGCACCGTTCAATCCGATTACTAGTTGTTGAAACAGTTGTTGAAAGCAGTTCCTGCCTCAACGATAGTAAGTTAAGACCGCTTGGTGTCATAGGATAAGAGAATAGAGAGCACTTAAACATCAGTTCAATGGTCTTTTTTGTTGGAAACCAAGACATGTAGATGCTGGTTTATACCAAAGGTAAACACAAAGTGCTGGACTAACTCAGCGGGTCAGGCAGAATCTCTGGAGAAAAAGGATGAGTGATGTTTCAGGTTGGGTCCCGACCCAAAATGTCACCTATCCGTGTTCTCCAGAGATGCTGCCTGACCCGCTGAGTTAGTCCAGCACTTTGTGTTTACCTTTGGTCTTTTTTGTTACTTCTGCATGGAAGGTGCTGGCTTAATGCCGTTAATACCCCCAAATGCCCTTGTGAAGATAGCGATGAACTCAGTTCTTGGGCCAACTTTATTTATTTATTTGTGCTTGCATTGATTTGCAAGCAAAATCCAATCTTCCCTTTGTTTAGAAATTTGTGTAGGAGCTGCAGATGCTGGTTTACAACAAAGTTAGACACAACATACTGGAGTAACTCAACGGGTCAAGCAACATCTCTGGAGAAAAGGAATAGGTGATGTTTTGGGTCACCTGGAGAAGTCTGAAGAAAGGTATCGAACCAAAACATTTATTCCTTTTCTCCAGAGATGCGCCCTGACCCGCTGAGTTACTTCACCATTTTGTGCCAATGTTCTATTTCCCGCATTGCATGTTAAATAATATACTCTTGAACATTGCTAGTAACTTGATGTGTCCTGCATGAAACTATTCTATCGTAACCAGAGTCCTATCAGAATGCTTGGGGGACCTGCTGAATTGCTTTCATTTATTATGCTGGCTAAAGCCAGCTCTCGCTCAGTAATAACAATGGGTGTTGGCCATAACTCACACATGCTTCAAACTCTGGCACTATCGATACGAAACGATATAATTTTATTTATCCCAGGAGGGAAATTGGTCTGCCAACAGTCATAAAACACAACAATATACATGAAGCATGAAATTAATGTGATGAATGGAAAGTCCAGGTTTGGGGGTGTGCAAAGATTGGGGGGGGGGGGGGGCGAAGGGGTCATTCTACCCAATGACAGAAGGGGGAGGACTTGTACAGTTTGATAACCGCAGGGAAAAAGGATCTCCTATGGCGTTCTATCACTGCAGTGTTCGAGAATAATGGAACTAATAAGGCAAATGATATTCTGGCAATGCTACAAGACACTATTGAGATGAATTGCTGTGTCTTTCTCACATGCTGCAAATTATAATGTGTAATTATTAAGAAACAAAATTCCAAACAAAAGTCGAGGCGCTGCGCTAATCAGTTCCAGGTATTTATTAGTGGTCCTTTGTAAGTACGCAGTGTGTTACTATCATCAAATTAATGGGCTAGATTGTTAAATCATCTGCATCTTGATAAACATCTAAATATATTGGAAAGTATTGTTAACATGAGTCAATGGATCTAAATCTTTTTCTTTTTGTTGTAATATTTTTTAATAAGTCCATGTTTACACATTTCAAGATAGACAAAATCTGATCCATTTCATGATGCATGGGACCATCAAATGCTTTGATTAAAAACATATTTTCATCCATAAGTTTAGTTTAATTTGGAATAATAAATTTAATTCAAGACTATTATATTCCGTATGGCAGAATGAAGAACTAGACTTACACATTGGTTGCCTGGATCACGAGAGAGAGATTTACTACCCAGCATTCCCTGCTTATATTGAACACCAACTCATTAACATACACTTGAATATGTATAAATACATTAAACGGCTCTCCTTTTTTAAAGTATTAAATCTAAGTACTCAGTTACAATTTTGTTGTGATACTTGATTTAAACCAGTATTTATTTTACGTATCTACACATTTTTGTTTTACTTGTGCAGTGAGTTATTTAACTTACAATCCTAACCTGACTACTGGTTTACGGATCCGGCCTGATTGTCTAATGGTAACAGGTGTAACAGGTTTAGGTGTTGACTCAAATGTAGGCTTGTTTGGCTCTGTTTTAGTACCCTGACTTTGACCAGAGGAATCTGTTTCTTTGTCTGAACTTTGTATTTCAATCACAGTGGTCTCTTCCAACTCACTTGCAGATAATAACTCAGGGATTAGGACTTCATGCTCAGTTTTTGGTTCATCTTTGGCTGGAATCATTTGATCAACATGAACACTCTTGATCCTATCTCCAACTTCAACTAAGTATCTTTTTGTTCCACACACTTCCACTATTTTCCCAACATCCCATTTGTCTCGACTGGACTTGTTGGGAGGACTGAGAACATGAACCTGCTAATCTGGCTTGAAGTTCCTCTCCTTTTTGTAGGAGTCAAAATGGCATTTTTGACTTAACTGTTTTTGCTCAACTCTCAAGGCCAAATTGGGTTGAACTAGACTTAGGCGTATTCTTAGCCTTCTCTTCAACAACAGTTCTGCAGGTGAGTAACCCGTTGTGTGTTGTGTGGTTCTGTACTTCAGCAAGAAACAAGCCATTCGATGTTTCATGCTGAGCTTTGAACTACCCTGCAAACCTGTTTCTTAAGAGCATCTTTGACAACTCTAACAGACCCTTCCGCTGCCCTGTTGGAGGCTGGATGGTATGGGGGAGCAAGTGTGTGTTTTACTCCATTCCGCTGCATGAACTCTTTGAACCGTTCTGAACGAAAACTGAGGCCCGTTATCAGAAACAAGTTCTTCTGGTAAACCATGGCATGCAAAAATTGATCCCAACTCATCTATTCTCCACGCAATAGTAGTGCTTGACCCCATATGCTTAACCTCAATCCATTTGGAATGACTATCTACTAGTACCACATAATCATTACCCTTTTCACAAAAATATACATGAACTCTGAAAAGGTCTACGTGGCCATGACCAGGGTTGCAGTTGTGTTTTTGGTGGTTTACTCCGGCAATTTTGGAAGACGCTACATTTGCTCTCCAGTCTTCTTCTTCTTGCGTATGGCGTGCACAGCTTAAAGCTGCAGGACAACTTGTTCTATTTGATCATATTTGATTGTGCATGCCAGGTTGATTGCATTAGTTGAAACAGGGCGGACCACATGAAGGTTGCAATCTCCCACCCCTGCTGACCAGTGACTCGATGTCACTGTCAATACCAGGCCAACACACGAAACCTCTGGCAATTGACTTCATGCTTACTGTGCCAGGATGTTCGGCATAAAGTTAATTCATAATTTTGTTTCTCAAAGACTCTGGTACAACTACTCTGTAACCCCACTTAATGCATCCCTGCTCACATGATAATTCATGGCGTTGATTATGGAAAGGCTTCAGCTCTGAGTTCAGACTGAATTCAATCCACTATCGATTTCAGTCCAACCATTCAATGTCTGTTCATAGCACAGTGTCTTTCTTTGTTTCTGCTGCAATTTCTGTTGTATTCACTGGAAAGTCTTAATCTACAACTTGCAGTGTGTAGATTGAATTCTCACTTCCCACGTCAGAGTTCTCATGGGGCAACCGGGACAATGCATCTGCAACTGCGTAGCATTTGGAGCTTCTGTATTCAACCTTGTAGTGTTACTGGGACAGCAGAATTGCCCACGTCCATTTCACATCTTTTTGTAGCAGATGATGTAGTGGCTTTTGCACAGTTGCTAAATCTGGAAGGAATCGTGCATAAAACTGCACCATCCCAAGGAATGATCTTAGCTCTGACACATTGTTGGGTTTTGGAGCATTCACTATTGCTTCAACTTTCGCCTTCACAGGGCGAAGTCCGTTGGCGTCTACTTTGAGTCCAAGGTAGACCACCACTGACTGCGCAAATGCACATTTACTTTGTCGCATTTTGACATTGCGGCAGTTCAGTCGTGTGAGAACTTGCTCGAGGATTTCCAGATGTTCTACCATGCTCTCTGTGAATATTAGTAGATCATCCTGGTTGCACACACAGTGCGGAATGCCTTGTAACATTTTGTCCATGACAGACTGGAAGATTTTCGGGGAGGATTTCACACCATAGGGCAGCTTTGTATATGAATACAAGCCCTTATGTGTGTTGATATACAAGTACCTCCGACTTCCCTTGTCGACATTGAGTTGGGCGTAAGTGTGAGACAAATCCAGTTTAGTGAAGACTCTTGCTCCGCTAAGCTCTGCGTACAGATCTTGCAAGGTTGGTAACAGATATTGTTTGTCTTCAACGGATTGGTTGATTGTGACTTTGTGGTCACCGCATAGTCGAACAGTTTTGTCGGCCTTGGGTACGGCCATAATTGGCGTTGCCCAATTACTCTGGCCTGTCTTCACGAGTACTCCATTCTGCTCTAACTTGTTGAGTTCTTCCTCCACTTGTTGCTTTAATGCATATGGTACAGGTCTTGGTCGACATTACACAGGCCTCACATCTTGCTTAAGTCGAATGTGTGCAGAGTACCCTGTTATTCCCTTGTAACTGTCAGCAAATATTTCTGCATGTTTGCTTATGACTTTTTCAAGACGTGATTTGGACAAATCGATGCTGAAAATGTTCTTCCAGTCCAATTCTATTCTTCTCAGCCAATCCTCTCCAAGGAGGGTTGGTTTATTTCTGTAGCTGGCCACTATGATGGGCAGTGTTACTGACTGACCATTATGCTGAACTTTACAGTTCATTTGTCCACATGTCTCCAAAACTTCGCCCGAGTTGGTTCTCAGCTTGACCTTACTCTCAAACAATGGTGTCTGTGGGAACTTTGTTTCGTGCAGGCCTTTGCTCATGATCGAACAATCTGCTGCCGTGTCAATACACATATCCATTAACTGTTCATTAATCAATAGTTTAGTTTAAAAGTCCCTGCCTTGGCTGGTTGTAGGCTTATCGATGTTGGTTGAATAAAGGGTGTACAACCCAAGGACATTTCCATCTGGGTTCACCTCCAAGTGGTGAACTCCGCTCTGATGTTGTCACTTGTTCCCGCACGTTGTTGGTTTCCTGTTTTAAGCTTGGCCCGACATGCTGAGGCGATATGGCCTTTCTTCTAGCAGTTATAGCACTTGGCCATTTTAAACGGACAAAATTGGGATGAGTGATTACTGTTGCAACGATAACAACTGGATGAACTTGGCTCCCCGCCATTCTTTGGTTTAGCGCCTCTTGGTTTGGCCATAGGTACCGCCTTGTGACTGTAAATGGCCACTGCAGACTGTGGTGAATGAAACTCACGAGCATTCTTTGATGCCATCTCCATTGTGGTAGCTATCTTGCATGCTTTCTCGAATGTAAGAGCTGGAGTGTTCATGAGTTTGGACTGAATTAGTTCATCCACTAGACCACAAACAAATCTGTCGCGTAGTGCATGTCCAAGAAAGGTTCCAAAGTTACAGTGAAAATTTAAGTTTTTCAAGGCAACAATGTACTCATTGATTGAATCATTCTGCTTCTGGTTTCTAGTGCCAAATTATAGCTTTCTACAATTTCCAGAGGCTTTGGTTTAAAGTGCTTCTCCAACTTCTTTACACAACTTACTTTACACAATTTGAATTACAGATGCACCCCCCTTTCCCCTTCTTATCTCAACCTCTATCCTATTTCGGGAACTTCACCAAGTCGTCTGGGGGTATTTACAGCTAGATCGTTACAGGGTCAGAAGTGGTCCAACAGAGCAGAAAAGAGAGCGAGTTCTGGCTTGCATGTCCCTTTTATATCCGGGTTTCTCCCTTGAAACGTGTGAGGTTATCCACTTTGGTGGCAAAAATAGGAAAGCAGACTATTATCTAAATGGTGGCCGATTAGGAAAAGGGGAGATGCAGCGTGACCTGGGGGTCATGGTACACCTGTCATTAAAAGTAGGCATGCAGGTGCAGCAGGCAGTGAAGAAAGCGAATGGTATGTTAGCTTTCATAGCAAAAGGATTTGAGTATAGGAGCAGGGAGGTTCTACTTCTGTTGTATAGGGTCTTGGTGAGGCCACACCTGGAGTATTGCGTACATTTCTGGTCTCCAAATCTGAGGAAGGACATTATTGCCATAGAGGGAGTGCAGAGAAGGTTCACCAGACTGATTCCTGGGATGTCAGGACTGTCTTATGAACAAAGACTGCGTAGACTCGGTTTATACTCTGTAGAATTTAGGAGATTGAGAGGGGATCTTATAGAAACTTACAAAATTCTTAAGGGGTTGGACAGGCTAGATGCAGGAAGATTGTTCCCGATGTTGGGGAGGTCCAGGACAAGGGGTCACAGCTTAAGGATAAGGGGGAAATCCTTTAGGACCGAGATGAGAAGGACTTTTTTCACACAGAGAGTGGTGGGTCTCAGAAGGGTAGTTGAGGCCAGTTCATTGGCTATATTTAAGAGGGAATTAGATGTGGCCCTTGTGGCTAAGGGGATTAGAGGGTATGGAGAGAAGGCAGGTACGGGATACTGAGTTGGATGATCAGCCATGATCATATTGAATGGCGGTGCAGGCTCGAAGGGCTGAATGGCCTACTCCTGCACCTAATTTCTATGTTTCTATGTTTCTATTAAACCTCCCAGGTGGTCCTCTGGCCAAAAGGGTCTTTCGATGATTCCCAGTTTCGATCTGGCATGAACAATAGGCTTCCAAGGATAATGGGTTTGCTGATGTCACGATACCTCAGCCTGATCATTATCCCATCACCTGGATGGGCTCCCATTGTCCCGATGGATTGGCCATTGGTGATTGTCTTGCTGCTGGGCTGTTTACCCCCGCCTGCAGAGGCTCAGTTTGTTCCTTTGTCTTTCCAAGATAATCTCGTTATCTCCATCCTGGCCTTTCCTGTTCACACCATTCACATAGTCATGTAATGCCCAGGCCCACAGACAGGTTTTAAACTGGTTCTTCCTTTGTGGATTGGGGTTTTTTCCTTTGCAGCCAGCAAGTCTGTTTTAAAAATGTCCATGTCCGTATCCCCGAGTTCTTCCATAATTTTGGAGGATTTGCCCCAATAACTTACAGGGCCCTTCTTCAGACATGGAGTGGTGGGGGGGGGGGGGGGGGGGGGGGGGGGTGGGGGGAAGACTTTTGGAAGTAAGAGTTTGGGGGTGGGGCAAAGCCTGGTAAGTGGTGGGTCTCAGAAACTCTCTGCCACAGAGGGTAGTTGAGGCCAGTTCATTGGCTATATTTAAGAGGGAATTAGATGTGGCCCTTGTGGCTAAGGGGATTAGAGGGTATGGAGAGAAGGCAGGTACGGGATACTGTGTTTTAAAAATGTCCATGTCCGTATCCCCGAGTTCTTCCATAATTTTGGAGGATTTGCCCCAATAACTTACAGGGCCCTTCTTCAGACATGGAGTGGTGGGGGGGGGGGTGGGGGGAAGAAATTTGGAAGTGAGAGTTTGGGGGTGGGGCAAAGCCTGGTAAGTGATAGGTGGATACAGGTGAGGGGGAAGGGAAAATTGATCGGCATTTTAGTGTAGTACGCGACAAATTCTAGAGGTGAAAATGAGACAAAAAGGTATCAGGGGATCGGTTGGTTTGGTAAAATCACACAAGTCTGGCAAAATTAAAGACTGAATCTTGGATTCAGCAAGATACCATGCTAAAATGCTACTATTCAATGCAGCATAAATCATTCTACACATAGTTGAATAAAAAGAAAGAAAATTAATTGGCTTTCCCTCAATTCATAAAAAGCTCAATATTTTCTCGTAAGGCAGGAGTATTTGCTCAAGTTTGTGTATAGCTCCTAATTGTGGCAGATAGCCCAAGTTTGAGTTGTAATGACAATCCATAAAGGTCTGGTTATCTCTGTTCGCACTGCTCTGACTTAGTTAATGAATTATGCATCGATTCTCCACCTGCTCCTCAAAGAGTTTGCCAAGTGCCAGCTGAAGACAAACAAAAGCATTTCTACTATTGCACTAAATAACTTAATGACATACAGTGTAGAAACAGGCCATTTAGCCCAACTAGCCCACGCTGACCAACATGTCACACACCTGGGGTGCCGCATGATTGGCAGCCCTGCCAGCAGCCTGATTTTCGTCTTTTTTCAAATTTGTAGTGTGTGTTGAAAGTTTGTGAAATGTTCTCCGGTTTGTTTTATGTGGGGGGGGGGGGGGGGGGGGGAGGGGGAGATGCGATTGTTTTCCAGGTCAGAGGCCGGAGTTGCGATTGTTTTCCGGGTCGTATCTTCAGTCGCTCTGCGGCCTACCATCGATGAAGCTGGAGACCTCCTCGGATTGTCGTGAGCCCCACCGCGGGGTGTGGATTTAATATCGGAGCTGATCCCTTGCCTGGGATGGCTCCAACAGCGGCCTGCAGACTTACCATCAAGAGCTCGCAGTCTCGGGTGAGGCCAAGTCGGGAGCTCCAACGACACAGAGGCTCGACCAGCCACGACCCTGGGTCCGATCACTGGCGCTGGGGAGCGGACATCCCCCCGATGCAGGAGCTGAACACCTCGATGCGGAGGACCCAAATGCCGCCGGCTACCGGAGTCAAGATCGTCCCATCAACGGAGGGCTCAAGATCGTCCCAAACCTCAGCTGGAGCAGCGTCACTTGTGGCTGAAGAGGCAAATGCGGGAGTGACAGTCTCTGTGGCAAAAGTCACATTTGTGTGCGGTATCTGGTTTGTTGAAGTTGCTGCGCTCCTTTCTGCGTGCCCGCTTGTCTGTCGCTGTGTTCAACAGTCTCTCTTCCCCGGTTTTGAGATGTTGGTTCAGGGTACCTCTCCACCTCACGCGGTCAGCTGCAAGGCTCTCCCATGACTCCACATCGATGTCAAGCGCCTTCATATCTTTCTCGCAGACATCCTTGTAACCGAGCTGGGGGCGGCCGATGGTTCTACTCCCAGATGTCAGCTCTCCATAAGGGATGTCTTTTGGAATACGGCCATCCTCCATGCGGTGGACATGGCCCAGCCACCGCAGTCTGCGCTGCCTGAGTAGAGTGTACATACAGGGAAGGCCAGCACGAGACAGGATCTCGGCGTTGGACACTCTGTCTTACCAGGATATGCCCAGGACAGCTGAGAGTCTGAAATGCTGCATTCAAATCTAGGGACAACGCAGCATACAAATTGGCACGGAGAAATCTGTCCCGGGGGATCAGGGAAGCAAAGAGGCGCAAAAACTAAACAGCCACTTCACAAAGACACAACGACAAAGACACACGTCGCTTGTGGCAGGGATTTCATATCATCACTGACTACAAGCCCCACCCCCCCCCCCCCCCCCCAGGGATATGCCAAAATGACCCCTACCAGATGAACTAAATGAGTTTAATGCACGTTTTGAGGCTAAAAATACCACCCAGATACAAACACTCCTGCCATCACCCAGTGACCAGTCACTCAGGCTGTCCACAGCTGGAGTTAAAAAAGCCTTCGTCAGCGTCAATCCATGCAAAGCTGCAGGGCCGGACAACATCCCTGGACACATTTTAAAGGACTGTGCAGAGCAACTGAAAGATGTTTTTGCAGAGATTTTTAACACCTCACTCAGCCAGGCAGTAGTGCCCAACTGCCTCAAAAGGGCCATCATTGTTCCCGTCCCGAAGAAGCCCAACCCAGCCTGACTCAATGACTTTCGTCCAGTGGCTCTCACACCCATATTAATGAAGTGTTTTGAACGACTGGTCATGAAGCACATCAAAAACTGTCTCCCTGCCAACCTGGACCCACTGCAGTTCGCTTACAGAACCAACCGGTCCACAGAGGACGCAGTCTCCACAACACTCAACCTCGCACTATCATATCTCGACCAGAAGAACACCTATGCCATGACCCTCTTCATAGACATCAGCTCAGCCTTTAACACAATCATCCCACAGCAGCTGGTGGGAAAGATGAAGCTGTTGAAGGTGTACACTGGCACCTGCAATTGGGTCCTTAACCTTCTGACGCAGCGGCAGCAGACAGTCACGGTGAGCAGCTGGACATCAAGACCCATCGCAGTGAGCACTGGCTCACCCCAAGGCTGTGTCCTAAGCCCCCTGCTGTTCAGTCTGCTTACTCATGACTGCACTGCCAGACTCAGCAACAATTATACCAATATGTACAACTAAGGTGGGTCTGATCAGTGACAACAATGAGTCCGCATACAGGATGGAGGTGGAGCTGCTTACAGAGTGGTGCAGATCTCACAATCTCACCCTCAACGTGGAAAAGACGAAGGAGATGGTGATTGATTTCATGAGGGCTGGCAAACACCATCACACACCACTGCATATTGATGGTGCTGCTGTGGAGAGGGTCAGCAGCGTGAAGTTCCTGGGACTTCACCTGGCGGACCACCTGACCTCTACGACCAACACCACAGCAGTCATCAAAAGAGCACAGCCGCGGCTCCACCCCCTCCGGAGACTACGAAAAGCAGGTCTCCCTGCTGTTCACCTAACAGGGGCATCATCGAGAGCATACAGACCTTAGGCATCACTTCCTGGTTTGGGAGCTGCAAGGTTTACAAACAAAGACAGCCAAACAGGATAGTGAAGGCAGCCAGTAGGATCATTGGTGCTCCACTCCCTTTCCTGTTGGAGATCTATCAGAAGTGCTGCTTCCGCAGGGCCATCTCCATCATTAAGGACCCACATCACCCATCACACCACATCTTCTCCATTCTGCCATCTGGGAAGAAGTACAGGAGCATCAGCTGCAGAACCAGCAGGATGTTACACAGCTTCTTCCCACAAGCAATAAGACTGGTTAACGGACTATGTCCCCTCCCCGTACATCACACACAAACACATCTAACCTTGCCCATTCTTTGACAGCTAGACACCAGTCAAGGTAAAGTCACTGTTCGGTCAGAATGTCTGTTTTTAGTTCAATTTTAGGTCTATTTTAGATATGTTAATTTTAAAGTTGTAAGTATTTATTCTATTTTTATTAATCGCACTGACAAAAACTGATGAGGAACATTTTTTTGTTTCTTCTGTGTATGTAAGTACTCAGTGAAATGACAATAAAGTTAAACTAATACTGAACACTACTGAGGATCCGGCGGGTGCTTCTCAGGTGGAAGGAGTTGAGTCTTCTCTCCTGCCTGGCATGTGTAGTCCATGTCTCACTGCCGTACAGCAGCGTGCTGTTGACACAGGCGTTGTAGACTGCTATCTTTCTCTTCACTGTCAGCTTTGGGTTGGTCCACACTCGAGTTGTGAGACGCGGGACAGTTGTAGCTGCATTCCTGATCCTCTTGTCAATCTCTGTGTCCAAGGAGAGGTTGTCGGTGATGGACGGCATCAAGTTCGTCGTCATCGATGGTGATGATAGGCGGTGCCTCTGTAACCTGCCCCAGGACGTCCGTCTACTTCAGGCCGATGGTCAGCCCAAAATCCTTGTATGCCCGATAGAAGCGGTCCATCAGTGACTGTAGTTCCTGCTGGGTGTGGGACACAACTGCGGCCTCATCGGTGAACAACACGTCTCTGATGAGAGCTTCACGTACTTTTGCCTTTGCTCTGAGACAAGTATATCCTATCCCTGTCCTTGTCTAAATGTTTCTTAAATGTTCCAATAGTACCTGCATCAACTACCTCCTCCAGCAGCTCATTCCATATACATCGCACGCTTTGTGTAAATAAAATTGCCCTTCAGGCTCCTATTTCTCCTCCCCTCACTTAGCAATTAATTGAGAAGGGAATTGCAAAGGCCTTTTACAACGTGGAGAATGACTGGATAGCAGCACAACAAAAAGCTTTTCCTTGTACACATGACACCAGTGTACACATGGTGCACATGACAATAATAAACTAAACTGCACCAGGGAGTGGAGGGAACAAAGGGAATGTCCCTGTGTAGGTGACTGTGATGTGTGTTGAGAGAATGGTGAAGGGTTTTTCATTGTAAATATCTGGTCTAGAGGAGGTGTAACCAGGAGATAAATCAGCAAGACCAAACGTTGGCAACTGTTTCACTGAACACTCACGCTACAGGATCTCCCGGTTGCCAACCATTTCAGCTCCCCTTCCCATTCCCACACTGACCTTTCTGTACTGGGCCTCCACCATTGCCAGAGTGAGGCCACAAGCAAATTGGAAGAACAGCTCCTCATATTCCACTAGAATAGCTTGCAACTCAGTGAGATGAACATTGACTTATTTAATTTTAAGTAACTTTATCACATACTCCTTTCCCTTCCCACTCCCACCTTGACCCATTTGATAGAAACATAGAAAATAGGTGCAGGAATAGGCCATTCAGCCCTCGGAGCCAGCACCACCATTCAATGTGATCATGGCTGATCACCCACAATCAGTATCACGTTCCGGCTTTCTCCCCATATCCCTTGATTCCACCAACTCTAAGAGCTCTATCCAACTCTCTTTTGAATGCATCCAGTAAATCGGCGTCCACTGCCTTCTGAGGCAGAGAATTCCACAAATTCACAACTCTCTGGGTGAAAAGGTTTTTCCTTTAAACTGTAGCCCCTGGTTCTGGACTGCCCCAACATCGGGAGCATGTTTCCTGCATCTAGTTTGTCCAATCCGTTAAAAATTTTATATGTTTCTATAAGGTTCACTCTAACCCTTCTAAATTCCAGTGAATACAAGCCCAGTTGTACCATTCTTTCATCACATGTCAGTCCCGCCGTCCCGGAAATAAACCTCGTGAACCTACGCTGCACCCGCTCAATAGCAAGAATGTCCTTCCTCAAACTAGGAGACCAAAACTGCACACAATACTCCAGGTGTGGTCTCACTAGGGCCATGTACAACTGCAGAAGGACCTCTTTGCTTCGATACTCAAATCCTCTCGTTATGAAGGCCAACATGCCATTTGCTTTCTTCACTGCCTGCTGTACCTCCCTAGTCATTTTACCAGATGCACAGTTCTCCACATTGTTGCTCTTGACACATCATACCTTCCCCAGCCAAGAATGGTCCTACTAGGCAACTAGGCCTGAGGTTGCCGGCTCTGATTTATCCTGGTCTTACCTCACCTTCCACTCTTTAACCCCCTTCATCCCCGATATTCAGACTCGACCCGAAACGTCACCCATCCTTGTTCTCCAGAGATGCTGCCTGACCCGCTGAGATACTCCAGCATTTTGTGTCTACCTTTAGAGTAAATCAATATATTTGTTCAAGTCACAAGTAAATGTAACATTTAAGGTAACATTATTAGTTTTCTCCAGCTTTGGTATTCCTGGTTTGGGGATTGCCAAAGTCATCAGAGTTAAGAGTGTAAAGAAATTCACTCCCTGAGTACATCTGCAATTGAATAAGATAGATACAAGGAACTGCAGATGCTGGTTTTACAAAAAAAAAGACCCAGAGCACTGGAGTAACTCAGCGGGCCGGGCAGCATCTCAGGAGAACACCGATAGGTATTATGGCGGATCAGATTAATATTAGAATATTATAGGTATTATGATGGATGGAATATTGTTCCAAAACGTCACCTATCCAAGTTCTGCAGTGATGCTGCCTGACCCGCTGAGTTAATTCAGTACTCTGTGATACGTCACCTATCCATGTTCTCCAGAGATGCTGCCTGACCCGCTGAGTAATTTCAGCACTTTGTAATTAAATTAAGCACAGGTAGTTCCAGTACATTATATAAATTAGTCTAGAGAATTGGCAGTTTCAACAAATGTATTGATTCTATTTGGCAATCCATTTCATTTTTTTGCATAATAATAGATTTATTTCCTAATGACGATTCTTGAATTTGTTTCAAATTAGAGTTGAATTACAGGCAGTTATGCGGCTTGAATCCATCGAGAATTAGATTAGCGATGACTAACTCATTAAAGAAGTGAATCATAATTGTCGTAAGGAGCTTTAAACCACATGTGTTTGATTTAAAGACAATAATTGACCACATTGGATGTATCATACAAGCTATAGATGGAATTCTTAGAATTTTAAATTTTAAAAAGGTAATTTTAAGATGTAACGATATGAAATGAATCTTATATTCTTATCTGTTCTTAGAATCTTATTATTCTCAACAAAACAAACGAAGTAAAACTTGCTGGGGGTTACACAAAAAGCTGGAGAAACTCAGCGGGTGCAGCAGCATCTAAGGAGCGAAGGAGATAGGCGACGTTTCGGGTCGAGACCCTTCTTCAGACTGGTCAAAACTTGCTGTAAGGCAAGTGGTGTAAATGCTGACATTATTTATCTAACTGGAATTTATTTACCTGCACAGTGGCGCAGTGGTAGAGCTGCTGCCTCAAAACGCCAGAGCTCCGGGTTCGATCCTGACCTCAGTGCTGTGTGTGTGTGTCTGTGTGTGTGGGCTTTGCTGGTTCTCCCTGTGACCGTGTGAGTTTCCTCCCACATCACAAAGACGTGTGGGTTTGTGGGCGACACAAGGGAGTGGAGCGCGGCCTGTGGACATCGGGAGCCGCTGTCTCCGGTAGCAAGCGGCCGTTTCTGAATTCCAAGCCGCTGAGAGCGTTCTTCCGATGCCAGAGCTCCATCATTCCGGCGAGAGGGCCTGAAACATCGGGCTGCCGTAGCCAACAGGCCCCGACCACGGGTGAACATGGCGGAAGTGGACTGAACTTTGCTGCCTTCCCTCACAGTGGGAAACGTTGATCCCATTGTGGGGGGATGTTTTTTATGTTCCCATTCTTTCCAACTTTATATATATATATATATATATATATATATTTTTTTTTTGTTTAATCTTTTTCCACTATTTTCTACCTTTATAAAAAATGGAAAAAAATATATATAGAAGCACAATTATTAAGCAAGGATTAACATAAATAATACTGATTATGTATATCTACAAAGAACAGAATGATTTTTATTATGTCAACAACGTATTTTTTTTAAAATTATGTAATTGCTTCTAACTAATAAAAAACTTAACAAAAAAAAAAATTCTATAGTGTTGTGTTTATTTTATTTGTGTGCTGCAATGGCAACTCAAATTGGTGTATGTGACAATAAATGTCCTTTGTCCGTTGTTTGTAAGTTAATTGTCCCTCTGAGTGTGTGGGGATTGAATGCAAAAGTGGGTTAACCTGGAATTAATGTGAATGGGCGATCAGTGTGGACTCGGTGAGCTAAACGTCCTATTTCCATGCTGAATCAATCCAAAACAATCTGCATTTGTGTATCACGACTCGAGGAAATGTATAAAATTGGAGCAAAAAAGAAATGAATTTGGAAAACAATGCATCTTTGGTTACATTGATTTATAATCTCTTTAAATGATTTTGGTGTGGTATTTTGAGGTTTGAAATATATAGAAGCTTACGGAAGGAACAGAGCGCAGTACAAATGCTAACGCAGAATAAAATAACGAATGGGGATTCAGATCTTACATGGGGTTAATGTTAGATAACAAGCAGATTCGTAAAGTAAAGCTGGACTTTCCATGGAAGTTCGGACTTTATCCTTGGATTCATGTAGACTCCAGCAACAGGATGGCGAGACCTCTGTCACTTGGCTCATCCCAAACTTACGGTGGCTCTGCATAAATCCATGCCCAGTTGTTCCCTCATATCTGACCTTCACGCTGCCGAACCCCTTTCTCCTCCCAACCTCCTCTGACATCCGAAGATAGACACAAAACGCTGGAGTAACTCAGTGGGTCAGGCAGATGCTGCCTGTTCCGCTGAGCTACTCACGTTTTTGAGTATTTAACTATCTTCAGTTTAAACCAGCATCTGCAGTTCCTTCCTACACATCTCTGACATCCAATCCCTGCCGAAGATAGACACAAAATGCTGGAGTACCTCAGCGGGTTAGGCGAGAGAAAAAACAGGTCAGAACCCTTCTTCAGACTGAAAGTAGAGGTGGAGAGGGGCGAGAAAAGTTCAGAACGAATCAGGACTGGCCTCAAGAAGGGTGGAGCCCATAATGATCTATTGTTGACTGGGAAAGGTGTGGTAACAAGAGGGGTGCAAGGATGACACCTTCCCTAGTCTTTTACCCAGAGTAATGGAATCAAGAAATAGGTTTAAGGTGAGGGGAGGTGGGGGATTTAATAGGAACCTGAGGGTAACCTTTTTATACAAAGGGCGGTGGGTGTATGAAAAGAGCTGCCGGAGGGTGTAGTTGAGGCAGATACTATCGCAATGTATAAGAGGCATTTGGACAGATACATGAATAGGTGCAGAGGGATATGGGCCAAATGCAGGCAGGTGGGACTAGTGGGGTATGGGGCATGTTGGTCGGTATGGGCAAGTTGGGTCGAAGGGCCTGTTTCCATGTTGTATGACTCTATGACTGTCCTTGACTCTATTTACGCATTTAAGTTTTCCACTGGATCACCAATTGAGCATCACGTGTGTCCTGACCTTTCCTCCTCTGCATGTTGCGTGCTTCAGGCACACGCATGTCGCGTGTTCAGAACTCTGCAACAGAGAATCACGTTGTGCACGACGCACGAATCTACAGTCCACACACGGGTTCAAAACTAGATACCTGGCAACTGAATAGAGTCAAAAAGAACCATATGTAATACTCAGCCAATGTTCATGTTTGAATGGATATAGATTTTTTTAATAGGCTGCAGAATTATTGAACTGATTCAGCCCTCTCTGTGATCTTTGGCAATATTATCATTACCTTTCTAGTATGATTGTCATTTCATTTGTACAATGAATGACAGTGCTGTAAAATATAAGATTCATTTGTCCAAAGCATTAAATTCGAAAGGACCGAACTGCTAGAAGATATCACCATTCAGTAAGAACTATCCACTAGAATTTTTATCATTATAGAATTACTCTAGTAACCGCCAGGGGATTTTCAGTCAAGTGCATTCTGTATTTATTTGTGTGTTTTTTGTTTCTATGCCTTGTATAAAATTATTGAGCTGAAACACATTCCAGTTATTCCCTCATTTTCCATTGTGATCTTGAGCAATATTGCATGCACCACACAGGAAATTAAAATGGCACCACGCACAGTATGTGCTGCAAAAAGCGCACTCTCATCTCCTGTTTAATTCATTGAACTGTGTGCCCAAATGTTTAATATTACAAAGAATAATGTTCAGGAAATTGGAATCTAAACAGTACTGTAGAACAGCAGAACTAGTAATGGTGTTATCACAGTGAATTATTGACCTCACAACTGTGTGATAAGCCCACGAGCAATGAACTGGTACCACCTTACTCTCGTGTTTAAATTTTACATTTTGTTGACAATATTTAACTTTGTAATATTGCGCATTTTGTATTGGTAGTGGTTTATTATTGCCACGTGTACCGAGACTCAGTGAAAACCTTTGTTTTATGCTCTATCTGGGAATAGGATACCATACACGAGTACACCAGGTCATGCAGAAGAGAAGATAAACCGAGTGCAGAATTTGGTGTTGTGGCTGCAGAGAAAGTGCAGGTTAAGAAAAGTGCAAAGGTTGCAAACAGGTAGGTTGGAAGATGAGGAATGCACGGTAGTGCGCGGGGGGGGGGGGGGGGGGGGGGGCAGCATAGCAAGTGATAGGTGGATACAGATGAGAGAGGGTTAATTGGCTGATGGATGGAGTAAGTGATAAAGGCTGCCGGTAAAAAAGAGGCAAATGGGTGTCAGACAAGAAGAGAAGGAGTGAAATGTACAGCTGAAGGGTGGGATATAGTTGAAAGGAGACGTGGGCAGAGGAAATGGATGAGAGTGAATTTTCTTCATCTGATCACAACCTTTTTAGTTGTCATTAATACCCTTCCAATTCTTTCCAACTTAGACATACTCATTAAAACCGTCTCTTTGAACTAGAATTTGTGAGGCCACTACTGTCTGCTAAATTGTTATCAGATGATGCTTCTTAAACTTGGAGTATTATTTTAAAAGGTCTTGAATTTTTTTTTCACGCCACCATAAAGTCAGATTCCAGGACAGAATTTCTTAGAATCAGATAAGAGAATCACCCCAAATTCTAGGGAGCTTGGCATTAAGGAAAGACTGCTAATGGTCAATTAGAAGCATTGCACAGCGTAAAAAATGTCCCTCCACCCAACTCAAACATGCAGCCCAAGGTGCCCCATTTAAATTGGTCCTATTTGCCCGTGTTTGACCCATATCTTTCTGGCCTGTACCATATTTTGGTCTGAAACATTCCGATCAATGTACCCATCCAAATGTCTTTTAAATTTTGTCATTGTATCTGTCTCAACTCCATGGGCAATTTGTTCCATATATCTACTACCCTCTGTGTGAAAAGTTGCCCCTCGGGTTCCTATTAAATCTTGCCCCATTCACCTTAAAACAATGTCCTCTATTTGTTGATTCCTCAATCCTGGGTAAAAGACTTTGTCCACACTATCCACCCTCCACCCCCCCCCCCCCCCCCCCCCCCCATGACTTTATGCACCTTTATAAGATCACCCCTCAGCCTACTGCGCTCCTAGGAATAAAGTCCTTGCCTTCCCATTCCCTCCCTGTAGTTCAGGCCCTCAAGTCCTGGCAACGCCCTTGTGAATTTTCCCTGCACTCTTTTCAGTTTAATGACATCTTTATACAGCAGGGTGACCAAAACTGAACACAGTACTCCAAGTTAATATTAAATAATATTGTTTTCTCTAACTTGCTTTCCCTCTCTCTCCGTCCATCCCCCATCCTAAGTCTCTGACTAGTTCTACTGTCCTCCTGATTAGATATTACTGATTGGATACCTCGTTGTCACCTTCCCCATAGCTAACAATGAACCATTCTAAAGAAATGGTCTGAAGAAGGGTCTCGACCCGAAACGTCGCCTATCTCCTTCGCTCCTTAGATGCTGCTGCACCCGCTGAGTTTCTCCAGCTTTTTGTGTAACCCAATGAACCATTCCACATTTTCTTATATTAGCATCTGCTTTGATCTATTGACCCTTCCATATCTCCAGACTCCCTCTCCCCTAACTCTCAGTCTGCCATAGGATCTTGACTCGAAACATCACCCATTCCTTCTCTCCTGGGATGCTGCCTGTCTCCACTGAGTTATTCCAGCATTCTGTGTCTATCTTCGGTGTAAACCGGCATCTGCAGTTCCTTCCAACACAGTACTCCAAGTGCGGCCTCACTGACTTCTTCTACAACTGTAACTTTTTTTAATCAACCCACACAAGTCTTTCAGAGTTGAGAACAATGCTTTTTTTTGTTCTGTACATTAGGACATCTTTCCAGCAAATGAAATGTGAACTGAATGTTATGCAGGAAGGATCCAGAATCTCATGTTTGAAAAATTAGACGGAAATATAAATAGAGGTCATGCAGATTCCACCCACTCTTGTTACAGATAATAATTGAGCTGCTAACTGTGTTTCTGGTTAGTTTTGCTGATTTTTGACCTTACTTTGAGCATGCAAGCTACTAGCCATTTAGCGGTAACTATTTTCTTTAACCCATAACCATTCATTGAGCTGTTTACAATGCAATAAGAAAACTGCGCACAATTTATCTCAAATACTCGTCAATTGAAACATGCCGGGCAAAAGGAATACTTAACGGCGTATGGTCATCGAGTCGTGGAGCATGTAAACAGGCCCTTTGGCCAACATTGCCTACGCCAACCAACATACCTCATCTACACGAGTCCCACCTGCTTGCATTTGGCCATATCCCTCTCATTTTCACTTACCTTTCAAAATGCCATAGTCATAGAGTCATACAGCGTGGAAACAGGCCCTTCGGCCCAACTTTCCCATGCTGTCCTACATGTCCCATCTACGTTAGTTCCACCTGCCATCTGTGCACTTTGCATAAGTATTATTCACTCTCACGTTTTTTTCTCAGGAGCCTTGCTAATGTTTCCCTTGTAAGTTAACGTGCATTTACAGAGCAATTGTCTCACAAACGCCTCCCCCTACCCCCTCCCCCCCCCCACCCAAGCCTCCCCCATCCCCCCCAACCTGCCCCACCATTCTACATGATCATGGCAGATCTACCTTCTGCTCCATCTCCTCGATCCCTGATCTTTCCAAGATGGATCTGCTTTAAATGCCTCCAATGTTCAAGCCTGCACCGCCCATTGGAGTAGAGGATTCCAGAGTTTCCCCACGTTCTATGAGAAGACGTTCCCACATGGGTCAGTTTGAAGTGACTGGCCCCACATCCTGCAACCCTGTCCCCTCACCCTGTCCCCATCCTGAATGCCATTGCCAATGCATACAGAGCCATGGGCCTACCCTTAAATATCAAGAAGACCCAGGTCCTACATCAACCTCCACCCAACCAGCCGTCTACCCAGCCCACTATAAAAGTGGACGACACCACTCTTGAAAACGTTGACCACTTCCCCTGCCTTGGCAGCATTCTTTCCTCAAAAGCTGACATTGACTCTGAGGTCAACCATCGCCAGAGTTGTGCCAGCAGAGCCTACGCTAGACTCAGGAAAAGGGTCTTTGAAGACCAAGACCTAAAGGCCCAAACAAAACTGCAGGTCCAGAGCCGTTGTCCTCTCCACCCTGTTGTATGGAGCCGAGTCATGGAGCACCTGCACCAGGCACCTGAGAGCCCTGGAACAATACCATCAAATATCCTTACGAAAGATTCTGATGATCAGCTGGGAGGACGAACGCACCAACATCAGCGTTTTGGAGGAAGCCAACAGGACCGGCATCACCACCACAATAATGCAGCACCAACTTCGATGGGCTGGCCATGTCATCCAGTACTTCCAATTAATGGAAGGTCGGCGAGCCCCCGGTGGGCCAAAGAAACACTTCAAGGACAACAGTCTGAAGAAATTCCACATCACATCAAGCAACTGGGAGCTCATTGCACTGGACAGGCCCTCCTGGAGGAAATTCGTGCTGGAAGGAGCTGCACTTCACGAAACGGAACTACGCCGTGCGCAATGACAAAGCGACAGCACCGCAAGGAGAGAGAGAAGGGGGCTCGACGACTACCAACCACCGCCAGTCTCCACTGCCCACGTTGCACCAAGGTGTGTGGATCATGGATCGGCCTCTACAGACATCTGCAGACCCACAAGTAGAAGGCCCTATAGAGAGGAGAGGACAGTCATACTCGTTTCGAGTGACCGCTGATTGCGGACATTGGACTTTGTTTATGAAATTGATGTACTACTATGCTGAGGACTATATTCTGCACTCTTTCCCCTTTGCTCTACCTATTGTACTCGAGTTTGACTTGATTGTATCTATCTATGGTATATCTGATCTGTTTGGATAGCATGCAAACCAAACCTTTCACCGTACCCCAGTACACGTGACAATAGTAAACAACCTAAACCATTCCACATTCACCATGCTTGAAACTATCCAAACTATCTTATCATTAATTTATTTATAACACAATGAATTAAAATATTTTCCTCCTGTCTAAATTGGATAATTTGTAATCTATACCATTACCAAAAGTCTATACTATCTATACTATTACTAAAAGTCTCATCTTGACCACTTCCTGTCTACGTTGTAAATACATTTTAGAAAAAACGCTACCCGATATCGCTATGATTTTTCGCCATTTAACTCGCCGTCCTCCTCTCCTCCAACCTCCCGATCGGTGAAATAATAAAAAAGTTATGAATGTTAAAAAATCGTGAGATCAGCAGATTGGTCTTCTCGCCTGTCAGTCACCATGATGGGAACGCCCCTTCCGACACCTGGGGTGAATAAAGTCTCGGAGGCAGGGCTGAGTCTGTGAGCTGCGTGCAGAGAGCAAGTTGAAACAGAAGCCTTTTAGTGAAGTCGGAGTGGGACCGGGAGCTGTGCGTGAGGCCAAAAGCTGAAAGTGCGGGGTGAGCTGTGTTTGCTGTGTCCACACCCCCCCCCCCCCCTTTCACACCCCCCCCCCCCCCCGTGTTCCAGGGCTGCTGTTTTCCCCGGAGGGGGCTGGTGTGTTTGCGGGCGGGGGCTGCTGTGTTCACGGGCGGGAACCACCACGAGGAGCCAGGTGCCGATGAGTGCAGCTGGGGATGGGAGCAACTGAGTGCGGCAGGCGCAGGGTCTTGGAGCCGATGATTGAGTCCGGAGCCGGGACCTGCAGCTGGTGACTGCCGTCAGAGACGGAGCTGCTGAGCCCACACACCACCCTCCAACATACCCACTCCCCTACCCCCAAAACCCCACTCCCGCACACACCACCCCCTCCCCCCACACCACCCCCCCATTCCCCCACACCACCACTCAACGGGTCCCACTTAGTTTAGTTTATTTTAAATCCACGTTCCATGAACCCCAGAGGTTGTGAGGACACTTGATTGAAGTATATAAAATAATGAGAGGGATAGATAAGATAGTCAGTCAGAACCTTTTTCCCAGGATAGAGCTACAGCAGCATAGTGGTGTAGCGGTAGAGTTGTTACCACACAGCGTCAGGGACCCGGGTTCGATCTTGACGTTGGGTGCTGTCAGTACATTCTCCCCGTGACTGCGTGGGTTTTCTCCGGGTGCTCCGGTTTCGTCCCACACTCCAAAGATGTGCAGGTTTGTAGGCTAATTGGTTTTGGTAAAAATTGTAAATTGTAAATTGCCCATAGTGTGTAGGATAATGGTAGTATACGAGATAATTGCTTGTCAGCATGGTCTTGGTGGTCTCAAGTTCCTTTTTCTGAGCTGTATCTGTAAACTAAACAAAATGAAACGGACAAAACATTGGATCACATAGCTTTATGGTGAGAGGGGCAAAATTTAAAAGAGATGTGCGTGGCAGGTTGTTTACACGGAGGGTGGTGAATGCCTAGAACGTGCTACTGGGGGTGGTGTTGGAGGCAGAGGGTTTTAGGAAGATACCTACTGTAGATATGCAGGGAATGGAGGGAAATCCGTCTGCCAAAGGGTCCCAGCTCAAAATGTCACCTGTCCACTCCTTCCATGGATGCTGCCTGACCTGCTGAGTTCCTCCAGCACTTTGTGTTTTGAACAGCAATGCGCTAGCAGCTGGAGAAATGACTGCACTGCTCCAGGCCAAGGGATACATATTGGATACAACATCTGGAAGAACTGCAGAGTGTTTCTTAAAAATGATGAACCAGCAAAGGGAAGATAAAACTAACATATGTTGCTTCAAAAAGGAACAATGACCTTTAACGATGTGACAGCCAAAAGAAACAAGTACCCGAACATTAGATTTAGAACCTAATTATTTTTCAAAAAGAATACTTTGACTGGCCTTGTTTACGCGGATGCCCTGGACCTGGAAATGGTACTGTTGCTCTTGGTGTGGTTTTGTGTTTATCAAAGTGATGGATAACTTTGTTGGAGAAATGAACAACATTTTTTTCTCCACTGCAAGAACTAACAACAGTATCAAGGGTTTCCGGGGCTGCATATTGCAAAAGTCGGATGCAATTTAAAATTCCCTCAACACTGCCCCGAAAATTCATTCACCTTTCATGAAGCCTGCAGTGAAATTCTGCCTTGGCACAAGTCTCTTGTTTTTCACTCATCAAAATCTCTGCATACGTTGGATCTCATCCCGGTGAAACTCCAGGCTTCGGTTTATTTCTGCTCTGTGAATAAGATGATTATCACTGACTCTGACACCAGCGAGAGTCCTTCCTTTATTTTATTCTCCCCTTGTTTTGATTTCCTTCAGTCAGCAGAAAACAATCTTGTCTTTTGCATTGAAAATAGTCACTCAATCATAAAGAGACACAAGGAACTGCAGATTCAGGAATCTTGAGTCAAAAACAAAGTGCTGGAGGAACACAAAGTCCTGAGTCAAAAACAAAGTGCTGCCGGGTCAGGCAGCCTCTGTGGAGGGAAATGGGTCGGGACCCTTCTCCAAAATGATTGGAGTAGTCTATCATTGATATGCAATCTTCAGGATGATGCTTCACGTGTCAGAGAGGCAGAGTCATGTATCACGGAAACAGGCCCTTCTGCCCGACTTGTCCATGCTGAGAGGCTGGTCAGGGACCACATCACCTCCAGACTCCCCTCCACACTCGACCCATACCAGTTTGCTTACAGGCCAAACCGTTCCACAGAGGACGCTGTATCCTCCGTGCTCCATCTGAGCCTGGAACATTTAGAGGAGAAAAACACCTATGTGCGAATGCTGTTCGTGGATTTCAGTTCAGCATTCAACACCATTATCCCACAGCACCTGATAAGCAAACTGGTTCCATTGGGCCTTGGCACCCCCATGTGTAACTGGCTACTGGACTTCCTCACTGACAGACCTCAGTCTGTGAGGGTTGGAAATAACACCTCCAATACCATCTCTCTAAGCACCGGCTCCCCTCAGGGCTGCGTCCTGAGTCCACTGCTGTTCACCCTGATGACTCACGACTGTTGTGCCAGGTTTAGTACAAACCACATCATGAAGTACGCAGATGACACAACAGTGGTGGGCCTCATCAGGGACGACAATGAGCTGGCTTACAGGGAGGAGGTGAAACAACTGGTGGACTGGTGCAATACGAACAACCTGATCCTGAATGTCGAGAAAACAAAGGAGATTATCGTCGACTTCAGGAAAACCCGGCACAGTCCCACACCACTTCACATCAATGACAGCGATGTGGAGGTGGTCAGTAGCACAAAGCTCCTGGGGGTGCAGATCACTAACAGTCTGACCTGGTCGACTAACATCTCATCAACAGTTAAGAGAGCGCAGCAACGTTTGCACTTTCTGCGCCGGATGAGAAGAGCTCATCTCCTCCATCCCATCCTCACTACTTTCTACAGGGGCACCATAGAGAGTATTCTGACCAGCTGTATCTCTGTCTGGTTTGGGGACTGTAGAGCCTCCGACTGGAAGTCTGTGCAGAGAGTGGTGAGGACAGCGGAAAAAATCATCGGGACCTATCTCCCCTCAATCGGGGATATTGCGACCAAACGCTGTGTGTCTAAGGCCAGCAGTATCATAAAGGACCCCACACATCTCCATCACGGACTGTTCACTCTGCTGCCCTCGGGAAAAAGATACCGCAGCATAAGGAGCAGAACATCAAGGTTCCGCAACAGCTTCTTCCCTCGAGCCATCAGGCTCCTGAATGCCATGTAAATGGGCTGCCACTATTGTCTATTTACCCTTTTCATACATACCTATCCTTCGGTTAATTTATATTTATTGTGTTGCACAGGGAGCCAAATGCAACGTAATTTCGTTTGGAACTGCATATATCAATGTATTTCTAAATGACAATAAAGTTTGTTTGACTTGACTTGACTTTGACTGACCAAGATGCCCCATCCATCAAGAATCTCACCTGCCCTCATTTGCCCCTGATCCCTCTGAACCTGTCCCATCCATGTCACATTTTCCACTGTTATTTGAGTTATTCACTCAACCACGGACCCCTCCACCCCTGGGATGCATAAACAATTGAGCAGTGGCATTAAGGAGCATTTTCACCTTTAAAGGGGAACTTGAATTGCCTTTGGTTGGCTGAAGGATAATATTAATCACACACTGTTCTCCAATCCCAATACTGGGTTGCACTGACTTGTAAACACACTGCTGAATAAAATAGATGCAAGTGAAGTCAGAATAGAAATCCTCGATAAAGACTTTCGGTGATAACACTATACCCTAGGGCACGGAAATCTTCTCAGACACTGGGAAATAAATCTTTTCTATTTTCTATTATAAATCTTCAGAGTACATTTTCCATGTACTAAGATTTTGATATGGAGATTTAAATGTTTTCCTCTTTGCGCTAATCTTAAGCAGTCGGTACTCAAAATAATTGAGTTTGATCTAATTGCCTTTCCAACAGATAATCGGAACTATTAAGGAAGGATTGATTGACGTTTGACTGTATCAGGTCGAACAGGCAAGCTTTAAATTCAATGTTTGTGAGGAAACAACTGATTCGCCTGAATGTGGACCTTCTGGCTTGTTGCTATCACAATGCACCAGTCAAGGTTCTATTGGGCAGAATTGGTTGACAATGGTGAACACCTTATACTCGCTGAACTTGCCTTGCTTTCAACTACTAAGTTTAGTTTGTGTCTAGACTAAACTAAACTAAACTAAATTGAACCAGTGTGTGGAAAGGCAATGCAGATGCTGGTTTATACCAAAGATAGACACAAAGAGCTGAAGTAACTCAGGGGGTCAGGCAGCATCTCTGGAGAAAAAGAATAGGTTGTTTTGAGCCGGAACCTGAATGTCTGAAGAAGGGTTCCGACCCAAAACGTCACCCATCCTTTTTCTGCAGAGATGCTGCCTGACCCACTGTTACTCCAGCAGTTTGTGTCTAAACTAAATCAGTGTTTCCCACATCAGCTTCCTACAATATTCCAATGAATGGTTGCAACCCTTCCTCAGTCCAGTAGCATAGAACATAGATCGGTACAGCACAGGGACAGGCCTTTCAGCCCACAATGTCCATACTGGACATGATGCCATGACCCTGCCTGATTACATCAGAGACTTTTGGATAAGTCGTGGTTATTCCCGAGATACTAAACTTTGTTTAGACCATGTTTGGAGTATTGCGTGCAGTTCTGGTTGCCCCATTACAGGAAGGACGTGGATGCTTTAGAGAGGGTCCAGATTAGAGGATTTTAGCCATAAGGAAAGTTGGACAGAGGAGATTAACTTGGCATCATGTCTAGAATGGACATTGTGGGCTGAAGGGCCTGTTACTGTGCTGTACTGTTTTACGTTCTATGCTACTGGACAGAGGATGGGTTGCAACCCTTCGTTGGAGTAATGCAAGAGGCTGATGTGGGAATATACTGGAAATTATAAGAAGATTGGGCAGGTTTGTAATATGTTTCACCCACGAGTTTACATACTGGGGAAGCATGACAGGAAAAGAGGCCAACAGAGTGAAGAGAACCTAAAGGGGCTGTCGCACTTGGGCGACCTAATCCCCGAGTTCTGGTGAGTTTGCCCTCGATTCATACTCGCAGCATGGTCGACACGAGGTCGTAGGAGGTCTTTGTAACTCTCCTTCATGCACGAGAGTGGTCTCCGCGTACTCGAGGCCTCAGCTAGGTCGCAGCGTTTTTTCAATATGTTAAAAAATGCCCGCGACTAAAAAAAGGTCGCCATGGAAAAAATCAATACTTTTTCTACTCGTAGGTTTAGTCATAGTAGGTCGTAGTAGGTCGGCATGTTAGTCGTAGGTAATCGAGGGTAGTCAAAGGTAGTCGAAGGTAGTCGTAGATCGCCTTCATCATAGCCGAAGGGAGGTTGAAGGAGGTCGTCTTCACTCTCCAATATTCGGTGTCCAATTTTCCCAAAGCTGGTCGTAGCTAGTCGAAGCTGGTCTTCAACATAGTCAAAGGAGGTCGAAGGAGGTCTTCTACATAGTCGAAGGAGGTCTTCAACATGTCATTTTTTCAAACTCTCCTAAACTCTTCTAAACTCGCCAATTAGGTTGCCCAAGTGGGACAGCCCCTTAATGGTTATTTTAGGAAAGGCAATACATAGATGCCGGAAGCATTGCAATTACAAGGCATAGCTAACTGGAATAAAGATAAACCTAGGAGGTTCCAAAGCAAATTGAGGGCAATAAAATTGACCATGAGATAAAAAACATTTTGTTTAACTTATTTAGTTAGTTTAGTTAGTTTTGTATATCGTCACTGTACTGAGGTACAGTGAAATGCTTTATTTTATTGAACTTCATATAGTTTTGTTTATTTACTGTGTTATCTATTGTGTACCATGTTTAAGCCCGTTGTGCTGCTGCAAGTGAGAATTTCATTGCTCCACTTTGGGACATTTGGCAATAAATCATTCTTGACCCTTGGAAAGAGTGTTACTGGTTTAGTTTAGTTTACTTTAGTTTATTGTCACGTGTACCGAGGTACAGTGAAAAGATTTTTTGTTACATACTATCCAGTCAGTGGAAAGATTACATTCGTGCCTTCCACTGTGTACAGACACAGGATAAAGGAAATAGTGCAAGATAAAGTCCAGAAAGGTCTGATTAAAGATAGTGTGACTTTTTGTGTAAACCAGCATCTGCAGTTTTTGTGTAGCAAAGAACTGCAGATGCTAGTTTAAATCGAAGATAGACACAAAATGCTGGAGTAACTCAGCCGGACAGGCAGCATCTCTGGAGAGAGGGAATGGGTGACATATCGGGTCGAGACCCTTCTTCAGACTGATCATCTGCAGTTTATTGCATCCACCAATACATCTGCTTTACATTCAGAATGAGATGCTAATATTTAGTCTTCATTATTGATTAAAAAAATTCAAAAACTAAAATCTTCTCCACGTTCCAGTCATTGGAAAACTCTGGTGCACACTCACCTTTGTTTTCCATGAAATGTTTGAACAATGCAGAATGCAGATTAATTTAGCCATGTGTGTGTTTGTTAATGTGACATTTATCAAAGGTCAATAAGCAACTTTTCTTGATTCCATTATTTTCCTGCTTTGTGAAGGTATATTCAGATTTGCCATTGGAACCTGTTAATTAATGCATGACATTTTGTTTTGCTGTCTCTGGCGGTAATATAGTTTATTTTTCCATTTTGATGATTAGTATTGATTGTGAGATCCATGATATTGAACGATAAATGTCAGAACACATCCATGTCCCTATATCATTTGAAAGATCTTCATTTCTGTTTCTTTCTCGTATTTCTGACACACTTCTCCAACATGTGAACAAAAAAAAAAGAAATTGTACGTTCATTTACGTACATTACCAACTTTCTGGTACATGTTTGTTGAGTACGATGTGCTTTTATTATTTATTATTTTTATTATTTTATTAAATCGTTGAAAACATTAGCAGTGGTGCTGGTTTCCAACGGGCACGGTGACGGACGCACCACACATCTCTATCCTCCATGCAGCTGGCAAGCTCTTCTTTTGTCTCTGCACATGCGTCTTCCATCCTTTGAAGGGCATATATGTTTTGAAGGGCATATATGTTTAGTTTAGTTACAGCCTGAAGACTTACTTTGAAGGGCAAAGTGACTATGAGTTAGTGTGCAGAAAATAAATGCACATAACCAAAGATCAGATATTTATGTCAGCAAATCAATAAACCCTACAAAATATCAAATGTGAAAATTGCATAATTTCACAGAGGCCTGAACACCAAGCTTTTCAATAAAGATTGATCCAAATATAACTGGTTATTGAAACCCTGTATATGTAAAAAATTCTTCACTTATTATTTCTTTGATTGTTCATGAAGGAATCTATTGAAAGTGAAAAGACTTTGTTTGCTTGCTATCTAGTCAAATCATACCATGTTATCATACCATAAATGAGTACAATCAAGCCGCACAAATGTTCAGCAGGTAGGGCGAAGAGAAAAATACCAGGGCGCTGAATATAGTCTTACAGCATTGTAGTGTTGCAGTTACAGAGGAAAAGTTCAATGTCTGCAAGGAGGTAGGTTGGAAGATTGGGACTACATCCAAGCTTATGAGGTGCACTGTTCAGTAGTCTGATAACAGTGGGGAAGAAGCTGATCCTGAGTCAGGTGGTGCACACTTTCAAGCTTTCGTACTTTGTGCCTTACAGGAGAGTGGAGAAGAGAGGTGTGGGGTGAAAATTCCTGAGGCACTGAGAAGTGCAGATGGAGTCAATGGGGGGGGGGGGGGGGGGGGGGGGTGGAGGCTGGTTTGTGTGATGTCTAATCAGCTTTTAGTTCTCAGCTCATTTTTCGGTAGATATAACATTGCAGCTCCCATAAATCGTCAGGCAGGATATGTAAAAGGATGGAAGCCATGGTTCGATGGCGGCAGTCAACTGAAGAAGGGTCCCGAACCAAAACCAACCATTCCCTACACAGATGCCGCCTGACCTGCTGAAATCCTCCAGCACTTTATGTGATAGGAGCAGAATTAGACCATTCGGCCCATCAAGTCTACTCTGCCATTCAATTATGGCTGATCTACCTTCACCTCAATCCCATTCTCCTGCCTTCACCCCATAACCCTAACACCCCTACCAATCAAGAATCTATCTATCTCTGCCTTAAAAATATCCGTTGACAGGACTCGGTGTTTCGGTCAAGGTGCCAGCATCAGCAGTTTCTTGTGTCTCAGTCACAAACTGAGACCTATTTGAGAAGCTTGAGAAGCTTGTTTTCAAGGGAGAGTTAGATTTAGCTCTTAGGGCAAAGGGAATCAAGGGATATGGGGATAAATTGGGGAACTGATTTTGGATGATCGACCATGAGCATATTGAATGGCGGTGCTGGCTCAAAGGACCGAATGGCCTACTCCTGCACCTATTTTCTATTTTCTATCTCGGCCGATATTCCAGAGCAGCTCTGAGGGATTGCTGGTCTCAGTGTGAAAACATCCTTCCATGCCAGTGTTAGCAATGGAACAGAATGCCCAGAGGTAACCGCTATCAGTGACCAATGTGTAGGTTACGTTTAAGTTAAACTCATATGGATATGCAGGGAATGGATGGATTATGTGCAAGCAGATAAGAGTTACTTTAGACCAATGGTTCTTAACCTTTTTGGCACCAGTACGCGCATACGTGAACAAAATACTGTATGTGGTATGTACCTTTGTTAGGTACCTAAACATGGGCTTAACAAATTGATATGTTATTTGTGTCCCCTTCATGACCCCCGGCAAAGCCCCAAACAACCCCCATAGGGGGTCATGAGCCCCAGGTTAAGAACCACTGCTTTAGACTTTTACTTTTAGACTGTGGAGATACAGCGTGGAAACAGGCCCTTCAGCCCACTGAGTCTGTGGCGACCAGCGATCATCCCGTACACTCGCACAATCCAACAAATTAGGGACAACGTATAATGTTACCAAAGCTAATTAACCTACAAACCTGCACGGCTTTGGGGTGTGGGAGGAAACCGGAGCACACGGAGGAAATCCACGTGGTCACAGGAAGAACAAACTCCGCACAGACAGCACCAGTAGTCAGGATCGAACCCGGGCCTTTGGCTCTGTGAGGCAGTAACTCTACTGCTGCGCCACCGTGCCACCCTTGGTCGGCATCCTGTCCAGCACACACATTGTTTAGTTCACTTTAAGGGCCTGTCCCACCATGCGAGTTTACCCAAGAGCTCTCCCGAGTTTTAAAAAAAATCAAACCAGTGGTACTTCATCATGAGTATTTTTTAACTTTTGGAAATTTTTCACACTGTTGAAAAAACTTCACGAGTTTCACGAACTTACCGCATTTCCCGAGTACCTGCCGTTAGCATTACGAACCGCTACGAGACGTCCACGAGCTCCGACGTACCCGCTACGTACATTCTACGTACTTACCACGAGTTTGATTTTTTTTAAACTTGGGAGAGCTCTTGGGTAAACTCGCATCATGGGACAGGCCCTTTAGTTTATTAATCTCACATGAATTGACATACAAAACTTTGCAAAACTTTTAATTGTGTGCAAAAAGACTATGCATAATTACAATCAAGCCGTCAGAATAACAGATATAGGATAAAGAGTGGTGGGCCGAACAGCCTGTTCCTGTGCTGTACTATTCTATATTCTATGTAGGTTTATGTCTATTATTGTCATGTGTACTGAGGTACAGTGAAAAGCTTTGTTTTTACTTGATATCCAAACAGATCAGATACTGTACATAAATACAATCAAATCCAACCTGAGTACAAAAGTTAGAGGAAAGGGGAAGATACAGAGTGCAGAATATGGTTCTCAGCATTGTAGCGCACCAGTTCCAGAGACAAAGTCCAATGTCCGCAATGGGGTAGAGGTGAATCAGACAGTACCCTCGCTTATGGAAGGACCGTTCAGAAGCCTGATGACAGAGGGGAAGAAGCTGTTCCTGACTCTGGTGGTGCGCGCTTTCAAGCTTCTGTGACCTTCCTCCTGACGGGAGAGGGAAAAAGAAGGAATGACCGGGGTGGAAAGCTGTTTGATTATGCTGGCTGATTTTCCGGAGCAACTTGAAGTGTAGATGGAGCCAATGGTGGGAAGTCTGGTCTATGTGATGGTCTGGGCTACATCCACAACTCTTTGAAATTTCCAGCAATCTTGGGCATTGCGGTTCCTAAACCAAGCTGTGATGCAACCTGACAGCAGTTTTCTACTGTGTTCTGTTCAATAACTGTTATTCCATTGCTATTGGGGGGGCTTGCTGCTTGCTGACTATCTGATATATTTCTCTCATTACAACAGCAAGTACCATTTAAAAATACCTCATTAATATTGACGTCCTGCAATGGGTGTCCTGGGGTCAAGACATTAAAGCTCATTTAATTTTTAAATAGGGCTGCAACAAGATCCAAAATAATTGCAACCTTTCCTTCTTTTTTTAAATAGGGCCCAGCATTGTAAAGGACCAAAGCTCATTATACAGACAACTGCTGGATCTTGTGTCAGAATGTGAACTTGCTGTGGTTTATTAAGTAGATGTCTGAATGACAATACTGCTGCTATGAAGGTGCATGGAGAGAACAGTTATACACAAGGTAAGCCAAGAAGAAATGTATGACGAAATGTATTCATTAAAGCAAACGGTTTCATCTAATAACTGTTAACGCTAACATCTAATGGCATGACTCCTCAGCGCAGCGGTGTATCGAGGGATCGTGGGCTCCAAGTCCCCAGCTCCCTGAACACAAGTAGATTGCACACAGTGTGGCATGCTTGCTTCCTGACTGAGCCAGAGACCCAGGTTCGATCCTGACTACGGGTGCTATCTGTACGGAGTTTGTACGTTCGCCCAGTGACTGCGTGGGTTTTCTCTGTGATCTCTGGTCTCAGAATCAGAATCACACTTTATTCGCCAAGTATGTTTTGCAACATACAAGGAATTTCATTGGTCAGGCCAATCAGACAATTAAAAGGAACAGATCACTCAAAAACCTCCAGCTCCATTGATGGTAGGCCGCAGAGCCCGGAGAATGTGATCCGAAAATTGATCACCTCCGGGAAGGTAAGAACCTGAAAAAAAGGTTCCCCCGATCCCCTCCCCCCTCCCCCCACATAAAACAAACCGTAGAACATTAAAACAAACACTTTTACCAAACTAACAAATAACAAAAAGAGTGAAAAGACAAACAGACTGCCGGCAGGGCAGCCATCGCCCCGGCGCCCCTTGTGGTCTTTTATCCCACATTCCAAAGATGTGCAGGTTTGTAGGTTAATTAGCTTCTGAAAATTGTTCGTAGTGTATAGGATAGAACTAGTATATGCGTGATTGCCAGTCGGCATGGGCTTGGTGGGCTGGTGGGCCTGTTTCCACGCTTCATCACTAAACTAAACTAAACTAGAAAGAGGGGTAAAGAGGTTGTATGGTATGCATGCCTTCATTAGTTGGGGCATTGAATGTAAGGGTCAGCAAGTCATATTGCAGGACTTTGGTTAGGTCGCAATGAGAAGATTTTGTGCAGTTCTGGTCGCCACATTACAGGAAGGATGTGGAGGCTTTGGAAAGGGTGCAGAAGAGGTTTACCTGGATGAGGGAGCATTAACAATAGGGAGAGGTTGGGCAAACTGATTTTGTTTTCTTTGGAGTATCGGAGGTTGACGTGAGGCCTGATCGAAGTTCATAAAATGATGAGAGGCGTAGATATGGTAGACATTCAAAACCTATCTCCCAAGGAGGAAATGTCAAAGACCAGAGGGCATAGCTTTAAGGTGAGAGGGGTAAAGTTTAAAGGAGATGTGTGGGGGCAAATTTTTTTACATAGAAAATGGTGGATGTCCAGGACATGCTGCCAGAGGATGGTGGTAGAAGCAGATAAGATTGTGGTATCTCACAGGTTTACAGAAAGCACATGGATATGCGGGGAATGGAGGGATATGGATGACGTGAGGAGAGGAGAGGCAGAGGAGACTAGTTTAACCTGGCATGTACTTTGGGGCGGATGGGCCTGTTCCTGTGCTGTGCTACCTTCTATGCTCTGATGACGTTTTCTTCAGACTGTTGTGGAATTCCTAAATTCTACTGGGCTCATTTAGACCCGTGATATTATTTCTGATTGCACAGTTAAACTGGTCTTGACGATGTCGTCATATATTAAAGCAATGGGCAATATTTACACAAAAACAAATTTACATAATGTTGATTTGTGTCAAATTAACCTTTGATGTGACATTGCTTATTAAGCATTTGTTATCCCCAAATGTATTGCCCCATCTTGAAAAAACGATGGATTTTCATTAATTTATGTGCATCATTTTGTTTTACTTTGAATGTAATCCAACAATCTTGAAAGATTTTCTGAAATGAATCAGAAGCCTCCCATTTCTCAGCCTCTGGCCTTGCCTCTGGCATGGTTACTGTGATAGATTAAGAGATGACAGGTGGTCATCTGAGAGAGAAAGAGAGAGAGCGAGTGAGAGTGAGAGGAGAGAGAGATAGAGAGATAGATAGGGAGATAGGTTACCTGTGTTGGAAGGAACTGCAGATGCTGGTTTAAACCAAAGATAGACACAAAATGCTGGCGCAACACAGTGGAACAGGCAGCATCTCTGGAGGGAAGGAATGGGTGGTATTTTGGGTCGAAACCCTTCTTCAGACTGGATAGGTTACCCAGTAGTTAGCCCACATCCAGTAAAGTTCCTCGTTCACTGCAGTGGCAGTAATTCACTGCAGTGGCAGTAATGTGTTGTGTGTTGGTTAATGTTCATCTGAGACTCTATTTACTTCAGTTCAGTTCTAGTTCTAGTTCTAGTTCTAGTTCCAACTCCAGCTCCGGTTCAGGTTCCGGTTCAGGTTCAGGTTCTAGTTCTGGATCTAGTTTTGTTCTAGTTCTGCATCTAGTTTTGTTCTAGTTCTGCATCTAGTTTTGTTCTAGTTCTGCTTCTAGTTTTGTTCTAGTTCTGGATCTAGTTCTAGTTCTAGTTCTGGATCTAGTTTTAGATCTAGATCTAGTTCTAGTTCTAGTTTAGTTTATTATCACGTGTACTGAGGTACAGTGCAAACTTTTTTGTTGCGTGCCAACCAGTCAGCCGAAAGACCACACATGATTACAGTCATGGCATCCACAATGTACAGATGCAGGATGAAGGGAATGCATAGTATCAACTGATCCTACTGGATAGCACGTAAAACAAAGCTTTTCATTGTACCTCAGTGGTACAATGACAATAATAAACCTAAACCTCAATGTTCATTGTTTATTACCCCCAGAGTGCAGTTGAGTGACGGAATCTGTGGGGAGAATTAAAATTAGATTTATGTAGAATTAGTTGAGATTAGTTTAATTTATTATTGTCACATGTACTGAAGTACAGTTAAAAGGTTTTGGTTCCATTCTATCCAGTCAAAGAACATTTCTCCAGAAGTGCTGCATGTCCCGCTGAGTTACTCCAGCTTTTTGTGTCTATCTTTGGTTTAAACAAGTATCTGAAGTTCCTTCCAACATAAAGAAAAGGCCAGACATGATTGCATTCAAGCCATTCGCAGTGTTTAGATACAGGATGAAGGGTGCATTATTTAGTGCAAGATGTGCATTTAGTGCAATAAAGTCCAATTTAAGATAGCGTGAGAGTTAAATTCTGAATGCAATAATATGCTGAGTTACCTGGAGCCATACAGCTCAAGTCTGTACCAACCAGCAAACACCCAACTTGCACTAAATGAAGAAGGGTTCCATTCCAAATTATCACCTATTCCTTTTCTCCAAAGATGCTGCCTGACCCGCTAAGTATAAACCAGTATTTGCAGATCCATCCTCTCACAGTCTTGTATGATTTATATATAGTTTGTGTACAATCTATGTTTTGTATGTGGTCTGTGTACCTGTGAAACTGCTTCAAGCAAGATTTTCATTGTACCTGAACCTCACCACACATGTGCACATGACAACAGGTTTGACCTGAATTGACCATGGTTTTCCATTCATGTTTAAATCTGTTTTGAAGAAAGTCTTGAATAGTTGAGTGAACAGCCTTTAATGAGCAAACACGGGCAGAAGAAGGGCTCCTGAAAGAGGACTCTGACCTGAAACGTCACCTACTCCTCTTCCTCAGGGATGTTGCCTAACCCGCTGAGTTACTCCAGCACTTTGTGTAAACCAGCATCTGCAGTTCCTTCCTACACCCATTGTTATCGTTGGATCATTTGAAGCGACAATTTCCCGCTCAGTGCATTAAATTTGCAAAAGTCAATGAAACTTTAGTACCTCACAGAACCTCCATCCAATTTCCCTTTTATCACCATGTCTGGAGGGACTATTAGCTCTCCTGGATGTTCTGATGTGTGACATTTATAGTATATTGATTCATGCACTTGCGCTGAATTCTTAAACACTTATTCTGACAATTACCAGTTGAAAGTAAATATTAAGAAGCACATTATACATTGCTGCAAGCAAAATCAGCCCTTTGTTATTTCTCAAAAGGACTCAAAGTTCTGGAGTAACTTAGTGGGTCAGGCAGCAACCCTGGAGAACATAGACAAGTGAAGCTTCAGGTCGGGACCCTTCATCAGAATGACTTTGTTATTTGTCCTCCTCTTTCTTTCTCGCTTTTGTTGAAAGACAGGCTCGAAGCAATGTTTATATGTAACTCAAACTTTTTCCGAGTTTTTGAACACTTTAGGGCACCTGATGTATTGGATCCCCAGGGATACAGAAAGAATTAAGCAGATGGAACCTAGCTGGTTTGTTTATTAAAAATCAGGCTAGCACTCTCCCTGAGTATCAGACTTCTAACCAATTTTCCTTTATGTCTCATGTCTTCTTTTTAGGTTTAGGTTTATTATTGTCACATATAGCAGTGTACAACAAAAAGCTTTTGTTTTGTATGCAACAGTTAAGATAATAACTACTAAGTATATATTTTCTTCAGTCTGAATAAGGGTGTTGACCCGAAACTTCACCCATTCTGAGTTATTTTGTGTCTATCTTATTGTAAACTAGCGTCTGCTGTTCCTTCCTATATATATCTCTATACTATTACTAAAACTCTCATGTTGACCACTTCCGGTGTGCGTTCTTTAAACATTTGCGCAAAAACGGTACCCTATATCGCTAGGAATTTTTCACCACCTTACGCACCGTTCTCCTCCGCTGCAAGCGCACCAAGTTTTGTTCCGATCGGTGGAATATTACAAAGGTTATGTAGGTTTAAAAAATCATGAGATCAGCGGATTGGTCTTCTCGCCAATCAGTCACCATGAAGGTCACGCCCCTTCCGGGCGAGGAGAATAAACCCCCGGAGGAGGGGCTTAGTCCACAAGCCGTGTGGAGTCGGGGGAAGCCGCTGTGTGGAGTCTGGGGAAGCCCTTCCAAACTCCCCCACACCACCCCGCCCAAACCACCGGGGAGAAGAAGGATGACCAGGGTGGGTTTGATTATTTTGGCTGTGGGGAGCTTGGTAGTGTGATAGACTGCATCCATACCTCTCTGTAATTTCTTCTGGACTTCCAGGTTCATGATTGCTGGTTTGTGGGGGATGGGCTCATCAAACATTACACGGGTTCTGGAGCATTTGGTACAAACAAAATAAACAACTGCTTTGAAGTGCTGCATTGCCAAAATGATTGTTGAGGGTGGCAACTGCTTTGAAATGCTGCACTGCAAAAATGGTTGTTGTTGGTGGTGGCAACTGCTTTGAAATGCTGCATTGCTAAAATGGTTGTTGGTGGAAACTTGACAAGTTTCTGTTTGCAATGTATATTGATTTTAGATAAAACGCTACCATTTACAGCTTTGATTTTTGGCCATCTTACTCAGTCCCCCGCTGCTCATCAGGTGCAGAGGATTCTCCCCATCAATGAAAAATAAAAGTGTTATTAGTGTTTAAAAAATGTTGCGAATCTCTCTCCTGTCAATCACGCTATGAAGGCCATGCCTCTTCCAGTTGGAGGGGGGAGGGATTATAAAACCCGGAAGTTTGGGTGTGGCTCAGTCTCTGCAAGATGGGGGAATGAGAGGTCACGACTCTGCACTGTGAATCAACTGAACACACTGAATGTCTACTGAACTGTGAGTGTGATATTTATGTGGTGTTTTTGTGTGGTTTTATAGTGGTTTTATGGTGGTTTCACCCTGCTTGAAATGGTATGAAACTGCATTTGAATGTGGTGGCCTGGCACCCTGCATGAAATGGTATGAAACTGCACTTGAATTTGGTGGCCTTGCGCCATGCTTGAAATGGCATGAAACATCACTAGCATTTAGTGGCCTTGCACCCTGCTTGAAGTGGTCTGAGACTGCACTTAAATTTGGTGGTCTTGCACCCTGCTTGGCGGCATGAAACTTCACTTGAATTTGGTGGCCTTGCACCCTGCTTGAAGTGGTGGGAAACTGCACTTGAATTCGGTGGCCTTGCAGCCTGATTGAAATGGTAGGAAACTGCATTTGAATTTGATTGCCTTGCACCTGCTTGAAGTGGTAAGAAACTGCACTTGAATATGGTGGCCTTGCAGCCTGTTTTAAATGGTAGGAAACTGCATTTGAATTTGATTGCCTTGCACCCTGCTTGAAATGGAATTTCAAGGAATAGCCGTGAGTCAACTGCAAGCCCACCAGCCGTGAGTGAGCTGCCAGCACATCAGGCTTGAGTGACTGAGCTGCGACCCCAAGAATCCATTTGGCCCACAATGTCCAGACAAGCCCTCTGGAAACCAGTCCCTTCAGCCACAAACCCATACTAGCGCTCCTGAACTGGAACAATATTGGAATTGGTGGAAAGGTGGAATATTGCGTTGGGGGACCAGCCCTCCCGTGTGAACATGGGACCCAACGGGTCCCACTTAGTCTAGTATATATATATATATATATATATATATATATACTGAATCTGAAGAAGGGTCTCGACCCGAAACGTCACTCGAAACGTCACTGCCTGTCCTGCTGAATTACTCCAGGATTTTGTGTCTATCTTCTCTTATTACATATATAAACTTTTTTTTCATTTATTATATTGGTTAAAGAGTACCAATGTTATTTGCTGTATTGCTGTAAGTAAGAATGTCACCGTTCTCTTTGGGACATATGACAATAAAACTCCAGGCATTCTTATTACTGCTCTAAATAAGAATTTAATTATTTGTTGTTGGTTGGTACATATGACAATTAAAGACGCTTGACTCTTGAAATCCTATCTTCTCATGAAACCACAGCTCGTAAACCACAGAACCCAGGCTTCATAATTATTGCTACTTGACTTACTTCCTTTCCTGTTTTCTCTTCACTTTTAACTGTGTTCATGACATTCAGCATTCTGCAGCTTCTCAAGTACAAAGAGGTAGTGATGTAACTTTAATTACACAACACATATATTGAAAAGACTTATCATGGTTATTCACTCACCCTTCTTTATCTGTAAATACAATGAGATAAATTGAGCTTCAGATTTAAGCTGCAGATTTAACACCAGAAATGTTTTTGAAAGTAAAGCACCTTCTGTAAAGTGAAGCTGCCGTTTAAATTAACTATTTTTTAAATGGCCCTGTTCACTTAGGCGATAGAGATGATTATTACCGGGTGACTTGTTCCCAAAAGGTAATTTAGTTGGTGATCTGTCAGCAGTACTAATGAGGCTAGGAGAGCAGTAAATGACCAAAGCCCAGGCTTCACATCTAATTGGGAAAGTCACAGTGGTGCAACAGGTAGTGTAGTTTAGTTTAGTTTAGAGATACAGCGTGGAAACAGTCCCTTCAGCCCTCCAAGTCTGCGTTGACCAACGACACCAGGGACAGTTCTACAAAGGCCAGTGAACCTAGAAACCCGCACGGCTTTGGGATGAGGGAGGAGACCAGAGCACTCGGAGAAAACCTACGCGGTCACATGGGTAACATGCAAACTCCACACACAGACAGCACCGGTAGTCAGGATCGAACCCATGTCTCTGACGCTGCAAAGCAGCGGCCCTACGCCTGCGCCACTGTGCCGCACGACACCTCCAAACTCGTGGAACTTGGAGTCAGTACTCACCTCTTCAAATGGATCCTGGACTTCCTGACCAACAGGCCACAATCGGTGAGAGGAGGTGACAAATCATCCTCTGCCATAATCCTGCACACTGGTCCCCTGCAAGGATACGTTCTCAGCTCCCTTCAGTTGTACACCCACAACTGTGCAGCCAAGTATAAATCAAACTCAATTTATTATTTCATAGACAACACTGCTGTGGTGGGCCGGATACCCAATAATGACGAGACAGAGTACAGGGAGGAGATTGAGAACCTCGTAACCTGGTGCCGAGACAACCTTTCCCTGAATGTCAGTAAGGCAAAGGAGATAACGATAGACCAGAAAGCAAAGTGTTACACACACACATACCCGGGTGCATACGCGACAATAATAAACTAAAGTAATGTGAACTAAACTAGCGGCGGCGATGTGGCGCAGCGGTAGAGTTGCTACCTTATGGGCCTGTCCCACTTAGGTGACTCTTTAGGCGAGTGCAGCGGCTCTATGCTTGCCACATGGTCGCCACATGTTCGCTGGTGGTCTCTGGAGAATCTCCTTTATGGTCGCGAGGAGTTCCCGCAACCTGGGAACTAGTCACGGCCTCAGTATGGTCGTCGCAAAATGTTCAACATGTTGAAACATTTTCTGCGACCAGAAATTGGTCGCCATGGAGATAATCGCTAATCCTGTTGTGGTAGGTGCAGTTGTAGTGGGGTCGCCATGTAGTCGTAGGTAGTTTTAGTTCATCGCCTTTGCTGACCCGGCATTTTCATTGGCTCATTTGGGGGAAAAAATGGTATGTAGTAGTTTTCAGAACCAAGCATAACCGACCGGTAATGTTAAATGTCTGCCGAACTTCACAGCTGTGTATCTATGGCTTATTAAAAGTTGTCTGGCTTCTTAAAAGTTGTCTCCACTCCTTCTCATCCCTTCTCCCCCCTTCTACCCCCCTCCCCCCACTTTTAAAGGACTTACTGTACACTGTGCTAGCTGTCTTAATTACAGCACCAACATTCCTGTCCATCGCGGTGTGTGTCTGTATCACCTTGGGTTTGCACCGTGTGAATTTCAGACAGCGCTCCCCCCCCTTACCCTGGCCTCCGCCTTTGCGATGTGTGTGTGTGTGTGTGTGTGTGTGTTCTACTCTGACAGTCGCCATTCCAATTACCGGTTTTTCAGGCGACTGGCGGCATCTTGACAGTGCGCTGAAAAATCACCCAAGTGGGACAGGCCCATTACAGCGCTTGCAGTGCCAGAGGCCTGGGTTTGATCCAGACCACGGGTGCTGTTCATATGGTGTTTGTACGTTCTCCCCGTGACCGCACGGGTTTATATCAGAGATCTTCGGTTTCCTCTCACACTTCAAAGACGTACAAGTTTGTAGGTTAATTGGCTTGGTATAATTGTAAATTGACCCTAGAGTGCGTAGGGTAGTGTTAATGTGTGGGCCTCACTGCTCGGTGCGGACTCGGTGGGCCGAAGGGCCTGTTTCCTCTAAACTAAACTAGAGCTGCTGTGTCACAGCTGCTGCCAGAGACGCAGGTTCGATCCTGACCTCGTGTGCGACCAGCATGTGTGGTTTGAACATTCTGTGCTGTCCAGTTCTATGTTGTTTCATGATTGACCTTGAAGGAGAGCCTATGATGAATTAAGATGCACTCCATCTGCCCCTGAGCTATCTGCTTGAGAATGCCACAGAATAATTGAATGATAAGCTCATCTTCATTTTGGCTGGCAGTTTTCAACGGAGAATTGATTGAGTTGTCACCAAATTTCGCATCCACTGACATACAGCTAGAGGTTTGAACGTCTGTACTGACATATCATAGCACCGTGCTAATATAACCTTAATTGTATTGCCTTTCTGCGCGATTACATATTCATATTTGCCTTTTGCCTCTCGAATCAATGAGCTATTTAAGTGAAAGAATGAAAATAGGATTTACTCAGGTTGGAACGAGTCAATTATTTTCTGCTAAACACATTCTCAGAGCACAGCGCTAATGGAATCAGTGGTACTCCCTCTGAGCTTTGTTATTGTCAATATAAATTGGCAGCAAGAGAGGTGGGTACAGATAACATTTCAAAACTAGAATCGAACACGCTGGTATTGATCACATTATTATGGGTCTGCCTCTAAGCTGTTGAGAAGTTTTCCTACTTATGAACTAGATAGTTTGCACTCCCTGGAACTTAAACTGGTCAAGAGCTGAGACAAGAGTGTTTTATTGTCCAGTGTCCCGAAACGGAACAATGAAATTCTGACTTGCAGCAGCACAACAGGCATGTAAACATGTGTAGGAAGGAACAGCAGATGCTGGTCTAACACCGAACACGGACACAAAATGCTGGAGTAAGTCAGCGGGTCAGACAGCATATCTGGAGAGAAGGAATAGGTGACATTTTGGGTCGAGATCCTTATTAAGACTGAGAGTTGGGGAGAAGTCTGAAAGATGCTATGTTTTGCACCTTTCCATACCTCTAGTTCCCCCTCCCTGAGTCTCAGTCTGATGAAGTGTTTCGACCCGAATCGTCACATATTCCTTATCTCCATGTATGTAAATATGGCACTCTTTAAACACCATAATAAACAACAATAAAAAGTTCAGTACATAAAAAAAACAGACAATTTGATAGTAATGCAAACTTACTCATGGCATCCCAGAATATTAACAGGTATACTTTGCATTTAGGTCCATAAGTCTGTCCAATGAGCATCAGAAAATCTTTACAGGATTGATGCAGCCATGAAATTGTCTAAGATGACTTGCAAGGTCATTAATCTGAAAGACTTTTAGTAAAAGTGCACTTAAAACTAACATTCTCGCCTTTGCCTGATTAATTTGTATTTGGAGAAGACACAAACTGCTGGAGTAACTCAGCGGGTCAGGCAGCATCTCAGGGAAATGTGGATAGATGGCATTTCGGGTCGGGACTGAGCTTGAACCTTTCCTGACTAAATGAATATTTCACAAGAGAAACAAGAACCATCTCTGTTATGAATATTATTTTATACTTATTTTGGCCATTTGTCTCACCACAATGTCGCCATGTTTGGTATCTCCATAGCATATCTTTGATGTTAGCATTGAATATCTTCAACCTCTTGTAGTCACGGCTAAAATAATTGATGTAAAATGGCACTTTCTGTGAATGTTCTGGTGATTTCTTCTCAATGCTGTGTTTTTTTTTATTATCCCACTCATGATATTTGTAATATCTTTGTTTATCTTTTCTATTCCCTTTTTATAGCCTTGAAATTGATTTATCTGCCCAGATGTTTTATATCTGAGCATTTCCCTTCTCTCCAGGGTGAATTATATTAAACACCAGGCTCGATTAAATTGGATTTGGACAATTGGTTATATGATCCCCTCTCTATGGATGAAAAACATTGGAACAGTCTTGCAGTTTCTTTTTGGTATTTTGCTGTCATATTAACATTTTATGTCTTTGTCAAACTTTTCCTTCTTATATTATACTGAAATGTTTTCTCTACCCCACAGCTAGCCACTGTCTCTGCAGATTTCAGTGAGCACTCCAGTTAGTTTTAGTGCATTTATATTATTTCTGTTGGAATTGAAAACATAGCAAGCAAACTTATATGTTAAATGTAGTAATATCTGACTGATAATTGCAACCTCTGGGCATGTTTTAAGCACCTGTGCTCATGTATAGATTTATATGAATAAAATGAAGCTCCATATTCCAATAAAACACCAAATTTAGTCACAGCAGCATCTTTGCCATGGAAAAGAAATTATTAAACTGTTTTCCAGACCACTGCCCTATGCTGCTGAAACTGAAAACTCATCCAATTACAGGAAGCATGCTTAAAGCCCTGTCCCACTGTACGAGTTCATTCAAGAGTTCTTCCCGAGTTTGTCCTGATTCGAACTCGGAGATTTACAGTAATGGCTGCTCATTAGTACTCAGGGCTCTCGTGGACATTTTTCAACATGTTTAAAAACCTTCACAAGTCTTCCCGAGTTTACCTGCCATTAGCGAGTCTTCCTGAGTACCTGCCGTTAGTGTTACGTGCCGCTAAGAGACGTCCCCGAGCTCCGACGTACCCGCTACGTTCATTCTACGTGCTTACCACGAGTTTGATTTTTTTGTAACTCAGGAGAGCACTTGAATGAACTTGTACCGTGGGCTAGGGCCATAAGTTTTGTTTAAGGTATTGTCACATGCACCAAGGTACAGTGTTCTTTGCAACATGAGTATTTGTTACAGTTTTATTTTTTTTAATATGTATCAGATTTGTGAAATTACAGAAAATGTCATCTTTGAATGAAGCAAGTTGGCACACTGGGCCAGTCCCATTTGTACCATCACACTCTAAATCTTTCCTATCCATACATAAAGAGATGTTGGGAGGTCATGTTGCAGTTGTATCAGACCTTGGTGAGGACGCATTTAGAGTATTGTGTTCAGTTCTGGGCATCTAAAATTATACAATTATTGTACAGCATCATTTTTGTCCTTATAACCTAAACCATTAAAATGAAAAAAGAATAGAGAAAGAAAACAAGAAAGAAATAAGAATAGAAGGTGAAAAGATAGATCGAAAAAGAACAAAAGAAAGTCGCCTAAACTACGAAGGTAGTGTGGCAGAAAGATATAGAAAAGAAAAAAGAAAAAGAAAGGTGGAGCTTTACCTAGCCCCTCGGTAAAGGGTGTCCATGTCTTGAGAAATTGATCTGGTTTTTCCGGCAAGACAAGCCTAATGTTTTCCAAATGTACTGTCTCGGACATATCTGTGATCCACATCTTCACTGTAGGGACTGTTGTCTGTTTCCAAAATGTAAGTATTAATTTGTTTATTGTTATCAGGCCATAGTTAAGGAAACGTCTTTGAAATATCATTAGCTCAGAACAGGCCTCTGACATACATAGTGAGATCAATTTTATATCTGCATCCAATTTAGTTTTAAGTATTTTGGAAAAGATATTAAAAATTCCTCTCCAGACGTTTTGTAATTTTGTACTGGAAACAAAAGAATGGGTTATAGTTGCTTCTTTGAGGATACATTTATCACAGATAGGAGAGACATTTGGGAGCATCTTGTTCAATTTAGACTTTGAATAATAAAGTCTATGCAGTATTTTAAATTTTATTAGCGAGTGCCTAACATTGAGAGAGCAGTAATGTATATATAGAAGACTTTCCTCCCAACTATCCTTTGAAATTGTTAAACCCAATTTGTCTTCCCAAGTTCGCCTACTTATTTCCGACGATGGGATATGTAGATTTAAAAGGGTATTTTAGAAGTACGATATTAACTTATTTGAATCCGCCTTTCTGTTCATGCATTCATCTAGTATATCTGGACCCATGGAGTGACAATCTTGCATGTGTATTTTCACGTAGTCTCGTATATGAAGATATCTGAAGTATTGACTACCTTTCAAATGATATTTCAACTGTAATTCTTGAAAAGAGAGGAAGGTCCCGTCTCATAAAGGTCTCCCAGCTTTTCAATTCCCAAGCTTTCCCATTGTACAAATGCCTTGTCGATTGGTAAGAGGAGAGAGAACATTTCTCAATTTAAGAGTTGATTTCAACTGTTTCCAGATTCGTAAAATGCTATGGATTATCAGATTTTTCTCATACATTGATTTCTTCAGATGTGTTGGAGAGAGAAGAATCGTGCCTATATTGAACGGCAAACAATCTTCCCTCTACATTTTTAACCAGTTTACTTGTTGGCAAGTATCGTCCATCCAGTAGATTAAGTTTTTAATATTAGTTGCCCAGTAAAAAAGAAGAAAATTAGGGAGAGCCAATCCACCAATTTCTTTAGGTTTGCATAACTGCCGTTTGTGAATTCTGTGAGTTATATAATCCCAAATAAAGCTTGCAATCACAGTCGAGTTTTTTTTTTAAAGTTTTTAGGGAGGAAAATCAGTATTAATTGAAATAGGTACAGGAGTTGTGGAAGGAAAATCATCTTTATGGCATTTACTCTACCTATAAGGGAAATCGGAAGTGTTCGTATCGGAATACCAAAATTGTATAAGGGCATTTAATTTTGGTGATTAATGGTGGAAAATTTGCTTGAAATAAGGAAGGATATTTTCTAGTCACGTAGACTCTAAAGGGCCTGTCCCACTAGCGCGCGATTAGACGCGACAAGCGCGACCTACCGTGGTCGCTTTAGTCACCCGGCCTCGCGTGACCCTGTCCCACTGTGATCGCCGGAGTCTCGTCGAGTTGTGTGTAGCTGGTGTCGACATCGCGCGTAGTGTCCAAAAACCGACACTGCTCAAAAAATTACGCGCGGCAAAATCCTGTCGCGCAGAATCACGTGTAGAACGTGATTAACGTGATGACGTTTTGACGTTGTGCGTCTTCAGCGTGGCGTTGCGTGATGACGTCACTGCCCGACGTCGTGCAACGCGCATGCTCATGCGCATCGTCACGTGATGAAAAATAACGTCCTTCCTTCGGACGTCGCGCGTGTAATCGCGCGCTAGTGGGACAGGCCCTTCACTCGCACCGGGATCGCCTGACCCCCACGCGACCCCCGCGTCCGAATTTGTTGCGCTTGTCGCGTCTAATCGCGCGCTAGTGGGACAGGCCCTTAAGATATTCAATTTTTTCGGTAGCAATTCTAAAGGGAAATTTTAGGAGGTGTGAAGAGTTTTGAGGTTTTATTGGCATAATTTCACTTTTGTTCCAGTTTATTCTATACCCTGAGAAGGAGCCAAATTGTTCTATGAGATTTAGTATATTTGGGATACTGACTTGGGAGTTGGTAATATATAATAGTACATCGTCTGCATGTAACAAAATCTTATTATTAGTATATTTAGTATTATAGCCATGAATGCTCAGATGTACTCTTATACTTTCAGCTAAGGGTTCTACAGCAAGGGCAAATAACATTGGTGATAATGCACACCCCTGTCTATTGCCCCTGGATAATTGAAATTTAGGTGAGAGAGTTTGATTAGTCAGTATTCTGGTAGTCGGATTGTAATATAACAACTTTATCCATGAAATTAAATTGTCTCCTAGTTGGAATTTTTGCAATACTGTGAAGGGATATTTCCATTTTACTTCGGAGTCACGTGAGTGACTACGTGAAGAAGACCCCGCCTGGCGCTGGAACGGCATTACGTCGTCGCTGTCGGCAACGAAAGAGCTGCAGAGCGCAGCTCCACACAGCGGTAAGGAACCGGCCCGCAGGTAAGAAAGTTTTACAAAATTTTGGGCGAGGTTTCAGAACTCCGTAGCCTGGTGGGTAAACCAGGAGGAGTTAGAGGAAAAAAATAAAATGGAGAAGGCCAAGAAACAGCGGGTAAAACGTGCGTCCCGGGGTGCAGAAGAGTCGGGACAGCAGTTTAGTGCGGAGCCGGTTCCGATACCGGCGGCCGTTGAAACACCCGTTAGTGAGGCTTTGGTTGCTCCACAAATGGAAACTGTAGAGGAAATCCCAGTGCCTCAAAAAAGTAAAAGAAAAGCTGCAGGGCCTGGGTTTTCAGAGGACTCTGATTCTGAAGGTCCAGAAAAGAAGGCCTTATGGCTTAGGATGGACCAAATGGAGAAAATGCTCCAGACTATAATCAACCAAGGGTCTACGAACCCAGAATATTCCCAGGCAGCCCCTGAGGGGGTTCCATATCGTGAATATGGTGCCAATTCGAATTGGGAATTTGAAACCCCAGTGCCTGGGTATGGACTGGAGGAAGTCTCCTTTGAACAAGTTTCAGGAGTACCAGGGCTGTATGAGACAGACCCTGCAAGTGGTGTTTGTGGTCCGGAGGACACACCACAATTCAAATATATGGATCCAGGTGTGCCTGATGTGGCACAAGACTTTGCTATACCTGGAGGAAGCGGTGAGGCCATGGAAGAAAACCTGGCGGCCAATATTAATTATATGGTCTCTCACCCGCTTCAAGAGGCTGTTATGGTTGAGACAGCAGAAATATATAAAACACCGATCAATTGTGCCTCATTGAAGGTACCTACGGTGAATTCAGTTGTTTGGGCGCCTATGTCATCAATTATGCGGGCGCAGGAAATTCGATTTCAAAGAGTCCTCAAGCTGATTTCAGCTGGCATTACTGCATTTGGCAGACAAGTGGAAGGTTGTGGAATGACCAAAGTGCAGAAACATATGTTGGCCTTATTTTGCAACTCATTTTTTGAGATTAATTGCATGAGGAAGATTGCCATTCGACCTCTGTTACATCCAAGATTTGCAGGATTGTGTAAACCAAGCAATGTTCAAACTCCTGGGTTTTTGTTCGGAGAGGATTTGTCTAAACAAATTAAAGAAATGGATGAAGACGCAAAAACTTTTGGTCGTATGAGACCCTTCAACTTTGGCCAGAGATGGTCTGGCTATTCAAGGAAGAGATTTGATTTTGGAGCTGGTACAAGCCGAGGCAGGAGTATGATAAGGAGGAATTTCCAGCCAACACAGCCGAATGTACACCCATTCCTTGGGAAAAGGAGATCATCTCGTCCAGCTGGAGAGGTACATAAACATTATCCCATAAAAAAGGAATGCTGGGATGGGCCACAGATTGGCGGTAGACTCCAAATGTTTTATAAGGAATGGGACAATATTACAGTTGATCATGTGGTATTAGACACTGTACAAGGATCTACCATTGATTTTGTGGAAGGTATGGTTCCATTGGGACAGTATGACCCTAGTCATCCTTTAAAGTTCTCCGAGTTTGAGGTTAATCAAATGGACAAAGAGATTAAGAGTTTGAGTAAAAAAGGTGTTATCGAGAGAACAGGAGAGGATCCGCAACAAATTATATCAAACATTTTCCCCAGACTGAAGAAAGATGGGGGTTGTAGGATCATTTTAGATCTCACTTTTTTGAATACATTTGTCCAGTATAAACATTTTAAAATGGACACTTTCTACACTGCAATGCAGTTGGTATCAACAGGTTGTTATATGGCTACAATAGACTTGAAGGATGCATATTATTCGGTCTCAATTCGTCATGATTTTCGCAGGTATTTAAAGTTTAAATGGATGGGACAGCTGTGGCAATACAAAGCTTTGCCAAATGGATTAAGTTCAGCACCTAGATTGTTCACTAAATTGTTAAAACCAGCACTTGCACTGTTAAGGGCACAAAAACACATCGTTATGGCTTATCTAGATGACATTCTAATTGTCAATGCTAATCAGGAATTAGCTGGGGAATCAGTCTCAGCAACTATTAGCTTGTTGGAGAAGTTGGGGTTTCTGATCCATCCAACAAAGTCTAAGTTACAGCCGTCCCAAACCATTGAATATCTGGGGTTTCTGATTAACTCAGTCACCATGTTGGTAACTTTACCAATGAATAAGGAGTTAGATTTGACAGATGTATGTCAAAAATTGATTAACAAACCTTATCCCTCCATCCGAGAGGTTGCCAAGGGTATTGGTAAATTGGTAGCAGCATTTCCAGCAGTAGAATTTGGTCGGTTACATTACCAGAATCTTCAAAGGGCAAAAACTAAAGCACTAATTCAGCGAGCAGGCCATTTTGATAGGCCAATGCAATTGCCTAAGGAAGCTTTATCGGAATTACAATGGTGGATTGAGAATGTTCCACAAGCTGCTAAAAACATTTTAGTTCATCAGCCAGTCGTGGTATTACAAACTGACGCAAGTTCTCTCGGATGGGGGGCTACGGACAATGAGACCAGCTGTGGAGGCAGATGGGCTGTCCAAGAGGATTTATTGCTCTAAACATATGGTATTAATTATTTGGAGTTACTGGGAGCATTCTATGGCTTAAAAGCTTATTGCTCTTCATTAAAGGATTTACATGTCCAAGTACAAATAGATAATACCACAGCTGTGGCATATATCAATCACATGGGTGGTGTCAGATCAATTCCATGTGATCATCTGGTAAACCAGATATGGCAATGGTGTATTACAAAAAATATTTGGCTTTCAGCTATTTATCTCCCAGGAAGAAACAATGTTGTGGCAGACAAAAGATCACGGATATTTAAAGACAATACAGAATGGATGTTAAATCCACAAATTTTCAAAAATATTGTCAGTCGGTATGGAGTACCGGACATTGATCTGTTTGCATCTAGATTGAATCACCAATTGCCGAAATACGTGTCTTGGGAACACGATCCGGGGGCAGTAGCGGTGGATGCTTTCTCGCTACACTGGGGGGATACGTTCTTTTATGCTTTTCCCCCATTCTGTCTCATTGGGCAATGTCTCAAGAAAATAGCGCAAGACGCTGCCAAAGGCATTTTGGTGGTGCCAAATTGGCCCACACAGTCATGGTTCCCATTGATGCTAGAAATGATTATCGAACCATGTATGGTTATTCCCAGTTGCGACAATCTGTTGACACAACCAGTAACAAAAGAAATTCATCCATTGCATGATCATATGAATTTGTTAATCTGCAGGTTCTGACCAGACCATTGCAAGAGTTTGAACTGTCGGACAGGACCATGGATGTTATAGATGCAGCTTGGAGGACTAGCACTAAAAAACAATATATGTCGTATATAAGAAAATGGGAAGCCTTTTGTACACAGTCAAAGATATCTTATCATTCTGCTAACATTTCAAATGTATTGGAGTTCCTTGCTGGGTTGCACTTTGATGAACATTTGAGTTATAGTGCCATTAATTGTGCTCGGAGTGCATTGTCATCCTATTTAGGACAAATTTCGGATCGAGATTCAGTTGGGTCTCACCCATTAGTATCCCGATTCATGAAAGGTATTTTTAATAAAAATCCTCCCAAGCCCAGATATACAGAAATTTGGGATGTTAGCATTGTTCTCACTTTGCTTAAACAATGGACTCCAATTAATTCAATGTCTTTACAGAACTTAACATTCAAGGTGGTTATGTTAATGGCATTGGTATCAGCTCAAAGAGTACAGACTTTGCAATTGTTAAGGTTGGATTGCATGCATGTGACTTCAGATAACATTGTGTTTTATGTCTATGACTTGATCAAACAAAGCAGACCAGGGAAAACTGGAATGAAGGTAATGTTTAAAGCATATCCTATTGATGAAACGTTGTGTGTAGTTAAGCATTTAACTCAATACATGGAGGTAACCAAAAGTCTCAGAGGTTCTGAGAAAGCGTTATTAATAACACACAAAAAACCACATACAAAAGTTTCAGTTCAAACCATTTCTAGATGGTTAAAACAGGTTTTGGGTCTAGCAGGAATAGACACTGATGTGTTTAAATCTCACTCCACTAGGGCAGCAGCTACGTCCGCGGCGAAGGTACAGGACGTACCACTCAATCAAATTTTAGAGGCCGCAGGGTGGTCTAGAGAAGAAACTTTTTCAAAGTTCTACAATAAACCCGTTGTCACGGTGCCAGGATTTGGACACGCAGTACTGGGTTCCCTTTGAATGCTTGCTTTGTTTATATTATCGATTTATATTATCGATTTATGTTACCATTTGCATCATTTATCAATTGTTGTAATTTTCCCCTGCAATAGAGGGGTTCTTATTTTAAAAAAGTTGTTCTTTTTTATAATTAAAGGACTTATTACATAAAATATAACAATGTGTTAAAATATTTTTACTCACTACTGTTTTGACCAAACAGAGAGTCGTATGAAATGAGTTTACGACATGGAAAACACAGGGCTTTAAAATCTTCACGTAGTCACTCACGTGACTCCGAAGTAAAATAGTGAGATTAAACGAGAACTTACCTGTTCGAAGTTTGATCTTTATTTTATGAGGAGTTACGATGAGGGATTACGTGCCCTCCACTCCCAACCCTCATAATATAAATGATCATCTGGTAGTTCTAGTCTATTTTGAGCCTTACTATTTTACTCCGGCTATTTGGTTCTGTGTTTTTCATGCCGCTGCTTTGAAGTATGCCGTTCCAGCGCCAGGCGGGGTCTTCTTCACGTAATCCCTCATCGTAACTCCTCATAAAATAAAGATCAAACTTCGAACAGGTAAGTTCTCGTTTAATCTCACTATTCTACTTGGTCAAATGCTTTTTCTGTATCTAAGCAAATAATTGATAAGTCTTTGTTTATCGTTCTGTGTGAGTACATTATATTAAACAAGTGTCTCAAGTTATTGAACAAATGTCTCTTGGGTATAAACTCAGTTTGATCAGAGTGTATTGATTTACTAACGTACTTACTTAGTCTTCTTGCCAGGGTTTTAGCTAATATTTTCTGATCTGTATTTAAAAGAGCTATTGCTCTATATAACCCTGGCTCGTCAAGATTTTTATCTTTTTTGGGTATCAGTGTAATAGTTGATTCGGCTAACGTTTGTGGTAACGTCTGTTCTTTAAATGTGTATATATAAAGAGCTTCTAAACGAGGAGAAATTAATTTGTGAATTTTTTTATAAAATTCGTTACTGAACCCATCTGGGCCTGGCATATTCAGTGATTTAATAGTCTCTTCAATGTCTTTTATTGTAATCTGCGCTCCTAATTCTTAATTCCGCCACATTGAGTGACAGAGGATTGCAATTGTCAAGGAAGTTTTTAATCTTTATAGTTTCTACTGAAGTTTTAGGTGTGTATAAATGTTGATAGAATAGTAAGATTAAATGAGAACTTACCTGTTCGAAGTTTGATCTTTATTTTATGAGGAGGTACGATGAGGGATTACGTGAAGAAGCCCCGCCTCGCGCATGCTCGGCATACTTCATAGCAGCGGCGTGAAAATCACAGAACCAATAGCCGAAGTAAGATAGTAAGGCTCACACAAGACTAGAACTACCAGATGATCTTTTAGATTATGAGGGTCGGAAGCGGAGGGCACGTAATCCCTCATCGTAACTCCTCATGAAATAAAGATCAAACTTCGAACAGGTAAGTTCTCGTTTAATTTTACTATTTTACTTCGGAGTCACGTGAGCGACTACGTGAAGATTTTGAAGCTGTGATTTTCATGCCGTAGATTCATTCCATACGACACACTGCTTCAATTGACACAGTAGTGAGTAAATAATATTATTAAACATTGCTTGAATAATGCAATAAGTATTTTAATAATAATAAAAGAAAGAAAAGTAATACCCTTCTATCATAAGGGAAATTACAACAAAAGATATGAATCATTATATAAAAGGAAGCAAATAATCAAACAGAACCCAACACTGCATGTCCAAACTCTGACACTGTGATAACAGGTTTATTGTAAAACTTGGAAAATGTTTCTTCTTTACACCATCCTGCAGCCTCTAAAATTTAGTCGAGCGGCACGTCCTGTGCTATTGCCGCAGACGTGAACGCTGCCCTGGTGGAGTGAGATTTAAACACATCAGTGTTTACTCCAGCTAAATCCAAGCTAAATCCAGCTATTGCTTCTTAGTGCTATCTCTCCAACCTGACATTATAACATTCATGGTCCTATCTGACAGTCCAACCCTTGTAATGATCTGGTCAGAACTTGCAGATTAACAATGTTTATGATCATGCAATGGATGAACTTGTTCTGTCAATGATTGTACAAACAATCCCTGGAGCTGGGAATCGTCATAAATGGTTCAATTATCATTCTAAACATCAATGGGAACCATGGCTGTGTACGCCAGTTTGGAACCACCAAAACACCCGTGGCAGAGTCTTGCTCTATTTTACTAATATATTGCCTAATCATGCAAATGGGGGAAAAGCATAGAACATATTTCCCCAGTGTAGCGAAAATGTATCCAACGCTACAGCTCCTGGATCAGGCTCCCATGACAGGTATTTAGGCAATTGGTGATTTAACCTGGACGCAAATAGATCAATGTCTGGTACACCATACCGATTGACAATTTTTTGGAAATTTTGTGGGTTTATCATCCATTCTGTATTGTCTTTAAACTCCCGTGATCTGTTTTCTGCCACAACATTGTCTTCCCCTGGGATATAGATAGCTGAAGCCAGATATTCCTAGATACACACCAATTCCACATCAGGTTGACCAGATGATCACATGATACTGATCTTACTCCACCCATGTGATTGATATATGCTACATCTGTGGTATTGTCTACTTGTAATTGAACATGCAAGTTCTCCATTGTAGAACAATAAGCTTTTAATCCAAAAATGCCCCCAATAACTCCAAATAATTAATACTATATGTTTGGAGAAGTAAATCCTCTTGGACAGTCCATCTACCACCACAGCTGGTGTTATTGTCCGTAGCCCTCCCCCCCCCCCATTGTTATTCATTGCTGAATAACAATGTTTTTAGTAGCTTGTGCAACATTCCCAATCCACCACTGTAATTCACCCAACGTTTCCGTTGGCAACTGCATGGGTCTGTCAAAATGACCTGCACGTTCTTTTAGTGCTTATGCTTTTGCCCTTTGAAGATTTTGATAATGCAAAGGACCAAACTCAACAGCGGGAATGTTGCTACCATCTTACCAATAATCCTAGCTACTTCTCGGATGGAGGGATGAGGTTTGTCAGCAAGGCAACTATACACATTTGTAATATCCACAACTTTATCTGTTGATAAAGTTACTGACACAGCAACTGAATCAATGACAAATCCCAAGTACTCAATTGTTTGCAACGGCTGTAGCTTAGATTTTGTTGGATGGATCAGAAACCCTAGCCTTTCCAACACGCTTATAGTTGCTGAAACTGAATCTTCAGCTGATTCCTGAGTGGCATTAACCATTAAAATATCATCAAGATAAGTCATGACAATGTGATTTTGAGTCCTTAACAATGCAAGTGCTGGTTTCAATAATTTTGTGAACAGCCTGAAGCTGAACTTAACCCATTAGTTAATGCTTTATATTGCCACAGCTGAACCATCCAATTAAATTTCAAGTACCTAAAATAATGGTGATGAATTGGCACTGAATAATACACATCTTTTAAGTCTATAGTAGCCATGTAACACCCTATGGACAACACCTCCTTTGCAGTGTTGAAGGTTTCCATTTTGAAATGTCTATACTGGACAAATGAATTAAATTTTGTGAGATCCAGAATGACTCTACAACCCCCATCTTTCTTTGTCCTGAGGAAAATATTTGACACAAATTGTTGCGGATGATTCACCGTATTTTCAATTACCCCTTTTTGAAATAAAACATTTTTACTACTTCTTTTACCCGAGAATTTTCAGGTGCAAAAAACACCAAAACCCGATTAGGTTTATCCTGTACAGGTGAATCAACTCCTTCCATAAATTCTAATATAGCACCTGACACAGTATCTAATATAAACCGATCAGATGTTATACAGTACCATTCATCATAAAACAATTACCATCTACCACCAACCAGAAGTCTACAACAGTTCCCTCTGTGATAGAATAAAGTTTTTGTACCTCAGCAAATGACTGTGACTGTCTCCTTCTCCCAATATATGGATTGACATTGGGCTGTGATGGGTGATAATACCTTCTCACCATACCCCTGCCTCTGCTTGTTCCTGCTCCTGATCAACCCCCTTCTCATCCAGCCAGATTGTCTCCTTTCACCAAATGTTAAAAAAATTATGAGGCTGATAGTCTTTGCCTCCTCATCAATATCTTTAATTTGTTTAGGCAGGTTTTCTCCGAATAAATAATCTGGAGTTTGAACATTGCTTGATTTACACAAACCAGCAAATCTTGGGTGCAGGATGGGCCAAATGGCGATTTATCTCATACAATTAATCTCAAATTAAGAGTTACAAAACAATGCCAACATGTCTTTTTGGATTTTGGACATAGCATGCCCTTCCAACTGCCTCCCAAAGCAGTAATGCCAGCTACAATGAGCTTGAGGACCCTCCTGTCCTCGCATTGTTAAAGTCATGGGTGTCCAATAGCTGGCTTTGGCACACTTAGTGATGCATAATTAACAGGTGTTTTATAGAGGTCTGCTGTCTCAATCATGACAGTCTCCTGAAGCTGGTGAGAAACCAAATAATTAATGTTGGCCTCCAGGTTTTCTTCCATGACCTCACCGCTCCCCTCTGGTATAGCAAAGTATTGTGCTATATCTGATACACCTGTAGTTTGACTTTTGTGCTGTGGTGGGTATTCAAGACCAAAAACACCACCTTCAGGGTCAGTCTCCTGCCGCCCTGGTACTCCTGAGACTTGCTCAAAGGAGACTTCTTCCAGACCTAAACAAGGCTCTGGAGGTTCACATTCCCATGTTATAAAGCCACCATATTTGTGATATGGAACCTCCTCAGGGGCTGTCTGGGAATATTCTGGGTCTTTTGACCCTTGGTTAATAATTGTTTGAAGCATTTTCTCCATTTGGTCCATCCTGAGCCACAGGCTCGTTTGCCTGCCCTGCCTGTTCTTCATCAGATTCATCTGATATTGCAGGCCTAGCAGACTTCCTTTTATTTTTCCTTTCCACTGGAGAACCCTCCATGGCCTCTGGCTGTGGAGCGTCTAAAGGCAGAACTACGGCAGTCAACGGCTACCGGTATCGGAACCGGCTCCGTACTAATCTGTGGTCCCGATCTTAACTGTGTTTCCACCCGGGACGCGCGCTTTCCCCGTGCCTATTTTTTCACCGTCCATTTTAAAAAACTTCCCAAACTCCTCCTGGCTATTCCAGCCAGCGTCACGGAGTTTCTACCCAGGAAGTAATTTCAACCCACTTACCTGCGGGCCTGTTACTCACCGCTGGCTGAGCTGGGATCTGCAGCCCGTTCCTTACCGACATGCGTCGACGTAATGCCGAGCATGCGCCTGGCGGGGCTTCTTCACGTAGTCACTCACGTGACTTCGAAGTAAAATTGTAAACATTTATATCTTTTTCTGATCTAATTTTTTGAATGGCGTGATCTTTTCCATTTTTCTCAGCTGACGTGCCAAGAGTTTGTGTGGTTTGTCACCAAATTCAATTTTTTTTTGCTTAATATATTGAAATAACTTAATGACTCTTGCAGAAAGAATTTGATTTAACTTGAATTTTAATACTGCTATCTTATTGTGTTTGTGAATAGAAGGATCGGTAGCATTTTCTAAATCAAGCTGTCTAATCTGTTCCTCTAATTCCGATTGTTCCAACCTGGTTTTTATATTTTGATACACTTGATATGAGATAATAGAACCTCTGATTCTATTCCTTAAAAGATTCCCATAATAGAGGCCGAAATACCAGGTGTGCCATTTGTCTCATAAAATAGTTCCGTCTGTTGCTTCAAATATTCACAGCAACCTGGATCAGTTAATATTTGAGGATTAAATCTCCAGAATGTTTTTTTTATTATGCATTCCTTCTAATTTTAAGGAGAATGTTAATGGACAGTGATTGGAAATAATATTATTATGATATTTGGGATTTAATGTAAAAGGGATTAATTTTGTGTCCACCAGAAAATAATCAATACGTGTATACGTTTTATGAACGGCTGGATAAAAATAATATTCTCTTCCGGATGGATTAGCAATCCTCCATACATCGGTTATGTTTGTGTTTTTTATGTAAGTGTTTAGAAGTTCGCTAGATTTTGATTTTGTATAATATCTCCTTTGCTGTGAGGATTTGTCCAGATATTGGTCCAGTACACAATTTAAGACTCCTCCAATTTATCAGATTTTGCTGGGTGAAGTCGGAGATTATATTAATTATTTTATTAAAAAATTGTGGTTTGTCAAAATTGGGGGCATAGATATTCACCATAGTAAGTGGAGTTGAATATAACTCCCTGGATACTATAATGTACCTACCCTCCTTATCGGCTATGGTGGTTTTGTGTTTGAATGGTATGCCTTTATGATTGCAGTACCTCTAGCTTTAGAAAGGAAAGTAGAATTATATAATTGACAATCCAGTTAGCTTTCAGCCTGTTATGAGCTCCATCCTTGAGATGCGTCTCCTGTAAAAATATTATATCAGCATCTATAGATTTTAGATGGGCTAAGACCATCTAAGGATTTAGAGAGGATTTACAAGGATGTTGCCAGGACTCGAGGGTCTGAGCTGTAGGGAGAGGTTGAGAAGCATGGGACACTATTCCTTGGAGCGCAGGAGGATGAAGGGTGATCTTATAGACCTAAAAGATTTTTGTTGTGTGCTATCCAATCAGCAGAAAGACAATACATGATTACAATCAAGCCGTCCACAGTGTACAGATATAGGATAAAGGGAATAACGTTTAGTGCACGATAAAGTCCAGTAAAGTCCAATTAAAGATCATGTGTCTTTTTTTTGTAAATCAGCATCTGCAGTTGCTTGTATCCACCAATACATCTGCTTTGTGTTCAGAATGAGATGGTAATATTTGGTCTTCACTATGAATTAAAAAAATGCAAAACTAAAATCTTCTTTGTCCTTAAAAATCCATCCACAGTGTGCAGATAAAGAGGAAGGGAAAAGTAAGAAATTTTGCTGTTGGAGTATAGGTTTAAAAGAGTGGAGGGATTGTGATGAGTGATTGCAGGTGCACGTCTGGGACCAGCATGCAGTGAGTGGGTGCCATCTTGTTTGTAGGCCCAACTGTAAACCTATTGCATTAGTCTAGAGATTAGAGGTTTATTAGTTAAAAATATGAGGCAATTATAACCCAAAAACAAATGTCGAGGCCTTAGAAAGTCCCTGATTAGATTCCCTCATTGCCCGCACTCCTATTTCTCTTATTCAATATTTACTGCTACTTAATGATATCAGGCTCGTTTTAACATGTTTTTTTCTGTTCAAGACTATCACAGCCCTGGCAGAAGAATGTAGCTGGCAGCTGTAACTTAGGCAGACCCATGGACTTTTCAGCCATGTGTAAGAAAGAATTGCAGATGCTGGTTTAAATCGAAGGTAGACGCAAAATGCTGGAGTAACTTAGCGGGATTGGTAGCATCTCTGGAGCGATCATCTCTCCAGAGATGCTGCTTGTCCCGCTGAATTACTCCAGCATTTTGCATCTACCTTTGACTTTTCAGTCATGTTCTCCGATTGCAATTGTGGTGACGTGCTGGATGCTGCAGTCAGTGAGAGGCTGTTATTCCCAGTGAGGACTGTGCTTGTGTCTGGAATTAATTGCTACCAGTGCTATCTTTCACTGGAGGCACCAAAGGATTTTATGGTTGTTGTAAGCAACAGTCACAAGTAAAATATGTGTTTAATGTATCTGTTATCATAAGGTCATAAGGAATAGGAGTAGAATTAAGCCATTCGGCCCTTCAGGTCTACTCCGCCATTCAAGCAGGCTCGTTAGACGGTGCAATCGGGGTCCCGCTGAAGGTTCATCGGTCAGTAGGATCGATAACCCCCCCAAAGGCTCATCGGGGCCCAGCCGAAGGATTGTCAGATGGCGTATGGGGGAGGGAGCTGTATATGAAGTTGCATATGTGACACAAAACTATTGAACTATATCACCTTGTGATCCACTACCTACACACTAACGGCAACTTACAGAGAGCCAAATAAACCTATAACCCCGCACATCTTTGGGCTGTGGGAGGAAACAGGAGCACCCGGAGAAAACTCATGCGGTCACAGGGAGAATGAGCAAACTCCATACAGACAGCACCCGAAGTCAGGATCGAACCCAGGTCCCTGCCGCTGTGAGACAGGGGCTCTGCCCGCTGTGCCACTGTACCACCTAGGATTAGATTCATCTGCTGCTGATGAGAAGGTGCCTGATAGATGCAAAGCTCAGGAAGATCTTATCTTCTGCTTGGCCCAGAGCTGCTGGATTATCGTCTGGATGGAAGCGAATCTAGGTCTTCCTCATAACTATCGTCAAATACAGAAACAGAAACTCGCAGGGAACTCAAGCAGGGGGTCGTGCGTGGCTGACACTCCTGGGAGGCCGTGGCCCTTGCCTGACCGAACGGGAGAGCCGTGGAACATGTTGTGAGATATTAAAAATCACAAACGCTGTTTGAGGCAAAGTCAGCAAAGAAGCTTTTATTAAGATAATATTCTGCAGAATAGGTGCCTCTGCTTTGCTGTCCCCTAGAGGCACACCAAAGGCAGGAAAGTAAAGCCCCTTTATACACACAATTCTGCTGGCTTAACCTCCCCTTATGGCTCTTCCCAATCAGAGCACTGAGGTGCACAGTCTATAGGTACATCCCCCAGTACCTCCCACATCATACATCGCATGTTTATGGTAATGAGCAGTTTCTTGACCGGGGCGTGTAAGTAATATTCATTTATTTCATTAAGCATGCTCAGTTGCTATTGACCTGGCCTAGTTTCTTGTATTTTAATTGAAAAGCTAGCATCTGGTGATTATGGCCGCATCCCCCCATCTCTGTCTGCCACTATACCCTGCTATCAGTGGTGCTCAAGGACGATGCTGGTTACCTCATTCACGACAATGTTAGAATCCTCGCCCGGACCTTCCCAACAGTGGGGGTTTAATCACTCTATTTCTCACAATGGCCTGCAGGAGGATGCTGCGAGCCAGATCCTGCTCGTTGGACCCTGCGGGATGTCGGCCTGATCAGGGAGGCCACCGAGCTGATCCCTGCTCATCCGTTGTCAGAGGTAATGGGGAGAAGGCAGGAGTTTCTTAACCTCCAGAATGGGGTTAGGATGGAGAGATAGATTAGCCATGGTTGAATAGACTTATAGGCGGAGTAGACTTGATGGGCTGAATGATCTAATTCTGCTCCAATCACTTATGGTCTTTTGATCTAAAGCAGCGGCTGGAGCCGCAACAGCCTGGGACTTGCCTGGAATTAAGAATTGCCGCTCATAAGAACTAGAGCATGATGACAAAGCATGGTGCCTCTTGCAAGCGGGCTCAGTGGACTATTTCTGTACACTTGTTATCGGGGATCGGGACGATGGCAGTATTCTACTGCACTGTTTGTAAGATAAACAATTTCACCGTGTTAGCAAGAGTGACAGTAAAAGCACCATTGAGCCATTGGACACTGAGAGATGAGAGAGATGAGTGAGATACATGTGAGTAGTCACAGTGAGATGCTTTGTTTTGCATACACCGGTATACGAAGATTCGCCACCTGAAGGGCGCTAACCAAGTACCCCTTTTTTTTGCCCCAAGATCTCAGCGCCTCCCCCTCATGCCGGGTCCCCCCCCTTTGTCCTCGTCAGTCCGCCTATGTGACCTCGGGACTCCGGACTCCGACCCTGGGGCTCTACCATCGGGACTCTGACCGCCGGGCATCAGACCCGCTCCAATGCTGCTCCGTTCCAGAATAGTTGGGCATATCCCTGGAGTCGGATGATTGTCAAGAGGATGGTTGTCAAGAAGACTGTGGGATCTTGATCAGTTGGGCTAGTGAGTCAGGGAATGGCAAAATGGAGTTTAATTCAGATAAGTGTGAGATGTTGTATGTTTGGAGGTCAAACCAGGGCAGGATCTTCACAGTGAACAGTAGAGCCCTGGGAAGTGTTGTGGAGCAGAGGGATCTAGGAATACAGTTACAGAGATCCCGGGAAGAGATGGGGCATGTAGATAGAGTGGTCTTCTTCTTTCGTGTCCTTATCCTATACAGTGGCTCGCCACTGCTGTACACATCGTTGTGCTATTGGAGTGTTCAGTGCAAGGTCTGCAGTAGTACATGGATTATCCAGCAATGGCCATTGCAGTAGGTGTTGCATTGTCTGGATCTGTGTGCCACAGTCACAGGTTGTTGTACCCTCGATGTAGCCCCATTGGTGGATTGTCACCCTTGACCGCCCTGACCCCAGTTCGCAGTCGGTTGAGACATCTCCAGTTCAGCCAGTGGTCATCAGCACCTGGTGGTAAGCACTCTGTTGCTGATATGCCCATCTTGGTGGAAATAGGGACAGTGGCGAGTCTGTTCTTCCACATCTGGAGGCAAGCTTCAGTTGGTGTTGTTTCCAATGGGATGACGCTGGTTAGGAAGCTCTTACGGGATTTTAACCGCCTGGGAGGGGGCACATGGTTATGCAATGGGTGTCTATCGTCTGTCAGTTGTTTCAGACGCCCTGTCCTACTTGCAAAAAGCTCTCCTGGTGTCTGGGGGAGCGATGCGAGCCAGAAGGTAGATGTTGTTTATGTCCGTAGATCTGAGGCAACCGGTGATGCGACAGCAGCTGGCATTCAAGGATGAGTCGATCTTGTTTGCATGTGTAGATCTCTCCCAAGCAGGGCAGGCGTATGTATTCTGCAGCAGTGAAGCAGAGTGCTAAGGCGTACTGTTGTTGCGTTGGCACCTCATTTAGTGGTGGTCAGTTTGTTCAATATGTTGTTGCGGATGCCCACCTTTGCTTTAGTTTTTTCCACATGTGCCTTGAATGTTAAGCGGCAATCGAGTATGACTCCAAGGTGGACTGGGCTTGGGCAATGTTTTAGTGGGAGTCCAGACCATGTGACGTGTAGTTGATGGTTTGCCTCTTGGTTCCTCAGGTGGAATGCACGTAACTGTGTTTTTGGATGGGTTGGCACACAGCTGGTTTTCCTCATAGTATGAAGATGAGGTTAGCCTCTTGGTTCCTCAGGTGGAATGCACGTAACTGTGTTTTGGATGGGTTGGCACAGCTGGTTTTCCTCATAGTAAGAAGATGAACCGGTGAGTGCCTCTGTCAGCGTTGTCTTAACATCTTGGAACTATGTACCCTGTGTTGTTATTCAGAAATCATCAGCATAGATGAATCACTTAATTACCAAGTCAGTTGAGTGGTAAAAAAGGCTTTTAGCCCGCTGACCTTCATCGGTCAGGGAATCGAGTATAAAAGTTTTATATGACACTATATAAGACATTGGTGAGGCTACACCTGGAATTTTGGTCACTCTACTACAGAAAATACACCATAAAGCTGGAAAGGATGCAGAGCAGATTCACAAGGATGGTGTAAGGATTTGAGGGCCTAACCTAAAGGGAAAGGTTGGGCAGGCTAGGACTTCATTCCTTGGAGTGCAGGAGGATGAGGGGTGACCTTATGAGGGTGTCTAAAGCCATTGAATATTTTGAATTATTTCTTTTTTGGTGCTTTTCTCTTTTTTTTTTCATTTCAATGCAGGTACTATCACAATGTTTAAGAAACATTTGGGCAGGTACATGGACAGGATAGGTTTAGAGGGATGTGGGCCAAAAGCTGGCAGGTGGAACCTGTGTAGATGGGGCATGTTGGTCGGCGTGGGCAAGTTGAGGCGAAGGGCCTGAGCCCACACTGTGTCACTCTACGGAGCTCTATGACAATAATAATTTTCACTTCATTTAAAGTCTAAATTTTAAATGATTTTTAAACGTCCTTTAATTCGGGGACTACTCTTACCAGTGTTGTTCCTTTGTTCAGCTGAAGCAGATCGGAACTCAAAATGAAGCTTGCAGTTAGAACATGGTGAATCTGCGATTAGTCATTTTAAAGAGGATTGTCTTTCTTGATACAAGACCTGCGATAGTTCATCATCACAGGTTCAGTTGAAAATGGATTGCCTGGCATTGCTGTACTTGGTGAAAGAGGTTTAAGTGACTGTCAGCTGGCGAACAATACATTAGTTATAGATTCCCTCGCTTGGGACGTACCTCTGGCATGTTATAATCTTGCAACGTGATTGCCAGACATACGATTAATTTCCCTGGGACTTGTGCAATTTAGTTCTTCCTTTTCCTGCTGTGATTTGACTGTATTACATAATCGCTTTGTACTTCATCTGCAATGTATTTGCACTGTCGCAGTTCTCTTAATTGAATTTACCTCTGCAGCAAAGTGCAAATTCAGCCATGGTGGGAAGTCAAGATAATTAGTATTTCTTCACTGTCGTAAAGGATGAATTCAACATTAGAGTTATTTTATTTCTGTTTCAAGTTGAAACCAAGCCTCACGGAGTAAATCATGTTTGGCAGGGATGTGCAGCACACTTGCGGGAATGGAGTTGTAGAGGAATTTCATCCCATCGGTTTGGGTTTAGGTTAGAAACAAGGAACTGCAGATGCTGGTTAATACACAATAGGACACAAAGTGCTGGAGCAACTCAATGGATCAGGCAGCATCCCTGGAGAACATGGAGAGGTGACGTTACGGGTCGAGACACTTCTTCAGAAATGTCACTTATCCAGGTTGCAGTCTGAAGACGAGTCTCAAACCAAAACGTCACCTATCCATGTTCTCCACAGATACTGCCTGAGCAGCTGAGTCACTCCAGAGCTTTGTGTCCTTTTAAGTTTTGATTTATGATTGTCATGTGTACCGAGGTACAGTGAAAAGCTTTGTTCTGCTTGCTGTCCAAGCACTGTATCGCCCATGGACACATTTTGCAGTGGCATCAAAATCATAGCAAACCGGTGCTTTCAAAGGCACCTCCCTTCTGACAGAATAGCAGACATGCATTTTTCAGTTTCAAATAATTCCTTCAAGGCAGAACAACTACTCAGCTCTTCCATGTACATGACGTCTGCTGATGGATGAAGACCGATGTTTTGAAGCTGTTCCGACCCTAGTAATTTCAGGGTTATCTTTATATCACCAGATGCCTTTCATTTTTCATCGGATTATTAAAGCAAGCTTGTACCTTGAGGGTTTTGCAGCAGTTCTGATATTAACAAGATCTTTTAATGCTAGTTTGTAGTGCATCATCTGTGGACACTTGGACCAATGCTCATAGGGCAATTGGAGATGATTTAATGGTTAAGGATAAGATTTTGGAAGATTAGATTAAGATGAGTGTGGTTCAAATCTAAATCAAAAAGACAGATTGTTTAATGGAGAGGAAAATCAGCAGTGAATAAATTTCCTTTCAAACTTGTTCAGACTTTTATCTGCTCCACCTCTCAAGAGTTCATAAGGTCGTAAGTGATACCGGAATTATGCCATTTGGCCCATCAAGTCTACACTGCCATTCAATCATGGCTGATCTATCTTTCCCTCCTAACCCCGATCTCCTGCCTTCTCCCCATTTTTTCAGAAAGGAGGGAGAGAGAAAGCAGGGAAAGCAGTGGATCGGTCAAAGCCAGCATGGATTTATGATGGGGAAATCATGCTTGACTGATCTTCTGGAATTTTTTGAGGATGTAACAAGTAGAGTGGATAATGGGGCTGTCCCACTGTACGAGCTAATTCAAGAGCTCTCCCGAGTTTAAAAAAAATCAAACTCGTGGTAAGCACCTAGAATGTACGTTGCGGGTACGTCGGAGCTCGGGACGTCTCTTAGTGGCTCATAATGCTAACGGCAGGTACTCGGGAAACGTGGTAAGCTCGGGAAGACTCGTGAAGATTTTTCAACATGTTGAAAAATGTCCACGAGAGCCCCGAGTACCTACGAACAGCTATTACCGTAATTCTCCAAGTTCGAATCCGGGGAAACTCGGGAGAACTCTTGAATTAGCTCGTACAGTGGGACAGCCCAATAAGGGAGAGCCAGTGGATGTGGCGTATCTGGACTTTCAGAAAGCCTTTGACAAGGTCCCAAGAGATTAGTGTGCACAATTAGAGCACATGGTATTGGGGGAGGATATTGACATAGATAGAGAACTGGTTGGCAAACAGGAAGCATAGAGTAGGAATTAACAGGTCCTTTTCAGAATGGCAGGCAGTGACTAGTGGGGTGCTGCAAGGCTCAGTGCTGGGACCCCAGTTATTTACAATATATATTAACGATTTAGACAAAGTAATTAAATATAACATCACCAAGTTTGCGGATGACACAAAGCTGGATGGCGGTGTGAGCTGCGAGGAGGATGCTATGAGGCTGCAGGGTGACTTGGATAGGTTGGATCAGTGGGCAGATGCATGGCACATGGTATAATGTGGATAAATTTGAGATCCACTTTAGTGGCAATAACAAGAAGGCAGATTATTAACTGAATGGTGTCAGATTAGGAAAAGGGGAGGTGCAATGAGATCTAGATGTCCTTGTACATCAGCCACTGAAAGTAAGCATGTAGGTGCAGCAGGCAGTGAAGAAAGCTAATGGTATGTTGGCCTTCAAAGCAAGATGGTTTGAGCATAGGAGCAAGGAGGTCCTACTGCAGTTGTACTGATGCAGGAAAAATGTTCCCGATATTGGGGGAGTCTAGAGCCAGGGGTCACAGTTTATGAATAAAGGGTAGGCCATTTAGACCATTTTCTGCCAGAGAGTTGTGAATCTGTGCCACAGAAGGCTGTGGAGGCCAATTTACTGGATGTTTTCAAGAGAGAGTTAGATATAGCTCTTAGGGCTAACGGAATCAAGGGATATGGGAAGAAAGCAGGAACGGGGTACTGATTCTGGATGATCAGCCCTGATCATATTGAATGGCGGTGCTGGCTCAAAGGGCCGAACGGCCTACTCCTGCACCTATTGTCTTTGTTTCTATGTTTCTCTAACCCCTGACACCTTCTATGAACTTTAGAGTAGAAACAAGGAGCTGCAGATGCTGGTTTACACAAAAGGACACAGAGTGCCGGAGTAACTCAAGGTCAGGCAGCATCTCTGGAGAACACGGATAGATGATGCTTCAGGCCGGGACCCATTTTCAGACCGGGAGCAAAAACCTTAATCTTGTCCACATCATCCGCGTGAATCCTGTACAAATAGCCCACTTCAACAATTGAATGACTTTGTTGAGGTCACTAACAAATTGAAACCGAAAAGGTTCATCCCGGAGTCCAGGTGGGAGGGGCAAGGTTTAGAGGACGTGTGTGAAGCAAGTTTTTTTTACGCAGAGGGTGGTGGGTGCCAGGATCATGTTGGTGTGGGTATTGGCAGAGGCTGATACACCAATGGCATGCAAGTCACTTTCAGATGAGCACATGTCAGGCACATGCCGTGAGTAATTACTCAGGGTAGGCACTCAGTCGGATTAAAAAATAAATAAACCGCGCATGCGCAGATTGTTCTCTCCGTAAAAATAAAAAATAAAAATAAAAACAGTGACAATTCAATTTGCCCAAGGCTTCCTAGTCTCCTTTATTCTGAATTACTGAATGGGTGGGGGTGAAGGGTGATGGCAGATGGCAGATGGAGAGATAGGGGGAAAAACGGGAGCACACAGGGAAAAGTTGAATCAGTTGTCATCTTATTGAATGACAACACTTGTTCAAGTGCCCAATTGGGGGGACAGTTCCTTTCACAGCGTGTGGAGAGTCTGTGCCAGGGGTAAAGTTGCGGGGAGAGCAGGACTGTTGAGAATGAGGGGGTCGGGGATAATGCTAGTAACTCACTCACTTACCGCTGCTGCGGTGCTGCAGGCGTGGAGCCACCACATTGTATCCGGGGATAGAAGCAGCTCGGGTAGCTGTGAGCGGCCACCGGGACCCGACAGTCAAACTGTCCGCCACTTCAACGCCTTCTGCCAGCCCGCTCACTTCTGGCAGTGCTCTCCATCTGAACAACTCTCACCTGCCGCTCGCTCATGTCAGCGGCTTCCTGCAAATCCTTAAATTCCCACAGCCGAGTAACCTCAATCGCGCTGTGGGAATTTAAGGATTTGCGGGACACGAGTGAGGCCAGCGAGCGGTACGACAGAGGTTTTGCACGCCTCCATGCCCCGACCCCCTCCTTCACAACATTCGTGCCCTCCTCGCAACTTTACCCCGGGCCAGACTCCCCAAATGCTATGAAAGGAACTCTCCCCCCACCCCCACACCCTGGGATATACGGTATTTAAAAACATAAACACGAAATGTACTTACCACATTATCAGTACATGAGCTCCATTCTTCTCTCCCTGTTTCCTAAGATACACTGAAAATAATGCCAATCCATATTTGAAAACCCCGCCAAGAAACTAGCGCTGCACATGCGCAGTAGGCTGCTGCACATGCACTGTCTACAAAGGCAGAATTTCAGCTGCATCCAGCCCCGGTTGAAACTGACGGCTTCAGGCAGCGCTGACGGCACGTGGGCTGCACAGAGCTTCAAAGCTTACAAGTGCTGTGGATGAAAGGCACGGAGAATTATGCCTACCTAAGAGATCAATCTCTTAAACAGGCATAATCCTCCCATGCCTTTATTATTTATATTTAGTAATTACTATGTTATAATTTTAGTCAGGGTAGGCAGTGCCTACCTTGCCTACCCTGACAGCACATGCCTGGCACATGGATATGTAGGGAATAGAAAGATATGGATCACGTGCAGGCAGAGGAGATTAGTTCAACTTGCCATTATGTTGGCATTCCCTTATCGTGTACCTGTACACTGTAAATGGCTCATAGAATCATAGAATCATAGAAAATAGGTGCAGGAGTAGTTAATTCTATAAGATTCGTCAGACATGATTTACCTTTCATAAATCCATGCTGAAATCCAATGATTTCACCACTTTCCAAATGTGCTGCTATCCCATCTTTAATAACTGACTCTAGCATTTTCCCCACTACCGATGTTAGACTAACTGGTCTGTAATTCCCCGTTTTCTCTCTCCCTCCCTTCTTAAAGAAGTGGGGTTACATTAGCTACCCTCCAATCCTCAGGAACTACTCCAGAATCTAAAGAGTTTTGAGAAATTATCACTAATGCATCCACTATTTCTGGGGCTACTTACTTAAGTACTCTGGGATGCAGCCTATCTGGCCCTGGGGATTTATCGGCCTTTAATCCATTCAATTTACCTAACACCGCCTCCCGGCTACCCTGGATTTCACTCAGTTCCTCCATCTCATTTGACCCCCGCTCCCCTGCTATTTCCGGCAGATTATTTATGTCTTCCTTAGTGAGGACAGAACCAAAGTAGTTATTCAATTGGTCTGCCATGTCCTTGTTCCCCATGATCAATTCACCAGTTTCTGACTGCAAGGGACCTACATTTGTTTTAACTAACCTTTTTCTCTTCACATATCTATAAAAACTTTTGCAGTCCGTTTTTATGTTCCCTGCCAGTTTTCTTTCATAATCTATTTACCCTTTCCTAATTAAGCACTTCGTCCTCCTCTGCTGGACTCCCAGTCCTCTGGTAGGCTGATTTTTCTGGCTAATTTGTATGCTTCATCGTTAGTTTTGATACTATCCCTGATTTCCCTTGTTATCCACGGATGCACTACCTTCCCCGATTTATTCTTTTGCCAAACTGGGATGAACAATTGTTGTAGTTCATCCTTGCAGTCTTTAAATGCCTTCCATTGCATATCCATCGTCAACCCTTTAAGAAACACTTGCCAGTCTACCTTGGCCAATTCATGTCTCATACCCTCAAAGTTACCTTTCTTTAAGTTCAGAACCCTTGTTTCTGAATTAACAATGTCACTCTCCATCCTAATGAAGAACTCAACCATATTATGGTCACTCTTGCCCAAGGGGCCACGCACAACAAGACTGCTAACTAACCCTTCCTCATTACTCAGTACCCTGTCTAGAATAGCCTGCTCTTTCGTTGGTTCCTCTACATGTTGGTTTAGAAAACTATCCCGCATACATTCCAAGAAATCCTCTTCCTCAGCACCCCTGCCAATTTGATTCACCCAATCTATATGTAGATTGAAGTCACCCATTATAATTGTTTTCCACTTGTTGCATGCATTTCTAATTTCATGTTTGATGCCATCCCCAACTCCACTACTACTGTTAGGTGGCCTGTACACAACTCCCACTAGCATTTTATGACTCTTAGTGTTTCGCAGCTCTACCCATATCGATTCCACATCCTCCAAGTTAATGTCCTTCCTTTCTATTGCTTAAATATCCTCTCTAACCAGCAACGCTACTCCACCTCCTTTTCCTTTCTGTCTATCCCTCCTGAATATTGAATATCCCTGGATGTTCAGCTCCCATTCTTGGTCACCCTGGAGCCATGTCTCCTTGATCTCAACTATATCATATTTATTAATAACTATCTGCAGATTCAACTCATCCACCTTATTACGAATGCTCCTTGCAATGAGACACAAAGCCTTCAGGCTTGTTTTTACAACACTCTTACCCCTTAAATAATTATGTTGAAAAGTGGCCCTTTTTGATTTTTGCCTTGGATTTTTCTGCCTGCCACTTTTACTTTCAACTTTGCTACCTATTGCTTCTACCCTCATTTTACATTCTTCTGTCTCTCTGCTCATGCTTCCATCCCCCTGCCACATTAGTTTAAATCCTCCCTGACAGCACCAGCAAACCTCCCCCAAGGACATTGGTTCCCTTCAAGCCCAGATGCAGACCGTCCTGTTTGTACTGGTCCCACCTCCCCCTGAACTGGTTCCATGCCCGAGAAATTTGAATCCCTCCCCCTTGCACCATTTTTCAAGCTACGTATTCATCTGCAATATCCTCCTATTTCTACTCTGACTAGCACGTGGCACTGGTAGGAGTCCAGAGATTATTATCTTTGAGGTCCTACTTTTAAGTTTATCTCCCAGCTCCCTAAATTCGCCTTGTAGGACCTCATCCTGTTTTTTATCTATATCGTTGGTGCCAATGTGCACCACGACAGCTGGCTGTTCACCTTCCCCCTCCAGAATGTTCTGCAGCCGTTCAGTGACATCCCTGACCCTTGCACCAGGGAGGCAACATGGATGGAACTCGGGCCGCGGATTCTGGAAGGTGGTAACGTTACCGCTGCACCACTGTGCCGCCCCTGCACTGAGCATCTTTGATTGACCACCATGGTGCCTTTTATCCTCTAGATTTATCAGTATTTACAGCACTGTATGAAACACTTTATGGATGAAATTATACAATAATTTTCACGTTTCTGCCAGATATCGGATGCACAGGCTTCACTGGGTTTAATTAAGCAATAGAAATTCAGAGAGAGTTCCTCTAGGATGTTCACCAAAAACATTCATTTAAATGTTAGGCATAAATTCTCTTTTTTGCTGTCTGGCCAGCTGAATAATTCAGCAACCATATGGCCAGAGAATTATGAATTAGAGTGATGATTATGCGAGAGATCCAGCTGTCTAAAAAACATTGATACAGCAACAATCTTTCACAAAATATTTGCATTTTAAGTTCTGTTAACATCCTTTACGAGGATGTTGCCAGGACTCGAGGGCCTGAGCTACTGGGAGAGGTTAGGTGGAATAGGATTTTATTCCTTGGAGCGCAGGGGGCTGAGGGGTGATCTAAAGGAAGTGTACAAAAAAGGGAATAGATAGGGTGAGTGCAAAGAGTGTTTTACCCAGAGTAGGGGAATCGAGAACCAGAGGTGAGAGGGAAAAGATTTTTCAGGAACCTGAGGGGCAACCTTTTCACAGAGAGGGTGGTGGGAGTATGAAACGAGCTACCAGAGGAGGTAGTTGAGGCAGAAACTATAATGACATTTAAAAGGCATTTGGACAGATACATGAATGGGAAAGGTGTAGACATGATATGGGCCAAATATAGGCAGGTGGGACTGGTGTAGATGCAACACTTTGTCCAGCATGGGCAAGCTGGGCCGAAGGGCCTCTTTCATTGTTGTATAACAGGCAGCACGATGGCGCAGCGGTAGAGTTGCTGCCTGACAGCGCCAGAGACCCAGGTTCGATCCTGACAATGGGTGCTTGTCTGTACTTACAGTAGTACAGTGTGGGTTTTCTCTGAGATCTTAGGTTTCCTCCCACACTCCAAAGACGTACAGGTTTGCAGGTTAATTGGCTTGGTATAAATGTAAATTGACCCTAATGTGTGTAGGATAGTGTTAATGTGTGGGGATCGTTGGTCGGCGCGGACTCGGTGGTCCGAAGGGCCTGTTTCCACGTTGTAACTCTCAACTAAACTAAACTAAACTAAACTCATACAGTAGGTCCAGAGCTGTAAATTCCGAGGCAGAGGTGCTTTTAATGTTACTTCCTCGACGGTGCTGGTCTGTGTTTTGTTTTGGTGATCGCACGGATTACCCTGTTCCCCAGATAACAAACCATGTATTCACGAATCGTACATTCAAGTCCAAGCCTCTACAGCAGCTTCAGTACAGAATAATATCTTAGCCCGATACTAAAATGGAAATTAAAATATTTAAAATCTGTCTTGGCATGAGGGACACAAATGTGCCTGAAGTAAAAACACTAATCTTTCCTGGCATTTGCACTCAAAATTGATTTTCTGCACTGTTGCCTTAGTAACACCAAACGGTTAGAGCCATCGCCAACATCTTTACTTCAGGTTAAACTTTCCAGATTTGTTTTCCATCCTCCCTTTGCTCCCTGCTGTGTGATTCCAGATAAATATTCCTTCTGTGCAACTAGTTTGAAGATCTCCACTCTCCCCTATCATTGCAGCTAAAAGCATTGGTTCTATAAACAAGTCAATGATTCTTTCCCTCCTGCCTCTCATCATTGCCCTGCTCCCTCGTTAAGGCATTTGACCGTGTGTGTGTGTGTGTGTGTGTGTGTGAATGAGAGAATTAATGTGTGCTTGCATGTGTATGTATCTCTGTGCACATGTGTGTGAACATGTGTGCAGGCATGTGCATTCTTGTGTGTGTATGTATGTGTGAGTGTGTGTGTGTGTCTGTGTCTCTATGTGTGTGAGAGAACGTGTGTGTCTGTGCATATGTGTGTGTCTGTTAGTGTGTGTGTCTGTGTATATGTGTGAGTGATCAGGAGTGTGGAATCACGTCACCGTTGTTATGTTGACTCATTGACAGCAGGTACATTTATGCAGACCATCACTGTTCCTGAGTGAGCTGTTCCATTATCATGCAGAGCTGCGTCTCACTGCCTGACCTTAGCAGCCAGAAACCTGCCTAATGAGGACAAATGAGATGGAACGCCATGTAAGGTTAGAGCGTGATCTGCAGCCTCTTCGAAGCTCAAATCTCTACTGTCGCTCTGTGACATTGTCATTAACTTACTGCCAATTCCAAACAAGTTGAAACAGTTGAAATGTGGAAGCAAAGAACTGCAGATGCTGGTTTAGACCAAGGATAGACACAAAGCGCTGGAGTAACTCAACGGATCAGGCAGCATCGCTGGAGAGAATGAATGGGTGACGTTTCAGGTTGATATTATCTTCAGACTGATGTCAAGGGAGACATGGATAAGGAGGTGTAGGGTGTGAAAACAGGTCAAAGGGGATGAAGTTCAAGGGAATGGTAGAATAGAATGACGTCTCTGACCCGCTGAGTTAAAATGTTTAGGAAGCAGGAGATCCAATAGGTCTTGGTGGACCGAGTGCAAATGTTCAACGAAACAGTCGCCGAGTCTACGCTTGGTCTCACCGATGTACAGGAGTCCAGGAATCTAATATAGTTGCAGTCTTATCCCAACATCCAGCATATTTAGGCACAAAGTGCCGGTGCAACTCAGCGGGTCAGGCAGCATTTCTGGAGAACATAGATAGGTGAGGTTTTTGGTAACTTCTAATACACTCCCCTCCACCCTCTTCCTTGTAAGGTCATGTAATAGGAGTAGATTAAGTTTACACCGCCTTTCAATTATTCAATATCTCCATCCTAACGCCATTCTCCTGCCTTCTCCTCATAACCTCTGACACTGGTACTAATCAAGAATCTATCTCTCTCTGCTTAGCCATTGACTTGGCCTCCACAGCCTTCTGTGGCGAAAAACTCCCCAGGCTCCTACCAACCTGGTTTAGACCCTCCCCATCAATCTTCCGACCGTTGCATTGTCGATTCCATTCCCATGGTGGTGTAACCCACCTGGCTTGTGCAAGTCTCGGCTTCCCCAGAAATGGTTCCAGTTCCTCTCTCCCACATGTTCTCTCCAGCCACATGTTCATCTTATTTCTTCCCCCAGTCCCTGTACTCGCCCAAGCCGGGCAATGAGTGTGCAGTCAAGGCAACACTTAGAGTCATAGAGTCACACAGTGTGGAAAGCGACCCTTCGGCCCAATTTGCCCATGCCAACCAACAAGCTCCATCTGTGCCATATTTGGCACATATCCCTCTAAACCTATCCTATCCATGTACCTGTCCAAATTTATTTCAATAGATGTTTTTCAATAGATTTTCACACAGAGAGTGGTGGGTCTCTGGAACTCTCTGCCACAGAGGGTAGTTGAGGCCAGTTCATTGGCTATATTTAAGATGGAGTTAGATGTGGCCCTTGTGGCTAAGGGGATCAGAGGGTATGGAGAGAAGGCAGGTACGGGATACTGAGTTGGATGATCAGCCATGATCATATTGAATGGTGGTGCAGGCTCGAAGGGCCGAATAGCCTACTCCTGCACCTAATTTCTATGTTTCTATGTTGTGATGGAATCTGCGTCAACGACATCCTCCAGCACTTTGTGTCCTTTTGTGTATTAACCAGCATCTGCAGTTCCTTGTTTCTGCATTATGACTAAACACTGATCAGGTGAAAGTTTGGAAATAACTTCAAATAGGCTGCAAACAATATAATTTGCTCCACTGATTATATATTTTTCATCCACTCGCTTATTTTGCAAACTATTACTTTATCCAAACAGAGCCACTTCTCGGTCTAATATCATTAAGTTTAATTGACATTGAAAGTAATGAAAGCAATTGTAATGGTGCTGCCCTCCAGGTACCTGACAAAGAACCCATTTAAGCCACAAGGATTTAAATAATATGAGGCTGATTGTAAACGTATTAGTCCAACCACATCGTTGCAGTTCTCTCGCCCGCTGAGTTAGGTTAAGATTACAAAAATGTGTCGGGCAGGTGTGAAAGGAGACAAATGTCAGGTGCCAGCAGTCTTTGCAAAATTGTGGCTGATTTGGGAATGAAAAGCCAAAAATATGTGGCTGCTTGGCGGCTTCCAGCTGTGAAGGTAACAACAGTTGTAGAACATGCAAGAGGTTCCTTGCCTGAATATGAACATAGGAATAAGATGGAGTCCGATCACACATTGAGGTGCAGAGGTGAACACCAAAGATCCTATAGCGGAGCAAGATAGACCACTCCTGCTAAATGCAATGGGCTGACATGTAGTACGCAACGGAGCGGAACATGAGCCTTTTTTTCATCCATTTCAGTAACCCGACCCGATCCAACCCGACCCGACTCGCAGTGTAATCAATGTTGCGGGGGAACAGTTTGTGTTAATAAATTATAATTCTGAAAATGAGGAGAAGATTTTTACCCAATAACTATTTTTACGAGGATGTTTCCGTAACCGGCTCCCATCTCCGCACTAGTATCTTTGCTCCGCTACGGGATCTTTGGTGCGGAGACGGAAGCCGGCTACGGAAATGGGACCGAAAATTTCCCATGAATCTGCCCATGTCCGTACTACGTCTTTTTCGTCGAGTGGGCTATCTTGCTTGCTATAGGATCTTTGGTGAACACTATCATCAAAATGTGGCTCCACCCTTCCTGAGGTCATATGTCGCCGGCCCTGATTTGTTAAGTTTAGTCTAGAGATACAGCGTAGAAATGGCCCCATTCGGCCCACTGAGGCTGCACCGACCAGCAACCCCCGCACACTAACACTATCCTACATACACTACGGCCATTTTATATTTAAATCAAGCCAATTAACCTACAAACCTGTACGTCTTTGGAGTCTGGGAGGAAACCGAAGATCTCGGAGAAAACCCATGCAGGTCATGGGGAGAACGTACAAACTCCGTACGGACAGCACCCGTAGTCAGGATTGAACCCGAATCTCTCGCGCACTAAGACAACAACTCTACCTCTGCACCACCTTGCCGCCTGTCCTTTTCTCGCCTCCAGTTCCCATCCCCCACCCCCCTGCCCACCTTCTTCCAGTTTGAAGAAGGGTCCCGACCAGAAGCGTCACCTATTCCTCTTCTCCAAAGGTGCTGCCGGACCCACTGAGTTACTCCAGAATATTGTACCTATCTTCAAATTAAAATACATTTCATCTTCTCCATTTCAGGAAGCTCCAATCTCTCTTCTCCAATCCAACATCCTGATCACTAAATTTTCAAAGTGCTACTTGAAATGTTGAACAATGAACTGCAGGTGCTGGTTTATAACAAAGATAGACACAAAGTGCTGGAGTAACTCAGTGGATCAGGCAGCATTAAGAAGGGTCCTGACCCGAAACATCACCTCTCATTTTTCTCTGGAGATGCCGCCTGACCTGCTGAGTTACTCCAGCACTTTGGAGTCATAGAGTCTGTTGACTCTATTATCTCTATAGGCTATCAACTGACGTGCCGAACAAAATACTCTAAACCATGGTTTAGTTATTAATACAACTTAATATTTATTAACACTTGAGTAATATAAGCATGTATGCAAATCATTGACTTCTAATAACTTCTCATTTACTTTACTATTTCATCTTATTATTTCTTAAACTAAATTACAAAACTCATGACTCAGATATCACCCATATGAATTAATTGGCCAGATTCACTCCGCTGCTCGGGGGTAGCTTTCTCCGAGTTTCAAACATCAGGTCCCTTCTTCTTGCCATGGTTGTTCCCGGGATGTTGCTGCCAAAGGCTCGGACCGTCCTTTTATTAATAATTTTCCATACAAACTCCTAAAGGAAGCCTTTGCTTTAACCGAAGGCTCTCACAATCCTGAAGTCAATCATTTCAAGTTGTCGCTCATCCAAGTGCTGAATAAACAAAACGCATCTTCGTTCCTTATCATGCTCGAGTGTTCTTAATTATGTTGCCTGTTCATATTTTCATTCGCATCGTACAGTTTCGTTGCAAAATGGCCGTTTCTAAACACCTTATCTTCTCAAGGCCCCACTACATTGCCATGAAGTAATCTTCAGCCCTGCTCTCACCAGATGGTCCCAGAATTTCTCTCTAGCCGGTAGCATACTCCCAAAGCTTGTCGGGAATGTTGACATCAAGTCTCCGGCTACAAGTCATACAGTGGAAACAGGCCGTTCGGCCCAACTTTCCCACACCGACCAACATCCTCATCTACACTAGGCCACCAGCCTGCATTTGGCCCATATCCTTCTAAACCTGTCCTATGTACCCGTCTAAATGCTTCTAAATGCTTCTTAAATGTGATGATAGTACCTGCCTCAACTATCTTCTCCAGCAGCTCATTTCATACACCTACTACCCTTTGTGTAAAAAAGTTATCCCTCAGGTTCCTATTAAATCTTCCCCCCACCCTAACTTTAAACTTATGTCCTCTGATTCTCTATTCCCCTACTCTGGGCAAAAGGCACTATGCGTTTACCTGATCTATTCCCTTCTTCAGACAGAAAGTAGAGGGGAGGGGGTGAAGACCTATCAAGTCTGGCCAGGAATTACCTTAGCAGGCCTGAGGTCATTTGTTACCCCAACACCCTACTTCCAGTCTGAAGAAGGGCCCCAACCCAAAAAGTCACCCATCATTTTTCTCCGGAGATGCTGCCTGACCTGCTGAGATACTCCAACACTTTGTGTCTATCTTTGCTGATAAATCGAGTTGGCTTTTGCAAAATGTCAAAGACCAATCCTGGATAGGAATGTTTGAGAGGGATATAGGCCAAATGGAGGAAAATGGGACCTGCCCAATGGGCAAGGTGGGCTGAAGTGCCTGTTTCTGTGCTGTACAGCTCTATGTCTCTATGTCACCATTATGGTGCACCTATGCATATTTTTGAAAGGATGGCATAGAGGTAGTTGCTACCTCATAGTGCCAGAGATGCAGGTTCGATCCTGACTACGGGTGCAGTATGTACAGAATTTTATGTTCTCCCCGTGACTGCGTGGGTTTGCTCCCGTTTCCTCCCACACTCCAAAGACGTGCAAGTTTGTAGGTTGATTTGCTTTGGTAACATTTTTTAATTTTCACTAGTGTGTAGGATAGTGCGAGAGTACATGGTGATCGCTGGTCTGCGTGGACTCGGTGGGCCGAAGGGCCTGTTTCTACGCTGTATCTCAAATTGAAAAAAATGAACATTTTCACTATCAGCTTATTAACAAAAAATCCAGATTTATTTAATGAACTGGATTTAAATTCTCCACCTGATGTTAAGTTCGATTATGAGAGGGAATTAAGATCGAGTTGCAAGTTCTACAAATTCTTTCATGTCTCCTGCTTTGATCATGTGTAATGATCAGATAGTGGGCAGATATTTGACAGCCAATTTTCTCACATCTAAGTCCATCCAAACCCTGTGAAATACACAACTGCTTGGCTTATTTGTCCTCGGAAGTTAAACAGCATTAAGGGAGGAAACAATTAATTAACTTATGACGCCCTCCCACTTATCTTACATTCATGCGATCCAATTTAACATAAACAAAAAAGGTTGGATGCTAGACAAGATAAACAGTTCTAATTATTTACTTTGACCTGTGAAATACAGTGAAAAGTCTGAAAGATAAATCCTTTATTATTGGATAGCATCCTGCTTTTTTTTTTCATTTGAAGATAGCATGGAAACAGGCCCTTCGGCCCACCAAGTCCATTCTGACCACTGCTCATGCTTCACGCTTGTTTTCCACATGGATTTGGAGAGGATGTTTCCACTTGTGGGAGAGTCTAAGACCAGAGGGCACATCCTCAGAATAAAAGGATGTACCTTTAGAAAGGGGATGCAGAGGAATTTCTTTAGCCAGAATGTGGTGAATCCGTGGAATTAATTGGCACAGACCAGCTGTGGAGACCAAGTCATTGGATATTTTTATAGTGGAGGTTGATAAGTTCTTGATTAGTAAGGGGTTATAGGGAGAAGGCAGGAGAATGGGATTGAGCGGAAAAAATAGATCAGCCATGCAGTATGCAGATGCAGTATAATGTGGATAAATGTGAGGTTATCCACTTTGGTGGCAAAAATAGGAAAACAGACTATTATCTAAATGGAGGCCGATTAGGAAAAGGGGAGATGCAGTGCGACCTGGGTGTCATGGTACACCAGTCATTGAAAGTAGGCATGCAGGTACAGCAGGCAGTGTAGAAAGCGAATGGTATGTTAGCTTTCATAGCAAAAGGATTTGAGTATAGGAGCAGGGAGGTTCTACTTCAGTTGTATAGGGTCTTGGTGAGGCCACACCTGGAGTATTGCGTACAGTTCTGGTCTCCAAATCTGAGGAAGGACATTATTGCCATAGAGGGAGTGCAGAGAAGGTTCACCAGACTGATTCCTGGGATGTCAGGACTGTCTTATGAACAAAGACTGCATAGACTCGGTTTATACTCTCTAGAATTTAGGCGATTGAGAGGGGATCTTATAGAAACTTACAAAATTCTTAAGGGGTTGGACAGGCTAGATGCAGGAAGATTGTTCCCGATGTTGGGGAGGTCCAGGACAAGGAGTCACAGCTTAAGGATACGGGGGAAATCCTTTAGGATCGAGATGAGAAGGACTTTTTTCACACAGAGAGTGGTGGGTCTCTGGAACTCTCTGCTACAGAGGGTAGTTGAGGCCAGTTCATTGGCTATATTTAAGAGGGAGTTAGATGTGGCCCTTGTGGCTAAGGGGATCAGGGGGTATGGAGAGAAGGCAGGTACGGGATACTGAGTTGGATGATCAGCCATGATCATATTGAATGGCGGTGCAGGCTCGAAGGGCCGAATGGCCTACTCCTGCACCTAATTTCTATGTTTCTATGTTTCTATCAAATGGCAGAGCAGACTCGATGGGCCGAATGGCCTAATTCTGCTCCTGTGTCTTATGCGAGGAAACTCAGAATTGAAAGTCAGTCCATGTCCGATGCAATCTGTGAGACTGTGAACATGTTTCATGATTGATTTTACTCTCAGAAACAATTGTGTAGCAATTAAAAATCATGCACTTATTTGATTGAAGTTCTAGGCCATTGCTTTTAATAAATGGTTGAATATTGGGAGCGGATGAAATATGACATCAATGGTGGACAATTGCTCATTTCTCCAACCTAGTGTGTCTGTCCTATCACATGATAAAATTAGCATTATTTCCGCAGGCTTTAAATTATTTAATAAAATCTCAGTCTATGATTTCTTTGCGTTACGTTCAGGATTACCCGCTGCCTCTTTCACAGAGGGGTTAATCAATTTGCTTTAAACAGGTTAAATAATCCACTAAAATAAATGAAAAAAGGAATAGTGTGCAGTGACTTTTAGAAGATCATGTCAAATGCTCATTTGCAAGAATTTTACTCTTTCAAGGCCTAGGCTGATTGAACGAAACACCAGTGTTCAGAAGGGAAATGGAGTGAAAACTAAATGAGATAAATGATAATCTCCAAGTACACTTGAATAGTTTAGTTTAGTTTGGAGATACTGCACAGAAACAGGCCCTTCGGCCCACTGGGACTCTTCTTGAGACTGATCAAATCTGGAGCATTTACAGTTTTTAAACCGGCCACACTGACAAAATGTCATTTAAATGGCCTGTCCCACTACATGAGTTTACCCAAGAGCTCTCCCGGGTTTAAAAAAAAATCAAACTTGTGGTAAGTACGTAGAATGTACGTAGCGGCCACATCGGAGCTCGGGACGGCTCGTAACGCTAACGGCAGGTACTCGGGAAACGCGGCAAGCTCGTGAAGTTTTTTCAACAGTGTGAAAAATGTCCACGAGAACCCCGAGTACCTACGAGCGGCTATTACCGTAATTCTCCGAGTTCGAATCAGGGGAAACTCGAGAGAACTCTTGAATTACCTCGTACAGTGGGACAGGCCCTTCAATCTACTTCCTTCCATGGAACTGTTCAGTTTCAATTTAGGTTTATCCAGTCTATCCAGTCAGCGGAAAGACAATACATGATTACATGATTACAATCGATCCATTTACAGTGTATAGATACATGGTAAGGGAATAACATGTAGTGCAAGGTAAAGCCAGTAAAGTTCGGTCAAGGATAGTCACAAAGAGGTAGATACTAGTTCAGCACTGCTCTCTGGTTGTGGTAGGATGATTCAGTTATTCTTGCTATTAAACTAGCTCAGGCTTCAAACTAAAATCTAGAAAGAGCTTTGAACGTTTAGTGTTGCTTGAATATAATGATGAGGCTGGGAAACATAAATAATAATGGTGCAAATTTGACTGAAGGTTGTTTTGATGTTAAGATTACCTCTATTGTATATTGTTGTCTATTTCATAACCTTTCCATGTTTTTTCCCTGTGATACCCTGGTACATTACCACAAGAATCATTTTACCCCAGAACAATAGCATTAGCCCGAGGCAGGCACTAAAACAACATTTAAAAGACATTTGGACAGGTGCATGGATACAAAAGGTTTAGAGGGATACTGACCAAACGTGGGCAGGTGGGACTAGTGTACATGGGCATATTGGTCAGCATGGCAAGTTGGGGTGAAGGGCCTGTTTCAATGCTCTATGACTGTATGACTCTAAGATTGTTAAATACATATGTACTATTGAAGCAAAAGTAAACAAAAATGCTTAGGTTGGGAACAGCTCTGCCGAAGACCTGAAGAAATTGAAGACGGTTGTGGATGCAGCCCAGCCCATCAAACAGAACAGACTCCCTGCCCACCACTGACTCCATCTATACTTTACGCTGCCTCAGGAAAGCAGTCAACATAATCAATGCCCTTTCTCACCCTGAGCATTCCATCTTCTCCCTGCTCCCACGGGACAGAAGATACCGAAGCTTGCAAGCGCACACCACCAGACTGAGGATCGGCCACTTCTCCTCTTGTTATCGGCCCACAGAGGAAAACAGAGCACCCGGAGAACACCCAAACGCGGTCACGGGGAGAACGTACAAACTCCGTGCAGACACCACCCGTAGTCAGGATTGAACCCGGGTCTCAGGCGCTGTGAGGCAGCAACTCTACCGCTGCGCCACCGTGCTGCCCCGCTCCAGGGCTGAGATTTTGTCAGGGGAAGTGGACCGTCACAAACCACGCAGGTCTACAACCTGTGTGAAATATGGGAAGGTTTGTAATGAATGGCAAAGGCGATAGAGTGTTCTAAATTGCAGTAAATAGTCCAAGTGTTCTCTCTGTGATGCTGCTGAAGCATGCTAGTGTGTGGAGCCTGCTCCTGAAACAGCTGGATCCCATTGCCGACTCATTAGCTGAAATGACAGAAGCACTGTAAAAGATGTTCATCACATCGATCCCACTGAATTCAAATGAGAAAACCAGCCTGTACGCTGGGTGCTTGGTTAACGTATCACACCTGTGTGGTGGAATATTTCAATGAAATTACTTTGTTCCAATTTAATCTGAGACAACAGAAAGAATACAAATAAAGTTCCTGCCATATCCTTTGCTTCCAAAGGTGGAAAATATAATTTGGCCAGTTTGCCGTCAGCAGTAAACAGAATCTCAGTACACATGACAATGGTGCACGGTGGCGCAGCGGTAGAGTTGCTGCCTCACAGCGCCGGAGACCCGGGTTGAATCTTGGCTTCGGGTGCCATCTGTACGGAGTTTGTACGTTCACCCTGTGACCATGTGAGTTTTCTCCAGGTGCTCCAGCTTCCTCCCACATCAAAAAGAACGGCAGGTTAGTAGGTTAATTGGCCTCTGTAAATAGACCCTCGTGTGTAGGATAAACTCGTGTAAGGGCGGTCGATGGATGGCGCAGACTCAGTGGGCCGAAGGGCCTGCTTTTAATCCTGTATCTCTTAAACTAAAACTTAAACATAAAACCGTACAGCACAAGAACAGTTGTGCCGAACATAATGCCAAGACCAACTCTTATCTGCCTGCACGTGATCCATATCCTTCCATTCCCTGCATGTTCATGTTAAATGTCCAGGCACCCACCGCTACATTTGTGAAAAACATGCCCTGCACATTTCCTTTAAACTTTGCCTCTCCCACCCTGCGGCTCTGCCCTCTAGTCACAGCGTTCCAGGCACCCACCACACTCCGTAAAAAAAACTTGCCCCGCACGTCTCCTTTGGAGATGGGGCAAGAACCAGATGTGCTTTGGTAGCGTGTCTGCATAACAGGCCTCTATTATCAGAGCTCCCCTCGAGTTTCAGGCATTTCTTGAAGCGTTAGTGGCTGACCTGCCACTCTTAGAATAGTGAAACTCATCAAATATTGACTCACTAGAATAGTGAAAGGCTTGGATAGAGTGGATATCGAGAGGATGTTTCTAGTGGGAGAGCCTAGGACTAGAGGTCATAGCCTCAGAATGAAAGGATGTTCTTTTAGGAAGGAGCTGAGGAGGAATTTCTTTAGTCAGAGGGTGGTGAGCCTGTGGAATTCTTTACCTGCGGAGGCCAAGTCAATGGATATTTTTAAGGCAGAAATAGATAGTCTTGATTAGTACGGGTGTCAGAGGTTATGAGGAGAAGGCAGGAGAATGGGGTTTGGAGGGAGAGATAGATCAGCCATGATTGAATGAAGGAGTGGACTTGATGGGACGAATGGTCTAATTCTGCTCCTATCACTTACAGTATGACCTTATGGCCTTATGACTCCTGCAATTTGCTGATGTGCAGCAAAGGAGAGTGATTGCCACTAGCCTTTGACCTGTGTGTGTGGTGGGGCTGATCTTGGCATCTCAGCTGCCGTAACCCCTTCTCTTTGTCTTCCTCGTGCTGAATATGGAGGCTGTGACACGGGCTTCAGTCTAGAGGTTTCAATGATTCAATGATACATTACTGTCACATGTACCTAGGTACAGTGAAATGCTTTGTTTGTGCGTACAACCCGATGACATCGTACAGCAGGACTCACCCAGGCAGTACACAAAAATATTGCCACGTTTCTGGTGCCAACAAAGAACCATTCTAGAAATTCCTTGCCATCGTCTGCTTTCATCTCTCGTTTTCACACCTTACCCTTCCATATCTCTAGTCTGGGTTGCTCTCAGCGGCCCATCGCCGGGCGGTTCGTCTGCTATCGCCGCACGGCATATCCAGGGAGTTTGTGGATCCTCCTGGGACAACTGCGCACTCACCCCTTGCTGCTTTCACACCTGTAATACTGGTGCTCGGAATTGAAGGACTGCCTGCCGGAGACTTACTATCCACATTCATCCGTCAGGCAAAACCTTCATTTAAACATTACACAAAGCGCTGGAGTAACTCAACGGGTCAGGCAGCATATCCTGAAGACATGGATAGGGGGCATTTCGGGTCGGGACCCTTCTGAAAATCTCCTTCTGAAGAAGGGTGCCGAGCTGAAATGTTGCCCGTTTGTGTTCTCCAGAGGTGGTGCCTGACTCCAGCACTTTAAGTCTACTTTAACCCTGTGCCTGTTATGATGGGATTGAACATGCAACTCTCCCGAATGACCACAAAATGATAAGCAATGCCTGGCCCGAATTTACCCCAGTCTTTTCTTGCTTCCAGTTCCTCTCCCCCAGAGATAGACACAAATCGCTGGAGTAACTCAGCGGGTCAACCTGCATCTCTGGAGAAAAGGAATGAGTGACGTTTCGGGTCGAGAGTCGACCCTTCTTCGGAGATGCTGCCTGACCTGCAGAGTTACTCCAGCATTTTGTGTCTATCTGTGATAAGCATTAGTAACTCAGCAGGAGAGGCAGCATCTCTGGTGAAAAGGAATAGGTAACATTTTGGGTTAAGACCCGTCTTCAGAGATGCTGCCTGGCCCACAGAGTTGCTCCAGTATTGTTCGTCTATCTTTGATAGACATTAGCTTCTAGTGGAGGCATTTCTACAGGAGTCAAGGGAAAGCAAAACGAAAGACTGTTGGTGGAGACTAGGACTTCATTACAAGAATCAATTAGGGAACACAAATTACAATTAAGTTGAAAAGAATATTTATGATTTCGCACCAGTCTGAGGCAGCAACATCTTCCATCCTCTCCGCAATGGGAGTTATGATATCTCCAGCCCGACAACAAAGGTGGAGGCTTCACCGTCTTGTCATACACAAATCATCAGATCAAAGCCACATGCGTTTTCTGTTATCCCAGACAGAATAGCCAAGTGTGACTTGCTTTTTGTTCTTTAAGAAAGAACAATTAGCTTATTGAGATCAGACGGGCTCTTCATTAATGTTTTATTTTTCTGATGCTTGAAGAAAGAATTTGCATTTTATAATTTGGCCTTCTGGGTTTTCCTTGCCTTGTGCGAGACATCAGTTTCAAACACTTTCAGTGAGCACCAAGGCAATTACAGCTCTATTGTTTGTTATACCGCCGCTCAGATTCAATGCGAATGGTGCAGGGGGATGCTGTTTATCTGCCTGCCATAATGTGTTTGTTATAACAAAGTTCCTCAACTGAGTTAAAACATACTTACAAGGTAAAACGTAGAACAGCACAGCACAGGAAAAGGCCCTTCGTCCCGCATCATCTGTGCCGAACTATGCCACGATACGGGTTGCACAGTCGCACAGCTGGTAGATCCACGCCAGAGACCCGGGTTCGATCCTGACCTCGGGATCTGTGTCTGTGTCGAGTTTGCACGTTCTCCCTGCGACCGTGTGGGTTTCCTCCGGGTGCTCCAGTTTCCTCTCACATCCCAAAGACGTGCGGGTTAGTAGGTAAATTACCCCTGGTGCGTAGGGAGTGGATGGGAGAAGTGGAATAGCATAGAACCAGTATGAATGGGTGATTGATGGTTGGCGCGGCCTCGGTGGGCCAAAGGGCCTCTTTCCATGTTGTATCTTCCAATCATTCCATCGATCAATTATCTTTCAATCATTCAATCAATCAAAAACGAATCTCCTCTGCTACCTCATGATCCATATCCCTGCATATCTGTGTGCCTATCTAAAAGCCTCTAAAAGCCATTATTGTGTCTGCCTCCACCACCAACCCTGGCTGTGTGTTCCAGGCATCTATCACTCTCTGTGTAAGAAAAAAAGCACCACACATCTCCTTCAGTGTCCCCTGAAGAATCACCAATCCATGTCCTCCAGAGATATTACCTGATCTGCAGAGTTACTCCAGCACATTTTGTCTTTATTATAAACCAGCATCTGCAGTTCCTTGTGCCTCCTTTAAACCCCCCCACCTTAAAGCTACGCCCTCGAGTCTTTGACATTTCCACCCTGAGGAAAAAGGTTCTGACTGTCCACCCTATCTATGCCTCTCAAAATGTTATATACTTCTATCAGGTAAAACTTCAAAGGAATTTCAGAAAGAGGTTAATATGAGCCTCGCGGAGATCTTGAAGTTCAGTTTGCAGTGGAGTCTTATATTTGATGCAATTTATTGACTTCTGTTTTCATCAATTGTTTTTTGATTGAGTTGATGCCCACTGCAATCACAGTGCAATAGAAATGCATTAAAAGTCAATGGAGAGTGCACTCCACATCCATTCCCCTTCCACCCACATATCGCCCATCAATTGCATGCTGACTAAATGCTAATCCTATGATCAAGGCACAATGCTCGACCTCTCAAAAGAAACTGCCGGTGTTGCCACTGAGCTTAGAAGAAAAGTCATGCAAAGCAACTATCGCTGGGGACGGGAAATATCTGAGAGGGATTTACTAGGATGTAACCAGGACTTGAGGGCCTGAGCTACAGGGAGAGGTTGAGCAGGCTAGGACGCTATTCCTTGCAGCGCAGGTGGATGAGGTGTGATCTTATTGGGGTGCAAAATCATGAGAGGAATAGATTGGGTAAACGCACAGAGTCTCTTACCCAGAGTAGGGGAATCGAGGACCAGAGGATATAGGTTTAAAGTTAAACCGCTGTCTCATGGTGCGAGTTGGCCCACGGGTGACCACTCGCGAGTTTTCACTCGCGGTAATCACGTACAATCAACGTAGCGGGACGTCGGAACTCGCGCGTGCAACTTATCGACTCGTGGTGCTAACGGCAGGTACCCGTGAAACGTGTTAACTCATGAAAAAAATCAAACATGTTTGATATTTTGCACGAGTCAAATTTACTGTTCGTTAAAAATTGAAACATTTAAACTCGTTGTAATAACGTAGTGGCCCGTGCGTTTACCTTAGTGACTCGTGAGTCTACCGTGGGAACTCTTTAACTCAGCGGGCAGGCAGCATCTCTGGAGAGAAGGAATTGGTGACGGGATGACATAGGGGGGCATTGTGCTGTTTGATCGCCCCCTGTTATCCCAGGGACAGGGAGACACAGCGGCTTTTGAGACTGGTGGGCAATCACTACCAAAGTGTCTGCCCACACAGTCAGTACACCTCTCCTACACTTGTACCTATTATCCATATTGTCCAGGGCTGCTGCCTGGCCCGCTGAGTTAATCGCTCCAGCACTTTGTCTCGCCGTCTTTTCAATGTTGGTCTCTTAGTCCCACATTCACGCCCAAACTTTTGGCCAAATGCTCTAATATCTCCTCACCGGATCTTCGGTTAGTTGAGGCACCATGAGGCGTTTTTGTTGTTGTTTTACGACAGGAAGGAAGCTATGTAAATACCAAGTTCCCTCCCTCCCTCCCTCTCGCAGGGCTTGCTTCAAAGGGGGCAACGAGCTAAGCGGGGCGCGGTCTGAACCGTTTCTGAAAATGAGCGTAATGAGAAAAAAAAAGTATTGTCAAGCGCTCCAAACTTTGTTTAAAATATGTAAATGCGACCTGAGCTAATAATTAAAAAAGAAAACCTTATACAAAGCCAACACCCTACGCTGCCTGGTGTCTTGTGGGGGGGGGGGGGGGTTGTGTCGGAGAGAGGGGGTGTGGGTGTGGAGGGGACCCAGTGTGAATGTTACCACTATAGGATGGGCTCTGAGCTGCAGTGAGAGAGAGGGAGAGAGAGTACGTGTGCGCGTCAGCAGAAAAGTTATATACGGGCTTGTACGCGGTGGTAAGAGAGGTTTCCTTTGTTCTCATCCGGGGCTTGAGAGAGATCGGAGAGAATTAACCCTCCCTCGCACACCACTCAAGGGGACAACCCAAGAGCCTTGTCACCCCAGACAGGTTAATGATGCCCGCGCATCCCCCCAATTACCTCAACTCACGCCTGGGCACCAAAGCAGCTCAGGAGGCGAACCCTGAGCTCCGTCTCCCAACAATCTGATGTGCAACTGATGTGAAAGACCAGCGGCTGCGGCCAGCCGGCCGGCACCCGGCATGGACTTCTCACACCCTCACACACGAAAAGTGTGTGCGAATAAACAAAAACAAGGAATAAAACCAAAGCCCGGCTTGAAAGGCAACTAAAAATATTTTCCGCTTAGAACGAGCAGGAGCGGAGACATCCGTCCACATTCAAAGATTTCATCTCTCGTCTCCTCGCAGTGTGTGGACCTGGTAGTAAATTCAATTAAAATATAACAAACCTCCGCCCGCTGGTCTTCTAACTACGTGATGTGTGTTTCAAACAAATCATAAGTGTAACTGCTCTGGCACTGGACGGTGCGCATTTTCCCTTTGCAGGTCATGTCAATAGATGCTGCCGCGCTGAATTTATCTTTAACTCAAAGCCGCAGGATGGAGATGTCTTCTTTAACACTGTTGCTTTATTAAAACATACCTTCATTCACGGTTGGCTCAAGAGTAACGGGAGAGGAACTTGGTAACTCGGGAGAGGAACTTGGAACATCGCAGAAATTACATACCCGTGGAAACTTGGTTAAACACTTGATCATAAACTTGAAATCTCGTGCATGACCATGAGTCTGTTTTTTTTCTTTCACTTGGGGTCACTCGTGGGTGGACTCGCACCGTGAGACAGGGCCTTTAGCGGGAAAAGATTTAATAGGATCCTGAAGATTAACTTTTTTACATAAACGGCGGTGGGTATATGTAACAAGCTGGCAGAGGAAGTAATTGAGGCAGAGACTATCGCAATGTTTAAGTGACATGTGCACATTTACATGGATAGGACAGGTTTAGAGAGATATGGACCAAGCATGGACAGGTGGGACTAGTGTAAGTGGGACAGGTTGGCCTGTGTGGGCAAGTTGGGTTGAAGGGCCTGTTTCCACAATCCTGTGATCAAGACACAACACATAATCTCTCAAAAGAAACTGATACTGCCGTCTTTGGGCTTGGAAGAAAAAGGCATACAAACCAAGTGTGGAAAGAACTGCAGATCGAAGGTAGACGCAAAATGCTGGAGTAACTCAGCAGGACAGGCAGCATCTGTGGAGAGACCCTTGTTCAGACTGATGACAGGGGAGTGGGAGGGACAGAACTGAAATGCAGTCGGAGACAGTAAAACTGGTGGGAGCACTGAAAAGGGGGAGGGAATGGGGAGAGAGGGATAACAAGGGCTATTACAAAACAATTGTTGGGGAATAGAAAGGAAAGGAAAATATTTGAAAGGGAATTTGGGAAATAAGAACAATCTCTGTCGCACTTAAATCCATCAGTGATTAAATACGTGCTGACCGAGGCTGAGAAAGAAGATCGCCATCATTTCCCATGGAGCTGAATTTGAATAGATAGAGGCCATAAGTGAAAGGAACAGAATTACACCATTCGGCCCATCAAGTCTACTCCGCCATTCAATCATGGCGATTTATCTCTCCCTCCGAACCCCATTCTCCTGCCTTCTCCCCATTACCCCTGACACACGCATGACATGGTCAGGCCTCCGTGACCATGAGGTTGGACAAACTTAGATAGTTCATTGGGATCAGGGTGTTCACGTGCAGGGAACAAATAAAGAGGTTGGTTAACAAACAAATAAGGAGATTGATAACTAGCAAAAAGGTTGGTTTCTAGTCATTGTTTTCTCTGGAGCGTCGGGGGTTGAGGGGAGACCTGATAGATGTATATCAAATTATGGGAGGTACAGATGGGGCAGAGAGTCAGAACCTTTTTTCCCAGGGTGGAAAATGTCTAAGACTAGAGGGCTTAGCTGCAGGGTGAGAGGGGCAAAGTTTAAAGGAGATGTGCGGGGCAAGTTTTTTACACAGAGGGTGGTGGGTGCCTGGAACGGGTGGTGGTGGAGGCAGATACAATAGCGGTGTTTAAGAGACTTTTAGATAGGCACATGGACATGCAGGGAATGGAGGGATATGGATCACATGTGGACCGATGAGATTCGTTTAACTTGGTATCATGTTTGGCACGGACATTGTGGACTGTACTGTACTGACCCGTGTTTAGTTTGGGGATGCAGCGTGGAAACAGGCTCTTTGGCCCACTGGGTCTGCGCTGACCAGCGATCGCCGGATACTAGCATTATCCTACACACTAGGGACAACTTGCAATCTTTCCAAAGCCAATTAACCTACACACCTGTACAGTACATCTTTGGAGTGCGGGAGGGAACAACTCTACCGCTGCACCACCGTGCCGCCCAAGTGTTCTTTGTTGACCAATTTCATGTTCCTGTCCAATTTATATTGTCCAGCATTTTCTGCAGTACTTACCTGAGAACAGGAGGAATTGTGAAATTATGCTGGTTGATGTAAGAATATTAAGGCCCCAACGTGGCAAAGCATGGCCATTTATTATCGAGTCCTCCACAGGTCACAGTGGACAATGAGATCAGGACCTCACCGGTCAGCCACAACTGTGCCTCACCAACATTAACATTGGCACGTCAACGTGATTAGTTTCTCCCAAGGTTTCTCCCCTACAAAACCTAACACACATGAACTAATAAGTACGTAGTTAGAACATTAATTATACTGCACATTCTGGGCATGTGACTGGTGATGATTTATGGAAGGCAGCTTGAATGGTTTCAGTTGCTCAGCCTGTCTGTAATCTGTTTCTCTGGACACCTCCATGGGCGTCATGGTGGCGTAGAGGTAGAGCTACTGCGCCAGAGACCCGGGTTTGATCCTGACTTGGGGTGCTTGTCTGTACGGAGTTTGGACGTTCTCCCTGTGACCTGCGTGGGTTTTCTCCGAGATCTTTGGTTTCCCCCCACAATCCAAAGATGTATAGGGTTGAGGGTGAATTGGTTTGCAATAACTGTAAATTGCCCCTAGTGTGTAGGGTAGTGTTATGGGCCTGTCCCACTGAGGCGACTTTTTAGGCGACTGCAGGAGACTCTGCAGTGTTCGCGAGTGGTTGCCGGGGAGTCGTCTTCATGGTCGTGAGGAGTTCCCACGTTCTGGGAACTAGTCGCGGCCTCAATATGGTCGCCGCGAATTTTTCAACATGTTGGAAAATTAGCGGCGACTGGAATGAAGCCGCCATGGAGAGTAGTGAGAATTCTCCAGCCGTAGGTGGGTCGCCAGGAGGTCTAAGGTTCTCGGAGGTTCTCGTAGGTTGTAGCCGGTGCTGACCGGTGAATTCCATTGGCTCATTAGGAAAAAAAAACGTAAGCAGTAGTTTTCAGAACCAAGGATTACCGACCTGTAATGTTAAATGTCGGCCAAGTTTCACCGGGCAGTATCTCTGGCTTCTTAAAAGTTGTCTCCCCTCTTTCTTCCCCCTCCCCCTTCCCCTCCCCCTCAACCCTCCCCCTCCCCCCTCTTTTAAAGGACTTACTGTACACTGTGCTTTCTCCGTCTTTTTACAGCGCCAACCTTCCTGTTCATCGCGGTGTGTGTCTGTATCGCCTTGGCTTTGCATCTTGAGAATTTTCTAGACGGGGCAAGTGGGGGAAGCGCTGTCTAAAAAATTCACACGGGCTGGTGAAGGAAGCGCGTGTGCGTGTGCGTGTGTGTGTGTGTTTTTCTCCACTCGGGCAGTGGCCGTTCCAGTTCCCGGTTTTTCAGGCGACTGCCAGCCACTTGACAGTCGCCAGCATTCCGCTGAAAAGTCGCCCATAAGTGTGCGGGGATCGCTGGTCGGCGTGGGCTGGGGGCCTGTTTCCGTGCTGTATCTCTAAACTGAACCTGACTTAGCCCCCCTTTGTTTACTCAAGGGGTTAATGGATGCCCAGGTCAGAAAGTTCAGTGTGGAAATGGGAAGGGGAGTTAAAATGATTAGCAACCTGGACCTGAAACATCACCTACCCTCCAGAGATGCAGCCTGACCCATTGAATTACTCATAGATTTATCGTCATGCAGCTTAGAAACAAACTGGCCCTTCAGCCCAAATCAACCAAGATGCCCATAGTTGCCTCATCTTGTATCCCTCTAAACCTTGTGTGCAGGAAGGAATTGCAGATGCTGGTTTACACCGAAGATAGACTCAAAAGTCAGCGGGTCAGACAGCATCTCTGGAGAAAATGGATAGTTGACATTTCAGGTGGGAACCGTTCTGCAATCTGAAGAAGGGTCCCGACCCAAAACGTCACCTATTCCTTTTTTCCAGAGATGCTACCTAACACGTTGAGTTACTCCAGCATTTTGTGTCCATCTTCCCTCTAACTCATTGCTATCCGTGCTCCAGCACTTTGTGCTTTTTTACTCAAGTTTCCAGCATCTGCAGTTCCTTCTGTCTACCGGCTGAAGACATACCTGTCATCGCCTTCCTATTAAATGAGCATGAGAACAAAGAGAACGAAGGAACAGGAGGTTAATGGTGGCAGAGCGGCCAATTATTCAACGGAGGGACCCCTTAATCCCCAGGTAACAAATGTAATTAACTGGCAGCGGCTATCTTAGATACAAAGTGGGAAACAATCCAGCGGAGCAAAGCTTGATACATCTAAGCCATGCAGACACACGCACATCGTTCAAGATGATTGAACACTTCAAAACGCAAGTGACATAATAATCTCAGGGTAGTAAAAAGTTCCGACCGCGGGCAACATCCATGTCCATAAGTTAAATTTTAGCGCAGCAAAGCCGCAAAGGAACATGAGGGGCAACTTTTTCACACGGAGGGTGGAGGATGTGTAGAACAAGCTGCTAAAGGAGGTGGTTGAGGCAGGTACGATAACATTTAAAAGTCACTTGGGTCGGAAAGATTTTGGGGGATATGGGCCGCAGGTGGGCAGGTGGGAGTAACATAGGAGAGACATTATGCTTGGCATGGTCGTTGGGCCAAAGGGTCTGTTTCCATGCTGTATGACTCTGTGAATCTTAAAGGGCCTGTTCCAATTGGATGCGATTGCATGCGTTTGGGGTGACCAAACGGAAGCGGAGTTCGCACTAAGTACGCGGTAAACTCGCGCTAAGTTCGCGCATGACGTAATTCGCGCCATACTCACCAATCAGCTGGGCAGAGGCGGGACGACTCAATTTGGGTGTCGCACGGCGCCGGGCGGTGACGTCATCGCGCAACGCCACGCACTGGGCGTACGCCGTTAAGACGCTGCGTACTCTGTCAAGACGCTGCGTAAGCCCTCAATGCGCCTGCAAGCCGACAGGCCATTGCGATCCTTTCGGACAGTGCGGGATTTTCGGAGCCCCGCACGATGTCGGGACCAGCCCTGCACAACTCCATACGCCTCTATGCTTGGAAGTGGGACCGGCCCCGTGTGGCCCGTACGCCTCAAGTGACCACGTTTGGTCGCGCCAGATGCTTGCAATCGCATGCAAGTGGGACAGACCCTTAAGTCATCTCAAGACCCACAGAAGTGACCCACCAGGTGGACAATCACACTCGATCTCAAGTCATGGGTGGCATTTGCAGAAACTGCACAGTGCAGCATGAAAGAGCATAGAGAGAGCAGAACCAGTGACGATACTGCTAGTATGTTATGGAAGGAACTGCAGATGGAAGGGTCTCGACCCGATCTGTCTTTTCCACACCTTACACTTCCATCTCTCTCGACCCCTCTCCTCTGACTCTGACTCTGAAGAGGGGTCTCGACCCAAAACATCACCCATTCATTCTCTCCAGAGATGCTGCGTGTACCACTGAGTTACTCCAGCATTTTGTGTCGAAATGCTAGTATGGTATGGCAGCATATAAAGTCAAAATCAAGATTTTCAAATTTTATGAAATTTTAGTATTCTAAAGACTACTGAAATTAAAAAACCCGTTGTTTTTGATGACCGATGATCTGCCTGGACACCAACAGCGAGGAGTTATATGCGTACCAGCATCGCTTTGTCTGCAAAGCGTATTGTTTGAGGGGCGGCACGGTGGCACAGCTTGTAGATCCACTGCCTCACAGTGCCCGAGACCCGGGTTGAATCCTGACCACGGCTGCTGTCTGTACGGAGTTTGTACGTTCGCCCTGTGACCCCATGGGTTTCCTCTGGTTTCCACCCACATCCCCTAGACGTGCGGTTTTGTAGGTTAATTGGCCTCTGTAAATTGTGTAGGGAGCGTATGGGAAAGTGGGATAACATAGAACTAGTGAACAGGTCGGCGTGGACTGACTAGGCCGAAGGGCCTGTTTCTACGCTGTATCTCCAAACGAAACTAAACCAAAGATACAATTCAGCAGCCTGTTATAAATATGTTTCTAGAAGCATGATACTGAATTATAGAACGGGGAGAAGTCACACGCAGAGATGGAATTGCCAGCGAACAGAGCAGAGGAACCATTGAAATATATTGATCAACACACGATATAAAGCATATTGAGGTAAATACTGCAATGGGCATGAGTCAAGGTGCGGTATGTCAGTGAGAAACTACAATAAAGTTGTAATAGACATCTAGCAAGTGGGGCCATACAGGGGGGTTGCACGTAAGATCATCAGGTCAAAGGGCATGATGCACGGAGTAGCTCAATCCTTCTGGAGTACAAGGCAGCTTCCGGCATACACTAGTAACACACGAAAAACGTACGTTCTTACCTGTTGAAAACTGCCAAAATGGTCATTTTTTGCGTTGTAAAAAATAGTGGAAATAGGGGGTAACCATGAGAGAAATCTGAGAGTGACAGTGATGGAGCCAAAATCACTGCCGCTCACTGACTTGCGAAAGAGCAGAGTGCCGGCGGATTGAGGACAAGTCCCGGCCCATGACCGCCCGGGGCTGGAGGGTGACTGAGCGCTCTGAACTCGAGCACCAAGGTGTAAGCGGCTGAAGGAGTGGATCCCTCGGGACAGCCCCCACTCTCCCCCCTGGGGTCAGCGCTGTCCGGCCACGGCCGTCATCCGCCCCGTCTCCCCCTGTGCGGCCGCACTGTGACGGGCTGTGGGTCGGCAGCGCCCACACACGGGGCCAGGTGGAGCGGGGCCGTAAACCCAGCAACTTCCCCGTCAGCTGCAGCAGAGTTGGGGATAGTCTCCGCCGATCCAGAGTCACTGACCGCGTGCACCGGCACTGAACCCCGACCCTCACACCGGGGTGATTCACCCCCCGACCCCCGACCCACACGTGGGGTGATTCACCCCCCGACCCCATCACCTCACGGGGTGATTCCCCCCCCCCCCCCCCCCCCCACCCGGCTGCGGGGACAGACGGCCCGGGGTCCGCGAGTGTGGAACCAGTCAGCGAGGAGTCGGGATGCTGGGACAGAAGACGGGCCCGCTGTACTGGCAGCCATAGTAAGTGCTTGCCTGGCGTTCACCGCTTGTACTCCAGAAAGCATTGCGTGGCAACAGTACGGGTCACGGGCCGTGACCTCGACTGTTATGCAACCTCCCTACACAGATCAGTAAAATGTGGACTTTTTCTCTGGATCTGAGGAAGATGAGAAACAATATTCGACACTCTGGTCTCTTTCCTTCGCTCTGCCTTCTGTATTTGTGTTATGGGAGCTTGGTTTGGGAACAGCTCTGCCCAACACCGCTAGAAAATGCAGAGAGTTGTGGATGTACCTCAGTCCATCACACAGACTTGACTCCCCACCATTGACTCCATCTACACTTCACCCCTTTTAGTTTAGTTTGGTTTGGAGATACAGTGTGGATACAGGCCCTTCGGCCCACCGACCCCATATACTAGCACTATCCGGCACATTAGGGACGATTTACAATTTTTACCAAAGACAATTAAGCTACAAATCTGTACATCTTTGGAATGTGGGAGAAAACTGGAGCACCTGGAGAGAACGTAGAAACTCCATCCAGATAGAACTTGTAGTCGGGATTGGACCAGGGTCTCTGGCGCTGTAACTCTACCGCTGTGTCAATGCTGCCTCAGAACAGCAGCCTATATAATCAAAGATTTGTCCCACCCTGGTCATTCCTTGTTCCAGCTCCCTTTGAGCAGAACGTACAGAAGCTTGAAAGCGCGCACCACCAGCCTTCTTCCCCTCTGTCATCAGGCTTCTGAATGACTCTTCCATAAGCTTGAGTACTGTCCGATTCACCTCTAAGTCATTGCGAACATTGGACATTGTCTCTGGAACTGGTGCGCTGCAATGCTGAGAACTGTATTCTACACTCTGTATCTTCCCCTTTGCTCTCTCTATTGTACTTGAGTTTGACTTGATTGTGTTGATGTACACTATAATCTAATGTGTTTGGATAGCATGCATAATAAAGCGTTTCACTATACCTCAGTACACACAACAATAATAAACCTAAACCTAAACCTTGATTGTAATCTTGTGTAGTATTATCTGTAGAAACAAGGAACTGTAGATGCTGGTTTATACCGAAGATAGGCACAAAGTGCTGGAGCAAGTCAGGCAGCATCTCTGGAAGAACAGGATGGGTGGTGTTTTTGGTCGCGACCCTGTTTTTTCAGATATAAAAATAGGGTCCCAACCAGAAACGTCACCTATCTTTTTTTCTCCAGAGATGCTGCCTAAGGTGCTGAGTTACTTTACACACTGTGTCTCTCTGTAATATTATCCGGTTTGATTGGATAGCAAACAAATAAAAGCTTTTCACTTTACCTTGGTACATGTGACATTAATATATCTAAACATAAATTCTACAATACAGTGGTAGAGTTGCGCATCACAGCGCTGGAGACCCGGGTTTGATCCTGACTGCAGGTGCTGTCTATATGGAGTTTGTATGTTCTCTCTCAACGTACAAACTGAAATATACCACCAGGGGCGCAGTACGATTGGCAGCCCCGCCAACAGTCTGTTTTTTCGTATTTTTTAAATTTTTAGTGTGTGTTAAAATTTTGTGTAAATGTTCTCCGGTTTGTTTTATGTGGGGGGAGGGGGAGAGGCCGGGGAAACTTTTTTTTCAGTTTCTTACCTTGCCGTAGATGCGATTAATTTTCGGATCGCAGTCTCCGGTCGCTCTGCGGCCTACCGTCGATGGAGCTGGAGGCCTCCTCGGACTGACCATGGGCCCCACCACAGGGTGTGGACTTGCATCGGAGTCCATCCCTTGCCTGGGATCACTCCAATCACAGACTGCGGTCTTTACATCGGGAGAGGCCGTGGATGTCGGGAGCTCCGATGTCGCAGAAGGTTTGACCAGCCCCAACGCGAGTTTCAATCGTCCAGCACGAGGGAGCTGACATCCCCCCAATGCAGGAGCAGATCGCCTCGACGCGGAGGGCCCGGGCGCTGCCGGCTATGGGAGTCAAGATCATCCCGTCAACGGAGGGCTCCAGGCCCCCGACCACGGGAGAACAATGGGAAGAGATTGACCTTTTTTCGCCTTCCATCACAGAGATGAATGTGGAGGGGTCTCTGTGATGGATGTTTATGTTAAAATGTGTTTTGTGTGTTTCGTTGCTTTTTATTTGTAAGACTGGCTTGGCAAATGAAATTCCTCGTATGTTGCAAAACAGACTTGGATAATAAATATTACTGTGATTGTGACCGTGTGGGTTTTCTCCGGGTGCTCTGTTTCCTCCTGCACTCCAAAAAAGTCCAGGTTTGTAGGATAATTAGCTTGAGTAACAATTGTAATTTGTCTCTAGTGTCTAGGATAGTCTTAGTGTACGGCTGGTCGGCGCGGGCACGGTGGATCGAAGGGCCCGTTTCCCCTCTGTATCTCTAAAGGCTAAAGTCAAGGGTGTTTAATTGTTATGGGTACACTTGAGATTCTTACTCACTGCAACTTGCTGCAAAACAAGGGAATGGCTGCAAAACGATCATAAAGTGTTGCAGTACGGACCAGTGACATGCAGCCCAAGTGGCAGGGCAGAGCTCAGCAAACCCCTGCAACACCCAACAAAGGAAATGCTGCAATGCAGGGCAATGAAAATACTGCAGTACAGATCAGTGAAATATTGCAGTACTGAACAAGAGAAAACCTGCAGTGCAGTCAGTGAATGATCACAGTAGTAAGCGAAATGCAATGAAATGGTGGATCACTTCCACCATCCAAGGGACCGACAGCAGGAAGCTTCACAGTATTATATGGTGACAGGAAGCGCAAGGAGTTACTGTTACAGTTACAGTTTAGTTTATTGTCACGTGTACCGAGGTACAGTGAAAAGCTTTTGTTGCGTGCTATCCAGTCTGCAGAAAGACAATACATGATTACAATCGAGTCATTTATAGCCATATACATGATAAGGGATAACGTTTAGTGCAAATTAAAGTCCGATCAAGGATAGTCCGAGGGTCACAAAAGAGGTGGATAGTAGTTCAGGACTGCTCTCTGGTTGTGGTAGGATGGTTCAGTTGCCTAACAACAGCTGGAAAGAAACTGTCCCTGAATCTGGAGGTGTGCTTTTTCTCATTTCTATACCTTTTGCCTGATGGGAGTGGGGAGAAGAGGGAGTGGCCAGGGTGCAACATGTCCTTGATTATGCTGGTGGCCTTGCCGAGGCAGCGTGAGGTGTAAATAGAAGGGAAGTTGGTTTGTGTGATGGTCTGGGCTGCGTCGACAATTCGCTGCAATTCCTTGCGGTCTTGGATGGAACTAACTGCTGGTGCTGGAATCTTGTGTGGAGCACAATGTCCTGGAATAACGCAACGGGTCAGGCAGCATCTCTGGAGAACATGGATAGGTGATGTTTTGGGTTAGGGACCTAACCCGAAATGTCACCTATCCATGTTCTCCAGAGATGCTGCCTGACCTGCTTAATATTAATCTCTAATCAAAAACCTAAAAAGTTCATGTGCAAAATAAAATCATGAAAACTAACAAATCAGGCCACACTCTCATTTCACTCCTACCCTCCAGAAGAAGATACAGGAGCCTGAATACCGTGACCTCTCGGTTCTAGAACAGCTTCTTCCCAACAACCACCAGGCTCTGAACACTACAAACAACTAAACTACAAACTATCATGGATGCACTTGTGATTGGGGGCTTTTGTTTTGCACTAGTATTGAGGTTTTTAATTTATCGATCTTTCTTTTGTTTATTGTGTTGTCTATGAGTACTGTGTTTATAGGCCTGCTATGCTGCTGCAAGTAAGAATTTCATTGTTCTATTTCCGGTACATTTGACAATTAAAATCTCTTGACTCTTGAGCGATAGAGAGCAAGGGGAAGACCGACACATGGTCAGTGAAACATCGCAGTACAGAGCAGTGGATTGTGGCAAAGAGTCTAAGGGAAATACGGCACTAAAGCCAGTGCAGTGTTTCAGTCGAGGACAAGGGAAATACTGCAGTGTGGATCATGGGGGGTGCTGCGGTATAATTAGTGAAATGTGGCAATGCAGAGGCTGGGAAATACTGTATAGGGACCAAGGGAAAATGTCCCAGTAGAGGGCGGGGAGAATGCCACACTACAGCTGGGGAGATGTAGCACTACAGTTTAGTTTAGTTTGCACTTTAGAGATACAGCATGAGAACAGGCCCTTGGGCCCACCGAGTCCGTGCTGGCCATTGATCACTCCGCACACTACCATTATCCTACACAGTTAGGACAATTTACAATTTTACCAAAGCCAATTAGCCTACAAACCTGAATGTCTTTGGCGTGTGGGAGGGAACCGGAGCACCCGGAGAAAACCCACGCAGGTCACGGGGAGAACGTACAAAATCCGTACAGACAGCACCTGTTGTCAGGACCGAACCCGGGTCTAAGAACAGCAACTCTACCGCTGCGTCACTGTGCCCGCCCCAATCTAATAGGATATAGTTTGCATAAACATATCCTTGACGCATATAGTTTGATAAGGAATGCAAACGATTTTGGGTACACAAAATAGCCAACTTACTTCCCTCCAGCAATTTGACCAATTGAACCAAAGAATCAACACAATCCATGGCTCTCTCCCACATTTGGTGATCCTTGTACAGTAACTCTTAGCCCTGTCCCACGGTACGAGTTCATTCAAGAGTTCTCCCGAATTTCCCCTGATTCGAACTTGGAGATTTACGGTAATGGCCGCTCGTCGGCACTCGGGGCTCTCGTGGACATTTTTCAACGTGTTGAAAAATCTTCACGAGTCTTCCCGAGCTTACCACGTTTCCCGAGTACCTGCCGTTAGTGTTACGAGCCGCTAAGAGACGTCCCCGAGCTCCGACGTACCCTCTACGTTCATTCTCCGTGCTTACCACGTGTTTGATTTTTTTTAAAACTCGGGAGAGCTCTTGGAATGAACTCGTACCGTCGGACAGGGCTTTTACGATAATGTTTGGTGACATGGCAATTTTGATGGATCATACAGTTTGATGGTCATAATGTTGGTTAAAATCAGTTTTAATACCAATCACATTACTATAACTTTCCATTATCATTAGCTATAGTTTGAAAAATGCAGCAATAAACAAATGGCTACACTTAAAATGTCACTTCTGTGGATATTTAGACATTAAGGGAGTGGTTAGTTTGTTGACAATATTTTCTTGGGTATAGCTATTGCAATTTCACATTTGGCATTTAGTTGAACTCTAAAATACATAGTATAGTCAAAATTATTAGTGTTGCAAGAAACAGCAATAAATCAAATAAATGTATCCGATAGGTTGTATGTTATATCTAATGATAGATTGTTCAAAAGATTTCAAATGTTAAAGGTCTTAATCTACTTTCCTATAAACAGGTTTACCAAAATGATACCTCGGTTAATTTAATTTAGAGATAGTTTAGAGATACAGCGCGGAAACAGGCCCTTCGCGCCACTGTGTCCGTGCCGACCAGCGATCCCGTATACTAGTGCTATCCTGCACACTAGGAACAATTTACAGTTTTAACAAAGCCAAATAACCTATGAACCTATACTAGTTTGGAGTGTGGGTGGAAACTGGAGCACCCGGAGAAAACCCACGTGGTCACGGGGAGAACGTATAAACTCTGTCCAACCAGCAACCGTAGTCAGGATCAAACCCAGGTCTGTGGTGGCAGCAGCTCTACCACTGCGCCACTGTGGCAGACCTGATAGAAGTATATTAAATGATGAGAGGCATAGACCGAGTGGACAGTCAGAACCATATTTCCCAATTTTTCGAGCGCATAGCTTTAAGGTGAGAGGGGAAAGCTTATAGGAAATGTGCTGGGAGATTTTTTGCACGGAGGGTGGTGAGTGCCTGGAACGTGCTGCCAGGGGTGGAGGTTGAAGCAGATACAATTGTGGCATTTAAAAGGCTTTTGGATGGGAATATAGATCGGCAGGGATTGGAGGCATATGGGTTATGTGCTGATAGATAAGTGAAGGTCTTGGCATCATGTTTGGCACAGACTGTTTTATGTTTTGTGTTCTAAATCACGAGCAAACCTGGGTCTATTTTGAAATCTGCACCCTATTTTGAGAGAATGCAATTACTACAGAACTGATATGTTTGAAGAGGTAAAGAGGGCGAGAGATGGTAAAATAATAAAGAAGGCGTATCGTACTCTTGCCTTTGTTGGTCGGACATTGAGCATAAGAGTCAGGAAATCAAAATGAAGGGCTCGGGTGAGGCCGCGTTTGGAGTATTACAAGCAGTTCTGGTTACCCAATAACAGGAAAGATGTGGAGGCTTTGGAGAGGATGCAGAAGAGATTGACCTAAAGGCCGCCTGGAATAGAGGATATTACCTATAAGGAGAGGTTGGACAAACTTAGATAGACACAAAACATCAACCATTCCTTCTCTCCAGAGATGCTGCATGTCCCGCTGAGTTACTCCAGCATTTTGTGTCTATCTTTGATTTAAACCAGCATCTGCAGTTCCTTCCTACACATTTGGACAAACTTAGATTGTTTTCTCTGGAACATTAGAAGCTGAAGAGGGACATGATTGAAGTATATACAATCATGAGAGCCGTAGATGGAATAGATAGACCCTTGATTCCAAGACTAGAGAGCAGAGCTTTAAGGAAGATGTGTGGGGCAAGATTTATTTACACAGAGAGTGATGGGTGCTTGGAACTTGCTACCAGGGGTGATGGTGGAGGCAGATACCATAGTGGTGATTAAGAGACTTTTAGATGGATGTGCAGGGAATGGTTATGGGTTATGTGCAGGCAGATGGTCTTCGCATTATGTTTGGCACAGGCATTGTGTACCGGAAAGCCTGTTCGTGTGATGGTGAAGGGCAACTTAGAAAACCAAAGATTTTTCTGTACTTTCGATTTCTAGAGAGTTAAGAGTGTGTAATTGTTACATGTACTGGCAATGGAGCAAATAGATGTTTGTAGAAGCAAGGAAATGCAGATGCTGGTTTACATAGAAAGACACAAAGAACTGGAGTAAATCAGCGGGTAACTCATCTATTCTGTGTTCTGTGTCCACTTCTACAGCTTCCTCTGGCAACTCATTCCAACATGCACATGATTTATATGAATCGTTGCTGACATTGGCTCTTTGTAACTTCATTGCGAGTCTATTGAAACCAGCTTTCTTTGGATTGTCACACATACTTGCTTAAACTTAGTTTAGAGGTACAGGTGGCCCTTCGGCCCACTGGGTCTGCGCCATCCAACAATCACCCCGTACACTAACACTATCCTTCACACTAGGGACAATTGGAGTGTGGGAGGAAACCGGAGCACCCGGAGAAAACCCATGCGGTCACAGGGAGAACGTACAAACTCCATACAGACAGCACCCGCAGTCAGGATCGAACCCGGGTCTCTGGCGCTGTAAAGCAGCAACTCTGCTTCGGCGCCACCATGCCTTGCATGTATTTGCAGTGAATGAATATTGCCACTGGCTCTTTGCAACTTTACTGCAAGCCTATTGAAACTAGCTTCCGCTCCGGATTGTCACACAAACTTGCTTAAATGTCAGCCTCCTGCCATTGCGATGACCATCCGGTTTGAGAAGAAAGCTATTTATGGGAGCTCTGTATGCCACCACGGGTGAAGTGTGTACGTGCACTCTGATCTGACGCAGGCTGCGACACTGCCCGTGTGGATTTGTGATCTAACATTGACTGACACTCAAATAGCACTGCCAGATCCAGAATAAATTTGGTCAGTTTTCAGACAAGCTGCCATCGGTAAGATGCTTCACTTTAAAAAGGCTGCGGCGTTCTGTCACAGCAGATCAAGTGCTCCTGTCTCCTTTGCCATTCCGTGGTCACATACCTTGCATGTTGAGCTGTCGAGGAGCATCAGTTCACAGTGTGGGGCTTCTGAGCGATAGGGTGTGATGGGGCAGGGCAACATGGAAAACCCAAAAAGCTGCAATGCATCCTATTTCAAGACAGTGGAAGAGCCACTGGCTGACAGCACCAGAGACCCGGGTACGATCCTGACTACAGGTGCTGTCAGTATGGAGTTTGTACGTCATCCCTGTGACCATGTGGGGTTTCTTTGGTGACCCTTGGACTATCCCTGATCGGACTTTGCTGTCTTTACCTTGCACCAAACATTATTCCCTTAACATGCATCTATACCCTGTATATGGCTCGATTGTAGTCACGTACTGTCTTTAGCAATGTTACAAAATTTTGAGATTTTAAAAATCAAGTCTGCAATTTATCCCATCAGATAAAGCATAAAAATAAGTTTAATTTGACACCTAATTCACTTTCATACCTTCAGTATTAAAAATGTTAGGGCCATTTTCATACTCGGAAATTAGCAACTTGCTTCCTATTGCTTTTCTATTGACTTGTCACAAAAGTTGTGATCGAGAACAGTAAAAAGCCCATAACTTCCTTAAAAATTAAGAGAACTTAAAGAAATGTTCAGTTATTATAGATTGAAGTATTCTGAAACAAATATGAAACAATCTTACTTGGATGACCTGAAATTAAAGCATATAATTAGTTAGTTACCCAATTGTAGCCAATTACAAAATTCAATTACTAGATCTAAACATCTATCCATTTCTTAAGAAAAAAATAAAAAAAATATAAAGCCTAAGTGTCCAATTAACAGTCACACAATAATTCACAATAAAACATGATTTTTAAATCTAATTGTCATTAATTTATAGGCCAAATTGAGGGAATTCAGTGTTTAATGCCTGTAAATTAATGGGCATTTTAAACAGCTTGCGAGTGGGATTTTCTGGAACGCGATGTATTAGATCGTTGCGGTTGCGGTGAATTTAAACCCAATATCAGCAGGAAATTTTCTGCCAGTTCATATGGGGGCTAAATCATCGTTTCGCAACATGAAATATTGATTAAAGTCCCCTAAAAAAACAAGTTTATATGTAAAAATAAACAACTTTCACTTACCTGTCCCCTACGTAAAATCGGTCCCCGTTGTCGGCGCTCACGGCATTAGGAGCTAATTTTTATTTTACTGCAGTGATTAAGTAGTCGGGCTATTTATAAAAGAAAACGGACTTACCGGTAGTCGGAACGCATCTCCAAAAGTAGCTCGTACTCCGACAACAGAAAGCTCCAGATTGCATGGAGAAACCCGCATTTTAACCCCGCCCCCCCCCCCCCCCCCCCCCCCCCCCCCCCTTAAAGGCGCCAAAGTCGCGCACACGGCCAGCGGCAGAACTGGAGCACCGCTAAAGGTAAGTTTTGTAACATACCTACTGTCTTTCTGCTGACTGGATAGCATGCTTTTCACTGTACCTCGATACACGTGACAATAAACTAAACTAATCTAAACTAGACTGAGTCAGGAGTATTATATGTAGCGGCAATGGTGCAAATAAATTCCCGTAGGAACAAGGAAATGCAGATGCTGGTTTATAAAAAAAGACACAAAGTACTGGAGTAACTTAGTGGGTCAGGCATCTCTAGAGAACATGGATAGGTGACCATTCTTACTTGTTGGCCTATAGTGGATCATAGTTATTGTGGTAGTGGTTAGTGTTAAAAAAAAGACACAATGTGCTGGAGCAGCTCAGCAGGTCAGGCAGCATCTCTGGAGAACATGGATTGGTGACGTTTCTGGTCAGGACCCTTCTTCACTTTGTGTTCTCCAGAGATGTTGCCTGACCTGCTGAATTACTCTCGCATTGTGTGCCTTGTTTTGTAAACCACCCTCTGCAGTTCCTTGTTCCTGCCTATTGGTTAGTGTTGTGTAGTGTTCAAGAGCCTGATGGTTGTTGGAAAGAAGCTGCTCTTAAACCTAATGGTTACTGTTTTCTGACTTCTGTACCTTCTTCCCAATGTTAGTGGTGAGATGAGAGGATGAACTGGGTGGGTCTTTATCGGTTAATGCATACACGTTAGCTTTCCCCTATGCCCACCATTGTCAGCCATGTAGTCAGCTGCCTTCTTGACACAGCAACCATCACAGATCCCTTCGATAGTGAGGAGGTCAGTGTCTGTGATGGACTGGACAGTGTCCACCACTTTCTACAGCAGTTCCATGTAAGAAACAGTTGAGATACCCTGCCTATTTTTTCACAGACTTGCATAAAGAATGATGTGATTCTGGTGGTAGACACAAAATGCTGGAGTAACTCAGCGGGACAGGCAGCATCTCTGGAGAGAAGGAATGGGTGACGTGATTCTGGTGCATAGAACAAAGCTTTGATCAGGGGCGGCATGGTGGCGCAGCGGAAGAGTCGCAGCCTCACCGCGCCAGAGACCCTGGTTCGATCCTTACTAGGAGTGCTGTTTGTACGGTGTTTATATGTTTTCCCTGTGACCACATGGGTTTTCTTTGGGTGTTCCTGGTTTTCTCCCACATCCCAAAGACATACAGGTTTTTCAGTTTAATTGGCTTTGGTAAAATTGTCCATAATGTGTGGGATAGTGCTAGTGTATGGGGTGATCGCTGGTTGGCACGTTCTTGGCGGGCCTAAGGGCCTGTCTAATGTTTTAAAGACAGATTTTTGAGTTGCCTGCACGAAAAGAAATAGGTGTCTAGACATTCTAAAATATCTAGAATTTAGATCTCAGGTCTGTTCTTACCCTAATACCTCTGCTGACAATGTGTGAGTAATCTCTTACAAATGCTGACCTGGACTTAACAAATCCACAGTCTGCGATATGGACAAGAAAATAGAGCTATTGGGGAATTCAACAGGCTTCTCAATTAAAAAACAACTCCTGACATAGCGAACACAGTTGTTTCCATCTGTGATATTGTTGGAATGGCAATTTATGATTTCTGCTCATTACAGAGAACAAACAACATAGAACTGTACAGCACAGAGTCAGGCCCTTCGGCCCACGATGTCCGTGCTAAAAATTATGTTGTTAAACTAATCTCCTCTGCTTGCAGGTGACCCATATTCCCATTCTCTTGAGGGAAGGCTTTCCCTCAGCTCCCTCAGCCCTCGGGCCTTGGCATTCCTTCTCTCTCTATCTCTCCCCCACCCAAGTCACACTAGCTTCTCATTTTCACACTACAAACAGCTTACAATGGCCTGTTTCCTTTATCATCGATGCTTTTTTGAATATCTTTCATTCATTGTTCTTTATCTTTCCACATCACCGTCTATATCTCTCGTTTCCCTGATCCCTAACCAGTCTGAAGAAGGGTCTCGACCCGAAACGTCGCCTATCTCCTTCGCTCCTTAGATGCTGCTGCACCCGCTGAGTTTCTCCAGCTTTTTGTGAAACCCTCTTGAAGGCTTGTTGTCATCCATTTGTGGCACTAGCCCTTCACAAAATGGTGGGAGCTGCCTCCATTTAGCTTTCTACCTGCTTTCACCTCGGATCCACTGGGATGTTTTCAGGGCTACCGCAGGGGCATTAGCTTAGGTCCTACCCCATCATAAGCTAGGATACAGCCCGATTCATCACTATCCCACCATTAGCTAAGTTACTGCTCGATTCACCTCTACCCCATTGCGGACATTGGACTTTGTCTCTGGAACTGATGCGCTACAATGCTGAGAACTATATTCTGCACTCTGTATCTCCCCCTTTGCTCTACCTATTGCACTTGAGTTTGACTTAATTGTGTTCATGTACGGTCTCATCGGTTGTGTTTGGATGGCATGCAAAACCTCTCCACTGCACCTCGGTACACGCGACAATACTAAACCTAAACCCAGCGAAAATTCAAAAGCCTTGGTCATTGAATCTTGAACTGATGTAAGAAGTTAGTTCAGTAAATGTGAGGGTATCATTTAAAGCTCTGATGCTGAGGATGCTGAGGGTTCAGCTGCAGATCAGACAAGCCGTCTGCAGCCTCACATCAGCTTGCTGGAGCTGTCAGAGAGTTACAGATTAGTGCCGTGAGTTTCTTGTCAAGGTCCAAATGCAACTGTTTTAATCTCCCTGCTATTGAGCGGAAGGAGATTTGAGCTCGATCAGGGCCAAATATCAGGCGGGCAGCCTGCCAGCACACGCTGTCATCTCCAGCAGCCGTGATGGATGGCGAGCGTGGAGTATGGCTAGTTTACATACGGAAGCTGACACCATTTCAGAGGCAGGTGATTGAGGGGGCAGAGTCAGCCAGCAGGGCAAGGTTTGTACCTCAGGAGGCTGTGAATTATCCGATCATTTCGCAGAGCATTGAACAGTATGGCACAGGAACAGGCCCTTCGGCCCACAATGCCCATGCTGAACATGATGCTCCTTTACCCGTATGTCATCTATGTCCCTCCATTCCCTGCAGATCCATATGCTTATTGAAAGCTTCATAAATGCCACTATTGCATCCACCACCATCCCCGGAAGTGGGTTCCAGGCGATCACCACCCTCAGCGTAAAAAAAGCTTGCCCCACACATCTCCTTTAAACTTTGCTCCCCTCACCTTAATGTTTTGCCATCTGGTATTTGTTTTTTCCATCCTGGGAAACAGATTCTGCCTGTCTACCCTATCTCATTATTTTATATACTTCAATTCAGGTCTCCTGTTAACTTCCAGCGTTTGCAGAGAAAACAATCCAAGTGTCCAACCTCTCTCTGTAGCAAATATCCTCTAATCCAGGCACCATTCTGGTAAAGCCCTCTGCACTCTTTCCAAACCTCCACATCCTTCCTGTAAAGGGGCGACCAGAACGCCACACAATCCTCCAAATGCGGCCTAACTAAGTATTCAATACTTGGGCAGCTTACAACCCAGATAGCCTTGCTTTCCCTCTCTATCCCCTCCCCCTTCCCAGTTCCCCCGCTAGTCTTACTGTCTCCGACTACATTCTCTTTTTGTTCCCCCTCCCCTCCCCTGACATTAGTCTGAAGAAGGGTCTCGACCTGAAACGTCACCCATTCCTTCTCTCCAGGGATGCTGCCTGTCCTGCTGAGTTACTCCAGCATTTTGTGTCTACCAGCAATATGAACGTTGATTTCCATAATTTCAAGTAACCCCTGCATTCCCTCTCCCCCTGCCCAACCCTAGTCACCCTACTAGTTCAACTGTTCGCATCCTTGTTTCCCTACATTATCACCTCTTCCCCAGCTAATTATGGACCATTATGGTTACCCACCTTTCCCATGTCATCTGTTGCTGGCCATGTTTTGATCTGGCCTTTTCCTACTTTAAGCCCCCTTCCACACCCCCATCCCCCCAACTTTCAGTCAGAAGAAGGGTCCCGACCCAGAGCGCTCCCAGAAATTCTCCAGAGATGTTGCCTGACCTGCGGAGTTACTACAGCACTTTATGTCTATCTATGAAAGCAAGCAGTCCATATGCCTTCTTTACCACTCCAATGAAACAGATGATTAAAGTGCGTGGGACTCAAGTTTCTGATTCCCTGAGCAATATTTGAGTTTTGGCTGGAGAGATTTGGACTGATGTGAAATCTTGTGAGAAGTTGATCTGCCCATGAAGTGACTGGAACCTTTAATTGGTTCCTTCGAGGAAAGTGCAGCTCTTTCCACCACGACATTTGCCAAACTTTTGAACCATTCTGCCCTCTGATCGCCCGCCGTGCTCTGTGATATCCCACGCCTGGAAGGCGACTATTTCAATTACGCAGGAAGGAACTGCGGATGCTGGTTTACACAGAAGATAGACAGAAAATGCTGGAGTAACTCAGTGGGACAGGCAGCATCTCTGGATAGAAGGAATGGGTGACGTTTTGGGTCAAGACCTTTCTTCTGACTGAGAGTCAGGGGAGAGGGAGACAAGGAAGTGTACATTGTGAAAACAAGACATCAAAGGAGATGCAGGTCAAGGACAATGTAGAATAGATCTTTGCGAGCTAGAAGACGGTGACAACGAAGCATACAGAAATACATTTAATCAGGGGGACAGTCAGACTGGCGGAGAACTGGGAAGGGGGAGGGATGGAGAGAGAGGGAACAGGGAAGGGTTACTTGAAGTTAGAGAAGTCAATATTTACTTGAGGTTAGAGCAGTCAAACTTCATCTTTGATGAATTGAATCTGAATCTGAATCTGAATCTGAATGTCACATTTTCACACCTTATCCTTCCTTATCTCTGAGTCTCCCTCTCCGCTGACTCAGGCTGAAGAGAGGTGTCGACTTGAAACGTCACCCATTCCTTCTCTCCAGAGATGCTCACGACAGCATTTAGATACAAGTCTTTGTGCAGACAGTTAAATATTGTCCGATAAATCAACAACGATGTCTGGCTTGGGTGGCAGTCAACTTAAATGATGTGCTGTTCATGCCCTATCTATAAAAAGGCACTTTGCACATTTTAGTTCTCTTCACAGAAACCAGTGATTCGCGTGAACAGTTGACACACGGGCTATGGGCTGGCAAACTGCTGGCCCTGTCCAATGAGCCATTTTCCACTAACACAGTAACGCTAAATATAAAGCCACAGCTAAAAAGGAATCTGCCAGGGAAGGGAGGATGCGGCAGACTCGTATGTGGCGGCCGATACTATTGTTAAACATTTGTCTTTCTCTCCCTTCCAAAGGACCAATTATTGCAATGTTTGTATTCTAAGATGTGAAAGCATTCTGAACACAATGGCAATGTGCCTTACAATAAACCTCTAATTTATCTCTCAGTGAAGCGTAATTGACTGTCCAACTTTGTTCATTTCTATCAATTTATACAGTATGTGCATCAGAATACTGTTCTTAATAGGTTCACACGCAATATTGAACTTACATTTTCATTTCCATTATTCTTATACATCGTGCAAAGAATTTAGTTCAACAATAACGGTTAGTCAATTAAGTCCCACAATTTGCTTTTCCTGGTTATCTTACTTTTTTCTTGTACCAAAACATGCAGCTTGTAGTAAAAGTTAATTTGAAGCCAAACCTGGTTGTTGTTGCTGGTGACAATATAGCTCTCGCCCTTTGCTGGCCATTTGTTAACATGACATAGGATTAGGTTTTCTCATTTCAGAAAATAATTGTCAACATAAGAACTTGACCTTCCATACTTTGTAGTCATAGAGTTATACAGCACGGAAACAGGCTCGTCGGCCCAACTAGTCCATGTTCACCAAGATGCCCCATCTAAGCTAGTCCCATTTTCTTGCATTTGGCCCATAAGTGGCACGGTGGCACAGCGGTAGAGTTAAGATGTGAAGAGCAGCGAAATGTGAAGCCAGAGGAGGGATAGGGGTAGAAGGAGATGGTGGAGGGGAAAAGGATGGGATAGTGGGTAAACGGATGTAGGGTGGGCAGCACAGTGGTGCAGTGGTAGAGTTGCTGCCTCACAGCGTCAGAGACCCGGGTTCAATCCTGACTACGGGTGCTGTCTGCACGGAGTTTGTACATTCTCTCCATGACCTGTGTAGGTTTTCCCCGGGTGCTCCGGTTTCCTTCCACAATCTAAAGACATGCAGGTATCAAGGTTAATCAGCTTGGTAAATTGCTAATTCTCCCTAGTGTGTGTGTAAGAAAGATTTGGTGTACGGGGATCACTGGTCAGTGCGGACTCAGTGGGCTGAAAGGCCTGTTTTCTAAACTAAACTAAAAATTTTAAAAACCTTCTAAACCTTTCCTGCCCGTGTACCTGTCCAAGTGACATTTAAGTGTTGTTTTTGTGCTTGTGAGCAATAGAATCATAGTGTCACACAGCATGGAAACAGGTCCTTCAGCCCAACTTGCCCACGCCGACCAAGATGCCCCATCTACACTAGTGTAGACATCAGTCGATACTCTGTCCCCTGTAATGGAGACAGAGAGATCGAGAAAGGGGACAGAGACATCAGTGAGAGTCCAAGCCTGGCAGGTTGTGTGAACCAGCATCTGCAGTTCCTTGTTCGTACAAAGCCAAGAGTTAGTGAGGTTCTTCACCAGAGCTCAAGTGTTTACAGGGTGAAATTCAGCTGTAGACTCGCTGGTCAGTTGGAAATGACTGGGAAATGAGAGGCATGTCCGTGACTCCATTTCCTACACCTGTAGGAAACACTTCCAAAGACGTGTAGGAAGGAATCGCAGATGTTGGTTTAAACCGAAAATAGACACAAAATGCTGGAGACAGACTGCATCTCTGGAAAGAAGGAATCTGTGATGTTTCAGGTCGAGACCCTTCTTCAGTCTGAATAACCCAAAGCGATTGTCTCTTTGGCAAGATTGGTGCCACAAGACGCGAAGAAGGATCCCGACTCGCAACAACCTTCTCTCGCGAGATGCTCCCTAACCCACTGAGTTACTCCAGCATTTTGTGTCTACCTTTGGCACCAAGAGGAGGGCTGGGATGCATCGGTAGATTCCAAGGATTCAAATCCCCCAGCCTTCACTGTGTCGCTAGTACAGCTCTCTCTCTCTCAGGATCCAAGCTTGCCTTTGATATTAGTAGGAAACCTGCCGCATTGATTTAAGAGACCAAAAGAAATGTAAACTCCTTAAACAACAATCCGCTTTAGTTTCATACAGAATGTTTCATTGTCATTTGCACCAGATATAAACTGGAACAATGAAATTCACGCTTGCTTCAAGCTTTACAGGCAACTGTTTTTTTTTAATAAATTGTATAATTAAAAAAACAAAAATAACTTTTAGTTATTAAGATAAACATAAATAATCAAATAACTATTAGTTATTAAGATAAACATGAATGATAAAATAAAACATGTGTAAACTAAACTTTTTTCTCATTTATTATATAGTTTATAGGGACAATGTTTGCATATTCTGTTGTGCTGCTGCAAGTAAGAATTTCATTGTTCTGTCTGGGACACACGATAAAAAAACACTCTTGACCTGAAAGCTAAGTAAGTTTTAATTATTAACGTAAGTATAAATAACTTTTAATGTTTCCTGCCGCAAAGTATTCCTTTCCAGAGCACAGAACATTCGGACAGATATAAAACATGCGCATTTTAAAAGTTTGGAAAGTTTGGCCTGTTCTGAAAGTTCACAATTGGTGGGTGAGTTTCACAAGCAGAAAGCCCCTCCCCCCCCCCCTCTCTGGCAGCTGTGATTGGCCGGCATGATAGTGCCGGGGGAGGGGTTTGCACCCAGGGACATTTCACTGGACAGTTGCCATTGTTGCACCTCAGGAGGAAGGCAGGTGAGTCAGTGTGTGCTCACCTATGCTGCCAGGGCTACCTGTCCACTATCACTTACACTTGGCCTTTTTCTGTGCAGAGTCTCAGAAGTCAAGAGTGCTTTATTGGTACATGTCCTGAAACATGACAACGGACTTCTTAGATATGCAAACATAGCACTCTGTAAAACCCATAGTAAGCAACAGAAAAATAGTTTGGTATATAGTTATTAAAAAAACAAGCCAATAAATGAACAAACAATAATACATTCATAGAGTCATACACTGTGGAAACAGGCCCCTTGGCCCAACTTGTCCACGCCGACCAACATGCTCCATCTACACTAGTCCCACCTGCCTGCGTTTGGCACATATCCCTCTAAACCAATTTTATCCATGTACCTGTCTAAATGTTTTTTAAATGGTGCAACACTACCTGCCTCAACTACCCCTGGCAGCTCGTTCCATACACCCACCACCACCCTTTGAGTGAAAAAGTCACCCCTCAGGTTCCTATTAAATATTTCCCCCCTCACCTTAAACCTATGACCTCTGGTTCTCGGTGCAAATTAGTGCACAGTCAAAAATAATGCCCCAATGCTGGCTATATAGTTTGGGGCCTATTTGAAGGTTGTAGTCTTTAAGAGCCTGATGGTTGTTGCGAAGAAGCTGCTCCTGAATCTGGATGTTCCAGTTTTTAGTCTCCTGTACCTTCTTCCTGATTGCAGGAGTGAAATGAGTACGTGGCCAGGGTTTCTGATGAGGCCTGCTGCCTTTTTGAGGCAGCGCCTCCTGTAGATCTCTTTGATGGTGGGGAGGTCAGTTCCTGTGATCGACCGGGCAGTGTTTCTCTTCAAAATATCTTGATATTTTAAAACAAAAGATGAACATTAGAACCTGGATCGTCCTCAAAGAGTTCATTTAAATAATTCCACCTAGTGGTTTGACTGTGAGTGAGATATACTACACAATAACATTGCATTGCAGGAGCGAGAGAGAGCATTGCAAATTACTTGTGTAGCAGTGCGTAAAAGTTAATGTTGGCAGAATATCTTGACATTTTCAAGCCGGTCTACCTTAATTTATTTTTACTACAGTTTATGCCTCTCAGGCTGTGTGGTGGAATGGAGCACATTATTTCCCCCACTTTGCATGGTTAATGGATCCCAAGACTTTGTAAGTTAGATGGATGTGGGAATATTTAAATTGGGAATATTCTTTGTATGTTTCCCATTCCTGCATCAGGATAATTCTTGTGCTGCAGATGCAAAATGGTCATAATTCCATTTTGGGCCTTCAGAGAGGCTTCTTGTTATTCATAGAACACAGAGCAGCCCAGAAGATAGACACAATGCTGGAGCCCACAACATCTATATTGAGCATGATGCTGAGTTAAACTGATTTAATCCACCAGCACGCGATCCATATCCCTCCATTCCCTGCATACCCATGCCCTGGTCTGAAATCCTCCTAAATATTAGCATCAGAACAGTGCTTGTTGTTCATCATCGTTGAAAACATTAGCAACGCGGTGGTGCTGGTTTCCAACGGGAACGGTGACGGAAGCACCACACATCTCTGTCCTCCAGTTCCTGCGGACTTCCGCCGCTGGAAGTGTAGGACCTTGGTGTGTTGTGAGAAGCAGGAAAAGGAGGGATGTGGATCATGTGCAGGCAGAGGGGTGAAGTGGGGGGGGCAGATTGCAACCTTCACGTGGTCCGCCCTGTTTCGACTAATGCAATCAACCCAGCGTGCACAATCAAATAAGATCAAATAGACCAAGTTGTCCTGCAACCTTAGGCTGTGCACGCCATGCGCAAGAAGAAGAAGAGGGGTTAGGTTCAACATGGCATCATGTTCGGCATGGACATTGTGGGCCGAAGGGCCTGTTCCTATGCTGTACTGTTCCATGCCCTTGTCCCATCTGCTAGTCATTTTTTTAAAATGCTGTTATCAGTATTTTTAAAAATATATATTTTTATTAGAAGCAATGCATGTTGCCAATGATGTAACAATTTTTCAAATACACATTTAACTTGTTTCAAAATTTATACAAATATTACGAAATGATTTATACAGGCTTCTATTTTTTTTAGAAAGTAAAGAAGTGAAAGAATAGGTCTATAAACAATGAAGATGGTGATTAAATAATATTGATTATGATTATATAAGAAAAATTAAAAAAATAAAAAATTTAAAAAATAATTTAAAAAAACAATAAAAATAAAAATAAAAAATAATACAAGCAAACAATTATTATATAATTTAAAAAAATTGAAGTATACATCTTAACAATGAATGGAGCAATTTCACATAACAATATCTATAGAGATGTGTACACAAATCTCAGAATAGATCTTTTCATCTAATCCTACAACCGGGTATTTGTTGAATTACAATGCTGAGCTCAGCTACCCCTTCATATAGTCAGTGAATGGAGACCATATTTGTTCAAAAAGTTCATATTTGTCCATTAGGACAAACCTGATTCTCTCCAAATGCAACGTCTCCAACAATTCCACAGTCCACATTTTAATTGTGGGGGATAATGTTCCCTTCCAGAATTTTAATATTAATTTTTTTCCAATCAAGAAAATTAATTTGATTTACTGTTAATATTAGGTTCAAATCAGAAACTCCTAATATTATTAGTTTTGGGTCAGGATCCAATTTAATTTTAAGAACTACAGAAATGATTTTAAAAATATCAGTCCAATAACTTAAGTTTTATACATGTTACAAAACTATGCGTTATATTAGCTTCTGAATACTGGCATTTATTGCAAATAGAGGAGATGTTAGGAAAAATTCTATTTAATTTTGTTTTTGAATAATGTAATCTATGTAATACTTTGAATTGTATCAAGGTTTGTCTGGCGTTTAACGAACAACGGTGTATACGTTGTAGACTTTCTTCCCAAGTGTCTTTTATTATAGATAAACCTGTTTCATTTTCCCATATTTGTCGGAATGATTCTGTTGTTGGGATTTCCCGATCCAAAAGAGTATTATATATATATGCTATTAGTTTTTCTGTATTTGGGTGCTTGTTGAGCAATTCATCCAATAATCCTAGTACTGTTCCATGCCCTTGTCCCATCTTCTAGTCATTTTTTTAAAATGCTGTTATCAGTATTGCTGGTACACTTTGTAGGTCTTAGAAACATAGAAACATAGAAAAATAGGTGCAGGAGTAGGTTATTTGACCCTTCAACCCAGCACTGCCATTCATGGCTGATCATCTAAAATCAGTACCCTGTTCCTGCTTTTTCCCCATATCCCTTGATTCCCTTAGTCCTAAGATCTAAATCTAACAGTCTCTTGAAAACATCAAATGAATTGGCCTCCACTGCCTTCTGTGGTAGATTCACAACCCTCTGGCTGAAAATGTTTTTCCTCATCTCTGTTCTAAATAGCCTACCCCTTATTCGAAAACTGTGACCCCTGGTTCTGGACTCCCCCAACATCGGGAACATTTTTCCTGCATTTTTCCTGTCCAATCCTTTAAGAATTTCATGTTTCGATAAGATTCCCTCCCATCCCTCTAAATTCAAGCCCAATCAACCCTTTCTTTCATCATATGTCAGTCCCACCATCCTGGGAATTAACCAGGTGTACCTACGCTGCACTCCCTCAATAGCAATAACGTAACGTCCAGTCTGGTACGGGAACTGTTCTGCCCACAGCCGCAAATCACTACAGAGAGTGGTGAAGTTCGGCACAGTACATCACTGGCAACTGTCTCCTGGCCATTCAGGACATTTTCCACCGGCGGTGCCTGTGGAAAGCACACAGCATCATCAAGGACCCCAGCCACCCAGCACACAGACTGTCCTCCTTGTTACCGTCAGGCAGACGATACAGGAGCATGGCTGCACGTACCACCAGACTTAAGAACAGTTTTTACCATCAGGCTTACCATCTGGCCATCAGGCTTCTGAACTCATAAACACATCATATATGTTGATTTTTTTTTTCTTTCACCTACCAATTTCACATTTATCTTATTTTTTTTTACCTTCTTTTTATCCTTGTCATATCATCGCTGAGGTGACCCATTGTCTTGTCAAACACATTTCATTGTACCGTTGACCCTGTGTTAACCTATATATGACAAATAAAAACTGAACTGAACTGTCCTTCCTCAAATTAGGAGACCAAAATTGTGCACAATGCTCCTGGTGCTGTCTCACCAGTACAACTGCTGTAGGACCTCTTTTCCCCGACACTCAAATCCTTGTAGGAAGCGCTGCAGACATCAGCCAAACCAAGCTCAGAGTATCAAATCAAAAGAGTTTCAGGATTTGCATGAATCAGTCTGGAAGATAGATACAAAGTGCTGGAGTAACTCAGCGAGTCAGGCAGCATTTCTGGCGTAAAAGGATACAAAGGATAGTTGGAGCAAAGGGGAAGATACAGATTGCAGAATAGAGATCCGAGCATTGTAGCGCACCAGTTCCAGAGACAAAGTCCAATGTCCGCAGTGGGGTAGAGATACAGGAGTCTGAAAACTGTGATCTCCAGGTTCAAGAACAGTTTCTTCCCAACAACCATCAGGCTCTTGAACACCGCACAATGCTAACCTCAGCAGCTGTGATCTTCCATGGATTGTGACTTTGGTTTTACCACAGCAGACCTTTTCTTGCACTATCATGGTTGTTAATTTATTGTATTCTTGTTAGCATATCTTCCCCAGCCAACAATGGGCCATTATGGACTCCATTCTTCCTGAGGTCATCTTGTTGCTGGCTCTGTTTTGTTCTGGCCTTCTCTATTTTTCAGTCTAAAGAAGGGTCCTGACTGGAAATGTCACCAATTCAATTTCTCCAGAGATGCTGCCTGACCCGCTGAGTTACCCCAGCATTTTGTGTCTATCTTTGGTATAAACCCAGCATCTGCAGTTCCTTCTGTCGGAAAGAACTGCAGATGCTGGTTTAAATCGAGGGTAGACACAAAATGCTGGAGTAGTTCAAATGCTGAAATGTTCAAAATCCTTTGCGACACTGATATGACGCCGGCAGTCGGCGAAAAAATCAGAAAGTAATTCAGGCCCCTTTCCCCGACTCTCAGTCCATTCCTTCTCTCCAGAGATACTGCTTGTCCCGCTGAGTTACTCCAGCATTTTGTGTCTACCTTTACTCCAGAGATGCTGCCTGCATCACGGAGTTACTCTAGCTTTTAGTGTCCATCTTTGGTTTAAACCAGCATCTGCAGTTCCTCCAGACATTTCAACACTTTTGATTCTTAAATCCGGTCATTAACTTCCTTTCACAATTTGGAATAAAAGAAAAATTGTTCCCCAAGTTTGCCTTACGACAAACAAAATTAAGAAGCTTTAAACAACTTGCTGGAATACACGTTTGTTCATGACAACTGCGTTATTTTAAAACAAGTTTTTAATTTGTAATTGATAGAAATGTTATGTTTTTTACAAATGAAAGCACCGTACCTAGGGATTCATCGTGGTGTCAGAGTAGTCATTTTGCATTCCAGCACTAATGATTTATTCATCCTGTGCCTATCTATCTGCCCGCTTCACTCCCATCTGATCCCATGCTGATCACTCGGTGACTGGAGAACGTTGCTTCAGACGTGCCTGAGGCCTCCTGACAGGAATCTGTACGCAGCCACAGAGCAAAAGCATCATAGGGCAGACACTTGGTGTGCTCAGTCAAGGCTGACACCAATCAGAGGGTGCGATGGACGTCTGCATAGTGATCATAGTGAAAACATAGTTTTCCTTAGTTTGGAGCTTAGAGCGCCGAAACAGGCCCCTCTGCCCACCGGGTTCACGCCGACCAGCGATCCCCCCGTACACTAACACTATCCTACACACTAGGGACAATTTACAGAAACCAATTAACCTACACATCCGCTCGTCTTTGGGATGTGGGAGGAAACTGGAGCACCTGGTGGAAACCCACGGAAGTTTGCTCCTGGACCTGGCCAAGATGGCCATTCACAGGTCCAGACGGCGGGTAGCCTAAGGTCACACCAGAGTGGGCTGCCTGCCCCTCTTCCAGGCCGACATCCATGCCCCTGCGTGTCCCTGGAGAGGGAACACGCGGTGTCCACAGGGACTCTGGAGGCCTTACGTGAACGCTGGTCGCCACGGGAGGGCGAGTATTTTGTTGATAAAGTTGGCGATATTTTAATTTAATAACTGTTTGTTTGTAAACTGCCAATATCGGCAGCCTTTGATCGTGTTACTACTCTGTATTTTTGTTTGTTTTGAATAACAGCAAACAAACAAATCTCTCCATCTGTTATTTGCACTTTATTAATTTATTAAGTCATGGGTGTATTTATGTATAGAATTGTAGTCAATGCCTTCTATGTTCTGTTGTGCTATGCAAAGAAAGATTTTCATTGTCCTGTCAGGGACACATGACAATAAACTCTTTTGACTTTGACTTTGAAGCATTTTGGATTATTACAAAAAAAAGGGGGAAACCCACGAGGTCACAGGGAGAATGCCCAAACTCCGTAGTCAGGATCCAACCCGGGTCTGTGGCGCTGTGAGGCAGCGAGGCAGCAACTCTACTGCTGCTCCACCGTGCCGCCACACGCTCAATGACTCATGAATATTCACGAGTCACGCAGCACAGAACCAGCTGCCACGTCTAAGGTTGTGCAGAAACAGGTGCTACAAAGACACATTTGCCTGTTTCTGCCCATACTTTCCTATCCATGAACCTGACCAATAATGGTGCAGGAAGGAACTACAGATGCTTGTTAAATGCACCCAAGATGGACACCAAATGCTGGAGTAACTCAGCGGGACAGATCCCTCTCCCCTGACTCTCAGTCCGAAGATGTTGTCTCGACCCGAAACATCACCCGTTCCTTTTCTCCAGAGATGCTGCCTGTTTCGGCTGAGTTACTCCAGCAGTTGTGTCTATCTTCGGTGTCCAATAATGGTGAAACTGTGGGAGATGAGGCCTCATCTCTCCCAGAGATTCACGTTTAGGTTCATTATTGCACGTTTACCGAAGTGCAGTGGAAAGCTTTGTTTTGCATGCTATCAAATCAAATATGATAATACCATACATAAACACAATCCAGCTAACCTCAGCTACAATAGGTTGAGCTAAGGGGAAAATACAGAGTGCAGAATATAGTTCTCAGCATTGTAGCGCATTAATCTCTATTGTCATAGAGATTGCTGCCTGCAGATGAATCTGCGATGTGTGGAAGAAACTGGGAGTCTGTAGAAGGGTCTTGACCCGAAACGTTACCCATTCCTTCTCTCCAGCTGCCTGTCCCGCTGAGTTACTCCAGCATTTTGTGTCTATCATAGGTGTGGAAGAAATGTTGAGACGGGGATCCATTGAGAACGGCACATGCCGGCTGGTGGGGAGTGTTCACTGCGGGGCAGGGGAGGCAGCGGCAGTGGGATATCATGCGTAGTAGAAAGTCTATCGGGGAGGCAAGTGGGATGCTGCCGATCGGGAAATGAACTGTGAGCTCTACTGAAATCATCCAGTTCAGCATGTTGCTATTGCAGTAACAGCTGGAGACTGTGCAGCAGCCAAGCAGAGACTAATATCTCCTCAATTTCCCAACTCTGCACTGTGTGTGTTCGTGTGTGTGTTGGTCTGTGTTTCTGTATGTATGTTGCATGTGTGTGTGTGTGTGTGTGTGTGTGTGTTAGTCTGCCTGTGCTGGTCTGTGTGTATCTGTTTGGAGATAGCCAATAGGTGCAGGAGTAGGCCATTCGGCCATTTGATCCAGCACCGCCATTCAATGTGATCATGGCTGATCATCCCCAATCTGTACCCCGTTCCTGCCTTTTCCCCATATCCCCTGACTCCGCTATTTTTAAGAGCTCTATCTAGCTCTCTCCTGAAAGCATCCAGAGAACCGCCCTCCACCGCCCTCTAAGGCAGAGAATTCCACAGGCTCACCGCTCTCTGTGAGAAAAAGTGTTTCCTCGTCTCCGTTCTAAATGGCTTACTCCTTATTCTTAAACTGTGGCCCCTGGTTCTGGACTCCCCCAACATCGGTAACATGTTTCCTGCCTCTAGCGTGTCCAAGCTCTTAACAATCTAATATGTTTCAATGAGATCCCCTCTCATCCTTCTAAGAGAGTGTACAAGCCCAGCCACCCCATTCTCTCAGCATATAACAGCCCCGCCATCCCGGGAATTAACCTTGTAAACCTACGCTGCACTCCCCTCAATAGCAAGAATGTCCTTCCTCAGATTAGGGAACCAAAACTGCACACAATACTCCAGGTGTGGTCTCACAGGGGCTCTGTACAACTGCAGAAGGACCTCTTTGCTCCTATACTCGACTCCTCTTGTTAAAGCCGGGATACAGCTGGGAAACAGGCCCTTCGGCCCACCAAATACGTGCTGATTATCAATCACACGTTCCTGCTTGTCCCATGTTATCACATTCCCTGCACACAATTTACAGAAGCCAATTAATCTGCAAATCTGCATGTCTATGGGATGTGGGAGGGAACCGGAGCACCCGGAGAAAACCCACGCGGTCACAGGGAGAACGCACAAACTCCGCACAGACAGCCCCAGTAGTCGGGATGGAACCCGGATCCCTGGCGCTGTAAGGCAGCAGCACTACCCACTGCACCACTGTGCCGCCCTTTTGTCCTGAATTAAGTACCAAAGTTTCAAGTACAAAAGTACTCCAGACAGTTTTAATTCTGCAAATGACACGTCCTTTCTGCTTGTGTGCTGAGTTTACCGTAGCCAAGGGACATCCCTGTCAGTGAAGACTTTAAGGTGACTCTTTGTGGTGTTACATTTCAATCCTGCTCGACTACTGAATGGCAAACCCTGCCTTACATACCTCAAGATCAATACGCAAAAGGAAAGATATGCGGAAAACTATTTGGTCAAAGAATGATAATAAAAATCTGTAACAGCAACAACAATATTTTTCCTTCCAAGGCCTACCCTTGAGCATACTTGTCCAAGCCTTGTCTGTTCGCACGCGGAGATTAGTGCTGCTTAAGAACATTCTGTCATCTTTGCAAATCCATCTCAACCTACTGGCCTGAGGAATCGTTTTTTTTAAAGGGAAAAATTCCATCAACGTAATATGAATTGATTGGAATTCTGACCTTGTTCAAGGCAGAATGATCACAGGAATTGCTGAAGAACTTGGAACTCTGCAGCTCATCAATGCTCAGATTTCCTCAGTTGGCAAGTTCCATCCTAACTCAACTTGCGGCATGACTTGACGGCCCACAGCTGCCAATTAGGGTGGTTGTGATTATAAGCCACAATGTTTCACTTCAGTGCTGAGCCTGTTTACAGTAATAGAGTCGTACAGCACGGAAGCGGGCACTTCCGCCCAACTTGTGCATGCCGGCACAGTGGCGCAGCGGTAGAGTTGCTGCCTCACAGCGCCAGAGACCCGGGCTCAATCCTGACTACAGGCGCTGTCTGTACGGAGTCTGTACATGCCCCCTGTGACCACATGGGTTTCCTCCAAGTGTTCCAGTCTCCTCCCACACGCCAAAGACGTACAGATTTGTAGGTTAATTGGATTTGGTAAAATTGTCCCTGGTGTGTTAGTGTGGTCAGCACGGATACGATGGGCTGAACGGCCTGTTTCTGCGCTGTATCTCTGAAGCTTAAAGACCAACATGCCTCACCTTACGCGACTCCCACCTGCCCGCATTTGGCCCATATCCCTCTAAACCTTTCCTATCCATGTAACTGTCCAAGTATCCTTTAAATGTTACAAAAAATGAACTGCAAATGCTGGTTTTAAACCATCTTATACGCCATGTTGGTGGGTTTCTAAGGTTGGTTTGACTTCCCTAGAGTTTGGGAAGCAGTGGGCTAACATGATACTTTCAGGGTATTGAAATATAGGCAGATATAATGCAATGGGTAGGAAATGAGGGATTTTATTTGCCCAAGCATTGGGAATTTAGGATCAAGGCAGACAACCATGAAATCCCTCCTAGGAGTTAAGGAAGTTAAGTATTGGGTCATCGCACAAAGTTTGGGAGGCGTTGATCTTTCCACGAAAAAAAACACTTGCTACCAACTCAACCAATAATTTAAAATCTCATATTCACAGATGGAAAAGTCAAATATTCCCAGGATGAAAATATCAAACATTCAAGGGGATAGCTTTAAGGTGAGGGAGGCAAAGTTTAAAGTGCATTGGTGGGGGGAGGGGGGGGGGGCTGGAACATGCTGCCGGGGTTGTTGAAGAGAGAGATACAATTGTGGTGTTTGGTTCGATCCACTGACCTGCAGGGAATGGAAGGATATGGATTACATGCAGGCTGATAAGAGTTGGCCGGCATCATGTTTGGCGTAGACATTGTCGGCAGAAGGGCCTGTTCCTGTGCTGTACTGTTCTATGTCTACTTGCCTTGTATATTGCCTTGTCTTGTAAGCCACTGCCAGTGGATGTGTTAGTTGTAGATTTGCTTGATTGCTAGGAAACACAGAAAATAGGAATAGGCCATTCGGCCCTACGAGCCTGCACCGCCATTCAATATGATCATGGCTGATCATCCAACTCAGTATCCTTTACCTGCCTTCTCTCCATACCCCCTGGTCCCTTTAGCCACAAAGGCCACATCTAACTCCCTCTTAAATATAGCCAATGAAATGTTTTTCTCATCTCGGTCCTAAAAGACTTCCCCCTTATCCTTAAACTGTGACCCCTTGTTCTGGACTTCCCCAACATCGGAAACAATCTTCCTGCATCTAGCCTGTCCAACCCCTTAAGAATTTTGTAAGTTTCTATAAGATCCCCCCTCAATCTTCTAAATTCTAGCGAGTACATGCCGAGTCTATCCAGTCTTCCTTCATATCAAAGTCCTGACATCCCAGGAATCAGTCTGGTGAATCTTCTCTGTACTCCCTCTATGGCAAGAATGTCTTTCCTCAGATTAGGAGACCAAAACTGTATGCAATACTCCAGGTGTGATCTCACCAAGACCCTGTACAACTGCATTAGAACCTCCCTGCTCCTATACGCAAATCCTTTTGCTATGAATGCTAACATACCATTCGCTTTCTTCACTGCCTGCTGCACCTGCACGCCTACTTTCAATGACTGTTGTACCATGACACCCAGATCTCGTTGCATCTCCCCTTTTCCTAATTGACTACCACTCATATAATAGTCTACTTTCCTGCTTTTGCCACCAAAGTGGATAACCTCACATTTATCCACATTATACGGCATCTGCCATGCATTTGCCCACTCACCCAACCTATCCAAGTCACCTTGCAGCCTCCTAGCATCCTCCTCACAGCTAACACTGCCCCCCAGCTTTGTGTCATCCGCAAACTTGGAGATGGTGCATTCAATTCACTCGTCCAAATCATTAATATATATTGTAAATAGCTGGGGTCCCAGCACTAAGCCTTGCGGTACCCCACTAGTCACTGCCTGCCATTCTGAAAAAGACCTGTTTACTCCTACTCTTTGCTTCCTGTCTGCCAGCCAGTTCTCTATCCACATCAATACTGAACCCCCAATACCGTGTGCTTTAAGTTCCAAAGGACCGAGTGGCCGGCTTTACCAATGTTCCTCACCTCCTCATCAGAGGAAAACTGTCCTCTGGCTTGCCTGAGGTGCTGGTAAACTGGTAACTAACTTGCTTCAAGCTAGTCTTCAGTCCGTTAGCGACTGACTGTGTGGAAATGCAGATGCTGGTTAATACACAAAAGGACACAAAGTGCTGGAGTAACTCATCAGCTCAGGCATCATCTCTGGAGAAGATGGATGGGTGACGTTTTGAGTCGGGACCCCGCTTCAGACTTTGTCTGTGCGATTGTTATCCTGGAAAATGGATTGATTGAAAGATTGGTTGAAAGATACAGATGGGAAAAAGCCCCTTTGGCCCACCAAGTCCACGCCGACCATCCATCACCCATTCACACAAGTTTTATGTCCCACTTTCTCGTGCACTCCAGGGGCAACTTACAGAAGGCCTATTAACTTGCAAGCCCACATGTCTTTGGGATGTGGGAGGAATCCGGAGCACCCGGAGGGAATCCATGCGGACACAGGGAGAATGTGCAAACTGCACACACAGACAGCACCCGAGATCAGGATGGAACCCGGGTCTCTGACACTGTGAGGCAGCAGCCCAACCCACGGGCAGCATAGTGGCAAAGGGGTAGAATTGCTGCCTTACAGTGCCAGACACCCGGGTTCGATCCTGACGACGGGTGCTGTCTGTACGGAGTCTGTACGTTCTCCCTGTGACCTGCATGGGTTTTCTCCGAGATCCTCAGCTTCCTCCCACACTCCAAATACGTACGGGTTTGTAGGTTAATTGGCTTGGTATAAATGTAAAATATCCATATTGCGTGTAGGATAGTGTAAGTGTACAGAGTGAAGGCAGGAACGGGGTACTGATTGGGGATGATCAGCCGTGATCACATTGAATGGTGGTGCTGGCTCGAAGGACCGAATGGCCTACTCCTGCACCTACTGTCTATTGTCTCTTCTCTATATCACTGGTCGGCGTGGACTTGGTGGGCCGAAGGGCCTGTTTCCACTCTGTATCTGTAAACTAAACTAACACACAGTAGTCCTATGTTATCCCAGTTTCTCATCCACTCCCAGCACACTAGGGGGAATTTTACAGTGGCAAATTATGTCTTCATTGTCTAATTCCAACTAAGACCCCCTGCAGTTCCTGAAGGACCCAAGATCAAACCTCATCCCCGGCATTCACAGCTCAGACCGTGCCTCACTGTGACCTGTGAGGAGCAGCGTGCTAGGTGAATGGGGCATTCTGCAGCTTCACTCTCAGTCTAAAGCTCACTTGCTGGAGTTTAGGAGGTTGAGGGGGCCACTACTTGCTGGAGTTTAGAAGGTTGAGGGGGCCACTGCTTGCTGGAGTTTAGGAGGTTGAGGGGGGACCTTATTGAACCTTACAGAATAATGTAAGGCATAGATAGAGTGGATGTTTAAAGGATGTTTCCGCTGGTGGGAGAGTCTAGGACCAGAGGTCACAGCCTCAGAATTAAAGGGCGCTCTTTTAGAAAGGAGGCGAGGAGGAACTTCTTTAGTTTGAGGGTGGTTAATCTGAGGAACTCATTGCCACAGAGGGCTGCGGAGGCTAAGTCAGGGGGTATATTTAAGGCAGAGATAGACAAATTCTTGATTAGAAAGTGTGTCAAGGGTTGCGGGGTGAAGGCAGGAAAATGGGATTAGGAGGCAGAGGTCAGCCATGATTGAATGGCGGAGTGGACTAGATGGGCCGAATGGCCTAATTGTACTCCTCAAACTTGTGAACTTGTTTGGATACATCACGTACTGTAACACAAGGTTCTGGTGATCCTGTGCTGCATCAACGGCCTCTGAACTGGATAAAGTTTGATCTTGGCTCCCTCAGGAAATTAGCGAGTATTTGTGTGGAATTAAGAATCGAAGACAAAATCCCCCCCGTATATCTCGGCAACATCTACTGAATAGTTGAACAAATCAATCGGAAAGCGTTTAGGTTTTAGCTTTATTATTGTCCCGTGTGCCGAGCTCCAGTGAAATGTTTCTTCCCGCATGTGTACCGAGTTACAGTGAAGAGCTTTTTGGTTGTGTGCTATCCAGTCAGCAAAAAGACTGGACATGATTCCAATCAAGCAGTCTACAGTGTACAGACGCAGGATAAAGGGAATAATGTTTAGTGCAAGATAAAGTCCGATTAAGGGTCTCTGATGAGGAAGATGGAAGGTCAGGACCATTCTCTAGTTGTTGATAGGATGGTTTAGTTGCCTGATAACAACTGGATGGAAACTGTCGCTGGGGCAGCACGGTGGCACAGCAATAGAGTTGTTGCCTTACAGCGGGTTCAATCCCGACTACGGGTGCTGTCTGTACGGAGTTTGTACGTTATCCCCATGACCTGGGTGGGTTTTCTGCAAGATTTTCAATTTCCTCCCACACTCCAAACACGTACAGGTTTGTAGGTTAATTGGCTTGGTGTAAATTGTCTCTAGGGTGTGTAGGATAGTGCTAATGTGCGAGGATCGCTGGTTGGTGCGGACACGACAGGCTGAAGGGCTTGTTTCAGCGCTGTATCTCTCAACTAAACTAACGTAATCTAAACAACAATATGCCCTTGTGTACACTAGCTGTCTGCTATCTCCCCATGATTCAAGCAAGATGAATTCCCTCTGTATTTATCCACATTTGCGCTAATATGAGTGAGTATATATTAAGTACTTTTGTTGATCTGTGATTGTTACCGCGGGGTGCATGACTGTGTAATTGTGAGGTAGGAGATCCTGTTGGTGCCCTTATTTTCTTCTCCTCAACTCCTACTCCATGTCAGATTAGCAGCAAATTACTTGTTGTGCCTCATTTAGTTTCCAATCCTAAACTATCATTAGCCACAGTGTGAGAAAAAAAATTCATGTATTTGATGTTGGTGGATTACAGTGCATCGCCACAGCCTGAGTTCCTCTTCTTGTTTAGAATATGGGTTAAATAAAACATTGATTATGTTTTACTGTTTATGCATATTCACCTGCAATGCTTAAGTAGCCAATATAATCAGGAGGCCACAGCGGTGCAGCGGGTAGAGCTGCTGCCTCACAGGGCCAAAAATCCTTGTTTGATCGTAACCTCGGCTGCTGTCCGTGCGGAGTTCGCAAGTTCTGGTTCTGGTTGATTACTGCGCAGAAACCTCATAAGTGGTTATCTCGCACAAGTTCTCCCTGTGACCGCGTGGGTTTCCTCCGGATGCTCCGGTTTCCTCCCAAAGATGTACGGTTTGCAGATTAATTGGCCTCTGTACATTGCCCCTACTGTGTAGGGGATGGATGTGTAAGTGGGATAAGATGCTTGTTGTAGAACTCTTTTGTGAGACTGGTTTGATGGATTTGTCTTATGACACGTTCACCCAACAGTAAACTGTCAGCAAAGACAATGCAGGAAGGCTGTGTAAGTTGCTTATTCCATGAAAACAAAAGGAACTGCAGATGCTGGAAACATGAGTGAAAAACCAAGTGCCGGAGGAACTCGGCAGGTCAGGCAGCATCAGTGGAGGGAAATGGACAGGTGTCATTTTGGGTTGGGACTCATTGAGTATGTAGAAACAAGGAACAGAAAATGCTGGTTACTACACAAAAGGACACAAAGTGCTGGAGTAACTCAGCCGGTCAGGCAGCATCCCTGGGTCTGAAGAAGGGTCTGGGCCTGAGACACCTATCCATGTTCTCCAGAGATGCTGCCTCGCCCGCTGAGTTACTCCACCACTTTGTGTCCTTTTGTGTAATTTTTATTTCCTCCCACAAACATGTCATATGTGAAGTGTTAAAGAAGGAACTGCAGATGCTGGAGAATCGAGGGTTACACAAAAGGCTGGAGAAACTCAGCGGGTGCAGCAGCATCTAAGGAGCCAAGGAGATAGGCGACGTTTCGGGTTGACACCCTTCTTCAGACTGGTTGGGGATCAGGGAAACGAGAGATATAGATGGTGATGTGGAGAGATAAAGAACAATGAATGAAAGATATGCAAAAAAAGTATCGATGATAAAGGAAACAGGCCATTGTAAGCTGTTTGTAGTGTGAAAATGAGAAGCTTGTGCGACTTGGGTGGGGGAGAGATAGAGATAGAGGGAATGCCAGGGCCCGAGGGCTGAGGGAGAGGTGGGAAGGGGAGGAGGTAGCAAGGGTTAACAGAATTGAGAAAATTCAATGTTTAAGCCCAGAGGATGCAGACTCCCCAAGCGGAATGTGAGGTGCTGTTCCTCCAACTTGCAGTCCTGGCCGTGGAGGAGGCCCAGGACTGAGAGGTCGGATACGGAATGGGAGGGGGAGTTGAAGTGCTGAGCCACCGGGAGGTTGGGTTGGTTATTGCGGACCGAGCGGAGGTGTTCGGCGAAACGATCGCCAAGCCTCCACTTGATCTCACCGATATAGATCAGCTGGCTTCTGGAGCAATGGATGCAGTAGATGAGGTTGGAGGAGGTGCAGGTGAACCTCTGTCGGACCTGGAAGGACTGCTTGGGTCCCCGAAAGGAGTGGAGGGGGAAGGTGAAGGGACAAGTGTAGCATCTCTTGCGGTTACAAGGGAAAGTGCACGGGGAAGGGGTGGAGCGGGAAGGAAGAGAAGAATTGACAAGGGAGTTGCGGAGGGAGCGGTCTTTGCGGCAGGCAGACAGGGGGGGAGATGGGAAGATGTGGCGAGTGGTGGGGTCACGTTGGAGGTGGCGAAACTGGCGGAGGACTATCTGTTTTATGTGCCGGTTGGTGGGGTGAAAGGTGAGGACCAGGGGGACTCTGCCCTTGTTGCGAGTGGGGGAATGGGGAGAGAGGGCAGTGTTGCGGGGTATGGAGGAGACCCTGGTGCGAGCCTCATCTATAGTGGGGGAGGGGAATCCCCATTCTCCGAAGAATGAGGACATTTGTGATGACCTGGTGTGGAACACCTCATCCTGGGAGCAGATGCGGCGTAGATGGAGGAATTGGGAATAGGGGATGGAGTCCTTACAGGAAGCAGGGTGGGAGGAATAGTCCAGGTAGCTGTGGGAGTCAGTTGGTTTGTAGTGGATGTCTGTCAGCAGTGTATCACCTGGAATAGAGATGGTGAGGTCAAGGAATGGTAGGGAAATGTCGGAAATGGTCCAAGTGTATTTGAGTGCCGGATGGAAGTTGGTGGTGAAATGGATGAAGTCAGTCAGTTGTGTGTGGGTGCAGGAGGTGACACCAAAGCAGTCGTCGATGTAATGGAGGTAGAGGTCGGGGATGGGGCCCTGGTACGCCGAGAACAAAGATTGTTCGACGTACCACGTGAATATGTGATTCTGTTCCATTCTGTTTTGTAGTTTTTTTGCACAATCCGCGAGCATTGCCACTTTTCATTTCACTGCACATCTCGTACATGTATGTGACGAATAAACTTGACTTGACTTGTCCTCGTTGAGAGTGGAGTGGGTCTGAAAAAGGGTCCTGACCTGAAACGTCCTCTGTCCATTCCCGACACAGATGCAACCTGACCCACTGAGTTCCTCAAGCAGTGTTCTGCTCATTCCATGGTGCAGATTAGTTTGTGGTTTGCCTCCTCTGGGCACCAATTAAGTTCTGAGCCTTTGTAATAACATTTCTATTTTCTGCGTGTTGTGGTGAATTGTGATTCCTCTGCTGACTCTGGCGGCTTTTGTCTACTTCATACAGTCGGGGTTGAAGAGCCACCTGGGATCTGGCTGACCTGCAGTGATGACAGCAAGTGACCAGGCAAAGGTGCAGCAAGAGGGAGCAGGAAAAGGGAGGTCCACGGGACATCTTCAAGGGACACTTTGTACAGACGCAGTCTCAATAAGGAGTGGGTGAGTGGACCGCTCTTCACCACTTGTGGTGTTCCTCAGCTCTGCTGCACAGTCGACTTGGAGTATGAGCTCGATATCTGATCGGCATCTGAGTATTGGCATTGGGTATGAATGTCAGAGAGTATAATTATTGGCATTAAATATGATTATTGGCATCATTGATTATTGGTATTGAGTATGCACCTGTAATTATTGGCATTGTTTATTGTCATTGAGTGTGATTATTGAATATGATTATTAGATTATTGAGTATGAACTCTATCTGATTAGCATTTCTTAAGGCTGGAATGTGAACCCTGGATTGTTCCCTGAGTTGGTTTATTGGTTTATTAATGTCACGTTTACCAAGATATGGTGAACAGCTATCTTTGCATCCTGTGTTGCATTCAGATGAGTGCAAGCAAGCGATGCACAAGTGTAATGGGTATTCCAAAGAGAAAACTACCAGGACATTTAAATCTCTGAGTATATTAAACTCTGCACATTGGAGCATCGCATATAAAGAGTGCAGCCAGAAATTCCTTTCCACCTTCCTTGCTAAAGAAAACTTACGTTTTTTAAATAAATACAATGTTTGCAGATTCCTTGCGGGTATCACCTTAAGTAAAAAATCCTCAAGCATTCAGCTTCAAACTCGCCTTTTGACAGTTGAGATGTTCCATGATTACAGTTTGACTTTGGTTAACCTCCAGTCAGCCCTGCCAATCTCCGTCAGATTGGAATTCACCTTCCCAACCTGGCTCTGGAGAGGGTCCAGAGAAGGTTTACAAGAACGATCCCAGGAATGAGTGGGTTAACATATGATGAGTGTTTGACGGTACTGGGCCTGTACTCGCTGGAGTTTAGAAGGATGAGGGTGCGGGAGGGGACCTCATTGAAACTTACAGAATAGTGAAATGCCTGGATAGTGTGAATGTGGAGAGGTTGTTTCCGCTAGTGGGAAAGTCGAGGACCAGAAGTCATAGCCTCAGAATTAAAGTACGTACCTTTAAAAAAGAGATGAGGTGGCATTTCTTTAGTCAGAGGGTGGTGAATTTGTGGAACTCATTGCCACAGACAGCTGTGGAGGGCAAGTCAATGAATATTTTTAAAGCGGAGATGAACAGATTCATGATTAGTGCGGGTGTCAGGGGTTAAGGGGAGGGCAGGAGAATGGGGTTGTGAGGGAAAGATATGGCGGAGTGGACTTGATGGGCCGAATGGCCTAATTCTGTTCCAAGAACCTATGACCGGCTCCATGTTATCACAGCATGTTTATGAGGGTTTGCAGACTAGAAGCATCACAGATGGTTTCCCGTCTGGTATCTGTGGTCGCAAAGGGGCGGCTGTTCGGGTATTAGTGCGCATGAATTATTAACTCTACCTGCCACCATTTATCCCTGGTGTCAGCCACCTCCTCTTCCAGGAACTCAAACACTGCCACCTAATTCAAATCAACGCTCATGTTGGAGAGATGGAAATGTGGTGGAAATGTGGTGGTTAGAGCAGCTGAATTATTTATGGTCATTGTAGCTCCTGACATCAAAGGGCTCGGACACACAGCTTGTCACACAATTAGTAGGCCCGAATAAATAGTTGTACCTGAGTGTACATTATTGCAATATATTCCCTCGTTCTTTCGTGCTTTTACAACCAGCAGAGTTCCGCTGCCATTGACTACGTGCATGATTGGAAAGTAAATACTACTGATGAAAATTTTTATCATTCACCAAAGGACATGAAGTTTGAGTGACGTTGGCTTCACACTCTACCAAGTACCTTGAGAAGGATAAGACAGCACGTCACCTCACCACAGGAAGTACGTTTGTCTGTAGAATGAGCTTAGGTTCAAAATATCCATCTCCAGCTCATTTAGGCCTAGAACACCGGAAGACATAGAAGCAGAATTAAGCCATTCGGCCCATCTAATCTGCTCTGCCATCTGATCATGGCTGATCTATCTTTCCCTCTTAACCCCATTCTCCTGCTTTCTCCCTGTAACCTTTGTTGCCCTTAAGGGCCTGTCCCACTTACACGACCTTTACAGGCGACTGCCGGCACACATCATAGGTCGCTGAAATTTTCAACATGTTGAAAATTCAGCGGCGACCAGAAAGACGCAACGACTCTTTAGAGACCTCTCACGACCAGAGGAAACCTCCCACAAACCTTATTAGGCTGTATGGTCGTGAGAAGTCTCCTATGGTCGTGAGAGGTCACCCGTGACATGTCGCCAGGGGTTGCCTATATGTTCGTGAGAGGTCTCCTGGGAGGGTGACATTTATCCCAGGTTGGGAACCCTTAGTTTAGCCTAGTGCTGATGAAGCCCACTGGTTGATACAAATATATATATATATATATATATATATATATATATATATATATATGAAATGCAGTACAGCTGCCCATGTAAAAAGATTAAAAATCTAAACTCTGAGTCTGGGATAGGTGAAAGTATAATGTTGAATAAGGAAATGGAAGAGAAATTCAACTTACTTGTGTCTGGCTTTGCAGAAATTACCAGAGGAAGTAGTTAAGGCAGGTACCATAAGAACATTTAAAAGACATTTGCAGGGATGGGAAAGGTGTAAGGGGGTTTGTACCAAATGTGGGCAAGTGGAACCATTGCAGATGGGGATCTGGTCGGCATGGATGAATTGGGCTGAAGGTTCTGTTTCCACGCTAGACTCTAAATAGTAAGCTTTACACCCAGAATTAACAAGGAATTGTTAAAAAATTAAAAAAAATTAGAGATGGACACAAAGTTCTGGAGTAACTCAGTATGTCAGGCAGCATCACTGGAGAACATGGATAGGTGGCGCTTCAGGTTGGGACCCATCTTCAGACTGACCAGCACCCGCCCCTTCCAGCACCCGCTGTTAATCACCGGGTCGAGGAGAATAAAGCCCCGGAGGCCGGGCGTGAGTCGAGAAGTCAGGCGTGTGTCAGCCTTGAAGCTGTGAGTGACAGTTGAGACCAGGAGCTGTGAGTGAGTGAACTGTGAGTCCAGGAACCATGAGTGAGTGAACAGTGAGTCCAGGAGCCGTGAGTGAGCGAACTGTGAGTCCAGGAGCCGTGAGTGAGTGAACTGTGAGTCCAGGAGCCGTGAGTGAGTGAACAGTGAGTCCAGGAGCCGTGAGTGAGCGAACTGTGAGTCCAGGAGCCGTGAGTGAGTGAACTGTGAGTCCAGGAGCCGTGAGTGAGTGAACTGTGAGTCCAGGAACCATGAGTGAGTGAACAGTGAGTCCAGGAGTCGTGAGTGAGTGAACTGTGAGTCCAGAAGCCGTGAGTGAGTGAACTGTGAGTCCAGAAGCCATGAGTGAGTGAACAGTGAGTCCAGGAGCCGTGAGTGAGTGAGCAAACTGTGAGTCCATAAGCCGTGAGTGAGTGAACTGTGAGTCCAGAAGCCGTGAGTCAGTGAACTGTGAGTCCAGAAGCCGTGAGTCAGTAAACTGTGAGTCCAGGAGCCGCCTGGTGCATGGAGGCGGTCCGGAGCCCAGAGCCTGCCTGGGGAAGTGAGGAGAGTGGGGGGGATTGAGGGAGACAGGCGCTGGCAGGGCCGGGCACTGGCAGGACTCACCACCCCTGCCCACACACCCCCATTGCTCTCCCCTTGCAAGGCAGCGGTAGGACACAGCAGCACTCCACCCCCCCCCCCCCCCACCAGCCCCTGCCTGAAGATGTCCCTCTCCCCCGGCTACAGAACGCTCCCTCCGGCCCCCACCTGAAGCCATCCCATCCCCTGCTACAGGACTAGCCCAAGAATCCATCCGGCCCACAACACCCATACTAGCCCTCCAGAAAGCCTCCCCCCCACTGGCCACTGCCTGAAGACGTCCCCCTCCACTGGCTGCTGGACGCTCCCCCCTCCCCCACCGGCCCCCGACAGCCCCGCCTGAAGCTGTACCCCTCCCCATGCTGCAGGACGCTCAGCCCACCCGTCCCCGACAGCCCCCGCCTGAAGCCGACCCCCTCCCCCGGCTGCAGAATGCAACAAGAGACACAACAAGAAAGACTGAATAAATCTCCTCTTTAATGTTTAAATTGTTATATTTCAAGGGTTATTCATATTTTAAGCTTTAATAAATGCCTTTTCCACTTGCCGTGCCTGTCAGCATGTGTGTTCTCCGTCACAATGGGAACCCAATGGGAGGGAATGGTTGTGCCGCCGGAGAGCCGCTAAGAGTGGATGGAGGGTGGGGGGGGATTGAGGGGGGGAATGGAGTGAGTGCGTGGGGGGGAGGAGGGAAAGCGGCAGAGTGGGGGGGGGGGTGAGGGGAGGAGGGGGGATCACAACGGGAGCCCATCAGCCTCGCCTGCGCAGTTGGGGGCTATGCTTGAGTGGTGGAATATTGGAATTGGTGGAGAGGTGGAATATTGCATTGGGGGACCCGGCCTCCCGTGTGAGAATGTGAACTAATGGGTCCCACTTAATATAGTCTTGAACAAATATAGACATCTTAGAACATGTTAATCCAAATGGGAAGAACTTCGGGCATCTTGGCCGGCATGGATGAGTCGGGCTGAAGGGCCTGCTTCTATGCTGCATGATTCCACACAGCAAGCTTTAGCTCCAGAAATTATCAAGTTCCAAACATATATAAATGAAAAATTAGACAGACACTAAATGCTGCAGTAACTCAGCGGGACAGGCAGCATTTCTGGAGAGAATTAATGGGTAACGTTACGGGTCGAGACCCTCCCTCAGACTGATGTTAGGGGAGAGGGGGACACATAGATAAAGAAAATTTGTTTGGAAGGTCGTAAATGTAGCCCCACCAATTAAGATAGGAGGGAGCAGGGAAATGAAAACCCTTGAGGCAGTGAAACCAGCAGAGAACATCATGAGAATTGTTGCTAATCGTGGACAGAGTCAGCCAGAAAGGGAAGTCATGTTTAATAAATATATTTGAGTTGTTCTGAGATTGTTGCTAGCAGAATAGATGAAAGCTTAATTTAGTTTAGAGATAGAGCGTGCAAACAGGCCCTTAGGCCCACTGGATCCACGCCAAACAGCGATCCCCATACACTAGCTCTATCCTACACACTGGGGTCAATTTACAGAAACCAATTAACCTCCAAACCTGCAAGTCTTTGGAGTGTTGGAGAAACCGGAGAACCCAGAGGAAACGTACATGGTCACAGGGGGATCTTGCAAGCTCTGTACAAACAGCTCCCATAGTCAGGGTCCAACCTGGGTCTCTGGTGCAGTAAGACAGCACCTCTACAGCTGCACCACCCCGCTGACCCATAAAATTGGTTCATGTAGAAAAATCAGAGTAAGAATAGCAGATGATTTCCATGTTGGGAGGTTGTGATTACTGGCATACAGTAGGGACAGGAGCTGAGAATCCAGAGGTACACAAACTAAGCTGCTTACAATGCAGATTATCTCAGCAAAGGATCAAGTGTAACGTATCCAGGTTTGCTGTTGGTGCAAAGCTAGTGGCAGAGTCAGCTGTGAGAAGGGTGCCCTGTGAGAGGTCAGTACTCGTGATGGACCGGGTAGTGTCCACCATTCTCTGTAGCCTCCTTCCTTCCTGGGCACTTGAACCAGACCGTGATACAACCAGTCAATATGCTCTCTAATATAGACCCATTCAAAGTATTTGGCAACATGCCATATCTCCTCTTTCTTCTCGGAAAGGAGAGATGTTGATGAGCTTTCTGGGTGATTGTATCAGTGCCTTGGACATGGCTATTTTCTTCAGATAGGGTGGATCAATAGACAATAGGCAATAGGTGCAGGAGTAGGCCATTCGGCCCTTTGAGCCAGCACCACCATTCATTGTGATCATGGCTGATCATCCTCAATCAGTACCCCGTTCCTGCCTTATCCCCATAACCCCTGACTCCGCTATCTTTAAGAGCCCTATCTTGAAAGTATCCAGAGAACCGGCCTCCACTGCCCTCTGAGGCAGAGAATTCCACCATTCTCTGTGAGAAAAAGTGTTTCCTCGTCTCCGTTCTAAATGGCTTACCCCTTAAACTGTGGCCCCTGGTTCTGGACTCCCCCAACATCGAGGACATGATTCCTGCCTCTAGCGTGTCCAAACCCTTAACAATCTTATATGTTTCAATGAGATTCCCTCTCATCCTTCTAAACTCCAGAGTGTACAGGTCAGTCTCCAGCCGCTCCAGTCTCTCAGCATATGACAGTCCCGCCACTAACGACCACCTGTTCACTCAAGGTCTATGTTATCCCACTTTCTCATCCACTCCCTACACGCTAGGGCCGATTTACAGAGGGCTGACTAACCAACATACCCGCACGTCTGTGGGGTGGGAGGAAAACCGGCGCACCCGGAGGAAATCCACGCGGTCACAGTGTGCAAACTCCACACAGACAGACAGCACCTGAGGTCATGATCGAACTGGGGCCTCTGGCTCCGTGAGCCAGCAACTCTGCCAGTAGTTGGAACAGAGGTGTGTGCCACTGTTTGTGGGCGTCATGTAGATGGGGAAATGGTAGTTCACGTGGAAATCCTTGACTTTCTCTTCATTTTCGCCCTCCTCTGATCACTTTCTACATTTTGTTTTATTTTTCTCTCTTGTCCTTTCATCTCTATTTCCAGACCCCACTCTGGCAAGTTATAAAAGCAAAGTAATTCAGGAATGTGAAATACTCCAACATCACCTTCAAAGGTAACGTTAAATCTCGTGGAGCTGCTTTGAAGAGGATTAAAGGATTATCTTAAACGCTTACGTAAACAGCAGGATAAAATGCCTGCAGCGTGCATATAAGTAGCTGGTAGAATATATTCCATATGCAATGGCCATTCATTTTGTTCAATCTATATTTTTTAATTGATCATGTTTTCTGAAAGATGAATAGCCAAATTTTATTTTTAAAGCAATTGTACTAAACGTGTCAAGAGTGCAAGTGGCAGGGGCAAAGTTTGAAGATAATGTGCGGGGCAGGTTTATTTACACGGGCGGTGGTGGGTGCCTGGAACGCGCTGCCAGGGATGGTGGTGGAGGCAGATATGATAGCGGCAGCAAAGAGCATTTTAGATAGGTGGGAACTAAGATCTGCAGATGTTGGTTTATACCAAAGAGAGACAAAGAAAGTGCTGGAGTGACTCAGTGGGTCAGGAGGAAAAGGATGAGTGAAGTACGGTGCCAGCCCGAGACATCACCCATCCATTTTCTCCAGAGATGATGTCTGACCCGTTCAGTTACTCCAGCATTTTGTGTCTTTCTTAGGTTATTGTGTCCCATGTTATTTGTCACAAGTCTTGACATGATTGAGGGTAGGGTGTTGAAAGGAATCAAGGGCCTGTCCCACTTACGTGTCCTTGGCACGCAAATTACGTGACCTTGTGGTCGCGTTGAGGCGCGACGGTCCCGTGAAGGTTACATGTGATTACATGCGTACGCACAACCGTCTGGAGCGCGTGACGTCATTTGAAGATGGACCGGGAGCATCTCTGGAGAGAAGCAAAGGGTGACGTTTCGTGTCGAGACCCTTCTTCAGTCCGAAAGAAGAGTCTTGACCCGAAACATCACCCATTCCTTCTCTCCAGAGATGCTGCCGGTCCCGCTGAGTTACTCCAGCATTTTGTGTCCATCTTCAATTTTCTTGGTCCCGCTCTGGGAGTAGGAGTGGGGGCGGATCCGGACCACAGTGGCCGTGAGCCCCAGGCCGAGCTCGGCGATCGTTTGCCTGCTTCTGCTGCTTTTGAAGGTGAGACGTTGCGTCGCGCCAGGGTCTTGGGCCTGTCCCACTTTGGCCGTCAGTTACGCGTCAGGCTGTTGGTGCGCAAAGATTTTGTTCGCTACAAACCCCGCGCGATGTCGCGCACAACTACATACTCCTCCGCGGCCCCACACGGCCATACGATGCCCGTGCGCCTCAACGCGACCACGAGGTCGCGTAATTTGCGTGCCAAGGACACGTGAGTGGGACAGGCCCTTCAGGTTGTATTTCAGTTGAGATTACATTTTAGGGCAGCGCGGTGGTGCAGCTAGTAGGGCTGCTACCTCACAGCACAAGAGATGTGGGTTTGATCCTGGCCTCGGGTGCTGTCTGTGTGGAGTTTGATGTATGGGGAGGTATGGTTCATGTGCAGAGTTGATCGGAGGGGAGGAGTTGGGCGGAAGGGCCTGTTTCCGTGTTGTATAACTCGCTGACACTAATTCAAACCCTTGTGAATCCTCTACGTCCATGGCTTCACTGGTAATACCTTACTTTGAACTCCCAACGGATAGCCTCCCCAAAACCATCGGACTTCTCATCTTCTCAAGCCACTCCATAAAACCAACTCCCATTCAAGTTCGATTACCCGCCCTTTTTTCCTTGGCACGACTCACGGAAGGATGTTTTTTGTGAAACATCGTGGATTGATTTTACCTTGTTAGGGATGATGATGATTAAGGTTTATTTAAATAGCAACAGATACAAAAACATAGATACACTTGAAACAGTCATCTGATGTATGCATCATAGTGTTTTTAGCCAAAGCTAATTCGCAACACTTGTCCCTAGTAGGGATTTTGGTTAAAAATGATAATACAGATTAACATTATTAAAAATAGGGAAATGGAAATGGAAATGAGATGAAAAATGGAAAAGAGAAAAAAACATATAGAGAGAGTACAGTGTAAAAACTAAATATGAGAACAAGATTGTTGTTGAATTAGCCACAATTTTGTGTTTCTTTTGAATGCGACATATGTAGGGATACATTTCAAGTGGTCTGGCAGTGAGTTCCATAATTCTGTCCCTTTTACTGAAAAGGCAGTTTGAGCAAAAGATGTTCTGCAGGAGGGGATACTACAATCGCCTTGTGACGCTGCTCGGGTGGTGGATCTGGCACCACTTTGCAGTCTAGTTATTGTTTTGCACAGCATCTGGGGAGCTGCGCCATTTAGGCACCTGAAGACCAAATGAACTAAATGTAAGGAAATAAAGTTAGCAAACTTAGGATCTTATATTTGCTTAGAATTTGACAGTGATGATACCTTATTCTTTTTTGTCCAGGACTTTCACGGCTCAGTTATAGAGACACTCTATGGCCTTAATTGATGACTGGTGAGCCTGGGACCATGTGGTTAAGCCATAAGATATATGTGAGAGAATCAGAGAATTCATGAAAAGAAAAGCACAGTTAAAAGTCAGACAGTTTCTTATAATCATAAAACAGCCCAAGTTTGCCTTAATGGTTTGTCATGAACTCTCAGTTTCAGTTTCTGTACACAATTGACAGCACAGTGCCTCAGCGGTGGAGCCACTGCCTCACAGCACCAGATACCCGGGTTCGATCCTGACTACGGGTGCTGTCTGTGCAGAGTTTGTACGCTCTCCCTATGACCACGTGGGTTTCCTCCAGGCACTTCGGTTTCCCCCTGCATCCCATGGACGTGCAGATTTGTAGGTTAATTGGCTTCTGTAAACAGGCTTGGTGGGCTGGAGGGCCTGTTTCCATTCTGTATCTCTAAACTAAACGAAACTAAAGCCATTGTTGACATAGTGTAGACAAATGGTTACAATGAGACCTTATTTGTCACATGTGTCGAGGTACAGTGAAATTCACTGTTGTATCCAGTTCATTACAAGTATCACTGTACATAAGCTCTTAAGGGCCTGTCCCACTTAGGTGATTTTTTTCCGGCGACACCTGTAAAATAGGCTGCCACATGGTCATGGGGTGACGCATGTATTGTCATGAGTTGTCTCCTCAAGTGTCGTTACTTATTTCTTTTCGCCGCTGGATTTTGAAATGTTCAAAACCTTGCGGCGGCAGTGGGCTTGACGTTCCCCTGTCGTGTGTGCTGTCGTAGGCTGTCGAATGTTGTCGCCAGGACGACGCCAGGTGACGTTGGCTGTCGCCGGGTCATGACCTCGGTGAATTCCATTGGCGTCAACCGGCGACAGTTCCGGCGTCAAGAGAAGTGTTCAGTTGTCTTCATTTGTCGGCGTCAGGGTCGTAGCTTGTCGCTGGTGGAGGTATGTGGACTTCGGGTGTCGTAGGTTGTCGCCTATGTGGTCGAAGGTCGTCATTGGTGTGGTCGTCCCGAGTCGCGAGGAATTGCGTCGCCAGTTGACGTAGCTTGTCGTAACGTGATGTCGACTAGGTGGTAGCTTGTCGTGGGGCGGGTGCATTTCCGGCGTCACGGCGCGACAGTGACTGTCGCCACAGTTGCCTAAGTGGGACAGGCCCTTTAGACACCTCTTGAAGATAAGCATCTCAGATACAGTACAAGTGTCGAGCAGAAGTACACCAAGACAGTTTACAGAGTGCTCCATTTGGCAGGGTAGACATGAATTGCACATGAAATTGCCTTTGTTTCACCTCAAGTTGATCCTCCATTTCTCAGTGGCATTGATCTTAGCCATGAGATGGCTCGCAAGATTTTAGAAAGTTTACAATTTTAATTTTACTGAGATCACCTTGATTTGCTTGGAATTTACAATAATATAAATATCCTCTGTCAGCACAAAGCTGGTAGTGCGTTTAAATGAAACACCTCGTGCATCCATTGCCGTTAATTTGCTGGGCCCCATCTGTTTGACTACGCACTGCAAATGCACTGTAAAACCAAAGTGGAGGCTTTTCAGCAAGCCAAGCGTGAAAACCGCAGACATTCAGCAGTTACTAAATCAAGTTTATGAAATACACATTAACTAAGGAATCATATCAAATGAATAGCTCGTCAGATCCTTTGCGCTGAAATCCTTGCTAGAATGTGAAATACTGCAATTTTTCTTTGGTGGTAATGAGATTTGAATGAATGAATGAACAATAATTTACGTTATTGTCAGATGTACCTTGCTACAGTGAAATGCAACTTAGGCTGTAGACAAGTGTTGCCACGTGTTGGCGCCAACAACGTTAGAGAAGTACCCCACGGTCCTATCTACTGCCTCTCGCCACACGTTGCGGCATGCCCCTCCTTCCCCCGATTAAGGTTTTCTATCTTAATTTTGAATATTGTCATTCTAAATTTGTTAACAATCCATCGGCGACAAAAAAATGTTGCGACACTTGAGGAGACACTGCGCGCCAATACGTCATCACGCCATGTCACGCCGCAGTGTTTCCGATGACCTGATATGTCAGTCAATTATGCTGGCAGTCGCCGAAAAAAATCGGCAAGTTGGACAGGTCCTTAAAAGTAAGCATGCATGTACAGCAGGCAGTGAAGAAAGCTAATGGCATATTAGCCTACATAGCAAGAGGATTTGAGTATAGGAGCAAGGATGGCCTTCTGCAGTTGTACAGGGCTCTGGTGAGACTGCATCTGGAGTATTGTGTGCAGTTTTGGTCTCCTAATTTGAGGAAGTCAAAATTTTTGCTATTGAGGGACTAGGTTCACCAGATTAATTCCCAGGATGGCGGGACTGACATATGAAAGAATGGTTTGACTGGGCTTATGTTCACTGGAACTTAGATGGATGAGAGAAGATCTTATGGAAACATATAAAATTCTTAAGGGATTGAAAATGTTCCCCATGTTGCGGGAATCCAGAACCAGGGGACACAGTTTAAGAATAAGGACTGAGAGGAGGAAAACCTTTTCAGCCAGACATTTGTGAATCTGTGGAATTCTCTCCCTCAGAAGGCAGTGGGGGCCAACTCACTGGATGTATTCAAGAGAGTGTTAGATTTAGCTCTTAGGGCTAATGGAATCAAGGGATATGGGGAAAAAACAGGAACGGGGTACTGATTCTGGATGATCAGCCATGGTCACATTGAATGGCAGTGCTGGCTCGAAGGGCTGAATGGCCTACTCCTAAACCTATTGTCTATGCTTCTACATTTCTATGGTTAGTGCAGGGAATGGAGGGTTGTGGGTAATGTGCAGGTAGATATTTAGTTTAGTTTAGAGATTCAGCCCGGAAACAGGCCCTTCGGCCCACCAGGTCCATGCCTACCTGCGATCCCCGCACGTTAACACTATCCTACACACACTAAGAACAATTTTTTTACATTTACCAAGCCAATTAACCTACAAACCTGCACGTCTTTGGAGTGTGGGAGGAAAGTGGAGCAGCCGGAGACAACCGGTCACAGGGAGAAGGTGCAAACTGTGTACCAACTGCACCCGTAGTCAGGATTGAACCCGGGTCTCTGGTGCTGTGCGGCAACAGCTCTACCGCTGCACCACCGTGCCGACCATACTGTTGTCTCTGATGGATAATAAATCACAACAGGTATGGCAAGGTGAGAACTCTTTTGTTGGCATTACTGATGAAGGTTCATGAATCTGTTTCATCAAGAATAACGTCTGCTGGGAATTCAAAATGAATTTCACACCAATGTCAAAACCACAAGGGAGGAATAAATGAAATTAATCTAGAAGCTGATGAAGTGGGGTTAAAGGCGAAGTGAAGGAAGAAATATATTTATGCTGCCTGGTTACATTTTAGATCATACCAGTGCAGCAATTTGAAGGTGAAAGGTCAGTGATAATGTGGAGATTTGAAAATTCAAATGGTTTCTTCAGTCAAGTGCAAAAATGATTTGTGTAGCTGGTGTAAGAAGCAGCTGAAACATCATGAAATTAAAAGCCCATTTCACGCAGCAAAGGCCAGAAAATTTGGAATGCCACTTTATCTTCACATCCGTTGGAAATGAACATCACAGATTATTATTCATTATTTGGTTAGATTTTGAATAAGGTCTAATAAACAATTGGATATCAAGTCAGCTGCACCCTTGGATAAAATGATAAAGGAAAATAAATCAGTTTTCAGCAGCATTTCAAAAAGGTCTTTGCAAAACGACAAAACACCAATTGCTGGAGGAACTCAGGGGGTCAGGCAGCATCTGCGGAGGGAATGGGCAGGTAATGTTTTGGGTGAGAAATTTGCTCCAGTAACCAACTGGATTAGTTTAGTTTTAGTTTAGTTTAGAGATACAGAGCGGAAACAGGCCATTTGGCCCATCGAGTCCACACTGACCAGCGAGCCCCACACATTAACACTAACCTACACTAGGGACAATTTACATTTACACCAAGCCAATTAACCTACAACCCTGTACGTCTTTGGAGTGTGGGAGGAAACTGAAGTTCTCAGAGAAAACCCACGCTGTCAGGGGGAGAACGTACAAACTCCGTACAGACAGCAAACGTAGTTAGGATCAAACCCGGGTCTCTGGCGCTGTAAGGCAGCAACTCTACCACTGTGCCACTGTGCTGCCCAGTTGTCTAGTTTGTTGGCTGAAGGTGAACAAGAAATAGTAGATGTGGCTGGGCTGGATTTGAATTCAAATTGCCAACCTTCAGTGCAGCGACGGGTCGGATCAACTGGGACTTTTTCCTTTGGAGCGTAGGAAGCCTAAATGGTGACCGTATTGATGTGTACAAGATAGGTTTTGGTTTATTATTACCACCTATACTGAGATAGAGTGAAAAGCTTTGGTTTGCATGCTATCCAAACAGATAACGTCAGACTGTACATCAATGGAATCAAGTCAAACTCAAGTACAATGAGTGGCACAGTGGTGCAGCGGTAGAGTTGCTGCCTTACAGCGCCAGAGACCCGGGTTCGATCCTAACTATGGGTGCTGTCTGTATGGCCTGCCCTTGACACCCTGTAACTGTGTGGGTTTTCTCTGGGTGCTCTGGTTTTCTCCCACATCCCAAAGACATGCAGGTTTGTAGGTCAGTTGGCTTCTGTGAATTGTCTCCATTGAATAGGAAAGAACTAGTGTATGAGTGATCATGATTGATGTGGAGACTCGGTGGGCCAAAGGACCTGATTCCTCTACGTCTCTGAATTAACGTACAAAAGCTCGAGCAAAGAGGAAGATACAGTGCAGAATATCGTTCTCAGCGTCATAGTGCATCAGTTCCAGAGACAAAGTCCAATGTCCACAGTGGGATAGAGGTGAATCGGACCGTACCTAGTTTATGGATTATGGACAGTACATCTCGATTGTGAAGGGTATGAATAAAATGAACGCTCAAAGATTTTTGCCAAGTTAGAGGATTCTAAAACTAGAGGGCATCGGCATAAGGTGAGATGGGAGAGATTTAAGTGGGAATGCAGGGGCAACCTTTTCACTTAGATGGTAGTCCATATCTGGGATGAGCGGCCAGAGAAGTGGCCACAATTGGATAGGATCTACAATGGACTGCAGATGCTTGTTTACAAACAAAAAGACACCAAGTGCTGGAGTAACTCAGCAGGTCAGGCAGCATCTTTGGAGAACAGAGATAGGTGACGTTTTAGGTTGGGCCTCCTCTTTAGACTTTAACATGGATAGGTGACGTTTTGGGTTGGGTCCCTTCTTCAGACTGATTATAGGTGGGGGGGGTGGAAGAAAGCTGGAAAAGAGGTGGGGCAGAACACAGCGTGGTTGGCAATAGATTGATTCATGTGAGGGTGGTTGGATAGGAAGTGTTTGGTACAGTTTGGTCAAAAGGTCTTCTATCTGCCTGTTAGTGCAGTCGGGATACATGTTGCTGGGTCAACGTGCTCTCTTTTACTTGATCTTTCTGAATGCATTGGAAGCAGCAAACATGATTTAAATGTTGATGAATCCTGTAGCGATGACAATCTGCATTGTAATATTTGTGGAGGCCCAGATAAACATGAATAAATAATACCCGGGTGACATTCAATGCACGTAGTTTTAATAAAAATAATATTATTTCTATTGAATTGCACTAGCTGATTGCAAAGGGATGAGATAAAATCTCCTGCTTTATTGTTGGCAGGATGGTGTAAACACAAATTGAAGCTGCTCTCTGGGTATGAATCACATCTTGCAAAGCAATATTCTATAATCATTTTTTATCCTATATTCCAAGGTGGTCGAGGCTGAATCATAAAACATGCAAAATCTTCTGATAGCTCACACTCTCTACGATAAATACTAGGTCAGTCACATCTACAGTTGAATTAGTGTCGGGACATGCATAATCCCAAGCTTGAAAGTTAATGATATGTTTAAGAGCAGATCTTTTCTTGTGTGCAGTTCTAGTCACCCCCATTGCAGAAAAGTTGCGGAGGCTTTGGCAGAAGAGGTTTACCAGGATAATGCCTGGATTAGGGGGTATTAGTTACAGGGAGAGGTTGGGCAGCCTTGGATTGTTTTCTCTGGAATACTAGAGGTTGTGGGGATATCTGCAAGAGGTATATAACATTATGAGAGGCAAAGATAGGCTAGACAGTCAGAACATTTTCCCCTAGGATGGAAATACCGAATACCAGAGGGCATGGGTTTAAGGTGAGAGAGGCACAGTTCTACCACACTGTCCTACCAGCATCCGACTCCAAGCGATGAGCGCGATCAAACTAGAAGCGAGGGCCGCGCGGAGGTCGGGTGACTGGCGCAACGCGGCGCAAAGTGAGGCGAACTTGGAGCGAAGTCTTAAAGGTAAGTTCGCCAGGACAGAGAGGGGCACACAGAGAGGGGAACAGAGGCACACACACAGAGGGCCACGGAGCCACACACAAAGAGGGTCACGGAGGCACCTACAGAGAGGGTCACGGAGGCACGATGTCGGGGCGGTCTGTAATGCGTCGAGGCGACTGCGAGCCGACAAGCCGTTGCCGCGCGGAATGTTTGAACATAGTCAGTTTTTCGGAGCCCCGCGCGATGTCGGGACGAACTCCGCACAATTCCGCACGGCTCCGACGATCGAAGTGGGACCGGCCCCGCGACGCCGGACGGCTCAAGCGACCACGTTAGGTCACACTCATCGCATAGAGTTGCATGCTGGTAGGACAGGCCCTTTAAGGAGATGTTTGTGGCATTTTGTTTTTGCAAAGAGGGTGGGGAATGTCTGGAACACACTGCCGGATGTGGTAACTGAGGCAGGTGCTATAGTGGTTTTATATTGGCTTGCGGATAGGCACGGATATGCAGTGAATGGAGGGATATGGGTTATGTGCAGGTAGATAAGAGATGGTCTTGGCATGATGGACACAAAAAGCTGGAGTAGCTCAGCGGGTCAGATAGCATCTCTGGAGGAAAGGAATAGGTAATGTTTCAGGTCGAGACCCTTCTTCAGACATCATGTTGGGCACAGACAATAAAGGCCAAATGGCCTGTTCTTGTGCCGTACTGTTCTATGTTCTATTGATTTGCTTTAGATGTAGTTTACCTTAAATCATCTACCAGAGGAGAAACTATTATGAATCATCACTGAAAGAGTGACGTCTACTTTAATTATCTGGGGAAGCGGGGTCTCTGCTTTAGTCTTCGAATCGTTTAGTTGGTCGCTCCCACTTTGTTCATTCTATTAGATGCACGGTAAAGGAGAAACGAGGCAACGTGCCTGCAGAGAAGATATAGTTCTAGAATGAGTCCTTGGAGTTCTGTCACAAAGACAGATTGCTGGTGTAACTCAGCGGGTCAGGCAGCATCTCTGGAGAACATGGATAGGTGACGTTTCAGATTGAGACCCTTCTTCATACTCGAACATGGATAGGTCATGTTTTGGTCAAGACCCTTCTTCAGATTGGGACTCTGCGGACGTTTTTTAAAAGCAGTGACGGCCCATCTCCCGTCTCCAATATCCCCCCACCTCTTGGACCCCAAACAGGCCTTCTACCCTCTCCGAACCTTGTTAAAGAATTGTTTGTTTCTACAAGCTGAATTGCCATGTGTATCAACAATGGGACAATTAAATCTAACTTGCAGCAGCAAAAAAGACCTTCAAATGCAATACACAGATAATATATAATTTAGTGAATTTGCGTTTATTAACAAACCCAATACTAGTGCAAACCCCCCCCCCCCCCCCAAAACCTTAGTGCAAATAAAGACTAAACATTGAATTAAATTTAAAACATTAACATATGACCAATTTCACTCTAGCTTGTCTATATTGTTGTCAAGTTCCCATTTGTGGCTTGTAATATATTACTTCAAGGCTCTGGCTCCATCGAAGCATGATGCCTGCATTTGTATTTTGACCTTGTGCATTCGGGGTGGAAAATCTCTCTCTTTTATGAGCAAATTTCTACCTCGGATGTGTGAGTTTCCCCACTGCTGATTATCTGCAGAGAAGAATGATGACTTCCCTCCATCCTTCAAAGTGCAATCTAGAATAAACTTTGATTCTTATCTTCCGGCAATGTTTAACTTCAGCTGAATAAAATATCCCCAACCTCACCTGTGAGGAACGTGGACACATTACATTAATCCCTTGGGTGTTTACGGTGAAAACCAAATAATAACTTTATTCACATTGCGCTGTGGAAAACTCTTTACCTTTGCATTTTAGCTTCATGAAACGTTAATGCGCCTTTAGTCCCTTCTCAGTTCAATGAACATTCACAGTGGAAACAACTCATAAAAATGTGTGGAATGGCGGATCATGTTGGCAGCACTCTTGTCTAGAATCAGAAAGTCATGGGTTCAAGACGTGGTCTAGAGACAGCAGGGCTAACTCCAAGCAGTTAATGTTCTGGTCCACTGGGGACACGATGTTTCTGGGATAAGGTGTTAAACCAGGGTGCCGACAGGCAAGGGCGAAAGATTCCTTGATGCTATTTGTCACGACATCAGGAGAGTTAATTCCACGTCTTGTGGTCAGATTGTATTCACTACAAACAAGTCGACACATGAAAAACTACAGATGCTGATTTTCATAAAAATACCCAAGTGCTGGAGTAACTCAGCGGGTCAGGCAGCATCTCTTGAGAACATGGATAGGTGACATTTTGGGTAGAAACCCTTCTTCAGAAACGACACCTATCTGCGTTCTCCAGAGCTGCTGTCTGACCCAGTGAGTTACTCGAGCAATTTGTGTCAAAAAAACAATTATCTGCCGTTAATACATTGCCATTTTCTTTTATAGATATTGTGTTTATTGTTAGGTTTAGGTTTATTATTGTCATGTGTACCGAGGCAGAAAAGCATTCATTTGCATGCCAACCCAATCATGTCAGATCATGCTGCACAAAGCACAGAGTATAGGTCTTGACATTGTAGTGCACCAGTTCCAGAGAAATAGATCAATGCCTGCAATGAAGTAAGTTGGAGAATCGGGACAGTAACCTAGCTTATGGAACGGCCATTGATTAGCCTGATAACAGAGGGGATGGAGCTGTTCCTGAGTCTGGTGGTGTGCACGCTCTCAAGCGTCTGTATCTTCTCAGGTTGATGAATGGCTCCTTGTGATGAATGGCCACTGACCCAAACCATTTACTCCACTTCTCTGTCCACAGACACTCCCTCATCTCCCAGGTATCTCCTGCATACTTTGTGTTTAAGACTTCAAGCACTTTTGATTTTAAAAAAAGCTATAATGATTGATAATGGGAAGAGGGTCAGAGGATGTTAGAATGGAGTTTAACACCTTGTCAAGACCCACGCCACCCTGGCCACACTCTCATCATATTCCTACCATCGGGAAGAAGGTACAGGAGTCTGAAAACCATGACCATTATGGTCAAGTGCAGAGACACAAGAAACTGCAGATGCTGCTGTACCAAAAAAGACACAAAGTGCTCGAATAACTCAGCAGATCAGGCAACATCTCCAGAGATACTGCCAGACCTGCACAGTTACAACAGCACCTGTATTTTCTTCAATGTTGAAGAACAGCTTCTTCCCAACTAACACCAGGCTCTTGACCACTACACAACACGAACCTCGACCATGACTATCTTGGATGGACAAAGGACTTTGGGGGTTTTATGCACTAGTATTGAGCTCAATAATACATTACATGTAGAAACAAAGAACTGCAGCTGCTGGTTAATACACAAAAGGACACAAAGTACTGGAGCAACTTTATGATTTCAAGACTTCTTCAGACTCAAGGAGTCTGAAGGGTCTTGATCTGAAACGTCACCTCTCCATGTCCTCCAGAGATGCTGCCTGACCCACTGAGTTCCTGCAGCAGTTTGAGTCCATTGTTTGCAGGCCTGTAACGCTGCGGCAAGGAAGAATTTATTTGTTCCATTGTCTGTTCTTGACTCTCTTGACTCTTGCCGATTCCTGACACAGTTGTTCTGTTCAATCTCTTATGATACAAGATTCAAGAATGTTTTATTACCAAATGTCCCAAAACAGGACAATTACATTCTTACTTGCAGTAACACAACAGATATCTAAACCTGGTACTCTTACAGTACTCTGTACTATGCTACCAAAAGATAGGGTAAACGCGCAGAATAGGGGAATTGAGAACCAGAGTGGAACTTTTTACCACAGAGGGTGGTGGGTGTATGGATCAAGCTGCTAGAGGAGGTTTGAACAGGTACTATCACAATATTTAAGAGACATTTGGACAGGTACTTGGATAGGAAAAGTTTAGAGGGAAATGGGCCAAACGCAGGCAGGTGGCACTAGTGTAGATGGGACATGTTGGTCATTGCGGGCAAGTTGTGCCGAAGGGCCTGTTTCCACGCTGTATGACTCTAATTTGTAATATCTACTTCATTAAGCCTATGCTAAGGAATCGAGGCAAGTGATTGACCAGACTGCTACAACCCTCCACATTCATTAAGACTTTTAGGGAAATTACTCTCGGCTTAAGATCCCGAGAGAGAAATTAAGTCGCCTGTTCTTTCTGCTTTTTCTGCATTTTCCTGTAGTTATCTCCCTTGACAGATGACTCAGTTGGCAGAATTTATGTTGATGGTTTCATTTTTGCCTTTTAAAATGTAAGAGCCAACTCCAGCTGACACGTCAGCACAGTTGCTGCATTTTAGCAGAGGGAAGTATGCATACTGAAGTAGGATCATTTTGTACGCATATCTTTGCAAACAGAGCTTGTATGTTCAACTATTAGCTTTGGGGATTCTTCTTCCATCCTTCACACAGAGGCGGCCTGACAACTGTAATCATTTTGGCTCGCATATTCTTTCTTGGTGAAAGGCCCTCTCTGTTGTTGGCATAATTTAGAGTATAACACAGGCTCAAATCAGCAACATTCCGCTAAAATGCCAACATGTTACTGAGGAGTAGATGGTAACATCTCGGGCCAGGCATTGTCTGGGAATAGATAGAATGTTTAATACACATTTTTGTTTTTAATGCATAATATATAAACCTTTGTATTGAAAAATACTACGTTGCTGACTTCTGAAAAGGTAGGATGGAAGGAACTGAATCAATTGAGTTTCAAGGTGTTACGATACTGTACAGCACAGAGGATAGGTTCCTCGGCCAACAATACCTATGCCGAACATGACAAACTAATCTTCTCTGTCTGCATGTGATCCATATCCTTCCATTCCCTGCTTATCCATGAGCCCATCTAAAAGTCTCATACACAACTATCATGGTCTTGTTATAGGAGGAGAATTAGGCCATTCAGCCCATCAAGTCTACTCCGCCATTCAATCGTGGATGATCTATCCTACCCACTCAAACCCATTCTCCTGCTTTCTCCTCATTACCACTGGCACCCGTACTGATCACTGTCGTATCTGCCTCGACCACCACCTCCGGCAGAGAGTTACAGGCACTCACCGCCCTCTGTTTCAGAAAACCTGCATTCCCATCTCCTTTAAACTTTGCCCCTCGATTAGCTTGCATTTGGAGTATTGCGTGCATTTCTGGTCACCCAATTACAGGAAGGATGTGGAGGATTTGGAGAGGGTGTAGAAGAGGTTTACCAGAATGATGCCTGGATTAAGAGCTATTAGCCACGGGGAGAGCTTGGACAGACTTGGATTGTTTTCTCTGGAGCCATGGATGTTGAGGGTGGATACGGTTAGAAGTGTACAAAATTATGAGAGGCATAGATAGGGTGGACATCCAGTCCCAGGATGGAAACATCAAATGGCTTTAAGATGAGAGGGGCAAAGTTTAAAGAATATGTATGGGGCAGGTTTTTTCACACAGTGGGTGGTGGGTGCTTGTAACACACAGCAGATATGATTAGTAAGATTAAACGAGAACTTACCAGTTTGAAGTTTGATCTTGATTTTATAAGGAGTTATGCTGGTGATTCCGTGAAGAACCCCGCCAGTTCGCATGCGCGTCAATCTTCAAAGTAGCGGTATGAAATCACAGATAACAAAAATCTAAGTTAACATAGTAAGATTAGCAACTTGAGAACTACCAGGTGACCTTTGTGAGAGAGGGTTGGGCGTGGAGGGCACGTAATCACCAATGTAACTCCTCATAAAATCAAGATCAAACTTCAAACTGGTAAGTTCTCGTTTAATCTTACTATTTTACTTCGGAGTCACGTGAGTGATTCCGTGAAGGGTTCAAAGCCCTGTGATTTCATGCCGCAGATTCAAATCCCGGTGTCTCACTGCATCGATTGACTCAGGATGAGTGAATAATCAAAAATGCATTAAGCATGACATTGATTCAGATGTATTAATGGTTTACGTTAATAAAAACTTAATAGCAATCCCTGTATCTCAGGTGAGACTAAAGTGGACGCAAAACAGAATGGGCAAATAGCCCTGGTCAGTAACCGGCCTACAGTACAAAATTAAAAAAAAATCAATTCAGTTGATCATCCTGCGGTCACGAGGATATGGTCGATGGGAACGTCCATTGCCCTGGCCTCTGACGTTGATGCTGCCTTGGTGGAATGAGATGTACAATCGTCAGTGTTAATACCTGCATAAACCACAACCTGCTGCAGCCACCTTGAAATAGTCCGAACCGACCTTTCCTTGCGTGGTTGTTTGTCGCTTAAAAAACAATGCTGATTCCACATTTCTTAGGATTCTGGTGGCCTTGATATAACATAGCAAGCCTGCCCTCCCACATAGGCGTGGGTCCGTGGGGTATCCGAAATATGATCTTAATCCTGCCACCCCTAGTCTGCTCTGCTTGTGTAGATCAGAAATGTTAAATGTAATGGCACCTGCAGCCAATTCTATCCTATCTTGCCACAGCGTTTGTAATGTTTGCCCTCGTTGTGCTGATACTAGTGTCATGACCGATCCCCTCAATAGGAAATGTACTGCTTTTTTGCTGCTATCCCTGCACTCTGCAGTGAGCACATCCATGGATTGATGTGACAACCTGAGCCGTAACGCAGTCCATTCAGAATATGTACGTCAATAATTGTTTTATTATGCAGAGGCCGGTTTCCTGAACCACAGTTTGAACCAGTAAAGTTTTCGTTTTTTAGAATAACCGTATATGGTTGTATTATTATGCCTGACGAAAGCAGGCAACATGGCTGCTTAGCCAGTCAGACAGTACGAAAACCTAAAGCGAGGTCTTGCTGACTGTTTCAAGACCCGACTAATGAGGCAAAATGGAGGAAGACATAAAAGAACATTCCTCCTTTTTGTAGCGAGAATGTATTTCTGTTCTGTTCTGCCACATATTATTGCAATCAGTGAATAAACATGAAACCAACATGTCGATATTCGATGTACCATTGAACCATACTTTCATAATCCAATTCCTATTCTGTGTTGTCATCGATCTGAACTTGATGATACACCAGTGGCAAAGGAGATTAGGTAAATTATTACAGGATACTTTTACTTGATTGCCATGTGACTAACATATGCCACCACCATAGTGTAGCAACTTGAAGTTGAGCATGTAGATATGTATATTCGCTCAATAGCCCTTTACGCATGGGGTGCATCTAGTGTATATATTTAGTTGATACCAACAACTGAAGAATTGGCAACTCATGCAATCTCCACTACCTCCAACTAGAGATGGTATTCGGAACTCCTCACCTTAGAGCTCTTAGCATCAGTTTGTAATAACTGAATTCGACCGACCAAAGTAGAAACATAGAAACATAGAAATTAGGTGCAGGAGTAGGCCATTCGGCCCTTCGAGCCTGCACCGCCATTCAATATGATCATGGCTGATCATCCAACTCAGTATCCCGTACCTGCCTTCTCTCCATACCCTCTGATCCCCTTAGCCACAAGGGCCACATCTAACACCCTCTTAAATATAGCCAATGAACTGGCCTCAACTACCCTCTGTGGCAGAGAGTTCCAGAGACCCACCACTCTCTGTGTGAAAAAATTCCTTCTCATCTCGGTCCTACACTAGATGCACCCCATGGGTAAAGGGCTATTGAGCGAATATACATAATCTACATGCTCAACTTCAAGTTGCTACACTATGGTGGTGGCATATGTTAGTCACATGGCAATCAAGTAAAAGTATCCTGTAAGTACTGGAGCAATGCTGAATACTGTTTGTTCGTTATTGTGACTGAGGTAGCTTCAGCTGATAATAGCATAAGGTTGTTAACAATGATCTACATGTCCTTTGAGAGGTCGCTACTTTGCACGATATCTGTTCCTCGATTTGCACAGCTGAAACACAGCTACTATATTGCCAATTACTCTTGATGAAATAGAAGTCATTTTTATAACAGGTTGCGAGTAACTCCAATCTCTTGCCACAGGGCGGAGTCATAGGCTAATTAACAGTTAAAGGTAAATCCCAATGACCAACAAACAGTTGATCCCATTTCGCAATGTTTTACTATTATTAGTACAGTTATATTGTCTTTGATAACCTCTGTAATGGGAACTGCATAGAATGGATCTTTGAGACCCTTATGGATCTGTTGTTAGTCAGGAAAATAAGTTTTCATATTCGGAAAGTTCATATGCCCGACACATTCCATTTTTCATAATAAACAGGCCACTCCTGCCATTATTCCATGCGTGCTTTGCACGAGAACTGTGGCCCGATTTCCAAGCCTATCTTGAAAGACAACCTGGCCATAATCCCAAACTTGCTTGGAATGCTAGTACTGTGCCTCTAAACAGATGTTTTTATCCTTGTTGTGTTGTACAAACAAGTGTAAATATTACAACCTATGTTTCGGAAGTGCCAGACCCACCTTGTTGAGTAGGGCTGAGTAGGGCTGGTAGGGTGTATGAAACTTCTGTCCAGCCGTCATGCTGCCCCCAGCTCCATTGAACCGCTTACTGCCGATGAGCGCCTGTGGTGAGTTCTGAAACAATGAACCTTTGCCCTTAATTGATCCATCTGCCAGGTTTTTTCGTCTGTTGAAATAGGCCTTACCTGAATTACAGATTCGGCGGCTGGCTCTCACATCCCCTTGTTGGCGCGCTGTTCACTGCCGGCACATATGTGCTCCAGGATGTTCCATCAACCTTTTTAGAGCCTGGAGTCAGTTACATCTTGACCTTTCGCTCTCCCCTCCTCAGAGAGGGCGATTCGTAGGCAGCCCTAAACAGGCGTTGCCGCAGGCCCCAGGATACCTGCGCTGATACGGCCCCCTTGGACCTGTACCAGGATGGAACATTCTGCTGAGATAGCAACTTTGTTGTCAGGAAAGGGTACCTCTGACATGAGCCCTTCATGCCTTGGGGTCTGCCCTGCAGCCGTACCCTGAGACTCAGCGTCAGCAGGATACTGACCCATCTTGGTCTCTGCCTCCAAGAGGGAGACATGAAGCAGCCCTGTCAACTGCCGCTGCTGGTGCGGCCTGCAGAGATGGAACATCTGGCTCAACTTTACCATCAGAGTCGGGGTCAGAACTAAGATGACCCATGGCACATGCCTCATTGTCCACGAGGGTGCTATCAAGCAGCTCTCTACTAGGTGCTGCTGGCGCCTTTTGTTCAGGGTGGCGCTGACGCTCCGTCTGCTGGAGTGTGCCCTGCCGGAGCACTGTATGCAATAGTTACTGCATTTGGGATAGTCGTTCAAATGCACTATCGAGCCCCGGTGGGGAATCTTCCCCCGACTCCGTGGGCCTAGCAGACTTATGTGTTACCTTGAGCAACCCTGTCCCAGGCGTTGCCGGCATCACCTCTCGGAGAGGCCGGCACTTTCACACATGAAGCAGCCTTGTCCCAGATGCTGCTGGCATGGCTCTCCCGTAGGCCGACGCTTTTACATATGAAGCAGTCCTGTCCCAGTCGCTGCTGGCACGGCTCTCCCGTAGGCCGGTGCTTTTACACATGAAGCAGTCCTGTCCCAGTCGCTGCTGGCGCGGCCTGTCCCATAGGCCCGTGCTATTACAGTTTAGTCTCACTAATTTAATTTTGTAGTGTAGAGCTTCACCTGTGAAGGGTTAAAAAGTACTATAGCATACATGCGAAAACTATCCTTATTATTAACTATCCTTAACCCTTGCAGCCCGACTCACCCGAGTCCAATAGGGCTGAACGAGTCCCCTCCTCCACCAATTGTACTTACTGCCTGGGGCTGTCAGCGACTCTGGCGTTACCTACCTGCCACTCCACGGCATCCCCGCAGGCTGGAAGCCACTGACTGCCTTGTCAGCGCTGCTTATCTCAAAACCCGATCTTTTACTGGTTATCCGCTTCCGCGGTCGGACCGGGGTTTCCCCACAGTCCATAGCCGGCTCACTCGTCAGGCTCTGAATCTGGCAGGAAACCTCTGTGAAGAGAGGCTCCTGCTTGAACAAAAACCCCAGTAAGTAAAAAGAATCTTACCTTCTAGGTTTAACTTACCGCCGGCAGGAGTGCTGCCCTGCCCTGCTTGCGCCAATGCGGCTGACGTAACTGGTGCGCATGCGAACTGGCGGGGTTCTTCATGGAATCACTCATGTGACTCCGAAGTAAAATGTGGCATTTAAGAGGCTATTGGATAGGCTGTTGGATATGCAGGGAATAGAGAGATATTGATCACGTACAGTGGCTTGCAAAATTATTCATACCCCTTGAACTTTTCCACATTGTGTCACGTTACAACCACAAATGTTAATGTACTTTATTGGGATTTTATGTGATAGACCAACATAAAGTGGTGCATAATTGTGAAGTGGAAGGAAAATAATACATGGTTTCCAAATTTTATTACAAATAAAAAACTGAAAAGTGTGTAAAACTGAAAAATGGTAACTCTGGAGGAGCTGCAGAGATCCACAGCTCAGGTGGGAGAATCTGTCCACAGGACAACTATCAGTCGTGCACTCCACAAATCGGGCCTTTATGGAAGAGTGGCAAGAAGAAAGCCATTGTTGAAGCAAAGCCATAAGAAGTCCGGTTTGCAGTTTGTCACAAGCCATGTGAGGGACACAGCAAACATGTGGAGGAAGATGCTCTGGTCTGATGAGACCAAAATTGAAGTTTTTGGCCTAAATGCAAAACGCTATGTGTGGCGGAAAACTAACACTGCACATCACCCTGAACACACCATCCCCACTGTGAAACATGGTGGTGGCAGCATCATGCTGTGTGGATGCTTTTCTTCAGCAGGGACAGGGAAGCTGGTCAGAGTTGATGGGAAGATGGATGGAGCCAAATACAGGGCAATCTTGGAAGAAAACCTGTTAGCGTCTGCAAAAGACTTGAGACTGGGGCGGAGGTTCATCTTCCAGCAGGACAACGACCCTAAACATACAGCCAGAGCTACAATGGAATGGTTTAGATCAAAGCATATTCATGTGTTAGAATGGCCCAGTCAAAGTCCAGACCTAAATCCAATTTAGGGGTATCAGAGTAAAGGGGGCTGAATACTTTTGCACGCCACACTTTTCAGTTTTTTATTTGTAAAAAGATTTGAAAACCATGTATCATTTTCCTTCCACTTCACAATTATGTGCCACTTTGTGTTGGTCTATCACATAAAATCCCAATAAAATACATTTACGTTTGTGGTTGTAACGTGACGAAATGTGGAAAAGTTCAAGGGGTATGAACACTTTTGCAAGCCACTGTATAGACATAGGAGATTAGTTTGGCATGATGTTCAGCATGGACATTGTGGGCGAAAGGGCTGGTACCTGTGCTGTTCTGTTCTATGATCAATGTAAGAATTAAATCTTGTCCAAGATGACAAAGTGCCTGATCTTGTGGTGAGCAAAAATCACAATGTGCTGGTGTAACTCAGCGGGTCAGGCAGTCTGTCTGGAGAATATGGATAGGCGACGTTTTGGGTTGGGACCTTTCTTCCTACCGATTGTAGTTGGGATGAGAAGCTGGAAGAGAGGTGGGAGCATGAGAGGAAACTGGAGCACCCGGAGAAAACCCATGCAGTCACGGGGAGAACGTACAAACTCTGTACAGACAGCACCGGTAGTCTGGGTTGAAGCTGGGTCCTTGGCACTGTAAGGCAGCAACTCTACTGCTGTGCCAATGTGCCACCTCTGTTGGAAATAGATACTTTCTTCTTTGGAAAAAAACGATTAAGATTTAGCTGAACTGGCATTTGTAGTGTTAACAAGGAAGGACATTATTGCCATAGAGGGAGTGCAGAGAAGGTTCACCAGACTGATTCCTGGGATGTCAGGACTGTCTTATGAACAAAGACTGCATAGACTCGGATTATACTCTCTAGAATTTAGGAGATTGAGAGGGGATGTTATAGAAACTTACAAAATTCTTAAGGGGTTGGACAGGCTAGATGCAGGAAGATTGTTCCCGATGTTGGGGAGGTCCAGGACAAGGGGTCACAGCTTAAGGATAAGGGGGAAATCCTTTAGGACCGAGATGAGAAGGACTTTTTTCACACAGAGAGTGGTGGGTCTCTGGAACTCTCTGCCACAGAGGGTAGTTGAGGCCAGTTCATTGGCTATATTTAAGAGGGAGTTAGATGTGGCCCTTGTGGCTAAGGGGATCAGAGGGTATGGAGAGAAGGCAGGTACGGGATACTGAGTTGGATGATCAGCCATGATCATATTGAATGGCGGTGCAGGCTCAAAGGGCCGAATGGCCTACTCCTGCACCTAATTTCTATTTTTCTATGTTTCTAACAATGTAGTATTCACAATAGTTTATGTAAACAACAAAGTTCTGGAGGAACTCATCGGGCCAGGCAGTATCTGTGGATGGAATAGACAAAGTTACAGCTTGGATCCCTTCTTCAAACCTGGTACATGATACATGGATCGGAAAGGTTTAGAGGGATGTGGACCGAATGTGGGGGGGGGGGGGGGGGTGGATGATTGAAACCTTCACGTGATCCACCCTGTTTCGACTAATGCAATCAACTCGACTTGCACAAACGGAAGATCAAATAGAACAAGTTGTTCAACAACTTTAGGCTGTGCACGCCACACAAAAGAAGAAGAAGAAGAAGACCGAATGTGGGGAGGTGGGGACTGGCATAGAGGGGGCATTTTGGCCAGCATGGACAAGTTAGACTTCAGGGCTTGTTTCCATTCTGTGTGACTCTATGACCTGAAACATCATCTATCCATTCCCTCCACAGATGCTGCCGGACTAGCTGAGTTCCTCCAGCACTTTGTGTTTTGCTCAGGGTTCCAGCATCTGCAACAGTCTTGTGTGGCTCCATGCACAGTATCTCATGCCTGCCACAGTCTTAGTAGCTGTTAGTAGGCACAAGGAACGGCAGATGCTGGAATCTTGAGTAAAACACTAATTGCTGGAGAGAACGCAACGGGTCAGGCAGCATCTGTGGAGGGAAAGGACAGAGAGCATTTTGGGTCAGATCCCTTTCTGAAGAAGGGTCATGACCCAAAACGTCCATTTCCTTCACAGATGCTGCCCATCCCATTTTGTGTTAGTATGCTCATGGCTGTGTAATTCAGGACTGGAATCTCCATCATACACATCTGCAGCCAAAAAGATAAGTTGATCATTATTTGCCAGCAAGACACAACAGGCACATCAAAAAATAATTGGTTGACGTCAAAATCTGTGGTACATTACTGTAATCTCAAGCACATTGCCTATTTTTTAAAATTATTAGGCTGGACAATTTTCTATATTTTTATAGTTGTGAAGGAAGGAACTGCTGAATCTGGTTTACACTGGAGATAGGTTTAAAAGCTGGGTCGGGCAACATCTCCAGAGTATAGGAATAGGTGATGTTTTGGGTCGAGAGCCTTCCTCAGACTGAGAGTCAGGGGAACAGGAACCGAGAGATATGAAAAGGTACATAGAACAAAGGAAAGAAAGATAGGCAAATGAAAGCCAGGAATGATGATCAAGGAAAGATGGAGCCCACAATGGTCCATTGTTTGCTTGTGGGGCAGGTCATAACGAGTGATACAAAGTGAAACTCACCAGGACGATAGTGAAACTAATACGATGACTAGGATTGGGGAGTGGAAGGAGAGGAAAGGTGGAAGTGATGTTGTGTAGAGATCAACTCCAAGCCTTTACATAAGTTTGACTAAAGGGCCTGTCCTACCAGCATCCGACTCCAAGCGATGAGCGCGATCAAACTAGAAGCGGGGGCCGCGCGGAGGTCGGGTCATCCCTGTTCAGGGCCGTTCCCAACAGCATGCTCCTGCATGCGGCAAGTGCAACCAAACTGGCAGCAGGGGCCGCGCGGAGGTCGGGTGAGTGGCGCAACGCGGCGCAAAGTGAGGCAAACTTGGAGCGAAGTCTTAAAGGTAAGTTCGCCAGGACAGAGGGGCACACAGAGAGGGGCACAGAGGCACACACACAGAGGGCCACGGAGCCACACACATAGGGGATCACGGAGGCACCTACAGAGAGGGTCACGGAGGCACGATGCCGGGGCGGTGTGTAATGCGTCGAGGTGACTGCGAGCCGACAAGCCGTTGCCGCGCGGAATTTTTGAACAGTCAGTTTTTCGGAGCCCCGTGCAATGTCGGGACGAACTCCGCACAATTCCGCACTGCTCCGGCGATCGAAGTGGGACCGGCCCCGCGACGCCGGACGGCTCAAGCGACCACGTTAGGTCGCGCTCATCGCATAGAGTTGCATGCTGGTAGGACAGGCCCTTAAAGCTCTGAATATCAAGGTAGTGCATGTTGGTGTTTGTGGCAACATGCTCAAACATTAGAGCATAGTTAGTTATACAGCACAGAAACAGGTCCTTCGGCCCAACTCATCCATGCCGTTCAAGGCTAATCCATTTGCCTGCATTTGGCCCGTATCCTTCTAAACCTTTCCTATTCATGGACCTGTTGAAATGTCTTTAAATGCTGTTACTAGTACTTGCCTCAAATATCTCCACCGGCTGCTCGTTCCATATACCCACTGAGTTAAAAAAAACTACCCCTTAGGTTCCATCAGGTCATAAGTGATAGGAGCAGAATTAGACCATTCGGACCATTAGTCCACTCTGCCATTCAATCCTGGCTGATCTATCTCTCCCTTCTAACCACATTCTCATGCCTTCTCCTCATAACCCTTGACACCCTGTGGGTTTCCTCTGGGCACTTCAGTTTCCATCTACACTCTTAAAGACGTACAGGTTTGTAGGTTAATTGGCTTTTGTGAATTGCCCCTAGTCTGTCATTGGAGGGGTGTACCTACATTAATTCAGGGCTAGACACTGAGGTATACTTTTTAAAAGTCTTAGCATTAAATAACCATTCAGCTGATCATAAATTTGTTGATGTTTTGACTTTAATGGCAAAAAACCTGCAAAAGCAGTACAATAAAACCGAACAAATTTTGTAGAAGGTGCAATGTGTGACAGACACACCTGCGGTAAAAAAATTCAAATTGGTTGCAAAACAAAAGTAAAACTTCGACATTTGGCAATTGGAGTTCAGCTTCTCAACAAAGTAATGTTGCGCAACAGAAGACCAGGAGAAAAATACAGATCACCAAACACTTGAATCAAAATGGAACGCAGTAAATGAGACAGGACAATCTTTATGACATCAAGGTTGCAATACCTTTTTAGATTCTTTCTTAAAGACTATAAAAGAGCATTCCAAACAACAACTTAAACTATTGGTCCTTCTACTATTGATGCTTCCACAGAATCTGATGTTGTTTAAACAGTTTAATGAATGGACAGTGTCTGATATATTTGAGTACATTGTCAACAACAGTGGTGAAATAGTGCATCCAGTTGTATAGATGCGGGTGCCTTGAGATGCATTAAAAAGCTACAGTAATGGCTTTAGGGTCCATAATTAATACTGATCTGCCAATTCAAAGCAGATGCAACTTACATTGGAGCAACAATAGTCGTAAGACGACTGTTGCAATAGGCCACTGAGTTCCGTATATCATCTGTTAATGACACCATGTTCCCGCATGCTGCTAGCTTGATGTGCAGGCTTTCGGGTCTCGGCCTCTAATAGATTATTGTGGGAGAGCTCATTGTCTCCATTTTATTTTTTGTGAAAGTCATAGTGTAATACAGCATGGAAACAGGCCCTTTGATCCAACTTGCCCATGCCGACCAACACACCCTGTCTATACTAGTCCCACCTGCCTGCATTTGGCCCATATCCCACTAAACCTATCCCATCCATGTACCTGTCCACATGTCTTTTAAGTTCATGTAGATGTGATCAGTATAGTTGTATTCAATGCACATCATAGCTGTTATTATTGATTGTTATGAAACTAGTAGTTACTGTACTCTTAGAGTGCCCACTCTTAGAAAAAAGTGTTAGCCAAATTCTACAATTATCAATCAAAGTTGGCACAGTGGCGCAGCAGTAGAGTTGCTGCCTTACAGCGCCCCGGGCTTGCTCCTGACTACGGCTGCTGTTTGTATGGAGTTTGTATGTTCTCCCTGTGACCACTTGGGTTTTCGCTGGGTGCTCTGGTTCCCTCCCACACTCAAAAGACATACGGGTTTGTAAGTTAATTGACTTTGGTGAAATTGCAAATTGTCTCTACTGTGTTCGTATACGGGGCGATCACTAGTCGGCGCAGACTTAGTGGGCCGAATGGCCTGTTTCCGCGCCGTCTCTCTAAAGTCCAAAGGCAAGTCTATTGGCTCAAATTCCTGCACTGGTGCTGATACCATTTGGTTGAGCAGTGGTGTAAGATACAAGAGGACCATGTTGAACTGGAACCCGGCAAGGCCGGCAGCCCGAATCCATGCCTCATGGAACATCCATCTGTGTGTCATGAAAGATCGTGGTCACGAGAAGGAGAGCAATTTAGACAACAATAGTTAGTGTGCGAGGATCACTGTTCGGCGTGGACTCGGTGGGCCAAAGGGCTTGTTTCCACACTGTATCGCTAAACTAAAGTACACTAATAGGTTAATTTTGGTCATTTTTGCAGTGACAGGAGATGCTTTAGGGCAAGGGTTCCCAACCTGGGGTATATTTACCCGCAGGGGGTAAATTTGTTGATTCTGGATTTGTACATATTTTTTCTCATTGATTGACTGTGTTTGGTTCTGGTATCTGGTTCATCATTAGTTGTTCATAAATAAATGAAATAACTTTGTTATGTGCCGTTAAAGTTGCCAGGGGTAAACGGGACAAAAAAGGTTGGGAACCCCTGCTTTTGGGAAACTGGTATTCAACTTCAAGGAGATTTGAGAAGCTATCGATGGTCAGTGAAGGTCAACATTGTGACAAAACTCGGTAGTGATGATTCCTGACCCTGTACCACAGTCTCTCCACCTGTGCTGCGTTGGGTGCTTGACACTGGGAGATGGTTACATTAGGTCGGAAAATTCCCTAATGTTCTTTTGACTCAAGGTGCTCTTTGATTTAAGTTTATAAAATTATTTTTTTTATCAAGAAAATAATAACTACTTTACATTCAGTAAGCCGGAAAGGGCAAACGACGGAGAAGTGCGCCTTTCCAGTACTTTTTAGCTTTTTCTTACGCAGAATTACTTACAAATTAATACCAGAATATGTTAATTTCTAATTGACTTCCAGTAAACCTCATTTTTTCCCCCCCACCAACAGATACATTCATTGTGCATATTAAATGTGGACTAATTTGCTGCTAGACTTCCATAGCCTGCAACAGATAGATGGCGAGAAATGGAATTAATCTCACTGCATTTCTTCCCGCTATGTGCGTTTTCCGAGTTAATTATTGTGTTTCAAGGAGCAGAGCCACGATTATAGCATGTGGTTCGGTAATGATACAAAGCTTCAGGCTTGCTTGAATCACCTTGTGACTTTGTCCACGGGACGAAGCTACATATTGGGTTTAATTAATTTAGTCGCAGGCACAGTGTGTCCAAGAAGTCACTAATGTAAAGCTGCTTGTTTCTCAGCCAGTTTCTTAAGTTAGCGGAGAAAGCCAGAACACTTCTTGTTGGATTTGGGGCCGTAGTCTTTCCCTACGGTGCAGGGCGGTCGATTAAAGTTGGGTGTTCTCCCTGGTATCACGGCCACCCTCGCTGTTTCCACTCACGCTGATCTTGAGACTGGGTTTATTGTTTGGGACGTAAGCCAAAGGATCCGGCCGGATCAGGTAGCTGAAGGCATGGAAGAAGAATGAGAAATTAAATTGGACAAAGGAATGTCAAAGACAGAAGTCAAATGCAAGCATAGTATCTATTTTGAGAGGACTAGAATATAGAAATAAGGATGTAACGTTGAGGCTTTACAAGGCACTGGTCAGACCGCATTTGGAGTATTGTGAGCAGTTTTGGGCCCCATATCTGAGGAAGGATATACTGGCATTGGAGAGGGTGCAGAGGAGGTTTACGAGAATGATCCCAGGAATGATTGGGTTAACATATGATGAGCATTTGACGGCGCTGGGCCTGTACTCGCTGGAGTTTAGAAGGATAAGGGGGAACCTCATTGAAACTTGCCAAATAGTGAGAGGCCTGGACAGAGTGAATGTTTGGAGAGGATGTTTCCACTAGTAGGAGAGTCTAGGACTAGAGGTCATAGCCTCAGAATAAACCTTTAGAAAGGAGATGAGGAGGGATTTTTTTAGTCAGAGGGTGGTGAGTTTGTGGGATTCTTTGCCACAGAAGGCTGTGGAGGCCAAGTCAATGGATATTTTTAAAGTGGAGATTGATAGATTCTTGATTAGTAAGGGTGTCAAAGGTTATGGGGAGAAAGCAGGAGATTGGGGTTGAGTGGAAAAAATAGATATGCCATGATTGAATGGTGGAGTAGACTTGATGGGCCGAATAACATATGATCTTATTTAAACTGGAGGAAGATCGCAGCTCCAGTGCCTTATAATGCATGGAAATTGCTTTGACATTTACTATTCCCGTGCATTATTAATAAAGGCTAAAATTAGAATACGCATTTTCTTATTCCAGACGCTTAATTATATCAAACAATATAATTGAAACCTTTATTTGCTCTGCATTAAACACCATCAGATTGTCGAGGTTTTAGTTTTGTGCAGGTTATGGCTGACATTCAAATCATTTTCTAATAAAAGTATTAACTTGCTGAAGACGCATTGTCTTTAACTCAGGATAAGCTCATTATTCAATTCTGAAAATATTCTTAGAACCATTTGCTCATTTCTCATGGTTCTGATGATTCAATTCCGGGATATTATCATTTCAAAAGGCTATTTTCAAGAAGTTTATTCTTTCCCTGATTACCCTAGACTCACATAACACAGCAGCAGTAGAGTTGCTGCCTTACTGCGCCAGAGACCCGGGTTCGATTCTGACTATGGATGCTGTCTGTATGGATTTTGTACGCTCTCCCTGTGACTTTAGAGATACAGTGCGGAAACAGACCAGTCTGAGCAACAATGCCAACCAGTGATCACCCCATACACTAGCACTACCCTACACAGTTTTTTTCCGAAGCCAATTAACCTACATGTCTTTAGAGTGTAAGGCAGCAACTCTACCACTGCGCCACCGGGCTGCCCTGTAAACACGCGGGTTTCCCATGTGTGCTTCGGTTTCCTCCCACATCCCAAAGAGGTATGGGGTTGTAAGTTAATTGGCTTCTATAAATTGTCTCTAGTGCATAGGATAGGACTAGTGTACGGGTGATCAATAGTTGGCGTGTACGGGTGACTCGCTGGCCCCAAGAGCCTGTTTCTATGTTGTATCTCTAAAGTCAAGTCAAGTAAACAAAACATGGAAAAAGGAAATGTATTGTGATTTAATCATGTATATGGTGGTGTGTTTGTGGAACAAGCTGGCATAGGAAGTCATTCAGGTAGGTGCAATAGTAACATTTAAAATACATTTGGACAGGTAGATGGATTGGGAAAAGTTAAAATGGATATGGACAAATAGGTTTTGCGCAGATGGGGCCTCTTGAGCTGAAGGGCCTGTTTCTATGCTGTGTGACTGTAGTTGAAATTTAATTGTTGGTGAGGTTAAACTGAGTTTATTCCTCCAATAGACAATAGGTGCAGGAGTAGGCTGTTTGGCCCTTCAAGCCAGCACCGCCATTCATTGTGATCATGGCTGATCATCCACAATCAGTACCCCGTTCCTGCCTTCTCTCCATATCCCCTGACTCCGCTATCTTCAAGAGCCCTATCTTGCTCTGTCTTGAAAGTATCCAGAGAAACGGCCTCCACCGCCCTCTGAGGCAGAGAATTCCACAGACTCACAACTCTGTGTAAAAAAGTTTTTCCTCATCTCCGTTCTAAACAGTTACCCCTTATTCTTAAACTGTAGCCCCTGGACTCCCCCAACATCAGGAACATGTTTCCTGCCTCTAGCGCGTCCAAACCCTTAATAGTCTTATATGTTTCAATAAGATCCCCTCCCATCTTTCAAAATTCCAGAGTATACAAGCCCAGCCGCTCTATTCTCTCAGCATATGACAGTCCCACCATCTCGGGAATTAACCTTGTGAATCTACGCTGCACTCTCTCAATAGGAAGACTGTCCTTCCTCAAATTTGGAGACCAAAACTGCACACAATACTCCAGGTATGGTCTCACTAGGGCCCTGTACAACTACAGAAGGACCTCTTTGCACCTATACTCAACTACTCTTGCTATGAAGGCCAACATGCCATTAGCTTTCTTCACTGCCTGCTGTACCTGCATGCTTGCTTTCATTGACTCATAAACAAGGACTCTCAGATCCCGTTGTACTTCCCTTTTTCCCCAACTTGATACCATTTAGATAATAATCTTTCTTCCTGGTTTTGCTACCAAAGTGGATAACCTCACATTTATCCACATTAAACTGCATCTGCCCACTCACCCAACCTGCCCAAGTCATCCTGCATTCTCATAGCATCCTGCTCACAGTTCACACTGCCACCCAGCTTTGTGTCATCTGCAAATTTGTTAATGTTACTTGTAATCCCTTCATCTAAATCATTAATATATATTGTAAATAGCTGTGGTCCCAGCACCGAACCTTGTGGTACCCCACTAGTCACTGCCTGCCATTCTGAAATGGACCCGTTAATCCATACTCTTTGTTTCCTGTCTGCCAACCAATTTTCTATCCATGTCAGCACTCTACCTCCAATACCATGTGCTCTAATTTTGCCCACTAATCTCCTATGTGGGACCTTGTCATAATTTTTCTGAAAGTCCAGGTACACTACATCCACTGGCTCTCCCTTGTCCATTTTCCTAGTTACATCCTCAAGAAATTCCAGAAGATTAGTCAAGCATGATTTCCACTTCGTAAATCCATGCTGACTTGGACCGATCCTGTTACTGCTATCCAAATGTGCCGCTATATCATCTTTTATAATTGACTCCAGCATCTTCCCCTCCACCGATGTCAGGCTAACTGGTCTATAATTCCCTGTCTTCTCTCTCCCGCCTTTCTTAAAAAGTGGGATAACATTAGCTACCCTCCAATCCACAGGAACTGATCCTGAATCTATAGAACATTGGAAAATGATCACCAATGCGTCCACAATTTCTAGAGCACGATTCCTAAGTACCCAGGAATGCAGACCATCAGGCCCAGCGATTTATCAGCCTTCAGTCCCATCAGTCTACCCAACACCATTTCCTGCCTGTTATGGATCTCCTTCAGTTCCTCTGTCACCCCAGATCCTCTGGCTAGTATATCAGGAAGATTGTTTGTGTTCTCCTTAGTGAAGACGGATCCAAAGTACCTGATCCAGTTACTTTACAATGTTTATGTAGGAGATCTACAGTTGTGGGAATGGGTTTTGTAATGCTATCTTTTGATGCCCTGTAGCATTTGTCCTCTCAACGCCCAAACTTGCATCTGTCTGAACAGTTCTACTGTTGAGCATGGAAAATTGGAACTTCATCTGACTGAGTTACAAAATGCTATTAAAGTTTCAAGAGAAAATGTCTAAAGAAAATCTTGCCTGTTTTCAGAATCGAGGATAAGGAGAATTGGTTTCAGTCATAGTCTACACCTCAGAAACAGCCCTTTGGCCAAACATGCCCATGCCCATAATGCCCATCTATGCTAGTCCTACCCGTCTGTGTTTGACCCATATCCCTACAAACCTTTCCTATCCATGTACCTATCCAATTGTCTTCTAAATGTTGTTATAGTACCTGCTTCAACTAACTTCTCTGCCTACCCGTTCCATATACCCACCACCCTCTGTGTGAAAAGGTTGCCCCTCTAAAACCTTCACCTTAAGCCTATGACCTTTGACTCTTGATTCCCCAACTGTGCATTATCCTATCTATTCCTCTCACGATCGTATACACCTCTATAAGATCACCCCTCATCCTTCTGCGCTCCAAGGAAAAATAAAATCCTAGGCTGCCTAACCTTTCCCAATAGCTCAGGCCCTCAAGTCCTGGCAAAGTCTTGGTTAATCTTCACTGCACTCAGACCTGGGACATAATGTGGAAACAATAATGAGGTACATTTAGTGGGCAGGTGCTATAGACCTGCATGGGAAGGTAGACGCTCCCGCCCCCACGAGTCTTGGGCAGATGGGGCTCGTCAGCCTGGGAAGGCAGTCCATCTAGGAGATGGAAAACTCTGATATAAAACCTCCACTGCCTTGTGGCCATCACCAGTCATGGAAAAGGCTCCAGGAGTAAACCTCAAGAAAATCCAGAGTTGGAGCCCCTAAGGCAGTTCGTCATTATCTACAACCTCGTTCTGGCAGCTCCTGCGACGGCGCTGGTGCCAAACTGTAACGGCCTTGCTGTTCCTTTGGAACGATCAGCGACGTGGAAAGGGGGGACGCGCTGTATGGGCAACAGCCTGTCCTCCACATGATGTCGCCCAGGCTTGCATCCGACCACGCATCACCTGCAAACTAGGATGCATCACCCATGGTCAGTCATGACCGAGAGGGGCCTACTAACTACTACATTTTCAATACAATTGGATGTAGAAATCTGGGAATCTCATCTACAGAAGGCATTGGATGTTGTAACATTGGACATGCAAAGACTTTCACCTGATAGTTTTTAGTTGGATGAATGTATCCAGGGATAGCAAGAAAGGCAGGTTAATGGAATTAAATTGTATATTAGCAATGATTTAATTCAATTGTCGTGTAGGTTCTGTGGGGTGTATAGTCCACCTCTGCTCCTAACCTTAGTAATGGAGCTGTCAATAAGAATCAGCCCTTGCTTGAAAGCAGCAATAAGGTCTCAATTATAGAGCAGCACTGGGTGGCTGACTAACAAGCTGAAGGCAGCAAACTCTGTCACGAATCTTTCTACTGAAATGTCGCTGATGGCTGTGATATTGCAATCAGAATAATCATCACTGCTCACCTTGATCGTAGAATAACGGGCAGCACGGTGGCGCAGCAGGAGAGCTGCTGCCTTACGGCGCCAGAGACTAGGGTTCGATCCTGACTATAGGTGCTGTCTGTATGGAGTTTGCACGTTCTCCCTGTGGCCACGTGGGTTTTGTCCATGTGCTCTGGTTTCCTCCCACACTCCAAAGACGTGCTGGCTTGTAGGTTAATTGGCTTCTGCAACTTGTTCCTAGTGTGTAGGATAGTGCTTGTATACGGGGTGATCGCTGGTCGGAGCGGACTTGATGGGCTAAAGGGCCTGTTTCCATGCTGTATCTCTAAACTAGACTAAAGGTTGCTAGACTGGTTAGAAGCTATTTGTCATCTGCATTGCCGGAAAAAAAAGGTAGTCAGTGGAATACTCACACAACATCATTCAGTTCCAGCCTTGTGTCTGGGGAGGGATTGATGAGAATATATGACAGTGTGTTCTGGTGATCATTCATTTCATCTGAAAAATGGAAGAACGTTATCAGTTGTACAAGCTGCAAGCTTACCTCATATTCCCCTTCCCACTCCCAGTGACCTTTCTGGCCAGGGCCTCCTCCATTGCCAGAGTGAGGCCACATGTAAACTGGAGGAACATCACCAGTAGCTTACAACCCAATGGAATGTGCACATTGAATTCTCCAATTTTAGGCACTAACCATAATGCCCCCCCCCCCCCCCCTGCTCTTTCTTTCTCTCCTACATCTCTCCCCTGTGCACCACCTGGACGAGCACACATTCCTCCCCTTATCTTGCACCTTTTGGGCAACCCCATCCCCTTGGGCAGCACTGCGTTAGGGTTGCTGCCTTACAGCGCCAGAGACCCACGTTCCATCCTGACTACCGGTACTGTCTGTACAGAGTTTGTACGGATTCCCTGTGCCCACATGGGTTTTCTCCAGGTACTCAAGTTTCCGCCCACACTCCGAAGACGTGCAGTTTGTGGATTAAATGACTTCTGTAAATTGTCCCTCGTGTGTAGAATAGAACTAGTGTAAGTGGTCATCGTTGGTCGGTGGGGGCTTGGTGGGCTGAAGGGGGTTCTGCGCCTCATCTCTTCCAGCTTTCTTTCCCCCCCGCCCCCCCACTACAATCAGTCTGAAGAAGGGTCCCGATTTGATAGGTCACCTATCCATGTTCTCCAGAGATGCTGCCTGACCCACTGAGTTATTCCTGCGCTTTGGGTCTGTCTTTACCATAACATACTCTCCACTCTCACCACACACTGGTGGGCCGGAGGGCTTGTTTCCACATTGTCTGACTATGACTTTCCAAAACGTCAAAGTTCAAGGGATTCCCAAGGAAATGCAGAAACTAACATCTCGAGCAACACACCATGTATTGGAGGAACTTAATAGGTCAGGCAGTGTCTATGGAGGGAACGGACAGATGACATTTCGGGTCTGAAGAAGGGTCCAGCCAGAAACGTTGCCTGTCCAGTCTCTCTCCATAGATACTGCCTGACCTATTGAGTTCCTGCAGCACTTTGTGTTTGGCCTATTCAAAGTTCAAGTGATTGCTATGGTCCACTGGTCAGGTTTTAACATTGATAAGATTTGCAGCATTTACCATATTTAGCAATGAAATAAACAAAGTTATTAGATTATTCCCGCATGTTAACATTTAGGAGCAACCCAGAGAGTAATGTACAGGTCAGACAGCCTGCATGGAGAGAGAAATAAAGCTAAAGATAGATGCAAACTCAGCACGTCAGGCAGCATCTCTGGAGAACATGGACATGTGATGTTTCGGGCCGGACTCTTCTTCAGAAATAGAGTTAGTTTTAAATCTTAACCCTAGTTTCCCCTGGATTTTTCCAATGCATTGTCTACTCTAGGCAATAGGTTATTTTCTAGACAAATAACATTGAGACAGCCAATGCAAAATAAGATGGGAAGTAAAGCGTAGCTGAGAAAGTGGTTCATTGGATTTACTGGAGCTTGGAACAAATACTTCAAACATGAGGGCACTTTATAACAAAGACTTCAGTGAGCAAAGAGATCAAGAGATTGAGTGAATTCAGAATTAGTGTAAGGTCAACACCATTAGAAAAGGCTCCCCATGGAATCACCCCTGATACATTATGAATCTCAGACACTGCAGTTCAGTTGTTTGTAACCACCTTCAAGAGAGGATGTTTACGTTTAGGTTTATTAATGTCACCTATATCAAGGAACAGTGCAAAGATTTGTTTTGCATGCTTTCCAATCAAATCAAATATACCATACACAAGTCAAACTCAAGTACAATAGGTAGAGCAAAGGGGAAGTACAGAGTGCAGAATATAGTGCTCAGCATTGTAGCGCATCAGTTCCAGAGATACAGTCCAATTTCCACAATGGGGTAGATGTGGTCTGCTTATAGCTGTGTCTGTCTGTCTAGAAGCAGCAAGCACAAAGACCCTCACTGGCCAAGAAAGAGAAACCAGGTTGGTAGAGAATAAAGGTGTAGCAGTGGTAATGTGTTCCAAGGATGTTTATTATTGTCACTTATTATTGAGTTGCTGCCTTACAACGCCAGTGATCCGGGTTTGATCTTGACTACGGGTGCTGTCTGTACGGAGTTTGTACGTTCCCCCCCGTGAGCGCGTGGGATTTTCCCGGGTGCTCCAGTTTCCTCCCACGCTCCAATAACATGCAGGTTTGTGGGTTCGTTGCCTTCTGTAAACTGTCCCTAATGTGTAGGATGGAACCAGTTTGGTGAGTGATTGCAGGTCAGCGCGGACATGGTGGGCCGAAGGGCCTGTTTCTATGCTGTTTCTCTAAAAGCTAAAAAGTAAAGACTTCAATAGAAAAAAAAGCATGTTGTCTATTTGTTATCTGTCTGCATCAGTCCAGTTCCATGAGGTTTGGGTGTTAACATTTAACATAGAATAATTGGCTTGGTAAAAATGTAAAAATTGACCGTAGTGTGTGTAGGATAAGGCTTGTGTATGGGGATCGCCGGTTGGCATGGATTTGGTGGGCCGATGGCAGTGTATGTCTAACTAAACAAAACTAAACTTGGACCGAAGGGGCTGTCTCTGTGCTTGCATCTTGCAGGGATGCGGGGAGAGCTGGCGTGAGTGTATTTCCTGGCAGAGTCGCCTGATCACTGGGCAGTGACGGAACATGGAACTTCTGGTGCAGATTAGGACGTACTAATTATTAGACAATTCCCATTCTCAGCTCTTGTGTGCTCCAGTCAGGAAAAGTACTATCATTTCACGGATACAGGAATCAGAGGTTAATTAACCAAGTTAAACTGTCAGCTAATTAAACTGTAGAAACACATCTCCTAACTTCCAGTCTGCTGTATTGCAAATTATATTTCACAGTAAACACTTAAAATCCTGTGTATTTTCTGCTGTCTTATGTGTAGTCCGAATGAGTAGGTTTAGGGTGAGGGGGGAAAGATTTAATAGGAAGCTGAGGGGCAACTTTTTGCACACAAAGGGAGGTGGGTGTATGGAACAAGCTGAAGCGGGTATTATCACAACATTTAAGAAACATTTGAACAGGTACAAGGATAGGACAGACTTAGAGGGATATGGGCAAGTTGGGCTGAAGGTCCTGTTTAGACACTGTATTATTCTATGACTTACTATTTCCTTAATTTAGCTGCATTTGGAGTATTACAATCAGTTATGGTTGACCCCATTACAGGAAGGATGTGGAGGCTTTGGAGAAGGTTTACCAAAATGCTGCCTAGAATACAGGGTACTAGCAGGGCTGCCAACACTCACGCTTTGAGCGTGAGAATCACGCATTTGAAGAAACTCTCACGTTGATCAGAGATTTCTCACGCTCAGTGGTGAGAAATTCTGCGATCAACGAAAATTTCAAAACTAAGATAAACTGCATGGTCCGCGTGTGTTGGAGAGCCAGGTCTGAGGGAGGGGTGGGAGCAGAACCAGAGTCGGGAACGGATGCGGGTAGCCGGGGCTAGCGAGTGTTTGCCAGGCTGGCGAGTCGCTCGCTGCAGCTCAGGCCATGGAGCAGTGCAAGAGTCCCGGGCCGTCGGAGGCGTCGGAAGCATTGCGCCGCTGTCGCGAGAGTCTCTGTTCCGAAGGGACAGAGACTCTCAAAGGGAGGTGGAGAAAGAGGAGATAGAGAAAGAGGAGAAAGAGACGGTAGAGAGTGCAAGGGGAGAGTGAGGTGGGAGGGAGAAATGGGGGAGAGAGAGGAGAGAGAGCAAGAGGGGGAAGAGAGTGGTGAGGGAGAGTGGGGAGAGAGAGAGAGGGGGATGAGAGAGATGTGAGAGGGAGAGAGGGGGGGAGAGAGTGTGTGGAGAGGGAGCGAGAGAGAGAGGGGGAGGGGGAAGAGAGGGGGAAGAGAGAGACGGGGGAAGAGAGAGGGAAGGAAGAGAGGGAGAGAGGGGGATAGAGAGGCAGGGCTGCCAACTCCCATGCATTGATCGTGAGAATCACTCATTTCGCCAAATTCTCACGCTGATCACAAATTTCTCTCGCTCTGTTGTGAGAAATGCTGTGATCAATGAAAATTTCAAAACTCATATCAACTGCATGGGCCATGGGAGTTGTAAGCAGAAGCAGCGACGGGGACAGATGCAGACAGGGAGCGGGGCTAGCGAGTGTTTGCCGGGCTGGCGAGTCGCTCACTGCAGCTCCGGCCATGGAGCAGCCTCAGTGCAAGGCGTCGGAAACGTTGCACCGCTGCCGTGAGAGTCTCTGTGCCAAATTAGCCCAGGTGACCGGCATGGATCGGGCTGCGGCTCAGTGCATCCTGGAGGACAAACAGTGGCTGCTGGAAGTAAGTACCAGGCACTGGGTAGAAACGGTGGAAGATAGTGGACTTCAAATGGGGGTGGTTGGAGAAAGCATCCTGCTTGCCTGCTAGATTTTCAATTACTGTAACTGCAGGAAAAATGTTCCCGATGTTGGGGGAGTTCAGAACCAGGGGTCACAGTTTAAGAATAAAGGGGGGGGGGGGGCAGTTAGGACTGCGATGAGGACAAACTTTCTTCACACAGAGAGTTGTGAATCTGTGGAATTCTCTGCCACAGAAGGCAGTGCAGGCCAATTCAGTGGATCGTTTCAAGAGAGAGTTACATTTAGTTCTTGGGGCTAATGAAATCAAGGGAAATGGGGAAAAAACAGGAAAGAGGTACTGATTTTAGATGAATAGCCATGATCATATTGAATGGCAGTGCTGGCTCGAAGGGCCGATGGCCCATTCCTGCACCTATTTTCTATGTTTCTATGCTTGAGTATATGGCAACAAAACTCGATCACTTGATTTTGAAGCATTCATGCATGGTGGAGGTATAATGTGGTCATAGAGTGATACAGTGTGAAAACAGGCCCTTCAGTGCAACTTGCCCACACCCGCCAACATGTCCCAGCCACGCTACCTGCTTTAGGTCCATACCTCCAAACCTGTCCTATCAGTCTAACTTTTTCTTAAATGTTGGGATGGTCCCTGCCTCAACTACCTCCTCTGGCAGTTTGTTCTATACACCCATCACCCTTTGTGTGGATAAAGTTATCCCTAAGAAAGTTACCTCTTAAAAATACTTCATACAAAAAACATTGAAATCATACTTCTACAATGCACTAAAACATGATTTTAATACATCAAATTTCAAAAAGTTCCTACCCTGGGAGGGGGGACACCCTCTCCCCACTCGGTTGCTCCACTCCCTCACTGGGTACCCCCAAGGCCAGTGATCACTCAGCCTCTCCCCTTTCAAAAACACTCCATGGAGAACACTGCCAGATGTGAGCGGGGAACTGAGGCCAGTTGTCCGTGATGTCTGGATCCCAATGCTCAGCGCTTCATGTTTCAGAGTTGGCTAATGTTATTGATTTTAATTAGCCTGATTTGTAATTAGTTGACAAAACCTTAATTTATTCATCTGGAATATCCAGGGGGATGGGATAAGTGTAATATTAAATGACATGCAAGGTGTCAGGCTGTCTGTCACAACGTACAGCCCTGATAACCCATTATTTCCTTCAGTTAAATATTGGGAAGGTAGCACTATTGTCATTTGCCACTCAACTATTATGTTTGTTTACCTCACTGACTATTTCAACCCCCCCCCCTAATTCCTTTGACAGGTTGAATAGAAATGTCCCCAATCTCGTTGTTTTACTAATTGAACACGTAGATGAACATCATCAAGGAGTGTAATCAGATGGAAACTGATTCAGATGCGATGTTTAAGAGATTGTTCAAAGAAGGGGCATATCTTAAAGGAGTGACAGAGATACTTGCAGGGGAATGTGTGAGGAGATTATTATTTGTCTTTAGTTTTAGCTTGAACCAGGACATCTGAAGATTCAAAGTTTAATATAGTAATTGTGCTGATACTGACCCCAGCCAACCACGTAATAAATATCATCCATTCCAGAGGTTTTACTTTTATGGTGCCTTTTAAACTTCACTTGGATTTCAATCACTTCAATGTGGAAGTAATTGGGAATGGGGAGCATTGGAACAAAACTTTGCCCTCGGTACATATTAACTGTAATGTAATAATGTATGCATGTTCGTAGGTACAATCAAAACAAAGATCTTTTTATCATTGTTGTGTTATGAATACCACAGAAAATATTATGTACTCTCAAGATCACATAGAATAATGTTGCTTAAATATATAGTTATCGAACTTTGCATTTTGGAAAAATCCCAGCTGAGAGGAAGACAGCAAAATACTGAAAATATTGGCTGTGAAAATGACTTCAGGACAGTTTGTTACAAAAATGAAAGAAATGGTATCAGAATACTTATACAGCTGAGTGAGTATAATTTTATGGATGGGAATTGTGTTCAACCAACTGAAGACTTCTTTGACAAAGTAACTAGCATGTTAGATAACAAGGAAGCCAATGAATGTAGCAAATTTTGTTATCCATAATTTGGTCTGTGAAGTGCCCCATAGAAGGTTACTGCATTAGAGGAGCACCTGTGGACTTGAACGTAATAGGTTAAGTCCAGGGGGTCAGATATGGGGCTTTATGTGTGGGCCAGATATATTGTCAGTGCAAAGGGGCTAGGAGCAAGGCCATGTTTGCATCCGGAGTCAAGGTCTGGAATAGTACTAGATGTGCAGTCAAAGCTGGGACCAGGAGTGTGTTCAGCACTGGGAACCTAAGCAGGTAAGCAGCTATGATCAGGGTAGAATAGGGGGCCAGGTGTAAGGCTGGACTCGGGGTCAGGAATGAGTGAAGGTATGCAACTGGAGTCAGGGCCAGAAGTAGTGCCAGGTGTGCAGTGAGACCCAGGTTGGCCAACATGGGCCAAGTGCTTGATTATAATCTGATTTCCATACATGAATACACTAAATCATTCATGTGATGCACCTGTTGATCAGAGCCTGGGCTCTACTGTGGAATGTAATTAGGACTGTAATTTACTCTAACCTTATTCATAGCTAATCCAATTTAAAGCATATATATTGCATTCAAGTGTAAGTTAAAAGACTCGCTATAGTATGCACCATATTGCACAATTTCAAGCTGAAAATCGCAAATGTTCCGTACTAATAGGACGAGTGCTTGGAACGTGCTGCCAGGGGTGGTGGTGGTGGCTGATGTGATAATGACCTCAACGAGGCTTTAAGATGGATATGGAGTGAATGATGGGATTATGGATCATGTACAGGCCAAGGAGATTAGTTTAACTTGGTATCATGCTCGCCATGGACATCGGGAGCCGAAGGGTCTATTCCTGTGCTGTACTGTTCTATGTGATTGCAAGAGTGAATCTGGAGAATAATGAATTCTGTAGAGGCTTGGAAATGAGAGTTTATACAGTAGGTAAAGTGAAAGGGCTACAAAAGTGCAAGAAGTTGCCATTACTGCCTTTAGCATTGCAAATTATTAACACCAGAATGTGTCACAATCTTTCCATGAGATCCAAAATCTCAGCTCAGTAAGGTCATGCATTCCTTGTAAGGTCATTGATCCTTGCCTGGATTGTTTATCCTTCATTGGGTGCATGATGTAATTTATATGCTCATCCATCTTAAATTCAATGGTGCTTTGGTCTCATGTGCAAAGTGCAAACACATAGTGAAATGTTTTTCTTACAACCAGTCCAGCAGAGTATTGCCATACCTAAGCACAACCCCGATTGGAAAATTGTACAGAAATAGTCCACTGCAAGATGCCATTTTCAAATTCCAGTCCGCGCTCCAGTTATGAGCGCTGCCCGGTCCAGGCGAGCCCCAGGAGGGCCTCAAGCCATCGCCTTCCCTTGAACGGTGGATCGATCAGCGAACCCACCCCCCTCTCCTTGGCCCATCTACCTTTGTTCCCCAGGGGTGCCTCCCACAGCCAACCTTGAGGGCGAGATAGGCCAGACCCCCGTTCCTTCTCCTCTCCTACCGGCCTCCCTCCTTGCTCATTGTGTCCGTCTGCCTACTTATTGCACTTGAAATGGGGTTGGTTGTATTGGTTCCCTGTCCATTAAACGGTATGCATGGGAAAAGTGAATATCTTCCTAATTTTATTTTCGTTTAAGAGAAGATGCAGAGCAGAATCTGGCCCTTCAGCCCACCGAGTCCGCACTGACCAGCGATCCCCGCACATTAACACTATCCTACACTAGGGACAATTTACATTTACACCAAGCCAATTAACCTACAATCCTGTACGTGTTTGGAGTGTGTGGGGAAACTGAAGTTCTAGGAGAAAATCCCCGCGGGTCAAGGGGAGAACGTTCAAACTCCGTACAGATAAGCACTCGTAGCCAGGATCGAACCCGGGTCTCTGGTGCTGTAAGGCAGCAGCTCTACCTCTGTGCCGCCCAAATATTCTATCAGAGAACCACTGAACGCTGTATGTTGCCCTAAAAATAGGCAGGGCTTGTTTTTAATAAAAGATAAATAAATATTCCAGAAGACAAATATTGTGAATTATAGAGCAAAAAATATTACGAGGATGTCAATAGTCCCAGAGTCATGAAGTTGTACAACATGGAACAGGCGCTTCAGCCCACTTTGTCCATGCTGACTCAAATTAAAATACAGGTTTGGTTCTATTTGCGTGCATTTAGTCCATAGTCCTCTAAACCATTCCTTCCCAAGTGTCTTTTAAAACTTATCCTATTTAAGAGGTTCCTCTGTCACTTTGTTCCATACAGGAACTATCCTCTGAGTGGGGAAGTTGCCCCCAGGGTTCCTCTTAAATCTCTCTCCTTAAGCCTCTGGCCTTTGGTTTTCAAATCCTCTACCTTGGGGGAAAAAGACTGAGAGTTCACTTTATCCATGCCACTCACGATCCTGTACACCTCCATAAGGTCACCCCTCAGCCCCTCTGCTCCGAAGAAAAAAGTTGCAGCCTATTAGGGATGGCACCGTTGCTGCCTAATGCCCCTGTCCCACTTAAGAAATCTGAACGGAAACCTCTGGAGACTTTGCGCCCCACCCAAGGTTTCCGTGCGGTTCCCGGAGGTTTTTGACCTCCGGCAACCACCTTCAACTAACATCGCAACCGGCTTTGACTAAAAAATTACCGATTTTTAAAACGAAAACTACTTACGACCATTAGGGAGACTTACAAAAACCTCCGGGAATCTCCAGGAACCGTACAGAAACCTTGGGTGGGGCGCTAAGTCTCCAGAGGTTTCCGTTGAGGTTTCCTAAGTGGGACAGGGGCATTACAGTACCAGAGACGTTGGTTCAATCTTGATTACGGGTGCTGTCTGTGTGGAGTTGTACCTTCTCCTTGCAACTTTGTGGGTTTTCTCCAGGTTTCCTCCCACACTCCAAAGACGTGCAGGTCTGTAGGTTAATTTGCTTTGGTAAAATTGTAAATTGCCTCTAGTGTGTAGGTTAGTGCTAGTGTACGGGGTTATCGCTGGTCGCTGTGTCTCTAAAAAAAAGTCTATGCAACCTCTCCCTATGCACAAGGCCGGGTAATAATCTGGTGAATCTTTCCAAGTTAATGACTTCCTTCCTGTAGCTGGGTGACCAGTACTCCAAGTGAGGTCTCACCAACGACTTGTACAGCTGCATCCTGATGCCCCAACTCACCTGTTGGTAAGGAAGGTAAGCAGGATTGATAGAAAATGTATATGTTTGTTGGTAATTGGCTTGGTGTAAATGTCCAAAGGAAGTCTGATGAGTGAAAAAACCTGACAATGATATTAGGAGAAAAGAACATAAAGTGCTGGAGTAACTCAGTGGGTTAGACAGCATCTCTAGAGAACAAGGAGAGGTGACGTTTTGGGTCGAAATGTTACCTATCTATGGTCTCCTGGGATGCTGCCTGACCCGCTGAGTTTCTCCAGCACTTTGTGTCCTTTTTGTGTATTAACCAGCACCGAGAGTTCTTTTGTTTTTAAGTTTTAAAATTAGACCACTTTCAATTGCTTTGCAATCATTAACTATTCTGATGCATATCACCACGGTGCAAATTTGTTCTACACAGACTGCAAACAGTAAATACAAAATGTGCTCTTTGTCAAAGTGATCAATGCTGTAAATGATGTGTGCAGCTGAAATCCTTAATTGGACAAAGCAACATTCATCTCCGGGTGTTAAATGATCCAAAATGTGTCCTGCTGACGATGACTAGGGGATTGCGAGCAGATTGTTTGCCTTATGATTCAGCTGGCTGAATTTTAGACAGCATCACAAAAAAAACAAGCTAAATCTCTTCAAAGTTGTTTCTGATAATTAGTTTAGTTTAGAGATACAGAGGAATTTAGTTTAGGAAACAGGCCTCTGGGCCCACGGAGTCCACGCCGACCAGCGATCCCTGTATACCAGCACTATCCTACACACGAGGGACAAGTTACCAAAACCAATAGAGCTGCACGTCTTTGGAGTGTGGAAGGAAACCGAAGCACCCGGGGAAAAACCACACGATCACAGGGAGAACGCGCAAATTCCGTACAGACAGCACCCGTAGTCAGGATCGAACCCGGGCCTCTGGTGCTGTAAGAAACCGTCACCGTCCTACCATTATTGATTTGTATACTGATTATTTATCCCCACAATGTTAACCAGCATTGCATGGAACTTACACTTTGGGAAAATGTCTGTAACTAAATAATAATTTTACTGGCCACATTTACTGAGCCTATAACAGAGAATCAGTAGGTGGTCTGGATATGTATTTTACAGAAGAGCATTTTAGGTTTATTACTGTCGGTAATAATTCCTCCTGGTGCTCCAGTTTGTTCCCAAATCCCCAAAACCTGCGGGGTTTGTAGGTTAATTGGCCCTCTTGAAATTGTCCCTAGGGTGCAGGGAATGGATGAGAAAGCAAAAAAACATAGAACTAGTGTGAACGGGTGATGGATGGTCGGCATGGACTAGGTGGGCCAAAGGGCACGTATTCCATGCTGTATCTCTAAACTATCTTGCTTGAATTTAAATTCCCAATACATAGGGAAGGTACAACTGACTGGGTCTCCATTCATACTTCCTAATCACATAGTATAATGTAGTTCACATGCTACCAGTTCATTAACCCCTTAACGAGGAGCTTTTATTCAATTAATCACAGTTGCAAAGTACTGGAAAGATCAAAACTGCCCAGCAGTTTGCAAACGTCAATCAGTGATTCATCAGATTACAACGTTATCATCCTTATCCACAATGCACTGGACCCCCCCCCCAGTGTTCATGGAAGGCTTCGAGAGTCCCCGCAAGCTCCTTCCCCAGGGGCACACAGGCTGCCAGTGTTTCTTTTTGATGGCACAGTTTCCTCTCTCCTCTCACAAGTTAAAAGTCATAATTTCATTTGCCAGAAATGTGATACGCATGTTTATTAACGGTGGGTACCGCCACCTTTTTGTCTAGTTAAAAGTACTGCATGTTCGGAGTGAATATCGAACAACACACTTGCCCATTGTTGGAAGAATGACAGCACGTTACCAGTTTGAGAAGCAATTTGACGTAATTGTGATTCAAACCACAGATTATTGAGGTTTAGATGAACTAGACAAATGAAAGTGAAATCATGTTCACACCATTCCCCCATTGATTAATTGGCGGAGTCTTTAGAAAATAACACAGCTCCGGGTTAAAAAAAAAATGTTATGACAAGGTCACGTACATTCATGGAGTCTTACACATTTTTATAGAGATCTGGGTTACAGTATCGAGGTTGCAATATGAAATATTTCCTAAAAACCTCACTTGGTCTTAGCACAAACAAACTGTCTAGTTTAGTTGGGAGACACAGCATGGAAACAGGCCCTTCGGCCCACCGCGTCCGTGCCGACCAGCGATCCCTGCACACCAACATTATCCTTCACGCACTAGGGACAATTTACGATTTTACTGAAGCCAATTAACCTATAAACCCGCACGTCTTTTAGTGTGGAAGGAAACTGGAGCATTGGGAAAAAACCCACGCAGGTCATTGAGAGAACGTACAGACAGCACCCATGGTCAGGATTTACCACGGGTCTCTGGCGCTGTAAGGCAGCAACTCCACCGTGCCGCCACGGCAGCGATAACTTGTTTGCAAAAAAGGGCACAAAGTGGTGGAGTAACTCAGCGGGTCCGGCAGCATCTCTGGAGAACATGACATTTTGGGTTGGAAACCTTCTTCGGACAGCTCGAGTCTGAAGAACTAAAGATTTCAAGTGTTCTCCAGTGATGCTGCCTAATCTGCTGAGTTACTCTAGCATTTTGTGTCCCATGCTTTAAACTTATTTTGCTGATTTTCAGGGTTTGAGGTGGTGTGTGGGGTGGAAGATTGCAACCTTCACGTGGTCCGCCCTGTTTCGACTAATGCAATCAACTCGACGTGCACAAACGGAAGATCAAATAGAACAAGTTGTCCAACAACTTTAGGCTGTGGCCGCCACACGAAAGAAGAAGAAGGTGGTGTGTGCGGATGAGTGAAAATTAAGTTTAAATGAAAGGCAAAACCTGATCAATACGTCTTCACAGAATAACAAAATGAATTAAAAAGTTATCCCTGCAATGTGCTGCTCTGGAGGTTTATTGTAAAATTAACATTCAGTTGCAGAAATATTAATTTAGATCACAAAAATGGGGCCAAATGCAATGTGAATAAATGATGGGTAAAAATTGTTCCTATTTGCTTTTAATTCAGATACGAGAAGTTTTAGGCTTTGAAGCTATTAACGAGATCAGAGGTCTTTAGAATCAGACCTTAGCGGGAGAAAGATGCTATTAGCAAGATCAAAGATTCCTTCACCTGCTGTAAAGTAATTAAAATGCATGATAGAACTCATAATTAATTTAAGATAAACCAAATGGAAGAGAATTATTAAGGACCAGGAAGAGAAGCCTGAGATAGAAGATGCTACTGAGAGGCCACAATTAACTAGCTGCTGAGGGCTGAGAGGCATAAGATGAATTTGTTTTGACATTATGAAGAAATTGTGATTAGAAAGATAAAAAGACTGGGACTTGAATATTGCAATAGCTGAAATATGATATGAGTTTGCACAGAAACAAAATTTAATCAGGACACAAAAGAGTAAGTCATAGTGAGGTCACACACAAATAGGAGGAACAGCACCTCATATTTTGCTTGGGCAGCTTACAATCAGCAATGTGAATACTAATTTCTCTTATTTTATTTATCCCTGTAAACCTTCTCTCTCCTCCCCTCACCCACCCTGGTCGTCCTGCCAGTTCCACTGTTTGCATCCGTATATCCCTTCGTTATCACCTCTTCCGCAGCCAACAATGGACCATTGTGAGCTCCACCTTTCCTTGGTCATCGGTGCCGGCTCTGATTTGCTCCAAACCTTTTCATACCTCTAATTTCCCTCTCCCCTGACTCTCAGTCTGAAAGATCTCAACCCAAAACGTCACCTGTCCACGTTCTACAGAGATGCTGCCTGACTCGCTGTTACTCAAGCATTTTGTGTCTTGTCTTTGGTGTAAACCAGCATCTGCAGTTCTTTCCTACACATTTAATCAGGATGCATTTAATTTACAACATCTGTGGACTACAGAGGCAGCAACAGTTCCAAGACTACCATAACAGTATATTTGGCACATATTTGATCAAAGATTCCTATCAAATACCATGGAGAAAGCTGGGAGCCCAAACATCTAGTGTGCAGAAAAGCACAAAATGTACTTGCACTGATTGTACCTATGTATGGTACATCTAATCGGTATGGACAGCATTCAAAATCAAAGCTTTTCACTCTACCTCAGTACATGTGACAATAATAAAACTTAAATTAACTCAGTTTTAATTTAATTTTAACAATTTAAGATGAACTTGGGGAAGAGGTACAGTAGTGTGAAAACACACGCCTCCAGATTCAGGGGTAGTTTCTTCCCAGCTGTTTTCAAGCAATTGAACCATCCTATCACCAACTAGAGAGCGATCTTGAGACCTTCACTGGAGACCTTTGGGCTATCTTTACTAGGACTTCATTGAATTTTATCTTGCACTACATATTATTCCCTTAATCCTGTATCTGTACGCTGTAGTTGCAATAGTAAGATTAAATGAGTACTTACCAGTATGAAGTTTGATCCTTATTTTATGAGGAGTTACGATGAGGGATTTCGTGAAGACCCCGTCCAGCACGCATACGCGACATTCTTCAAAGCAGCGGTGTGGAATCACAGAGAGCAGCACTGACTGGAGATAGTAAGATTAAGAAACACTAATATACTAGTTGACCTTATGATGGAGGGTTGGGAGTGGAGGGCACGAAATCCCTCATCGTAACTCCTCATAATATAAGGATCAAACTTCAAACTGGTAAGTTCTCATTTAATCTTATTATTTTACTTTGGAGTCACGCGAGTGTAACGTGAAGATTTCAAAGCTCTGTGATTCCATGCCCTGGACCACGTCCATGCTCACACACTGCCATAATTACTGATGGAGGAAGTATGTTAACGTATTTCAGACTTGAACAAAGCTGAAAAATAATAACATATTTATTAATGCAAACAAATTCAAAACCCTGAATTCGGGGAACGTTTAGGGAACAGCACTTAAAACTGAATCCGCAAACGTTGCAGGAGCGGCCACAGGTTTGTTATAGAAACGTTGGAATGTTCCTTCACTGGCCCAGCCCGCTGTTGCGAGGACATGATCCATGGGTACCTCCATGGTCCTCGCTGCTGATATGGATGCAGCTCTAGTAGAATGAGATTTTAAAATGTCAGTGTCTACACCTGCTGCACCCAATACCACCCTGAGCCACCTGGAGATAGTCTGCACCATCACCCTGTGATGTGGGTTTTTGAAGCTGATAAACATACCTGTCTCCATTCTCCTGATGTTTTGGGTGACATTGATGTAATGTCGGAGATAGGTGGTTATGCAGAGTCGTACATCAACGGGATATGCTCGGAATTCCAATATCAGACCTGTTGTCCCATGCCTGTGATGTTTGAGTAACTTGTATATAAAGAAGGTTACTTTGGTGGGGGTCGAGACCATCCTGTCCAGTTTTAGTTTGTGGAGGGTCTGGACCCGTTGTGCTGTGATCAGTGTCATTAACATCACCACTTTGAAGGTGAGTTTATCCACTGGTAGATCTGAAACTGGTGACCAGCTCCTGAGTAGGGACAACACAACCCCAATGTCCCAGGTTATATTATAGCATGGTCGGGGAGGATTAGAATTGAATATACCCCTCATAGGTTTTGACACCAGCTGGTGGGATCCTACTCTGATATTGAGATAGGATGACAATGCACTTCTGGCACTGTTGATGGCACTGTGGCTAAGGCCCTCATCATAATGAAGGCCCACGAGGAATTCCAGCACATCAGTGATCGTTGCAGAGTTGTAGGTGGTCTTGGTCCGAGTACAAAAGGCCTGCCATTTTCTTATGTGGGTGAGGTATTGCTTCCTCGTGGACTCTCCGCACAATGCCGTGATGATATCCATGGTCCACGTTGACAGCCCGAATCCCAGTAATGGTCTCTTCAGAACCTGCAAGCCAACAGGTTCAGATGACCATGGCACGGATGACTTTCCCCTGTTATAGGATGGATCACTAGATTCGGGCATTTAGGAACCTGCACCTATGGTTCTTTCACCATGTCGAGGACCACAGGGTACTATGGTTGTGTGGGCCAGTCGGGTATTATCAGATTCCCAGATGCAGAGTCTAGCTGGATTTTCTGCAACACCCAACTGATGAGGCAGAAAGGGGGAAATGCATAGAACAATTTCCCCCAATGTAGCGAGAATGCGTCCATCGCCACTGCCCCAGGATCTGGTTCCCAAGAGACATATGTTGGTATCTGACGGTTCAACCTGGACGCAAAGAGGTTGATATCTGGTGTTCCATACTTGGCTATAATAGTAGCAAATATTTTGGGGTTCAACATCCACTTGGTGTTGTCATTAAATACTCGTGACCTGGTGTCCGCCACTGTATTGAGCTTACCCGGAAGGTATGTAGCTGATATCCAAATATTTCTTTCAATACACCAGAGCCAAATTATGTTTGCCAATTCATCGCAAGATATTGACGATACCACCCATATGGTAGTGCAGTAAGCCCGCAGCCCGTGAAATGCTCCCAGCATTTCCAAATAGTTTATACCTTGTGATTGGAGTAAAGTAGATTTGTGCAAATCCCATCTGCCGCCACAACTGGAAGTGGTGTCGGTAGCTCCCGAGCCCTGGGCGCTTGCGTCAGTTTGTAACACGACTGACGGGTTTGAAATTATGATGGGATTAAAACAATTACGAATGTTGCTAATCCACCATCATAGCTCAATTTTTGCCTTGTTTGGCAGCTGCATAGGTCTGTTAAAATGTCCAGCATTTGTGTTTAAAGCTGAGATCTTTGCTCTTTGCAAATTTTGATAATGTAGCGGCCTAAATTGTGCAGCTGGAAATGTAGCTACAAGTTTTCCAATCACCTTGGCAGCATGTCTAATAGTCGGTTTCCTGGCACAAGTAAGGTTATTACATGCCTCTATTATGTCTGTTACTTTGTTCTCTGGGAAAGTGACAATCATATGATTGGTGTTAACCGTGAATCCCAGGTAGTCCATAATCACAGAAGAGTTGAACTTAGATTTGTCTGGATGGATGACGAACCCCAGTTTTTCGAACAGTGACTTGGTAGCTGTCACAGCTGATTTAGCTAATTCCAAAGTTTTTCCCACAATTAAAATGTCATCAAGATATGCCATGACTATGTGGTTTTGTCTTCGTAGAGACGCCAATACTGGTTTTTAATATTTTGGTAAACAACCTGGGGGCTGTTGTAAGTCCATTAGGTAAGGTTTTGTACTGCCATAGGTGCCCCATCCAGACAAATTTTAAGTATTTACGGTGATGTTTCCGTATAGGAAATATGCATCTTTTAGGTCGATGCAGGCCATGAAGCACCCTCTGGAAATCAGTTGCTTAGCCGTTTCAAATGTTTCCATCTTGAAATGGGTATATTGTACAAAAGTATTCAAGTGGGTTAAATCAATTATGATACGACATCCACCATCTTTTTTGGTTTTAGTAAAGATGTTAGATACAAACTCAAGAGGTTCATGTATCGTTTTCTCTATAACCTACTTGGTGTATAACCTTAATAGTTCTGCATGTCCTTCCACTCTCTCTTTGTGAGAAAGTACACATTTCCAGCTAGGTACATGCTGAGCTGGTTGTCCGTTTATGAATTCAATTTCGTAACCATTAATACTTTGTAATATAAAAGTGTCAGAAGTTATAGAACTCCATGCATCCCAGAACAGATGCAATCTCCCTCCTGCCAGTGAGGCTTTGCATGCAGCACTCCCAAGAGAACCAGACCCCCTTACCTCCATGGTTACCGGTGGGGCTTGATCTTCTGGCCTTTCTTGGGTTGCTGCTCTGCTGGCATGTGGGGTTGGCGCATCTTCCAGGCTGGTCTATGTGGGCCCTGGCCTAAAAAAGGCCTCTGTTGATAGGGCGCGACCTTAGGGTTAGTTCCCGTTGCTCTGTTGGGTTGAACCCGAGGCCTGTTCGCTGTTGCATATGGATGCTGCCTATGGTACGCCGGTGGTCTGCTCGAGGAAGGCGGTTTAATCAATCCAAACACTTTGGCTTCCTCGTCCAGATCTTTTACCTGTTTAGGCAGGTCATCACCAAACAATTGTCTTGGTGGCGGCGTAACATTGGCCTTACACAAACCCGCAAACTTACGGTTTAATGTAGGACGGATAGAGCTCTTCCGAAAGCAGTTTATTTCGTACTGTGTGTTGCATAAAAAGCTAATGCATCCTGCTGCTCTTCCGTCATGTCCGTACCGTCTATTGGCCTGGCAAATGCAGTGATGCCTGAGGTCAGTAATTTCAGGATCTTTTGGATTTTTAACTCCTGAGCCCTGATCCCAGGGCTGATGTTACCCCATATGGGTGTATTGACAGTAGGGACATTCATCGACACACAATTCTCCGGAGCCATGTATTTGCTGGTTGTCTCTGAAATGACCTGTTCTTGTAGCTGGTGGGTCGACGTTGAGGGAGTTGCAGTTCGCCGGTGCTTTATATCTCGCCATTGTTTCCGTGAGCACGGTATCCTGGAGCTGGTGCGTAGTCAGGAAATCAACTGAAGCTGCTATCTTGGGATGTAATGGGTCCCCAGCGGTAGCAGGCGACCCAAACTTCGAGACTGCCTCCAACATTTCCTGTGGGGCCTCGAGCTCTCCCTCCTCCTCAGACTCACGCACACTTCCTTGCTGGCTCTCAATAAGCGGTGGTGAGATGGAAGGTGGCGGCTGTACGTAGCTCCCAGACCTCTGGGACTGCCGTTCCTGATGCTCCAGGTCCCGTTTATAGAGCACCTCCACCATTCGCTCCAACCGGGCCATACGACCGTCACCGCTGCACGCGGGCCACTGGTCGTCTTCCCCAGCCTCTCCAGAGGAACCAGGGCTTCCGGCAGTTGTCAGCACCCCCACGGAATGCACTGCCAGGAAGTCGCCAGCTCCCACTCCAGTGGGGCTGTGCGACTCCCGCATGGACATACCGCTGGTCCGCCGTCGTTGGACAGCAGCGGCCCCTCTGTCTGGTGGGAGGGAAGAGGGCTTGAGTCATCGCTTGCACCAGAAGCCAGACTCCTCGATGTCCGTGTGGGCTTACCACCACAGTGTTCCACACATAAACGGGAATGTGGCGGTGCCGGGTCTAATCAGCTGCCCAGAGCTCCCCGACTGCCGCGACTTCTTCCCCGGTGGTGTCTCAGCTGCTCCCGATGTAGCGGGCAGCTCCGGGGACTTCACTCGCTGAACGCGACTCGGAATCCTCCTTCCTCCTTCCATGGCCCTGCAAAACAATGCAGAGCACACGAACCAGCTAAAGGTTAACTTACCTGCAGCTGCTTACCTTTTTGAAGGAGCCGGTTGAGGGAGCGCACTTCCCCCCCCCCAGCTGCCGTGAGCAAATGCGCGCGACGATATGCCGCGCATGCGTGTTGGCGGGGTCTTCACGAAGTCACTCACGTGACTCCGAAGTAAAATAGCTTTTCACTCTGCCTCGCTATGCGTGACAAAAAACTAAACCAAACTGTGGAGGGAATGGATAGATGATGTTTTGGGTCGGGACCCTTCTTCACACAAATGGATGGCATGCAGGCAGAGGAGATTAATTTAACACCATTATATTTGACATGGACATTGTGTGCCGAAGCGCCTGTTCCTATGCAATATATCCTTCAATGTTCTAAATTCTCATACATTTTGAGAGAGCAAGTTTTCTTCCATATCATCCCTTTCTTCCCATCTCTATAATGGTAGTGCAGGTTTGTAGGTTAATTTGGCTTCTGTAAATTGTCCCTGGTGTATAGGATAGTGTTCGTGTAAGGGGTGATCGCTGGTCGGCACGGACTCTGTGGACCGAAGGGCCTGTATCCGCGCTGATTCACTAAACCAAACTATCTCCATTTTTTTGCCAGTTGTTTGTGAAGTCAGTAAAGGGCGAAATTTCCATTACCTGAACAGCAGTAACATGGGGGTCATGAGCGCACAGATATACAGCAATGTTCCGGCTACAGTCTGTGGAATGTGCAGTGGAGAAATAACAATGTCTCAAACAAATTAAATTTGGACTCATCCTACCGCTGATTATGGGACCCTGGAGTATACAGATGACACTTTATTGCCTGCAAGCAATAGTGACTGCACATTGAAGGCAATTCTTTTAAGCTCTCAAGTGCTTTGGGACTACCTTGAACTCATGAAAGCTACGTGCAAAGCCAAATTCCTCCTTCAAATTATATTTCTAAGCTTCCACAACGATACTTCACTTTCCTGCACAGCACTGTGTTACTTGGTCTACAAAACTTCCCTCAGTCATTTTGCTCAATATTTTGCTAATATTTTTGCCACAATATAGAACAAGAGCAATTTTGAGAAATTAGATTCAAGACCAGGACGCGTGCACATGTTTAAAGTTGCCTGCTCTGTCCCCAGTTTCATACAAAGGCAATCTGTATTAGTATTGTCTCACCTCTGAATTAGGTGACGTTGGATTAAGTTCTACGTCAAGGAAAACAATCTGTTATTCCAGAAGCGGAGTAAGTATTAAGCCAAGGTACTTAATTTCCCCTCTCTCACTGATGCAGAGGATGCTGCAACATTTCACAAAGAAGGCTGGAGTGTCATAACGACTATTTTCCCGTCGGTACATCTCACTGAAAATAGTACAAACAAGGAACTGCAGATGCTGAAGAAAGGTCTCGACCCGAAACATCCCCCATTCCTTCTCTACGGAGATGCTGCCTGTCGCGCTGTGGGGTTACTCCAGCATTTTGTATCTATCTTCTGCTGAAGTGGGTCAGGCAGCACCTCTGGAGAAAATGGATGGGTGACGTTTCAGGTCGGAAACATTTTTCTGACTAACAATTGTCTCTAATTATGAACACGTTGCTAAAACATTGAACAGAGGAAAGCACAGCAAAGGTTCTTTGGTCCACAATCATCCAACCGACATCATTGTGGACCTTTTGTCTGTACCTCTTACTGATAATATGGTAAAACGATATATTGCACTCTGGTATTTTTCTCTGTTGTACCGTCTAAGATCAAAGGAGCAGAATTAGTCCATTTGGCCCATCCAATCAAGGCTGTTGTATTCTTCCCTCTCAACCCCATTCTCCTGCCTTCTCCCCATAACCTTTAATGCCTAGAAAGTTTAATTGTACTCATTTTCAATATGATCTGACATAATTGGACAAACAAATGCTTTTCACTGCATCTTGGTAAAAAGTAACAATAATAAATCAAAACCAATTAGTTTAGTTTAGAGATACAGTGTGGAGACAGGCCCTTCAACCCACAAGTCCACGACGACCATCATTCACTCCATATACTAGTTCCATCCTACACTCGAGGGACAATTTACAGCAGCCGATTAACCAAAACCAGAGCACCTGGAGAAAACCCACGTGGTCATGGGGATAATGTACAAACTCTGTACAGACAGCACCCACGGTCAGGATCGAACCAGGCTCTCTGGTGCTGTCTAAATGTTTTGGCAGTTGTTTATGAAGTCAGTAAAGGGCAAAATTTCCATTACCTGAACAGCAGTAACATGGGGGTTATGAGCACCATTCGGGGGGAATAAATAGACTGAGAGGGTTCAAGATTCAAGCTGATGAGAATGTGGGGACAATTTAATTTTTGTTTTAATAGGATGAATTGGTGTTTGATGTTCGGCCATGAATTGTTGGCTGAAGAATCAGTTTCTATTCTGTACGACTCTTGCCTTATGTCATCTGTGTTGTCATTCCTTACAGATCTCTGCAATCTGAACTCACCACCAACCTATCAACCGCAGAGGATCAGAGGAGAGTGGCTGCATGGCCGAACACGATGCCAAGACCAACTCTTATCTCCCTGCACATGATGCACATCCCTGCATATCTATGAGCCGATCCAAAGGTCTATTAAATGGCACTATTGTTTCTGCCTCCATCACCACCCCCAGCCGCGTATTCCAGGCACCCACCACCCTCTGGGTAAAAACAGTTCCCCTGCACTCCTTTTAAGTTATTGGAGCAGAATTAAGTCATTCAGTCCATCGAGTCTACCCCATGATTCAATCATGTCTGATCTATCTTTCCCTCTCAACCCCATTCTTCTGCCTTCTCCCCATAACCTTTCACACCTTACTGATCACAAATCTATCAACCACTGCTTTATCCACTCATTTATCACCTCCCGCCTTGATTACTGCAACTCCCTTTACACTGGCATCAGCCAATCATCCCTGTCCCGCCTGCAACTGCTTCAAAATGCCGCAGCGACACTCCTGACGGGCACCGGAAAAAGGGACCACATCACCCCGATTCTGGCCTCTCTCCACTGGCTCCCTGTGCGGCTCCGAATCAATTTCCAGCTCCTTCTTTATGTCTACAAAGGGCTTGCCCCCACCTAATAAAGTATTTGTTATGTTTGTTATGTTACATCCAAAATCTGCTCACCCACCATACCACCTCCAGGTCCCTCAGATCGGCCGACAAGGGGTTGCTGACCATCCTGTGGTCTAGGCATAAGCTCAGGGGCAACCGCGCCTTTGCGGTTGCACCACCTAGACTGTGGAACAGCATCCCTCTTCCAATCAGAACTGCCCCTCCATCGACTCCTTTAAGTCTAGACTTAAAACTTATTTCTACTCTCAAGCCTTTCTTGAGGTCAATAGACAAAGGTGCAGGAGTAGGCCATTTGGCCCTTCGAGCCAGCACCGCCATTCAATTTGATCATGGCTGATCTTTCCCAATCAGTACCCCGTTCCAGCCTTCTCCCCATATCCCCGGACTCCACTATCTTTAAGAGCCCTATCTAGCTCTCTCTTGAAAGCATCCAGAGAACCTGCCTCCACCGCCCTCTGAGGCAGAGAATTCCACAGACTCACAACTCTCTGTGAGGGAAAGTGTTTCCTCGTCTCTGTTCTAAATGGCTTACTCCTTATTCTTAAACTGTGGCCCCTGGTTCTGGACTCCCCCAACATCGGGACCATGTTTCCTGCCTCTAGCATGTCCAAACCCTTAACAATCTTATATGTTTCAATGAGATTCCCTCTCATCCTCCAGATAACTCCAGAGTGTACAAGCCCAGCTGCTTCATTCTCTCAGCATATGACTGTCCCGCCATCCCGGGAATTCACCTTGTAAACGTACGCTGCACTCCCTCAATAGCAAGGTCCTCTGAGGGATCGCTGTACGTATTGTTAATCTATGTACCACTGTTTGTAGCATGTTCGTACCTGCACTGATGTAAAGCACTTTGGTCAACGAGAGTTGTTTTTAAATGTGCTATAGAAATAAAATTGACTTGACTTGCTTTAAAAATCCCCAATGACTTGGCCTCCACCGCCAATTCCACACCCTCTAGCTAAAGAAATTCCTCCTCATCTCCATTCTAAAGGTACGTCCTTTTATTCTGAGGCTGTGCCCTTTAAACTTTCACCTTTCACCTCAAGTCCATTCCTTCTAGTATTTGAATTTTCCACCCTAGGAAAAGGTTTACGACTGTCTATACTACCTATGCCTCTCATAATGTTATCTATGTCGATTAGGTCTCCCTGCAACCTACAGCGTTACAGAGGAAACAATCCAAGTCTGTCCAACCTCTCCCTGTGGCTGTGCCCCCCTAATCCAGGCATCTAGACGCCACCTTGTGTTGACTAATGCTGGTCATTCATTAACAACATCCAGAAGCCAAAGAGCTCCCTTGTACAGGCATTGCCTGCAGCAGGAGATAGGACATGTTCCATGGAAGCTTCAGTAACTTCCCTTTGGCTAAAGCCTGGATTTCCCCCTCTCCAAGCCTTCAATAGACTTTTAAAATAAAGACACAAAGTGCTGGAATATATCAACGGGTCAGGTAGGTTCTCTGGAGAACATTGATAGGTGACTTTTCAGAATGGGACCATGCTTCAGACTCTTCAACACGAAATGTCACCTATCCATGTTCTCTTAAGATGCTGCCTGACCTGCTGAGTTACTCCAACATTTTGTCTTTTTTTTTCTGCAGTTCATTGTTTATTCTTGTTCAATAGACTTTGCTAGACCAGATCTCTCCCAACCTTTCATGTATACATTTGTACAGGGGCGGCACAGTGGTGCAGCGGTAGAGTTGCTGCCTGACCGCACCAGAGACCTGGGTTCAATCCTGACTACGGGTGCTGCCTGTGCAGAGTTTGTAAGCTCTCTCTGTGACCGGGTGGATTTTCTCCAGTTTCCTTTCACATTCTAAAGAAGTACAGGTTTGTAGGTTAATTGGCTTCTGTAAATTGTCCCACGTGCGTAGGATGGTGCTGGTGTACGGGCTGATCATTGGTCGGCAGGCATGACCTTGGTGGGCCAAACGGCCTATTTGTTTTAAACATTAGAGATATACCATGCAAAGTCTAAAGGTCCGGGCTGATAAAATGTACTGTTCAAAACATCTGCATTGTCAAGGCATGACCTAGAAACCTCGACCCTTTCTTTCTCTTTTTGTCCTTTTATTTATTTTATTTTTTTCTATTCCTCTTTTCTTTCTTTCATTTATTCACTCTTTGGTTACACCACTTTGGTAGTCTAGGGGTTCTATCTTTGCACATCTCACTTCTTCTCTTTCTTGCTTTTTCTCCTTTCCTTTCTTCCAACTATAGCTTAAATGTTAAAATTGAAGCTGTACAATAACTGTATAATTTTATATGCCGTTGGTTCTATTTTTGTACATTTGCTTCTAATAAATAAAAATACAAACAAATAAATAAATGAATACAACCTCGAATCTGGGCCTGATGACATTCCACTACAGCCCAAGTCTTTTTTTTATATAGGAACTCAGCTGGTCAGACAACATCTGTGGAGAGAAATGGATAGATACTGTTTCGGGTCGGGCCCCTTCTTCAATCCGGCTATTTTGCCAGCATTTGGCATCGCTCTGACCCGAACCGTCACAGAATCATGGCTGTACAGCATGCAGACAGGCCCTTTGTTCCAACTAATCAGTCTGAAGAAATGTCGCTGTCCATTCCCTCTACAGATGCTGCCTGACCCGCTGAGTTCCTCCGGCACATTGCTCAAGATCCCAGCAGCTGCAGTTCCTTGCATCTCTCGTTCACAGTAAAGCCTGTCTACCATCAGCGCTACATCTGAATCAGGTTGACTGATCATTCCTGACAGTTTGATGAAATGAGAAACAGAAAATATAGGTTCAGTTATAATAAATACTCGGCTCCCATTGAAATGACTACATTTTCAACACTGATTCTAAAGAAGATTAAAATGTTCAGCTCAGCTCGGGGCACTGCCGTATATTTTGATCGCCAACATTATATAGGCATCCATTGATTTAACATGTAGTAATATTTTATAACCTACCCACATTTTGTAATTAACTATCTTGTATTTCGGCACTAAATTAAATGTTAAATGGGGTAAGAGGTTACAACAAGGATTGGAATTCTTCCCCTATAACAATCAATAAATATTTTGAGATTTGACTTTGATCCAAACCAAGAACCAAATTTCTCACCTTATCTGATTTTTGGGGTGATGATTTGTATATTAAATTCAGAACATCGAGTAAAGTACTGCAACGGGCCCTTTGGCTCACCATGTCTGTGCCGAACATGATGCCATGATCAATAAATCACTCCCTATAAGTAGTCCATCCCCTGCACATCCACATGCCTATCCAAAAGCCTCTTCAAAGTCACTACTGTATCTGCCTCCATCCCTGGCAGTGCGTTCCAGGCACCCACCGCTCTAAAAATGAACTAGCCCCGCACATCTCCTTTAAACTTTGCCCCTCTCACCTTAAAGCTCTGCCCTCTAGTCGTTGACACTTCCACCCTGAGAAAAAGATTCTGACTATCCTATTGAAAAGCCATGAAAATGGACATACAATTCGGCAACTGTAGGCATGCTCATGCGGAGAGGGAAAATGGCCAGGATATTTAGAAAGATTAGTGAAGGCAGAATTGTTGGGGACCCATGGTTTTGTGAGCTTTGGAAAAGGAAAGGGCAGCACGGTGGTGCAGCGGTAAAGTTGGTGTATCACAGCCCCTGTTGAATCCTGACTATGGATGTTGTCTGTACAGAGTTTGCACGTACTCCCTGGCTTCCTCCAGATGCTCCTGTTTCGCACAGGAACAGGCCCTTTGGCCCACAATGTCCATGCCAAACACAATGCCATGTTAAACTAATCTCCTCTGCCTGCACATGATCCATATTCCTCCATTCCCTCCATATCCATGTGTCCATCTAAACACGTCCTAAACGCCACTATCGTGTCTGCCTTCACCACCACCTCCGGCAGCACATTCCAAGAAAGCACGACCCTCTGTGTAAGACGCCTTGCCATGCACATGTTCTTTAAACTTTGCCTTCTCACCTTAAAGCTATACCCTTTAGTATTTGACATTTCCACACTGGGGAAAAAGGCTCTCTATGGCTCTCATGCTTTTATATAAAATTATTAAGTTGTGAAGGAGCGACTGCATGTGTTCTGGCCTGGCCAGCAATTATATACTTTGAAAGAGAAGGGCAATGTAGTGTTGCGAATATTGTAGCAGTGTTGGACTTATTGCCAGCCCACTCGACCGTAGCCAGTGTGCACCTGACAGATTGAAAACAATCATGTCATAGTTGAACGCCTTGGCTACAGTCCAAAAAAAAAGAACTTCCAAATGTAGTAGTAAAGTCTGGTGAATCAGAGTCGCATCAATGAATCAAGGCTCTCTGAAAGCAGAGGCACAAAGATAGCGAGCTTTAACAAGCAACTTAAATAGACATTGTTTTAGGTTGGTGTGACGCACCAAATGCAACTAGACAGCGGTCCTGACCTCCCATCTACCCACGGACTGTCTTTAATCGGATTTACTGGACTTTATCTTGCACTAAACGTTATTCCCTTTATCCTGTACCTGTACACTGTGGACGGCTTGATTATAATCATGTATAGCCTTTTCGCTGACTGGATAGCACGCAACGAAAAACATTTTGTTGTCGCATGGTACACGCAACAGTAATAAACTAAACTCATTGTGACTTCTGTGCAATTGATGACATTTATTAAATACTTTGTTAGAGCAGCACATTGGTGCAGTTGGTGGAACTGCTGCCTCACAGCACCAGAGACCTGGCTGCAGTCTGAGTGGAGTTTGCACGTTCTCCCTTTGCACGGTTTCCTCCGTGGGCTCCGGATGTCTCCAAAGACCTGTGGGTTTGTAGGTTAATTGGCTTCTGTAAATTGCTCCCAGTGTGTAGGGAGTGAATGAGGAAGTGGGATAACATAGAACTAGTCTGATCGGGTGGTTGTTATCGACCTAGACTCGGTGGGTCAAAGGTGTATTTCCATGCAGGGTTGCACATGCACAATTCTCTAACAGCAGTGTTACAGGTAGATAAGGTGGTGAAGAAGGCCTATGGTCAATTAGCCTTCATCAGTCAGCGTATCGAGTAAAGAAATGCGTAGGAAGGAACTGCAGATGCTGGTTTAAACCGAAGATAGACACAAAATGCTGGAGTAACTCAGCGGGACAGGCAGCATCTCTGGAGAGAAGGAAGGGGTGATGTTTTGTGTCTATATTGAGTATAGAAGTTGGGATGTTATGTTATAATTGTACAAGATGTTGGTGATGCCACATTTGGAGCAGCGATTTCACTTTTGGTCACTCTGCTATGGGAAGGTTGTCATTAAACTGTAAAATAATGCTGAGAAGACGTACAAGGCTGTTGCCAGGATTCAAGGGCATGAGCTATAGGAATTTATTCCTTAGAGCAGAGGAGGCTGAGGGGTGATCTTATAGAGATGTATAAAATCGTGAGGGGAATTGATAGGATAGCCTACCCAGTATATGGGAATCAAGAACCAGAGGACATAGGATTAAGATGAGAGGGGAAGGTTTAATATGAACCTGAGGGGCAACCTCTCCACACAGAGGGTGGTGGGTATCTGGAAGGAGCTGCCAGAGGAGGTAGTTGAGGCTGATACTATAAACAGCATTTAATATACACTTGGACAGGTACTTAGGGAGAGGAAAGGTTTAGAGAGGTATGGACCAAACGTGGGCAAATGGGACTAGCTTAGATGGGGTATCCTGGTCAGCATGGATGAGTTGGGGCAAAGAGCCTGTTTCCGTGCTGTATGACTCTATAACTATCTAATCTCTACACTATGCAAACACAACGTGGACAGTGATGCCAAGGAGACAGTAATCCCAAATCTATAATACAACCTATTCAAAGCCTCAAAGACAAATAACATTGAGACAGCCAATGCAAAATAAGATGGGAAGTAAAGCGTAGCGGAAAAAGTGGTTCATTGGAATTACTGGAGCTTGGAGCAAACACTTCACACATGAGGGCACTTTATAACAAAGACTACAGTGAGCAAAGAGATCAAGAGATTGAGTGAATTCAGAATTAGTGTAAGGTCAACACCATTAGAAAAGACTCCCCATGGTATCGCCCCTGATACATTATGAATCTCAGACACTGCAGTTTAGTTGTTTGTAACCACCTTCAAGAGAGGATGTTTACGTTTAGGTTTATTAATGTCACCTATATCAAGGAACAGTGCAAAGATTTGTTTTGCATGCTTTCCAATCAAATCAAATATACCATACACAAGTCAAACTCAAGTACAATAGGTAGAGCAAAGTGCAGAATATACTCTCAGCATTGCAGCGCACCAGTTCCATAGACAAGGCCCAATGTCCACAATGGGGTAGTATTCTGTTTATAGCTCTGTCTGTCTGTCTGTTTATTAATAAAGCGGCACAAGGTGACCCACCAACCTCGAAAGAGAAACCAGGTTGGGAGAGAGTAAAGGTGGCAGAGGTAATGTGTTTAAAGGTGGAAGTAGGTGCTTGTTGGAGCAGAATGATAACATCAAGAGACTGCACATGCTGCAACCTCGAGCAAAACGCAGAGGGATTCACTGGGTCAGGTGGCATTTGTGGAGGGGAAGGATAGGTGGGACCCATCTTCACTCTGATTGGAGAGCGGGGGCGGGGGGGGGGCTAGAAAGCTCTAAAGGGGTGGTGGTGGTAGGACAAAGCCTGGCATGTGATAGTTGTGTACAGTTGATTGGCAAAGATAAACACAAAGTGCTGGAGTAACTCTGCAGGTCAGGCATCACCCATGGGTGACCCGAAAGGTCACCTATTCCTTCGCTCCATAGATGTTGCCTCACCCGCTGAGTTTCTCCAGCATTTTTATCTACCTTCGATTTTTCCAGCATCTGCAGTTCCTTCTTAGGGAGGGCTGAGGGAGTAGGAAGCAGTACTTCAAATGAAAGAATTCAATGTTCATATCGATGGGTTATAAACTACCCAAGCAGAATATTAGCTGCTGTTTCTCCAGTTTGAGTGTGGCCTCACTCCAGAGTGAATGGAGGAGGCCCAGGACAGAAAGGTTGGTGTGGGAATGGGAAGGTGGTGAATGTTTTATGAGTTGTACTTTGAATTTGATGGTAATAATCTCAGTGAAAGGGTAATCATGTATTTTTCTGCTGACTGGTTGGCATGCAACAAAAGCCTTTCACTGTACTTCAGTACATGTGACAATAAACGAAACTATACTAAGCTAAACTCATTTTAGAAATGGAGAGGCCGGTTACAGGGATGAACAGAAATATGTACTTTGGAGTTTATATCTGATGTGTGATGAGGGTGGAAGGACATTGATATCAGTGGGTGTGATAATATTGGCCATTCTAGTGTCTGACAAAATGGAGGACTGCTGCCTTTGCAAAACCTACTTGGCATCTTTTTGCAATGGCTGCAAAGACCATGAGGATCATGGCTCCAGAATGTCTGTGGCCTGGGAGGAAGTTAAGTACAGGGTGATGTCCAGATGTTCTTTAATTGTTGATTTGTATTAGGCTGTGGGCCGAGCATCGCTAATGTGTCTAGAAATGAACTTTCACGACCCATGTCTCGGAACAACATGAAATTTTGCACAGATTTAGATAAAATATAATTGAGAAGGAAGTCATAACTCGTCAGTGCCAAAAGTTGAACATCAATTAATTAAACTAATTAGAAAATGAGATCGAAAAAGTAAGCGCCATCTAGTGTCCAATGCCCATATTACTCCATGGGGAGCCTATTTCCGTGCTGCAGTCTCTTTAAACCATATATTATTAAAACCATATATATATATATATGACATGTGAATATGACTGTAATCACATACAATTATGTATCATTATAATTATATTATGTAATAATATTATTAATATAATTGTGAGTGTGTATTTTGAGGTCCTGCTCCTGAACCAGCCTAATTAAAGGGTGAGGGCAGTTCCTCTGGGTTCCCCTGTTTACTGAACCGCACTGACTGTCAGTATGCAGTGGGGGTCATGGCCATAGTGGGACTGGGGCAGTGCGAGGCTGGGGGAAGGATAAGGCATCTTCCACTGACAGGAAAATCCCTAACCCGAACTCGCCCCCCTTCCAGAGCTGCCCACAGCTGGAGCTGGAGCCGCTTTGGGACCGGCTGCAGGCTCCGTAAGTGTGGCACTGCAGCGCGTCCACCTCGGCCAGCATGCCCTTCTGGATCATCGTGGTGATGATGGTGGGGAGCAGCACTGCCCTGCGGCCTTCAGCATACCCATAGCGCCGGCTCCATCAGCCCGCCCGCTCGCTACAACACACCCTACGTACAGCCCAACCGACCACTCACAGCACCCACCGGCCCTCCGACAGCCTGACCGACAGTCTGATCGACTGACTGACTGAATAACCGACTGACCCAATTCCTAATGCTAACCCTAGCTCTACATTTGTTATTTATCATTTTTATTTAACAGTTCACATCATAACTTTACAAAGATAAATCAATTGAAAAACAAAATGATCCGCAAGGTTAGCATTACCTTTATCCTTGGGAACCTTGTTATTGTTTTGATGTAATGAGGAGGCAGCCATGATCCCAAAGTCCTCGCTGCCTAACGACCATAAAACAAAGCACGTGATTGGTCAATTGGCGTCCGACCTCAATGTCAAACGTGCATTGATTGGACAATTACTACTCGGAAATGTTGAGGTTTTTCTCATATTTTTAAAAAATGTGCAGGTTTTGATCTTGACGAGTTTCGGGTATGATTTATATAATATTTTTACACAATATGTTAAAAATTCAGGTAGTTCCGTGAGTTTGGTCACGAACTTGAACGAAAAAGCTCCTCGGCCCACAGCCTATATGGGGGTTTTACAGAAGGAGCTGAGTCCTGCTGCAAATGCATTATCAGGATTGGTTGGGGAATGGTGAGTTATAATACTATTGTCAACTATGTTGCTTGGTCTTTGCACTGCTATTTGTGATTGGTCAAGGAGAGAGGCCTTGACCAAATTGGTAAAATCTTTCTTTACTCAAGGGAACTGTCTTCCATTCTGTAGAAACAATGTAATGGGATATTTTGTGATTGGGTTAGGGAACTGTCAATTAATGTATTGCATGATCTTTATTTATGATTGGTTTGTCGGGGTTGCTCCCCCTCTCCCCGCATGTATTTCGCGCTACGGGTCCGATATGGTATATAAGAGGGGACAACACATGAGTCTGTGTCAATCTTCTGGGGTAGCACTTGGGACAGAGCTGACCATCTGGAGGTGTCTATTCGTACAAGGTTGAATGCCTTGGACGAGTAGAGACAAGGATCGGACCCGCGATATTGATTAGGTATCGTATAGGTAGTGTGTTTGTGATTGGAAAATAAAGTTAGTTGATCCAGTGCTCGACAGTGTTTTACTGAACCAGACTAACGGGGTGAGAATAGGAGCAGAATTACAGGTGAGGGTGATCAATATGGAGAAGATGCTCTGGTCTAAAGGAGGAAAATTGAATAAGTTGATGACACTTCGATGAGCGATTTCGAAGTCTAGGAAGGTGGTTGTGGATAGATTTTGAGGTGGGATATGAGATGGAATAAGTGAAGTTGATTTTTGTTTTAAGGTAACAGTATGGAAACAGGATCTTCGGCCCACCGAGTCCATGCCGAGCATCCATCATCCTTTCACACTGATTCTCTATTGTCCTAAAAAAGGACTCAACGTGCTGGTGTAACTCAACAGGTCAGTCAGCATCCCTGGAGAACATGGATAGGTGACATTTCGGGTCGGGACCCATCTTCAGATCTGCCAGATGCTGCCTGACCTGCGCCAGCAATTTGTGTCTTTTTACGTAAACCAGCATCTGCAGTTCCCTGCTTCCACATTCTACATCATCCCACTTTTGCACCCACTCCCTACGCACTCGGGGGAATTTACAGAAGGCTAATTAACCTGCAAACCAGCACGTCTTTAGGATGTTGCAGGAAAGCGGATCACCCGGAGGAAAGCCACGCAGTCAAACGGAGAACACACAAACTCCACACAGACAGCAGCCGAAGTCAGGATCAAACCCGGTTCTCTGGCATTGTAGGGCAGCCGTTCTACCATTTGCGCCACTGGTTTTAAACTAACCTACCCTGGGAAAGACCATGGCTATTCACCTTCTATACCTCCAGGGTCACTCCTCAGCATTTTACGCTGCAGGAGAGAAAAGTATTTAACCACCTTTCTTGAGCAGACTTTGTCATTATAATTAAAATAACTGTAGTCACATTTTTTTCATATGCTTAACTATTTTCCCTAAATGTTTCTATATGCCTAATTATATTGAATTGAATCTGTCAACATGTTTCTTGGGCTGGGAAATTGAAAATGACAGCAACTGGGATCCAATTAACTGATTGCAAAAGCAATAACAGATATGTAGGTTGAACCACAATTACAGTGCTCTGTTACATACAGAAGCCTTAACAAACACCCCTGATAGTTTGCCTAAAGAGAAGAATCTCGCTGGTAGTTATAGAATCATTTATTCTGCCTAACATCGCCAAAATATTTTAGTTTACTTAACGCTGCTAGTGAAATATATTTAATACCGTATCCCTAACAAAGCTCAGAGATACAGTTTGCAAGGGTTTAGATTTAGTTTAGTTTAGTTTATTACTGTCTCGTGTACCAAAGTACAGTGAAAAGCTTTTTGTTATGTGCTATCCAGTCAGCAGAAAGACTATACACGATTACAAGTTCATAGCGTTCAGATACAGGATAAAGGAAATCATGTTTAGTGCAAGATAAAGTCCAGTAAAGTCTGACTAGGGTATATATTTAAAACACATATTTAATGCACAATGGTTCCAATTCTCCCAGTCATACCTCAGTAGCAGGCTCTACAGGTACTGTAGGGCTAATTAGTTACATGTATACTATAAAGGTAACACATTTTTTACTGTTAGGTCACAATGACAAAAACACTATTAAGATACAAGTTAGCTGCGGATGTAAACTTCCGATGCTAAGTTCAACTTGATTGATTGAAAGAGACAGCACAGAAGCAGGCCCTCTGCCTGCCAAGCCCACGCCGACCAAACTAGATCTATGTTGTCCCATTTTCGCATCCACTAGCCTCACACTGGGGTCAATTTACAGATGGCCACTTCACCTACAAACCCGCTTTGGAATGTGGGAGGAAACCGGAGCACCCAGAGGGAACCCATGCGGCCACAAGCAAACTCCTCACAGACAGCACCCGTGGTCAGGATCGAACCCAGGTCTAAGGCATTGTGAGGCGGCAGCTCTACCCACTGCACCACCGTGCGAAGTACCACTGGCAAGCAGATACCCTGAAATGATTTTCTATGGTTTGCATGCTAAATTCACAGCACAATAATCATTCGCAAATCTATATTTGGGGCAAAATGATGCAATATAATTGAAAAGAACAGAACTATATTTTCAGATGCATCTGTGTAGTTTATTTGTTGGTTTATTACAGTGATGGATTGGAATAATTTGTGTGATGGATTGGAATAATTATATTTATAATGCTTATAAATATAATTAGTCAGAAAGCGTTCAACCTTATAAAGTGGAAGATCAGATTACAATGTCAATATTCAATCTATTGGATCACAAATGATTAAAAGTGCACAAAATCTGTGACATTTTTGTGACAAACCGTTGCAGATGTAGTCTACAGGCACCTCTAAAAATATTTTCATATAGACTTCATACAGCATGGAAACGAGCCCCTCGACACAACTTGCCCACAACGCCCAACATGCCCCATCTTCACTAGTCCCACCTGCCCAAATTTGGCACATATCCCTCTAAACCTGTCCTATCCATGTACCTGTCCAAATGTTTCTTAAATATGGCGATAGTACCTGTCTCAACTACGTCCTCCGGCAGCTCGTCCCATACACCAACCATCTTCTGTGTATAGTTACCCCTCAGGTTCCTATTAAATCTTTCCCCCCTCACCTAAAACCGATGTCCTCTGGTGCTGGATTCCCCTACTCTAGGCAAGACTGTGCGTTTACCCAATTTATTCCTATCATGATTTTGTATTTGTACACATATAGGGTATTTAATGTACAATAGTTTGTTATTTTAATAATATGCTTATTTTTTAATGGGTTAATTTTATACTTTTATATAGGCTGTATATTGATGGAAAAAGTCGTTGATTAATATGGCCTAATTTTTAATCGATATGCATTCTTGTCTGCCGGCAGTGCTAGTGGAGGCAGGTACAATTGTGGTATTTAAGACGGTTTCGGATATGCAGAGAGCGGAGCGATACTGATCACGTGCAGGCAGAAGAGATTAGTTTAACTTGGGATGATATTCGGTATGGAAATCGTGGCTGTTCATTTGCTGTATTGTTCTACGTTCTAAAACATGCCCTGATAAAATATATATGTCAGCGTTCTCAGTTTGATTACCGTACATTAAAACAATAAAAAGCAAAATTAATCATCAGTTCTTTTCATACATAAGCTCGTTGTTCTAATTGGCATAAATAGCTTAACAAGACATAATGGAAGCCAGACCTGTGGCAATATGCTGCAGATTATCTTGTGGTTAGAAACTATGAGGGTTTTCCAGGATAATGAATCAGATTTCAAAAGGGAAGTTCAGCCATTAGACGGAACCCAAATAAATTGGCGTCTCATATGTAACACACTAAATCTCGTGAGTAAAGTACTCAACAAACATGCCACAATTAGTGGAAACATAGAAACATAGAAACTAGCTGCAGGAGGAGACCATTCGGCCCTTTGAGCCAGCACCGCCATTCATTGTGATCATGGCTGATCGTCCCCTATCAATAACCCGTGCCTGCCTTCTCCCCATATCCCTTGACTCCACTAGCCCCTATAGCTCTATCTAACTCGCTCTTAAATCCATCCAGTGATTTGGCCTCCACTGCCCTCTGTGGCAGGGAACTCCATAAATTCACAACTCTCTGGGTGAAAGCTTTTTCTCACCTCAGTCTTAAATGACCTCCCCTTTATTCTAAGACTGTGGCCCCTGGTTCTGGACTCGCCCAACATTGGGAACATTTTTCCTGCATCTAGCTTGTCCAGTCCTTTTATAATTTTATATGTTTCTATAAGATCTCCCCTCATCCTTCTAAACTCTAGTGAATACAAGCCTAGTCTTTTCAATCTTTCCTCATATGACAGTCCCGCCATCCAGGGATCAATCTCGTGAACCTACGCTGCACTGCCTCAATCACAAGGATGTCCTTCCTCAAATTAGGGGACCAAAACTGTACACTATACTCCAGAAGTGGTCTCACCAGAGGATGAAAGGGAAAAGAGGGATCATGTTTAATAAAAAATAAAACCTTACTATAATAGGTGACGTTTCGGATCGAATCCCTTCTTCAGACTGATTTTGCCTGACCTTCTGAGTTACTCCAGCACTTTGTGTCCTTTTGCTCATTAACCAGCCTCTGCAATTCCTCGTTTCTACATTTTGACTAATCCATTGTTTAGTTGAGTTTGAAGTTTTAGTTTTGCGAGATACAGCATGGAAACAGGCCCTTCGGCCCACCTAGTCCACACCGACCATCGATCCCCTGTTCACACTAGTTCTGAGTTATCCCATTTGTCATCCACTTCGTACACACTAGGGGCAATTTACAGAGAGCCAATTAACCTACAAACTCGCACATCTTTGATATGTGGGCACGCAGAGGAATCTTCAACAGCTGATAAAATGGTACCCCAGCCTCGCCAGCTTTCAAAAAGCTCTCCGAGTGTTTCTGACATTAAAAAGCATTTCAAATCGGAAGTGATTAATTAAACCATTTTAAAAGTATATTACTTTTAGAAGATAAAAAAACTAAAATCCATTAAAATTGTAAAGATATTTAAAACTTTGAACTAAACCAAAGTAATCAACAAATCTGCAAGCGTACAATCTCAGTTTGAATCAATGAGATTGTGGAACTAGTGTCAGACTTAGTACGTATTAGAAATCAGCATTTATGTCCCCCAAACATCACCTATTACTGAAGAAGGGTTTCGGCACGAAACGTTGCCTATTTCCTTCGTTCCATAGATGCTGCCGCATCCGCTGAGTTTCTCCGGCATTTTTATCTACCTTCGATTTTCCAGCATCTGCAGTTCCTTCTTGAACACCTATTTATGTCCTCCAGGGATGCTGCCTGACCTGTTGAGTTACTCAAGTACTTTGTGTCTATATCGCGATCTAAGATCTGCCTAATCATTGCAACTATTGAGGATCTCCAAAGTATGGAGCTTGGATTCTAGATTCCACTGTTTCAGTCCAGTTTATTCCAAACTTTAGGCTACAAACTCCAATTAAACTCCCAACTTCAAACTGCTTGGTTTGCACAAGCAACTTCAGGCTTTGTCTTTGGTTTCTGCACTATATTATATTTCTTTTAATTCTATCTTCTTTTGTTGTTTAATATGGTATCTAGAGTGTACTATATTTACTCATCCCTTCCCACCCAAACCACCCCCTCCCAGGTACCTTCCCCTGCAACTGCAGAAGATGCAACATCTGTCCCTATACCTCCTCCCTCGACTCTGTCCAGGGACCCCGACAGTCCTTTCAGGTTAGGCAGAGGTTCACTTGCACCTCCTCCAACCTCATCTACTGAATCCGTTGTTCAAGATGTGGACTCTTATACATCGGTGAGACTAAACGCAGAATGGGCGATCGTTTTGTGGAACACATTTACTCAGTTTGCCAGAACCTACCTGATCTCCCGGCTGCTGGACACTTTAATTCTCTTTCCCATTCCTTCACAGACCTTTTTGTCCTTGGTCTCTTCCATTTTCAGAGTGAGGCTAAACACAAGTTGGAGGAACAGCATCTTATATTTAGCCTGGGCAGCTTGCAGCCCAGTGGTATGAATATTGATTTCCCTCACATCAGGTAGCCCCGGCATTCCCTCTCTCTCTATCCCTCTCCCACCCAAGTCGCACTAGCTTCTCATTTTCACCCTACAAACAGCTTACAATGGCCTCCTTTATCATCGTTACTATTTTGCCTATCTTTCATTCATTCTTCTTTATCTCTCCACATCACCATCTATATCTCTAGTTTCCCTGATCCCTAACCAGTCTGGGGAAGGGTCTCAACGCAAAATGTCACCCATTCCTTCTCTCCAGAGACGCTGCCTGTCCCGCAGAGTTACTGCAGCTTTTTGTGTCTATCTTCGTACTATGTTTACAGACCTGTTGTGCTGCTATAGGTAAGAATTTCATTGTTCCGTTTTGGTATTAAACAGTCTTAAAACATTTGGTGTTGCAAATCCATCCAAAGTTTGGAACTTGTGCAAGTTTTGTTGAAGTGAATACTTCTTTCAGTAAGTATTGCTTAAGATGTTTTTATTTTAAATTCTGGGGCAGCACAGTGGTGCAGCGGTGGAGTTGCTGCCTTACAGTGCCAGAGCCCTGGGTTCAATCCTGACTACAGTTGCTGTCTATATGGAGTTTGTACGTTCTTCCTGTGACTGTGTGAGTTTTCTCCAGGTGCTCCAGTTTCCTCCCACACTCCAAAGACACACAGGTTTGTAGGTTAATTGACTTTGGTAAAATTATAAATTGTCCCTGGCGTGTAGGATACCATTAGTGTGCGGGAGTGATCGCTGGTGAGCGCGGACTCGGTGGGCCGAAGGGCCTGTTTCCGAGCTGTATCTCCGTAGTCTAAAGTCAAAATCCACCTTGGGATTAAGTACTGAAACATTGATAGTGGCGATCACTTGCTTGGGAGACACTGTGTCCAATCCTCGTAACTGAGGCCAAAACATACATCGGGAAACGTGTGTTGTCAACAATAACTTGCTCTTTTAACAAGACATATATCCCATGGGACTTTACAGATGGTGGGTCAGGAATTGGGGTGATGGGCTCAGGAAGGTGGCCACACAGCCATTTAATAGTAAGATTAAATGAGAACTTACCGGTTTGAAGTTTGATCTTTATTTTATGAGGAGTTACGATGAGGGATTACGTGAAGACCCCGCCAGCACGCATGCGCGACATTCTTCAAAGCAGTGGTGTGAAATCACAGATGGCAACGTAGACTAATATAGTAAGATAAGAGAGAACTTCCATACCAGTTGATCTTTATAATAGAGGGCTGGGAGCAGAGGGCACGTAATCCCTCATCGTAACTCCTCATAAAATAAAGATCAAACTTCAAACTGGTAAGTTCTCATTTAATCTTACTATTTTACTTCGGAGTCACGTGAGTGACTACGTGAAGATTTCAAAGCTCTGTGATTTCATGCCCTGGAAACTCCATGCTCACACACCGCTATGCTAGGATAAGAGGATGAACGTAATTCAGACATAACACTGGCTGAAAAATAAAATAGGTATTTATTCATACCAAACACAAAAATATATATCCCATGAAGGGTAAATTATTTGGCAGAGCTCAAAATTCTCCCTGCATAAGAGTCAGTGGAGGCCACGGGTTTATTATAAAAGCGATGAAACGTCCTCTCATTACTCCAACCCGCTGTGGCTAGGATGTGGTCCAATGGTACCTCCATCATCCTAGCCGCCGACGTGGATGCCACCCTGGTGGAGTGAGATTTAAATATATTAGTGTCTATCCCCGCCGCATCCAGAACCACCCTTATCCATCTAGAAATGGTTTGCACCGTGACTTTGTGGTGAGGTTTTTTGTGGCTTATGAGCAAAGCTTTCTCCGTGCCCCTGAGATTTTTTGTGACTGAGATGTATCGTGATAATAAAGTGACAATGCAAAGTCGAGTATCTGCCGGGTAGGCTAGAAACTCTAAAGTATGTCCAGACGTTCCGGGTCGATCTTGTTTTAACAGCCCCTGCACATAAAAGGTGATTTTGTCATTGGATATGGACATGGCATCCAGATTTAATTTGTGCAGGGACTGGACCCGTTGTGCCGTGACGAGTGCCATGATCATTACCACCTTGTAGGTAAGCTTGTCTAGGGTAAGTCCTGAGTTAGGTGTCCATCCTCGCAGCATAGTTAATACTATGCTGATATCCCATGTGTGGTTGTATCTGGGCCTGGGGGGATTGGAATTGTATATTCCTCTCATTTGTTTTGATACTAATGGATGTGATCCAATGCCCAATTGGTCACTCCCCTTGCCCAGGTAGGTCGATAGGGCACTCCTGGCACAGTTAATGGCACTATAGCTCAGTCCTTTGTCATGGTGAAGGGTTGCCAAGAATTCCAGAACTTCTGTGATGGTTGCTGATTCGTAGGTAGTGTTGGTTGCAGAGCAGAATTTTTCCCATTTCCTGATGTAGGTCAGGTACTGCTTACGGGTGGACTCCCTGCACGATGCTGAGATGGTATCTATGGTTCTGCTGGTGAGTCCGTACCCCAAAAGTGGCCGTTTCAGAACCTGCAAATCAACAGGTCCACGCGGTCATGACATGGGTGGTGTTCTCCTGTGACGGGATGTATAAGCAGGTTAGGTCGTTTATTGACCCTAATACAAGGTTCTGTGGCCATCTTCTGTACCATTGGGAACCATGGTTGGGTAGGCCAGTCGGGCACAACCAAAATACCCGATGCGGAGTCTTGTCTGATTTTCTGCAAGACCCGACTGATGGGGCAGAAGGGAGGAAATGCATAACAGAACAAGTCCCCCCAGTGTAGCGTGAAAGCGTCCATTGCTACTGCCCCTGGGTCTGGTTCCCAAGCAACATATGTTGGCAGTTGGTGATTTAATCTGGACGCAAAAAGGTCGATATCTGGTGTCCCATAACGTTCTACAATATCTGTGAACACTTTTCGATCCAACATCCATTCTATGTTGTCATTAAATTTGCGTGACCTGGTGTCTGCCACTGTATTTAGTTTACCTGGGAGGTAAGTGGCTGAAATCCAAATTTCTCTTTGCAGACACCAGTGCCAGATATTGTTAGCCAATTCATCTCACGATATCGACTTTATTCCACCCATGTGGTTAATGTAAGCCACCACCGTGGTATTGTCAATTTGTAATCTAACATGTATTTTGTGCATGTCTGAGCAGTATGCCCTAAGGCCATGAAATGCTCCCAGCATTTCTGAATGGTTAATCCCCAGTGTGTTGAATTGGGTTAGTTCTAGTGCATTCCATCTACCTCCACAACTAGTGGTGGTATTAGTTGCTCCCCAACCTTGGGCACTGGCATCAGTTTGTAAGATGATCGAGGGATTGATGATAATGATGGGTTTTGAACAATTTTGAGCATTCTCCATCCACCAATTTAATTCGGTTTTTGCCTTTTCTGGCAATTTCATAGGCCTGTCGAAATGGCCTGCATGTCTTTTAAGAGCTATAATTTTAGCTCTTTGTAGGTTTTGATAATGTAATGGTCCGAATTGTGCTGCGGGAAAAGCAGCCACTATCTTCCCAATTACCCTGGCCACCTGCCGTATGGAAGGATCCCTGATGCCAGTAAGGCTCCTGCAAGCCTCTATCAAGTCCACCGCTTTATTTGGTGGTAAAGTGATAGACATTTGCACCGAGTCAATGGTAAACCCCAAGTAATCCATGGTGGTTGAGGGTTTCAGTTTTGATTTATCTGGATGTATGATGAATCCCAGCTTTTGGAAAAGATGTTTTGTGGCTAAAACTGCCAATGTAGCCACTTCCAAATTCTCCCCAACAATGAGGATATCATCAAGATAGGCCATTACAGTGCGATTCTGTTTTCTTAGGTAGGCCAAAGCTGGTTTCAACATTTTGGTAAACAGTCTGGGTGCTGATGATAACCCATTGGGCAAGGCTTTGTATTGCCATAGTTGTTCCATCCAGATAAATTTTAGGTATTTCCTATGATCCTTGTGTATTGGTACTGAATAGTATGTATCTTTGAGGTCAATGCATGCCATGTAGTACCCATAGGCTATTAACTGCCTAGCTGTGTCAAAGGTATCCATTTTGAAATGAACATACTGAACAGAAGTATTTAGTTCGGTCAGATCTATAATTATGCGGCACCCGCCATCGCTTTTAATTTTGGTAAATATATTGGATACGAACTCCTGAGGCTCTCTGGTGGTTTTCTCAATTACTCCTTTTCCAATTAGCCTCAACAGTTCAGCATGGCCTGCCGTTCTTTCTTTTTGTGAAAGTATAAACTTCCGGCTAGGTGAATGCTGGACCGGGGTAGGGAGTTCCTAAATAAATTCAATTTTGTAGCCCTGAATACTTCCGAGTATGTAAGGATCAGAGGTAAGTGTGCGCCAAACTTCATAACACAAGTGCAATCGGCCCCCCACATTTTGTAAATTTAGGCAAGGAATGTTCCTGGGGAAGCCAGACCCACCTACCTCCATGGTTATTGTCGGTGTTGTGGCCTCTGTCCTTGTTTCTTCTGTTGAGTTGTCACGGTGTAGGGGTGGCGCATTTTCCAAGAAGGCCGGGCTGGGCCATGGCCTAAAAAAGACCGCTGTGCAGGTGGACCGGCCTTCGAGCTTTCACCACCGGCAGGTCTGTGATAAAATCGCTGGCCGGTGGGTGTGTAGCTGTGCTGCTGTTGTGGGTAATGAGGTTTAAATGAACCGGGTACCTTGATGAGGCCTAAGGCCTTGGCCTCCTCGTCCAGGTCTTTCACCTGTTTGGGAAGGTTGTCCCCAAACAGTAGATTCGGTGGTTGAACGTTCCCTGGTTTGCACAACCCCGCAAATTTGGGGTTGAGTGCCGGTTTTATGATGCTCTTCCTGAAGTTATTAATCTCATATTGTGTGTTGCACAATAGAGCCAGGGCATCTTGTAATTCCTCCGGTAACTCAATTCCCACTGCAGTTCTGGCCACTGGCCACTGCCGTAATTCCGGCGGTCAATAGCTTCAGGATCTTCTGCAGTTTGACTTCTTGCCCTCTAATCATGGGGCTCATGTTCCCCCAAATGGGGTTGTTCACCGTAGGAACATTTAGGGAGTTGCAATTCTCCGGAGCTAAATATTTTTCGGCTGTGGTGTGAATAGCCTGCTCCTGGAGCTGGTTTGAAGTCATATAATTTATGCTAGCTGCCAGCTTTGGGTGGCTAGGTAGGCCTTTCTGAGAAGGCACTGCATGTTTGTTGACCATCTCCAGCAACTCTTCCTGCACCCCAGACACTGTAGGTTCTTCAGCCAACTCCCCCTCTTCGGGGTCAGCCCAGTTCTGACCCCCAATGCTCCCCTGCGAAGAGGGCGAGACATTAGGCAGTCCGTGATAGGAGCCTGCCGTGGGCCTGCGAAGAGACCCACCGTGACTCTGCCCCTGCAAAAGCAGGTCACGCTGGAGCATTTGCTCCATCATCCGCTCCATGCGGGAAAGACGACCTCCGTCGCTTTCAACGAACGGGGTGTCCTCGGGTCCGGACTCAGCTGAGTCAGCGGCCCCGGCCGACTTTCTGGTGGAATTGCCGCCCGACCGCGGTGTACCAGACGCTCTTCTGGGCGAAAAGTCGGGAGCTGCAGGTTGTACCTGTAGCTCGGGAGAACCAGCCCGCTGCTGGCTACTCTCCATGGCGGCAGCTCTAGTCGCTGCTCGTTTAGATTTCCTTGATTCCATCTTCTTTCGTCGACGCTCACCCTCCGGTGAGACTTACCTTGCGTAAGTTTTTTAAACTTACGCTGGAGGAGCCCCGCTCCTCCCGACTGCCGCTTCCGCATGCGTACGACGATGTGTCGCGCATGCGTGCTGGCGGGGTCTTCACGTAGTCACTCACGTGACTCCGAAGTAAAATTCCAATTTAGTTCAGTTTAGTGTATAATTACATGCACTGAGGTGCAGTGAAGAGCTTTTTTGTTGCGTGCTATCCAGTCAGCAGAAACACTACACATGATTACAATCAAGCCGTCTACAGTGTACAGATACAGGATGAAGGGAATAATGATTAGTGCAAGATGAAGTCCAGTAAAGTCCGATTAAAGATAGCCCGAGGGTCTCCAATGAGGTAGATAGGAGGTCAGGGCCGCTCTCTAGTTGGTGATAAGATGGTTCAGTTGCCTGATAATAGCTCAGAAGATACTGTCCCTGAATCTGGGGGTGTGTGTTTTCACACTCCTGTACTTCTTGCCTGATTGAAGAGGGGAGAAGAGGGAGTGGCTGAGGTGAGACTCATCGTTGATTATACTGGTGGCCTTGCCGAGGCAATGTGAAGTGGAGATGGAGTCAATGGAAGGGAGGTTGGTTTGTGTGATGGTCTGGGCTGCATCCACAATACTCTGCAATTTCTTGCGCTCTTGGATGGAGCTGTTCCCAAACCATGCTGTGATGCAACCCGATAAAATGCTTTCCAGGGCGTCTGTAAAAGTTGGTGAAGTTGGGACATGTTGAAGTTCGTAAGCCTTCTAAGGAAGTGAAGGCGTTGTTGTGCTTTCTTGGGCATTGCTTCGATGTGGCGAGTGCAGAAAAAGTTGCTGGTGATATTTACTCCCAGGAACTTGATTTATTCTCCGCTTGTCACTCAGCGGAAATGAGGTTCAGCCAAGCCTACTTGCACTTCATCATCTCCTGAGTGTGAGCTTTGTGTAGCTGGTTATTGTCAGTATCAATATAAATCTGTGTAAGTAGAATGGCGACAGATTTCAAATTCACAATGTCACAGTTCTGAGGTTTTAAAGTCATGCTGTACTGAATCCCATTTTTTAAAATATTTCTTTCATAAAAAAAAGGCCAAATACTAACACTTACATTTTGATTGATTAGCAGCGACCTCAACTCTGCACAAGAAGATACTGAGTTCAAGTGCTACTCCATATGTTCTGTAGAAGATTGAGATTTGTTATGTTGATGAATGCTCTCTTCAACTCTTACAGGTGTACAGTATAGAGCATATATTGATTGGTTGCGTGACAGCCTGGCTTGGCAACACGAACGCCCAGGAATGAAGGGGGTGGTGGGCACTGCCCGGTCCATCACGGGTACTGACCTCCCCACCATCGAAGGGATTTACAGGTGGCACTGTCTCAAAAAAGGCTGCCAGCATCATCTTGGCCACACTCTCGTCTCACTCTGACCATGGCAAAGAAGGTACAGGAGTCTGCAACTTGTGACCTCTGGCTTCTTCCCCCAAACCATCAGGCTCTTTAACACTACACAGCACTAACCTTAACTATGAATATCGACCAACTTTAGTTGCACTAAGTTCTTTGCGTTTTTTTGCACTAGTGTTGGGGCTATTAATTTATTGAAATTTATTATATATTTGTTTATTATATATTATAGTCATAGAGTCATACAGCATGGAAACAGGCCCTTCGATGCAACTCGTCAGTGCAAACTAAAATGGCCCATCCAAGCTGGTCCTATTTGCCCATATACCTCTAAATATTTCATATCCATGTACCTGTCCAAATGTCTTCTAAATGTTGTTATAGTACCTGCCCTAACTATCACCTCTGGCAGCTCGTCCCATATCCCCACCACCTATCTATGTATATTATGTAAACAGGCCTGAGTGCAAGAAAGAATTGGTTTAAATGGAAGGTCGATATAAAATGCTGGAGTAACTCAGCGGGTGAGGCAGCATCTTTGGAGAGAAGGAATGGTCCACGTTTCATTGTCGGTACTATTGGCATAAAAAACTCTTGATTTGACTATATGTTGGCAGACAGGGTCTTGGGAAACCCTACAACAGCATGTGAATGTGTGGATCGGGACAATAATCGTCAAGTGTTGTCAAGTGTACCGAGGTACAGTGAAACGTTTAGTATTGCATGCTATCCAATTAGATCAAATAATATTATACATTAACACAATCCACTCGAACTCAAGTACAAGGGGTAGAACAAAGGGGAAGATACAGAGGTGCAGAATATCGTTCTCAGCATTGTAGCATATCAGTTCTGTAGACAAAGTCCAATGTCTGCAATAGGGTAGAGGTGAATTAGACAGTGCCCTAGTTTATAGAAGCATGGTTCAGAAGCCTGATAACAGAGGGGAAGAAGGTTTTCCCGAGTCTGGTGCTGCGCAATAAACCAAACCAAGTTAGAGAAAAGGGATGGTCGCAAAGTTACCTGGCAGCTAGGTTCAACCTCCTATCTGGAAAACGAGGACTAATTTAGAAGGCGGCTCGATAGCCTGGTGGTAACAAAGAACTGATCACATGACTATACTTCATTGTTGAAACAGAACTGCAAATGCTGCTTTACACCGAAGGTAGACACAATGTGCTTGGTCAAGCAGCATCTCTGGAGAAAAATGATAGGTGACGTTTCGGGTCGGGACCCTCCTTCAGACCCATCCTTTTGTTTGGATGTGCATGATCGCACTTGCTCTGCAGCAAGGTGTCTTTTCATAGATCATAGAAGAGTACAGTCCAGGAACAGGTTAGGCAGAGGTTCACTTGCACCTCCACCTGTGAATTCTGGCCAAATTAGAGGTGCCAGGACACTAAAATTGAGTAAAGGTTTCTGGGCAGCTAGGCCATTTGGTCAATTTAAATGTGCCTTCTGCAGAAATGGGACAAGCTGCAGAATGGTGCCAACTTGCCTAGATACGAGTTGCAGGGAAAGAATGGAACATTTGCAGATTCCGACAATTAGGTGTAAATTGCATGAAACAGATCGGGTGAATGCAAACCAGACATACACATTGTAAATATTGTTGCAAAGCTTTATTTTGCTAGATGTTGATTGGGTTGATCCTTGTCTGGGTTTCCTGAATATCCAGGCACATGTTGCATAATTCATCTCTGTTAACTTTCATCCAGAAACTTCGTCAGATAGATTGTATTAGTCACTTATATATCATATACTGTGTTAATCGATATTCTGTTATTGGACTGTATAGAGACCACCCCCATGTGGTTCGGCCCCTCAAGGTTCGAGGACCTATAAAATGTCCTGTGTGGATCTTCTGGGAGAACGCTTAGGATTGTGTGACCTTCTAGAGTGTCTCTGCTTGCATGAGACTAGGAGATACAAGGATCAAACCCACGGTGGTTAGGTATAGTAGTGGGGAACTGTTATTGTGTTTTTCCAAAATAAAGTTTAGATGCGCAAGTGGTTGACTCAGTATTTTATTGACTAAAACTAGACTGGGGGGAAGCTTAGAATGAGCTATTTAGATTGGGGACTCGTCCGGGATCTCAATGGACCTCCAAGCACAAGTTTGCGATTAAGGGTGTTGAGCTGCCTCAATTGCGAGGGCAGAAATCAGTGCCACTGTGCGGTTTCCGCATTGATTCTCGGCACTTCGATAGTCGGAGCAGATCGATCATTGGGAAAGGTTCCAACAAGATCGTAGAACAGAGTTTAGCTAGCACGAGGGGGTGGGTAGCACTAAAAACTTGGTCGTAGTTGGCAGGCTGCAGCTGCTTAACAAGAGCCAAACATGCATCCAGGGTGAGGGGTGGCCCACTGTCCCAGAGTTGGTATCCAATTGGTGGGGTATTGAAATACAAGTCTGGTTTACGTGCTAAGCGGCAAAACATTTGACCTGTCATTGCTGGGAGCGCTAATTCGAAAGGTGCGTTCCGAAAATCGGTATCGACTGCCAGCGCGAAGGGGCTAGATGCTGACACCCGGTGTCAAGCAGATGTAAAGGAAATCCTTTTGAAGAGGTAAAAGCTTGGTTGGTTAGAGGCCACGCTTCTGTGAAGACATCTGAATCCCTCCCTGAAGTGACGGAAGAGGAATCTCGTAAAGGCACTGGGCTCAGTGGCTAGAGTATAGATTGGATGGGAATATTCTGGTGCATTCGAGATTTCATTGGGCAATTTAATTTGAATTCGAGAGCCCGCATATGTGGAGAGATGTGCACCAAAACTAGTTGGTCCGAGAACGAGTTTAGATTTGCAGAATCAAGTTTCCAAATACAGAATTTCACATTGAAGTTCTGCGCTTACGGTAGAATTTGAATTCTCTGTAAATCGAACTTCGGAGTTTGTGCACGTTTGAGATTGATTTTAAATAGCGGCTGATCAACAGTGAATAGTAACCCTCTGATCGATTGTTGATTAGTACCTGATAGTGAAGGGTAACTGAGAGACAGGAACCTGGTTTACTTGGTGAAAAATACCCGGATATGAGAGGTACCCCTAATTCTGTAGAACTTAGAAAGGAGGGATAGAGGTCCCCCTATAGAGGTCCAGTCTTAGCAGCGGAAAGTAACATTTAGGAGGAAAAGTAGTTGTTTAAGGAATTCCCCTCAGCAAAGATTTACCTAGGAAGGGGAAAATCTTTGTTATCAGAGGGGGAGGTTCACTGATGGATAACAGCGCAACGCGGCATTGAGAGCGAGTGTTTGTAAACTGTGCGCTACCATGTTAAATTATTATTGTAAATTGTTAAAATCCAGCATCGTCTTTTTTAGCATCGTTTTTGGATCCGCATTGGATAAATACTTTGTGTATGTATTAAGATTTAGAAAGTTAAGATTTAGTGTGTGTTAAGTTCAGGGACCGCTACGTATAGTGTGTGTGAGTGCTTAAGGATTTTTGGGTGTTAGGTAGTTGAGGTAAAAGTGCGTTTGAATTAAATAATTGTATTTGATTAAATCGGGATTGTAGTAATGTTAGAATCTGATTCGTGGTGGTTCAATCAGGGTTTGTATTCTTTCGATCGCTGTGTTGCGGGAGGAGTCGTTCCTTTGACCGAGTACGCCACGAGGAGGATTTATTAGAGTGTGATTTACCGTCATAATAAGTGGATGCTTGTAGTTTATATTGGGGTGTGTCTTGGTTTACTTGTAATCGGGGGAATCATTTCTTGTTTGATTGTAGTGGCTCGGGTTTGCTTGTCTATGTGAACTTAATGTGTTTTGAGTGGGAGAGATTGCTATTAAGAGCCGGATCCTTAGTTTGGGTAACCGGAGATTCTTTGTTTGAAGGCTGAGAGTTGAACGAAGTGATTGTGATCCAGCCGATACGAAAGTTGAGGGAGTGATTGAATAAGAGCGATTGATTCGAATAATTGAATAGGAGCGATTGAGTGCGTGATTAAATAGTTGGGAGAGATTGAAGGAGAGGTGTGTATCTGCTGGGCATTAGTCATTGTGTGGGAGCGATTCCAGTGGCCTTGGAGTCTGAAAGGAAGGAGCAAGTATTGAATAGGTGTGAGTGTTTGGAATTGTATTTGTATTGTGTCTATTGTGCAGATGGATGGGGAATGTTTTAGAGAAGGACCTATCAAATATTCCTGAAAGTCCGATAAGGATAATTTGTGAGAAAATTCCGCATGAAGCAGAGAGATTAAGAAAATTATCAGGAACATTAAAAAGGAAGATAAGGAGGAGGAGTAATTTAAAGCGTGGATAGGCATGCCATTCTGAGAGCCGACTTTCCCTCGGTTTGGTTGGAGAGGGTATAGAGCTGTTAGACCTGATCAATGTTACAACTGTGGGGAATCAGGACATTGGAGCCGATTGTGCCCTGTGAGGGAATACCGAGAAGGAAGAGGGCAAAGAAGAGGGCCACTGGGTTAAAGAAGTCAATGGATCCCTGGAGGTTACAGGGACACTTGGGACCCCGAACGTAGAGGATGAGGACACTGGCTGGAAGATCAGGGGGCTGGGACATTCCTGCAGCCAAATCCATTCCGGTAGCCCTGATCTACCAGCTAATACAAAATATGAAATCTGAGGGCATCCTCATATGGCCCAAAAATAATAATAAATTATAAGAACAAGAAAGAACTTCCGAATCCCAGGAGGAGAGACACAAAGAATCTAATTGGGATCAAGAAACCAGGAAGTACTACGGAAGGGAAACATAGTAACTGGTGGCAACGAGAATAAGAACTAAGGAGAACTGAACTGGCACTAGGGAGAGAAGAAACTAACTTATTGTGCAGGAGGTACGGGAGTAGGGGAAGGAGCTATTGTACAAACCTGTTATTATGTTTGTGCCTCCAGGACAGTATAATCTACAGCATACTAGTATCTGGGGAGTGAGGTAAAGAATATGCGGACCCTTGATAGAAGGGAGACACAGATCAGGTAAAGTAGCTCCCCAAAAACAAAGACCAACAACAAAGAAGAATTGATACTGCCCTGTCCCTTTAAGGCACATCTGGGAAGGCCAACAGATAGCAAAGGCTGCTTCTCAGTATCCCTACTCCTTTGAAACTAACATCGAGGAAGAAGAAGAAGAAGAAGATGCCTACCCTAGTGTCCAAATTTAACATCATCTAGCTTTTGACCCAGTGAAGGAGAAATAAAATAACACCATCCAACCTTTTCCAAAAGATACAGACAACCTATGATAACTGATGTTCAACAATGATAGGGTCTGAAGAAGGGTCTCGACCCGAAACGTCGCCTATCTCCTTCGCTCCTTAGATGCTGCTGCACCCACTGAGTTTCTCCAGCTTTTTGTGTAACCTATGATAACTATTGGGGCAAGTTCTAATATGAATTTGAAAATAGACACTCCTCTGTGGTTTGGGGGCAAAACACCTACTTTGCGCTTAAATTATCATTATTAGAAATAAATTGATAACATTTTGAATTTGGTCTCTAAATTGCATGGTAATGAATTGGAGGAACTTTAAAGTTTGAGATTTGGAACTGACTTGTGAGATTTGGCTTTGGAGTGTTTAAAGTTTGATTATTAATTGGGTATTGTTATTGTCTCATCCCCAGATTGGCAGACAAAGAAGGGAAGGATTATTCAGAGAACATCAGGAAAGGATGGAAGTAGGGAAGATCTGGTAACATGGAAGAATTATTCAGGGAACATTGGAATTGGAGATAGTAAAAAAGAGGAACTGTGAACAGCAAGACTTCCCTTTAAGAGACCAAAGTTAGCAAACTAAAAAGTTACTCAGTGGTAAAAGGAAATTAATTGTGAGGAACAACCCCTATGGACTGAGAGCTGAGCCAACATACTAAGGAAGAAGTACTGGAGGAGCAGTCTATTGAATTAAAAGGAGAAATAAAGAAATGGTTGTTGAGATATCAGAGTCAATGTATTTGACCGGTGCATCTGAATTTGTCTAACCCTTGACAGTAAAGCGGCTTCTATTATAAAGGTGGAAAGAAACTGTCCCTAGATTCGGCATTCTTAATTGGTTTTATGATAAAATTAACATATGGAAATTGATTGATTAAATTTGAACAGCTGGGAATTCCACAGGAATTGGAATGGAATGGTGTTATCGACCACAAAGCTGTGGAATGAGAAGGATGAGATGGACCCTGAAACTTAAAATATTAAATTGAAGACGGAGACTGAATTTGGTTAAATTTGAACATTCATCATGGTTTGCTTTAAATAAGAGGCACACCTGCAGGGAAATTTGGACTGAACCCAGCTGAAATTTATATGAGAAACCATCATCAGATATACATGTTATAACATCGTGTGAATACAGAGAGATCTGATTAGTGTTGATCCTAGTAAAGAGTATATTATAGAACAGAATAGTAATAGGAATGCAGTGATAGAGCAGAATATAGTAGGGATAGTGATAGTGAAATGGAAAAGGGATAGTATTGACGGAGCAGAAATACAGTTAATATATGGGAAAGCATTAGTGCATGAATGGTAACTTGCTTTGTTTTTCAGGAATTATAGGTTAAAGATTCGACTATGGAAAGGGATGGAAGAACGGGCAACAACACAGATGGAGGGAATTCATGCCCATGAAAACTCGGGAGGTGAAGACTCATCAGATGGAAATTGTGAAGCTACACCCACGAAAACTTGGGAAGCTTGATAAGATTCTGAGAAGAAACATCATCATCTTGTTGTTGTTAATAGATGGAGAATATAATAGACACACATATGTATATCTGGTTATCTGATTATGTGATTACTTGCATATCATAAATGATGGTTTATCATATATGATAAAAGAAAGGAATATTAATTCTGGCCAAATTGGAGATGCCAGGACGCTAAAATTGAGTAAAGGCTTCTGGGCTGCTGGGTCATTTGGTCAATTTAAATGTGCCTTCTGCAGAAATGGGACAAGCTGCAGAATAGTGCCAGCTTGTCTAGAGCCTAGATAGGAGTTGCAGAGAAAGATTGGAATATCTGAAGATCCTGACAATTAGGTGTAAATTGCATGAAACGAATTGGGTGAATGCAAACTAGACATACACATTGTAAATATTGTTGCAAAGCTTTACTTTGCTAAATGTTGATTGGGTTAAGTGTTGAACCTTGTCTGGGTTTCTTGAATATCCAGGCACGTTGCATAATTCATCTATGTTAACTTCCATCTAGAAACTTTGTCAGATACATTGTATTAGTCACTGTATTATTGGGTTAGGGAAATGTCTATCATATACTGTTATTGGACTGTATAGAGATCACCCCCATGTGGTTCGGCCCCTCAAGTTTCAGGGATCTATAAAAGGCCGCTCCCACGACGTCCTGTGTCGATCTTCTGGGAGAACGCTTAGGACTGCGTGACTTTCTGGAGTGTCTCTGCTTGCACGAGGCTAGGAGGGCTTGGCCAGGCAGATATGAGAATCGAACCCGCGGTGGTTAGGAATAGTAGTGGGGAATTGTTATTGTTATTGTGTTTTTTCCAAAATAAAGTTTAGATGCGTAAGTGCTTGACTCAGTATTTTATTGACTGAAGCTAGACTGGGGGGGAAGCTTAGAACAAGCTATTTACACTCCAACCTCATCTACTGCATCCGTTGTTCAAGATGTGGACTCATACATTGACCAGACTAAACGTGAGTGCCAAAGATGATGCCAAGACTAACTATCATCTGCCTACACGTGATCCGTATCTGTCCCTTCCTTGCATGTCCATGTGCCCATCTAAATGTCTTTTAAATTACACTAGCTGTCTCCTTCACCCCACCCCCACCCCGCTCCTGGCATTGCGTTCCAGGCACCCACCACCGTCTGGTTAAACATGCCCTGCACACCTCCTTCCAACTTTGCCTCACTCACCTTAAAACTATGCCCTTTTCATAATCATATTATTCACATTATTCTCTTTACCATGTACAGTAGCTGTACACTGGACGGCTCGATTATAATCATGTATTGTTTTTCCTCTGACTGGATAGCACGCAACAAATTCGATTGGACAGCATGCAAAAAAAAGCGTTTCACTATACCTCGGTATACGTGACAATAAATAAACTAAACTAAAATAATAATTTTGGTGCAAGTTTGGACTTTATTAAATTTGTGCTCATCTTCGAACTGAGTGTGGATGCAATAAAATTCATCAGAGCATATCACCAGCTTCCTGCAGGACTGCTAAGAAATTATCTGCTTGAATTGCCCACTGTTAAGTAGAATTTAAACCATGGAGAGCTGAATTACTGTGCCACCATGTAATATAAATTAAACTATTGCCACTAAATCCACATTTGGGGCAAGTTATCAGACCCTGGCATCTTAATGGAACTTCATGCCAAGCTGGTTTCAATTATTTTGTCAGCCAGGTTATTCTTTAGTGGTATGAATTAAAGTTCCAACCACAGCTAAATGTCACAATTGTCTCTGCCAGTAGAGGATAAAAATAATTATATTTACTCAGATAACAATAATTTCTATCTTAAATTAAAAGAAACAGAGGATGTCATCGAGAACCAGAGGACATAGGTTTAAGGTACGAGGGGCAAGATTTAATAGGAATCTGAGAGGTAACACTTTCACGCAAAGGGTGGTGGGTGCATGGAGCAAGCTTCTGGAGGAGGTAGTTGAGACAGGTGTAACGTTTAAGATACATGTAGACACGTACATGGATAGGATAAGTTTAGAGGGATATGGACTAAATGCAGGCAGGTGGGACTAGTGTAGATGGGACATGTTGGTCGGTGTGGGCAAGTTGAGCCGAAGAGCCACTATTGTATCTGCCTCCACCACCACCCTTGGCAGCGTGTTACAGGCCCCCAACACTGTGCAAAAAACTGGTCCTGCACATCTCCATTAAACATTGCCCCCCCCCCCTCACCATATAACTATATCCTCTAGGGTTGGACATTTCCACCCTGGGAAAAAGGTTTTGACTGTCTACCCTATCTATGCCTCTCATAATTTTATATACATCTATCGGGTCTCGCCTCTACCTCTGACATTCCAGAGAAAACAATCCAAGTCTATCCAATCTTTCTTTCCCTCACATTTGCTGGGGAATCATTCCTCCACCTCTCCAGAATGATTTCTGTGGGGTCCCTTTAAATCTGGACACCTGAAGATATCCAATTGTTGTGCATTGAACCTTTAAATAATGTTAAGGTTGCCTGTGATGAGTGACATTTTGTTCATTGCAGAGTCCAAGTTGCACACAGCCATGGATACGCTGCAGATTTCACACGTTATGTGGGAATCCTATTATTAATAATGCACTCAGAGTCATAAAGCGTGGAAACTGGTCCTTCAGCCCACCTCCCACACCATCCAACATGCCCCATTTACACTAGTCCCACCTGCCTGCATTTGGCCCATATCCCCCGAAACCCATCCTGTCCATGTACCTGTCTAAATATGTCTTAAACGTTGCAATAGTACCTGCCTATACTTCCTCCTCCAGCAGCCCATTTCATACACCCATCACCCTTTGTGTAAAATAGTTACCCCTCGTACATATTCAATCTTTCCACCTTTACCTTGAACCTATGTCCTCTGGTTCTCTATTCCCCCACTCTGGGCAAGAGACTGTACATCAACCAGATTATGTACACCTCTTTAAGATCACCCCTCATCCTCCTGCGCTCCAAGGAATAGAGCTCTAAACTGCTCAACCTCTCCCTGTAGCTCAGGCCCTCGTGTACTGGCAACATCTTCATAACATCTAATAATCAAACTAACTTGAATCTCAAAGGATCAAATCTAGACATCAAAGCCTGCTATTTTTAGAGGGGCACCTGAACAGACTTGATGGGAAAGTTGTAGATATTCTGGATAGTTCACGCAGTGTTATAAGGTTAACTTTCATCTCTGCAGATCAATGTATGGAGAAGGGTTCCGACCTGAAACATCCTCCAGAGATGCAGCCTGACCCGCTGGGTTATTCCAGCACTCCGTGTCTCTTTTGAAGTTTTTACTGATGGACTTTATTTTTAAGCGGGGGTGCATGGGGGAGGAGGTTTTGCCGGGTTGACGTGACAAACATAAGAGGTGCGAAACTAGTCAGGCTGCAGGCAGCCAAGAGATATATCGAATAAAGAAGCCAGCAGTTGGAAAATTAGCTTGAAGTCAAGCAAGGCAACCCACTCAAGTGTCTTTATACTATTACGTAAAGTCATATTATACTGAGGGACATAGGTGAGCACCAAAGTAATTGTTATTCTTTTAGATGGGATATAAAGCAGCTTAAATGTCACAAGTTTCCCACCAAGTGTTTGTTCAATGTTCCGTTGAAAGGAATGAAGAAATCCATCTGCAGCTGAATGCATTCTATTGGGTGGGCACAGTGACTCAGTAGTAGAGTTGCGGCCTTACAGCACCAGGGACCCAGGTTCCATCCTTTATGCCATAGGAGTAGAATTAGGCCAGTCGGCCCAATGAGTCCGCTCTGCCATTCAATCATGACTGATCCAGCTTTCCCTCTCAACCCCATTCTCCTGCCTTCTTCCCATAACACCTGTACTAATCAAGATTCTGTCAATCTCCGCTTTAAAAATACACATTGACGTGGCCTCCACAGCCATATGTGGCAATGAGTTCCACAGATTCGCCACCCTCTGTCTCAAGAAATTCCTCCTCATCTCCATTTTAAAGATAGGTCCTTTTATTCTGACTACAGGTGCTGTCAGTACGGAGTTTATACGTTCTCCCTGTGACTGCGTGGGTTTCCCCCAGGTGCATAGGGTTCCTTCCAATGGTCTGTGGGTCAATTTGGCTTCTGTACATTGTCCCAAGTACATAGGATAGAACTGGTGTAAACGGGTGATCGACGGTCGGCACGGACATGGTGGGCCGAAGGGCCTTTTTGAAACACTGTATCTCTAAAGAAGGCATGAGGATCTGTGGCAAGCAAGAATATTTTAAAAAGGCACATGGATAAGGAGGATTTAAAAGGATATGAGGCAAACACAGGAAGGTGGAACTAGAGTAGATGGGACATGTTGGTCAGCATGGATGTTTAGTCGAAGGATCTGTCTCTGTCCTGGATGACTCCATGATTTTAACGAGAAAGGAACCATTTGGTCTGTCAAATCCATGCTAGCTCTCACAGCAACGCCATCCATCCCATCCCTCCGTTTATTTCCTATTATATTTTCCTTGCACCTACCAATTAACACCAGCCCCCCCCACCCATTTCTGCTATCACTTGTCCTACATTAAAGCAATTCACAGCAGTTAACTATCCTAACAATCAGCGTCTCTTTGGAACGTGGAAGCAATCCCACGTATCCCTAGACCGAGTGTGCAGAATCCACATCCCCAACTCCAGAGGTCGGGATCCACACACTTTCCAAGTATCCATTCTTGGCATGAGGGAGTGGTGGGAAGTTCGTTCATGCACTTGGACAAAGATGCAGTAGGTCTTATTGAGACGTGGAAACAAAGAACTGCAGGCGCTGGTTTACACTCAAGATAGACACAAATTGGTGGAGTAACTCAATGGGTCAGGCAGCAACATGGATAGGGACAATTCGGGTTTCGGGTCGGGACAATTCTTCAGGCTGAAGCTTAAGGGGGCGTGGGTGGGAGGGGGGAGTGGGGAGGGACTGTAGGTGAGTAAAGACCAGGTTAAATCAGGGCTTGCAACACATGATATCAGGGTGCTTTCCTGGTGGGCCCATTGTTAGCTAGGGAAGGTGTGATCTCAAGAGGGATACAATGCAGCCAACTGCGGAACTGGTTAAACAATTAGGATGGAGGAAAGGGGCAAGGGGGGTGAGGGTGTTAGTAGACGTTACTGAGAAAATGAGAGAATTGGTTTTAGAAACTGGATTATTTCATATCTAAGATTCCACTTCCTGCTTTTAAAAATTATTAAATGTCACTTAATTCTTCATTAATAAAAGGAAAAAAAATTAATGAGGCAATGAACACGCAAATCATCTTACAATGATATGCATGTCATGGATTAAGTTCATGATTAATTGGTTCGCAATTTACTCTGGTCATTCTTGCTAAATGTGCTAAATAATGAAGTCACTGCCTCTGAAATTCATTCCATCGACCATCTGTCAAAGACTAGAGGACATACCTTAAGGTGAGCGGGCCAAAGATTAAAGGAAATGGGCGAGGCAAGTTTCTTTACACAGAGTGTGGTGGGTGCTTGGAACGCATTGCCAGGGGTGGTGGTGGAGGCAGACATGACAATTAAGTCACTGCATCTGAAATTATTTTCCTACATCTGATTACTTTGGAATCTATTTGCTTACCTTTATGGAGTGATAATGAAAGTGTTGCTTTGCTTGCTATTTATTACAGGCCCCTAAACGCTGCAAACAAGACAGAGGAGACCAACTGAGGAGGCAAATGCATTTTGCTAACCATCTCAAATTGATGCACAGTCTATTGTCCAGAGTAGGGGAAACCGAGTACCAGAGGCCATAGGTTTAAGGTAGGCGGGGAGGGGGGGAGAAGGATTTAATAGGAATCTGAGGGACAACATTTTGACACCATTTTTTTTCCAGATCTCAGACTGACATTTTTTTGAGCAGCTATTTTCTTTTTAACGAAGAGCTCACACCACGTATTTCTCCCAGAAACAGGAAACTTGCTAGCATTCCCATCCTTGAACAGGTGCAGGTTTGCTTACTGAAACAAAATATTCCTACAAACCAATCATCGTCCTACCTGTGGTACTGCCATAACAAAAATTTAAAAAATATATATTTTTCGGTGTCCCCGAATTATTAAGGCCTTGTCAAATATGTTGGTGATAAACCGTTCTTTTTCTGCAGCTGATTGTGTGTCATTTTATTCATGTTCTTGCTGTTTATGTTATGCTTTCTCACGATGTATGAGACAAATGTGCAGCTTCAGGCTGTTGCTATGCGACTTGCACCATTCCCTATCTAAGTAGGTCAAATGCAAATAAATCAATATATAAATACATTTGATACGGAAATTATGATTTAGGAAAAAAAAATCAAATAGCTAATGAAACACAACATAACAAAATGATGGTTTAGAATTAGTTTTGTTTAGCTTTTTGTCACGTGTACAGAGGTACAGTGAAAAGCCAATCAGATGGAAAGACTACACATGATTAAGGCCCTGTCCCACAGTACGAGTTCATTCCAAGAGCTCTCCCGAGTTAAAAAAAAAATCAAACTCGTGGTAAGCACGGAGAATTAACGTAGTGGATACGTCAGAGCTTGGTGACGTCTCTTAGCGGCTCGTAACGCTAATGGCAGGTACTCGGGAAGACTTGCTAATGGCAGGTAAGCTCGGGAAGACTCGTGAAGATTTTTCAACATGTGCAGATTACCGTAAATCTCCGAGTTCGAATCAGGGCAAACTCGGGAGAACTCTTTGAATTAACTCGTACAGTGGGACAGGGCTTTTACAATTTAGTGTGAGATAAAGTCCAATTAAAGATAATCCAAGGGTCTCCAATGAGGTAGATGGAAGGTCAGGACCGCACTATAGTTGGTGATAGGATGGTTCAGTGGTCTGACAACAGCTGGGAAGAAACTGTCGCTGAATCTGGAGGTGTGCCTCTTGCATGATGGGACAGTAATAGTAAGCATATTGTAATTAAACGTAACTATCATGATCCTATTCTACAATTCACTGGGATACATTATAGCACCATCTCTGTTTACTTTGGTGATGCAAAGTGATGCATCTCTGTTTACTTTGGTGATGCAAATGATGTGAAAAGCAATCATATTCCGGAGAATAAAAAAGGACACAAAGTGCTGGAGTATCTCAGCGTGTCAAGCAGCATCACTGGAGGACATGGACAGGCAATGTTTGGGGTCGTGTTCCTTCTGCAGACTGATGGAGTAATGGAGGGAGAAAGATGGATAACAGAGGTTCGATAAAGCCTGGCGAGTGATAGGTGGAGACTGGTGAGGGAGGTGGGACAGTTGATGGGCAGATGGGTGGACAAGGGCCAGAGGTGAAAAATGCACAGAGGAGAGAGGGGAAACGACAGGTGAAGCCAGAGGACTGGGGGAAGTGGAAGGAGGTAGGATGGGATGGTGGGAGGAATAGATGCAATCCAGATAGGGCAAGGACAAAGGGAGCAAAAAGCAGGGGGAAGAGAGGGGGGGAGGGGGGGAGAGGTACCTAAAATTGGAGAATGTAATATCAATTCCACTGGTTAGTAAGCCACCCAAGCAGAATAGTAAATTTCTACATGAGACTGTGCTGAACATTACAACAATATACCAGCAACTGTAACCGCATTAGAATAGTGTCAGTAACTCGGTGTCTCAAAGGGAATAGTTCTTGGTGGGACTGAGGTTGATTATTTGATTTTACAACTCTTTAGATAGGATGATCAGTAATTATATTGGTTAAAGATGAAATTGAATAAAAAGTGATTGCCAATAAAAGCAAGAGCTATTAATTTGGTGCTTGTGGCATTTTGTTGAACACAGTGGTAGTCATGCAGCAGGACGTTTTACTGTAAAGACCTGATGGAATTTGAAAGCTTCACTCTAAATGCTGCTTAATACTTAATAGTTTGAAACAGCAGGGGAACATTTATTATCATTTTATTAGCATTTTGTTATATTTGGCATAACTCTAGTTTAAAAAAAACCTGATTGCTTTACCAACATCTCTTTCTAAACAGGAATTTTAATTGTGCTGTTTGATAAGGAAATTGAGCCATTGATTGAAAGATACAGCATGGAAACAGGCCATTCGGCCCAGTCCACACAGACCATCGATCACCAGTTCACACTAGTTCACTGCCATCCCACTTTCTCATCCACTCCCTACACACCAGGGGAAATGTACAGAGGCTAATTGGCCTACAAACATGCATGTTTTGGGAGACAAGAATTACACGGGACTTGATAGGACAAAGCAAAATTAATATTATTGTGCTTTGATGCACATTTTTAGATTAACCTACAAACCCACGTGTCAATAGATAACAGGTGCAGGAGTGGGCCGTTCAGCCTTACGAGCCAGCACCGCCATTCACTGTGATCATGGCTGATCATCCACAATCAGTACACCCTTCCTGCCTTCTCCCCATATCCCTTGACTCCGCTATCTTTAAGAGCTCTATCTAACTCTCTCTTGAAAGCATCCAGAGAATCGGCCTCCACTACCTTCTGAGACAGAGAATTCCACAGATTCACAACTTTCTGGGTGAAAATTTTTTTCCTCATCTCCATTCCAAATGGCCTACCCCTTATTCTTAAACTGTGGCCCCTGGTTCTGGACTCCCCCAACATCGGGAACATGCATCTAGCATGTCCAATCTCTTAATAATCTTATATGTTTCAATAAGATTCCATTTCATCCTTCTAAATTCCAGTATATATCAAGCCCAGTCGCTCCATTCTTTCAACATATGACAGTCCCCCAATCCCAGGAATTAACCTCGTGAACCTACGCTGCACTCCCTAAATAGCAAGAACGTCTTTCCTCAAATTTGGAGATCAAAACTGCACACAATACTCCAGGTGTGGTCTCACCAGGGCCCTGTACGACTGCAGAAGGACCTCTTTGCTCCTATACTCAATTTCTCATGTTATGAAGGCAAACATGCCATTAGCTTTCTTCACTGCCTGTTATAACTGCATGCTTACTTTCAGTGACTGATGTACAACGACACCCAGATCTTGTTGTACTTCCCCTTTTCCCAACTTGACACCATTCAGATAATAATCAGTCTTCCTGTTCTTGCCACCATAGTGAATAACCTCACATTTATCCACATTAAACTGCATCTGGTCAGTCTACCAACTTGTCCAAGTCACCCTGCATCCTCTTACCACCCTCCTCACAGTTCACACTGCCACCCAGCTTTGTGTCATCTTCAAATTTGCTAATGTTACTTTTAATCCCATAATCTAAATCAGTAATGTATATTATAAATAGGTACGGTTCATCACCTAGCCTTGCGGTACCCCACTAGTCACTGCCTGCCATTCTGAAAGGGACTCATTAATCCCTACTCTTTGTTTCCTGTCTGCCAACCAATTTTCTATCTATGTCAGTACCCTACCGCCAATACCATGCGCTCTAATTTTGCCCACTATTCTTCTATGTGGGGCCTTATCAAAGGCTTTCTGAAAGTCCAGGTACACTACATCCACTGACTCTCCAGTGTCCATTTTCCTAGTTACATCCTCAAAAAATTCCAGAAGATTATTTAAGCATGATTTCCCCTACGTAAATCCATGCTGACTTGGACCGATCTTGCTACTGCTATCCAAATGTGCGGCTATTTCACCTTTAATAATTGACTCCAGCATCTTCCCCACCACCGATGTCAGGCTAACTGGTATATAAGTCCCTGTTTTCTCTCTCCCTCCTTTTTTAAAAAGGGGGATAACATTAGCTAACCTCCAATCCACAGGAACTGATCCTGAATCTATGGAACATTAGAAAATGATCACCAATGCATCCACGATTTATAGAGCCACCTCCTTAAGTACCCTGGGATGTAGACCATCAGGCCCTAGGGATTTATCAGCCTTCGTTTCCATCAGTCTACCCTACACCATTTCCTGCATAATGTGAAGTTCAGTTCCTCCGTCACACTATGTCCTCTGGCCACTATTACATCTGGGAGGTTCCTTAGTGAAGACAGATCCAAAGTACCTGTACCTCGGCAACGGACCTGAACGAATACGCCACAGTCGTTACAGACTTCACGAAGAAATGTGTGGAGGACTGCATCCCAATAAAACCATTCCGAGTGTTTCCCAATCTGAAGCCTTGTATGAACTTTGAGATTCGCACTCTACCGAAGACCAGACACCGGGCATTCATGTCCGGAGATACAGAGGTCTACAAGAAGTCCAGATACGACCTTGGTAAGGCCATCAAAAAGGCCAAAAGGGACCAAAATGCTCCAAGCTGGAGGGTAAAAACATAGAAAATAGGTGCAGGAGTAGGCCATTTGGCCCATCAAGCCTGCACCGCCATTCAATATGATCATGGCTGATCATCCAATGAGACGGATGTTCGGCAACTGTGGCGGGGCTTGAATGCCATCACTTCCTACAAGGCGAAACCAGGAGGCAGCTCGAATGTTGGCGAAGCATCACTCCCTGATGAGCTCAATGCGTCCTTCAGAGGGGTGAACCCTCAAAAAGTGCCTGGACCGGATGGTATACCCGGTCGTGTTTTGAAAACCTGTGCAGACCAACTGGCTGGAGTTTTTAAGGACATTTTCAACCTTTCACTTCTATGGTCTGAGGTTCCCACCTGCTTTAAAAGGGCATCAATAATACCAGTGCCCAAGAAGAGCAAGGTGACGTGCCTCAATGACTATCGCCCAGTGGCACTAACGTCTGTGGTGATGAAGTGCATTAAGAGGCTGATCATGGCGCAAATCAACTCATACTTCGACAAAACCTGGACCCACTGCTGTTCGCTTACCGCCACAACAGATCAACGGTGGATGCGATCTCGCTGGCTCTCCACTCCGCTCTGGACCACTTGGACAACAAAAACTCATATGTCAGGCTGTTATTCATTGACTACAGCTCGGCATTTAACACCATCGTCCCCTCCAAGCCGGTTACCAAGCTCTCAGAACTGGGTCCCTGCGCATCCCTCTGCAATTGGATCCTCGACTTCCTCATTCACAGACCACAGTCTGTTCGTATTGGGCACGGGAGCACCTCAGGGCTGCGTGCTCAGCCCCCTGCTGTACTCACTCTATACTCATGACTGCGTAGCCGGTCATAGTGCAAACTCCATCATCAAGTTCGCCGACGACACCACTGTTGTGGGACGTATCACTGATGGAGACGAGGCGGAGAAGTGAGATCAACCGACTGTCCAAATGCTGCCAGTACAATAACCTGGCTCTACACCAGCAAAACCAAGGAACTAATTGTGGACTTTGGAAGATAGGATGGGGACCCACAGTCCCATTTATATCAATGGGGTGATGGTGGAAAGGGTCATGAGCTTCAAATTCCTGGGCGTGTATATTTCGGAAGATCTCTCCTGGTCCCAGAACACTGATGCAATTATAAAGAAAGCACATCAGCGCCTCTACCTCCTGAGAAGATTACGGAGAGTCGGTATGTCAATGAGGACTCTCTCGAATTTCTACAGGTGCACAGTAGAGAGCATGCTGACCGGTTGCATCGTGGCTTGTTTCGGCAACTTGTGCGCCCATGAACGGAAAAGACTGCAAAAAGTTGTAAACACTGCCCAGTCCATCATCGGCTCTGACCTCCCTACCATCGAGGGGATCTATCGCAGTTGCTGCCTCAAAAAGGCTGGCAGCATCATCAAGGACCCACACCATCCTGGCCATACACTCATCTCTCTGCTGCCTTCAGGAAGAAGGTACAGGAGCCTGACATCTGCAACATCCAGGTTCAGGAACAGCTTCTTCCTCTCAGCCATCAGACTACTAAACTCAACTCAAACAAAAATTTGAACTTTAATAGCCTATTGCACTTTATATGCTTACTTATGTGTGTGTATATACATATATATATATATATATTCAATGGTATATGGACACACTGATCTGTTCTGTATTTATTTATGCATACAATATTCTGTTGTGCTGAAGCAAAGCAAGAATTTCATTGTCCTATCTGGGACACAGGACAATAAACTCTCTTGAACTTAAACTCGTTCCACTAGTCTGCCATTTCCTTGTTCCCCATAATATATTCACCTGTTTCTGGCTTCAAGAGACCCACATTTCTCTTAACTAATGTTTTCCTCTTCACATACCAATATAAGCTTTTACTATCCTCCTTTGTATCCTTGGCTAGCTTACCTTCATGCCTCATCTTTTCTCCCCGGATTGCCTTTTTAGTTATCTTCTGTTGCTCTTTAATAGTTTCCCAATCCTCTGGCTTCCCGCTCATCTTTGCTACGTTATACATCTTCTCTTTTATTTTTATACTGACCTTGACTTCCCTTGTCAGCCACGGTCGCCTCTTACTCCCCTTAGAATCTCTCTTCCTCTTTGGAATGAACTGATCCTGCATCTTCTGTATTATTCCCAGAAACATCTGCCATTGCTGTTCCACTGTCATCCCTGCTGAGGTCTCTTTTCAGTCAACTTTGGCCAGCTCCTCCCTCATGCCTCCATAGTCCCCTTTGTTCAACTGCAATACTGATGATTTTCACTTCTCCCTCTCAAATTGTAGATTAGAACTTATCATATGATGGTCACCACCCCCTAATGGTTCCTTTACCTTGAGTTCTCTTTATCAAATTCGGTTTGTTACACAACACTAAATCCAGAATTGCCTTCTCCCTGGTAGGCTCGAATACAAGCTGCTCTAAGAATCCATCTTGGAGGCACTCCACAAACTCCCTTTCTTGGGGTCCAAAACCAACCTGATTTTCCCAATCTACCTGCATGTTGAAATCTCCCATAACAACCTTTATTACATGCCAATTTTAACTCCCGATTCAACTTGCACCCTATATCCAGGCCTGTAGATAACTCCCATTAGGGTATCTCTACCCTTACCATTCCTTAGTTCTATCCATACTGACTCCACATCTCCTGATTCTATGTTACCCCTCGCATGGGACTGAATTTCATTCCTTAGCAACAGAGCTATCCCACCCCCTCTGTCCACCTGTCTGTCTTTTCGATAGGTCTCCCCTTGAATATTCAGTTCCCAGCCCTGGCCCTCTTGCAGCCATGTCTCTGTAATTCCCACAACATCATACTTGCCAGTTTCTAACTGAGCCTCAAGCTCATTCACTTTATTTCTTATACTTCGCACATTCATATACAACATTTCAACTTCGGTATTTACCTCCCCTCTCACACCTGTCACTACTGCCCCTGATCTTACTCTCTTATCCCTTCTCGAACTTTCCTTCCCATTAATTCGAGAGTCTTTTGTAACTTTTCCTGTACTCACTTCCCCCTCAACTCCATCTTTATACTCCCAATTTGTCAATCCCTCCCCCCCACTATTTAGTTTAAACCCACACGTGTAACCCTAGCAAACCTGCCTGCCAGAACGTCGGTCCCCCTCCAATTAAGGTGTAACCCGTCCCTTTTGTACAGGTCACCCCTAGCCCAGAAGAGATCCCAGTGGCCTATAAATCTAAACCCTTGCTCCCTGCACCAGCCCCTCAGCCACACGTTCAGATCCCCTATTTCCCTGTTCCTGTCCTCACTAGCACGAGGTACCGGAAGCAATCCAGAGATAACCACCCTAGAAGTCCTGCTTTTCAGTCTTCTTCCTAACTCTCTAAACTCTCGTTGCAGAACCTCCTTCCTCTTCTACCTGACATTGTTTGTGCTCACATGCGCAACCACTTCCGGCTGTTCACCTTCCCTTTCGAGAATGTTCTGAAGTCGGTCTGAGGCATCTTGAACCCTGGCACCAGGGAGGCAACAGACCATACTCGAGTCTCGCCAGCCACCACAGAATCTCCTGTCCGCACCTCGGAGAATGGAGTCACCCGCCACTGTGACTCTCTGCCCAACATCGGTCTCGCCGGTCGAGTCTCATCGCTAGGATTGGAGCCACCGACCTGTCTGCTGCTCGGTCTGGAAATGCCATCTGCCCCGACAGCTCCCAAGATGGTGAACTTGTTTTCATTAGGCACAGCCACTGGGGTCTCCTGCATTCCACGGTTACTCTTTCTCACAGTCACCCACCTACGCTCCTCCTGTATCCTTGGCATGACAACCTCACTGTGGGTCTTGTCCAGGAAACTCTTGTTTTCCCGGATGGCCCTGAGGTCATCCAGCTGCTGCTCCAGTTGCCCAACACATTCATTCAGGAGCTGCACCTGGACACAATTTCTGCAGGTATAGTTGTCAGAAGCACCAGCAGTGTCTCTGACTTCCCACATCCTGCAGGAAACACACTGTACCAATGCCTGCCATTTCTTCAGTGGACAAAAAAAAACAAATTTCGAATCAAGTGTAGCCTTCTTGACTCAGCCTCCTCGCCGAATACTCTCGAGCCAAAGACTCACAATGTTCCTCCCAAGGCACTTCACCGCAACAAGGCCGCTCCCAACAAGGCCGCTCCACTACAGCTCTATGTGTCTTTTGGATATGAGAGGAAACCGGAGCACCCATGCAATTACAGTGAGACCGTGCAAACTCCACATGGACAGCACTCAATGTCAGGAATGAACCTATGTTTTTGGCACAGTGAGGCAGAAGCTTTACCGCTGTGCCACTGATCCTAACTTTAAGCCTTCAGTTAACTCGTTGTAGGTACACGACTGGAACCCTGTTTTTTGCGCCACTGCGCTGCCCTGTTATTATATGCTATGAAAGTCTAACAAAAATGGTTAACGTACTGGCGGCACAGTGGTGCAGCGGTTGAGTCGCTACCTTACATGCTAGAGTCCTGGGTTCGATTCTGACTATGGGTGTTGTCCATATGACGTTTCTGCGTTCTCCCTGTGACTACGTGGGTTTTCTCTGGGTGCTCCGGTTTCCTCCCACATTCCAAACATGTACAGGTTTGTAGATTAATTGGCTTCTGTAAATTGTCCTTAGCGTGTAGGATAGAACTAGTGTACGGGGTGTGGGCTGGTCGGCGTGGACTCAGTGGGCCGAAGGGTCTGTTTCTCCAAAGTCTAAAGTCTAATGTTAATTCAACCAAATTTGACAAGGTCTAAACAAATCTCAAATATATGAACCATCGCCTGTTCTGTTCCCTCTCTTTCTGCCTGTCAGTCGATGGTTCATATATTTGAGATTTGATTTACTCCCCGCAGTTAGATGGCTCAAATTATACCCTTCAAAATCATCTTCAACAAAGCTGACAATAATTCAATGTTGTTCACACAAATAAATCACCATCCAGTGGATATATACAGAGCATTGGTCAAACAACAGTGGCAAATCGGATACATAAAGCACTGGAAAGTTAGCAAAAATAAAACAATGATACCATACTCAAGAAGGGCCGAGAAATTATATTAGATTATTAAGATATTTAACATGTAGAAATAAGGGTCTCCTGATGCTGGTCTACACAAAAGGACACAGATTGCTGAAGTAACTCAGTGGATCAGGCAGCATCTCCAGCAAAAATGGATAAGTAACGTTTCAGGTTGGGCCCCTTCTTCAGAGTTATGGGTATTGTCTTACAAAGATCTTTACGATTGTTAAAAAGTTTAACAGGGTTGATGTCGAATTTAGAAATAAAACAGTACAGCATAGGAACAGGCCCTTCAGCCCACACTGTCAGTATCGAACATGATGCCAAGACCAACTTTGATCGGCCTGCACATAACCCATATCGCTCCATTCCCTCCAGATTCATGAGCCTACCCAAAAGTCTCTTAAATGCCATTATCATATCTGGCTTCACCACCACCAGTGTGTTCCAGCGTACCTGCCACCCTCAGTGTATCAAAACTTGCCCCGCACATCTCCTTTAAAATGTGTTCCTCTCATCTTAAAGCTTTGTCCTCTAGTATGTGATACTTCTATCCTGGATAAAATGCTCTGACTGTCTACCCTATCCAAGCCTCTCATAGTTTTATAGATTCTATCAATCATGAGCTTTTTTAGTTTAGTTTAGAGATACAGTGCGGAAATAGGCCCTATGGTCCACCGAGTCCTCGCCGACCAGCGATCCCCATACACTAGCACTAGCCTCCACGGTCTAGGGATGTTACAATTTTACCAAGCCAATTAGCCTACAAGCCTGTACGTCTTTGGAGTGTGGGAGGAAACTGGGGCGCCCGGAGAAAATCCGCACAGTTCACGGGGAGAATGTACAAACTTTGTATAGACAGCACCCGTAGTCAGGATCGAACCCGGTCTTTGGGGCTGTGAGGCAGCAACTCTACCGCTGCGCCACCGTGCCGCCCTTGTGCCGCCTGCCTTGTTAAACTGCAGGGCAGAGGTGAAGTCCAGAATGTAGAAAAATAGACACAATTGCTGGAGTAGCTCAGCAAGTCAAGCTGCATCTCTGGAGGACATGGATAGATGATGTTCAGGTCAGGACCCTTCTTCAGACTAATTGTGATGGGCGTGGGGGTGGGGGGGGTGGGTGGGGAAAGAAAGCAGGAAATGAGAAGAAGGCAGAACAAATCCTGGGGAGTGATAGGTGGATGCAGGTCAGGAGGGATTTGATGGGCACATGGTTGGTCAGAGCCAGAGATGAAAGTATAAAAGGTGTGAGACAAAAGGATTGAAGAGTTGAGAATTGTGAAGCCAGAGGAAGGAATGTAGGGCAGGGGAGGGGGAGGAGATAAATGGGTGCGAGTCCAGGTAAGACACTGGGAAGAGGGTGGGGGAGGGGGAGTTGTGGTTTGAAACCTAAAATTGGAGAACTCAATGTTCATACTGAAGATAGACACAAAAAGCTGGAGTAACTCTGCGGGTCAGGCAGCATCTCTGAAGAAAAGGAATAGGTGACGTTTCGGGTCGAGACCCTTCTTCAGACTGAGTCAGGGGAAAGAGAAACAAGAGATATAGTCGGTAATGTAGAGATATATATAACAAATGAATGAATGCTCATATCTTTCTGCTCAATGTTAATACTGTCGGGTTGTAAGCTACCCAAGTGGAATACGAGATGCTGTTCCTCCAGTTTGCGTGTGGCCCCACTCTGACAGTCCACACTGCTTCACCTGCTCCTCTATCTCACGTTGCATTCATAATATCAGTGGAGTCTTTGATAGAAAATGCAAGTTCCGGAATAAACTAAATCTTGCAATTTGATAACTGTGACTTAATTAAAGAACATCTATCACGGGGCTTTACTCAGTTTTCTGTTTCCATGGGAACAACATACTAAGCGGCATTAAATGTTGAGGGAATATTCATCCATATTTTTCATTCTGTTTCAGGTAATATCAAGGCTCAAAATCCCGAGTTGTTTTATCTGAATTCCCAGTTCAAGAAATCCCTATAGGGTCTGGTTATACCCCGACCCTGGCTGGATTTTTTTAATCTTCTAGCTAATTCCAGGTTTTTACCAACAGCTAACTTGCCTCTTCTGACAGTGCATGGGTCAAACTATCAGAGCCTCAGTGGATGATCGCTGAAACGTCCCGACTAACAACACTCCTTGTGGCATGGTCGACTTATCACCCCCCCCTAAATTCTCAATCTGCTCATTTTCTCGGCCTTGCTATTTTAACACGCCCGAAACTAAGCTGCAACTTAGCTGCGGAGGTTTTAAGTTATTACACTAACAAGACCCCACGAGGCTTAATAAGAACTTATAAAGAAGCGGAGAGGGTGCAGAGGAGGTTTACCAGAATTCCTGCCACCATTAAAGAGTACTAGTTACAGTGAGAGGTTAGACAAACGTGGATTGTTTCCTCTGCAGCATTGAAGGCTGTGTGAAGACCTGATACAAGCATATATTGTAAAAAGTATATACAATTATCAAAGGGACCTTGTTTTGCCTTGGGTAGCAATGGCAAAGGGTAGAGGGCATTACTTTAAAAGATGAGAGGGGGAAAGTTTAAAGGAGATGTGCGAGGAAGATTTGTTAAACTTTACGACACACAGGGAGTGGCAGGGGCCTGGAACGTGTTGCCGAGGATGGTGATGGAGGCAGATACGATAGCGGGGTTTAAAGTGTTTTCAGATAGGCTCATGGATATGCAGGGAATGGAAGGATAAGGATCACATGCAGGCAGAGGAGATTAGTTTAACGGTGTCATGTTCGGCACGGACATTGTGGGCCGAAGGGCCTGCTTGCTTCCCTTTAATTACTGTCAAAAATAAGTTGCAACTTTTGACTTTCAGTTTTAATCTGCGATGTCACACACTGATTGATTGACTTGATTGAAAGATACAGCATGGATGCAGGCCCTTCAGCCCACCGAGTCCATGTTGACCATCCATCGCCCGTTCACACTAGTTCTTTGTTATTCCACTTTCACATCCACACACACAAATCTTCTTTACACTATGCCCTTGATGATTCCATCCTGAGAAAAAGGGTCAGCAAGGTGGTACAGCGGTAGAGTTGCTGCCTTACAGCGCCAGAGACCTGGTTCGATCCTGATTGCTGGTGCTGTCTGTTTTCAGAGTTTGTATGTTCTCTCCGTGACCAGTGTGGGATCGCCAGTTCCCTCCCACGCTCCAAAGATGCTCAGGTTTGTAGGCTAATTGGCTTCAGTAAAAATGGTAAACTGTCCCTAGTGTGTGTAGGACAGTGTTAGTGTGCGGGGATCGCTGGTTGGCATGGACTCGGTGGGCCGAAGGGTCTGTTTCCATGCTGTATTTCTAAACTAAAGTAAACTAAACAGGTCCAGACTGTCTAGCCTCTTTTCTTTTCTCCCCACTCCTTCCTTTCCTCAATACACCAACACTTGTCGGTGGCACCACTGAGTCTTTGTGCCATCCCACTTTGCAGCACTGACTCACTCACTACCCGTCAATTAATGTGTGACTAACACACATCAGCTGCCTCTTCAATCACACGGGGCAGGTCACAGTGCTCCTTGCAAACAAGACGACAACTTTTTAAAGCAGACGCGCGTCATTGTTCTGTTGTTTTCTTTGGAGATGACACCTAAAGGTGATGTATTACACCAAATTATTGCAGCAAGAATGTGTGAAATTAAAATTCTAAACTTCGGTCCTTATGTGTACTCTAAGAATAAAAACTTCATACCACACAGAAACTGACCGATCAGCCCACTAATAGATGAGACACAAAGTGCTGAAGTAACTTGGCAGCATCACAAAAGAACATGGATATGTGACGTTTCAGGTCAGGTCAGACTGTTGTGGTGGGGGGGGGGGGGGGGGTGAAAGCTGGAAGAGAGGAGTCGCAGGACAAAGCCTGGCAAGTCATTAGTGGATACAAGTGGGGGGGGGGTTATAGCCCATGATGGGCCGAATGGCCTAATTCTGCTCCTATATGAACTTATGTCTGACTAGCCATCAAGCAGCACTGTAAACTGATCCCAATTAGTATAATTTAGAGATACAGTGTGGAAACTGACCCATCGGCCCCTCGTGTTCATGCCGAACAGCGATCACCCGTACACTAGATTTATATCTTACACACTTGGGGCAATTTACAGAGGGCCAATTAACCTACAAACCTGCACGATTTTGGCATGTGGGAAGGAACCAGAGCACCAGGAGGAAACTCACATGGTCACAGGGGGAACGTATGAACTTCACACAGACAGCACCCATAGTCAGGATCGAACCTGGGTCTCTGGTGCAATGAGGCAGCGGCTCTACCGGCTGCGCTACTGTGCCTCCCCTGTACCGATACCAGCACCAGGTCCATGGCCTTCTGCATCTTGATGATTCAAGAGCTCATTGAGATAATTCTTTAATGTTGTTGGTGTCTCTGCCTCCATAACCTTCTCAATCATGCATTCCAGATTGGAAAAACATTTGTGTACAAAATAAATCTTCTGTATATCTTCTGTAAACCTCTTACTCCTCACCTTAAACCTATGCTCTCTTATCTTGGACTCCTCTGCCAGTAGGGAATATTTTTTTTGCTACCAATACCAATTAATCATGGGTTTTCTCCGGGTGCTTCGGTTTCCTCCCACAACCCAAAAGACGTGCAGGTTTGTAGGTTAATTGGCAATTAAAAATTGTCCCGGGCGATCGCTGGTCAGCATGGACTCAGTGGGCCGAAGGGCCTTTTTACATGTTGTATCTCTAAAGTCTAAAGGTCTTCCATCAGTCTCCTGTGCTCCAAGGAAAACAAGCCCAGACTGCCCAGTCTCTCCTCATTACCAAAACACTCCATCCCAGGCAACACCCTGGTGAATCTTCTCTGTACCCTCTCCAACACCAGCCTGGTCTTCCCATACTGTGGTGACTGCATACAGCATTCCAGTTTTCCGTAAATGGGGTCTAACCTTGTGTTCATTTTTCATCTTTAAGCTCTGAAATCCAATTTCAAATGTACAGACTAATATGCCCTCAGATATTTATCTCAAAATTATACACATTTTTAGAATATTATCATTCGCTTCTTACCTCGTTAATTCTAAAGAGCAATTCATCGGTTCAATGATACTTTGTCACATGTACCAAGGTATAGTGCAATATAGTGCAATCGGTTTTTGCATGTAGTTCAGTGTTATGCCCCTGTCCCACTTAGGAAACCTGAACGGAAACCTCTGGAGACTTTGCGCCCCACCCAAGGTTTCCGTGCGGTTCCCGGAGGTTTTTGTCAGAAAGTGACAAAAGTAATGGTCGAAAGTGGTTTCCGCTTCTTCTACGTTCGGGTGATTATTTCAAAAAATTCAAAACCGGCCGCGACTAAAAATCGGTTGCCATTTTAAAAATCGGTAATTTTTTAGTCGAAGCCGGTGGTTGCCGGAGGTTGCAGGTAGTGGAAGGTAAGACCTCCCTGGTGGAATAAAACTGGGTGAAAAAAAGGTCTTACCTTAAACTACCTGCAACCTCCAGCAACCACCTTGAACTAGCGTCGCAACCGGCTTCGACTGAAAAATACCGATTTTTAAAGCGGCAACCTATTTTTAGTCGCGGCCGGTTTTGAATTTTTTGAAATAATCGCCCGAACATAGATGAAGCGGAAACCACTTTCGACCATTAGGGAGACGGACAAAAACCTCCGGGAACCGCACGGAAACCTTGGGTGGGGCGCAAAATCTCCAGAGGTTTCCGTTCAGGTTCCCTAAGTGGGACAGGGGCATAAATGTCTCTATACACAGGCACAATCATACTCAAGTACACGAGTGTAAAGACAGTTGATTACACTGCGCATGGAAACATACCCTTTGATCAACCATAACCAACCCCATATACAAGCATACATCTGCATTCATTCCAATTTTCTTCCTCTTCAATCAGTTACTTTATAACTTAATCATACAAGCAAACCCCAATCTTAACAGGAGTCAAGAGTGTTTAATGTCCTGAAACAGGAAAATGAAATTGTTACTTGCAGCAGTTCTGCACGATATTTTGAAGAAATAATTATAAATTAATGTTTTCTACTCTACGGTTTGCTGCTGTGTAAATTCTTCCAGGTGATGCATGATAGGCTGGATAGATCAGGGCAACGTGCGAGAAATCACCTTTGGCCGTCACTAAGATTAATTTAACACTGGAAGGAGAGAAACTGGTACCATTAGAGTTCTCTAGGACTTTGCTGACAACTTTGATTGAGGTAGATAGGGTATACAGTATCTGCATCGAATGTTAAGTCCAATCTATTCACTGTCAACATGGAGCAAGAGATGATTGTTTATGGTTCAGTTACCAGTTAAATATCCTGCTCAATTTGTCATTCCATTGGATAGTTTTCCATTAATATTAGTATTTTCACTTACCTGTCTTACAACATCGATAATTCATTATTTGATGTAATATTTGCAGCAAGTAATAGTTCAACATTTCTTCAAATTGTAAATAAATTGGACAGATTGATTGAAAGATACAGCATGGAAACACGTCCCATGGCCCACCGAGTCCATGCCGACCATCGATCACCCGTTTACACTATCCCACTTTCTCATCCAATCCCTACACACTAGCGGCAGTTTGCAGAAGGCCACATATCATATCAATCCACATGTCTTTAGGATGTGGGAGGAAAGTGGAGCACTCAGAGGTAACCCACGCGATCACAATGAGAATGTGCAAACTCCACACAGACAGCACCTGAGGTCAGGCTCGAACCCAGGTTGCTGGTCCTGTAAGGCAGCTGCTCTACCAGCTGTGCCATCCTATAATCTCGATACTTCCAGAACCTTGCTTTCTAGAGTAACTGATCGATATCAAACAGAACACTAACAAGACTCTTCGCTCAGAATTCCAGATTCTTATGGCCCTGTCCCACGGTACGAGTTCATTCCAAGAGCTCTCCCGAGTTTAAAAAAAAATCAAACTCGTGGTAAGCACGGATAATGAACGTAGCGGGTACGTCAGAGCTCGGGGACGTCTCTTAGCGGCGCGTAACACTAACGGCAGGTACTCGGGAAGACTCGCTAACGGCGGTAAGATCGGGAAGACCCGTGAAGAATTTTCAACATGTTGAAAAATGTCCACGAGAGCCCCGTGTACCGACCAGCGGCCATTACCGTAAATCTCCGAGTTCGAATCAGGGCAAACTCGGGAGAGCTCTTGAAATTAACTCGTACCGTGGGACAGGGCCAAAGAGCTACAAATGGAAGTCTTGGAATTATTTTTTCCACAGTCATCCAATGGGCATCACTGAAGTATATGCGAATATATCAAGTCTGCTTGTGGCCACAACAGTCTCCAATCAAAACTGCAAGAAATTGTAGGGAATTGTGGACACAGCCCAGGCCATCAGGCACACCGACCTTCCTTCTATTGACTGCATCTACACTCCAATTGCCTCGGCAAGACTACAGGCATAATCAAGGACCAGTCTCAACCCATTTACTCCTCATATCAGGTGTGTGAAAACGCACACTTCCAGATTCAAGGATACTTTCTTCCAAGCTGTTATCAGGCAACTGCACCATCCTCTCACCAACTAGAGAATCCTGATCTCCCATCTACCTCATTGCAGCCCGTTAGACTACCTTTAATCTGACTTTACCTTGCACTAAACCTCGTTCCCTTTATCCTGTATCTGTACACTGTGGACGGCTTGATTGTAATCACGGATACTCTTTCCGCTGACTGGATAGCACCCAAAAAAAAAGCTTTTCACTGTACCTCAGTACACATGACAATAAAGTAAACTAAACTAGACTCACTGCCCAAGATCAACAATATCCACTTGGCTAATGGCCTTGAAGAGCTGCCTTCATGACTGGCAATACAGAGATACTGTAGGTGGAACAGCAGGTGGCCAGTTTGATTCAGGATCAAATCTACTCAAACTGATGGAATAATGTAGCCATGCGGAACAAGCCAGTAATTCAACAGGGAAAAGTAAAACCTTCATCTCCAGATTATGTTGCACACACCACTTGATACCAAGTCTGTATCAGTCCCTTCAATGTTATGTATTTCATAACTCATCCTTTTTTGGTAGATTGAAATATTATTCTTCAACATTCCTTGGTATGTATACTATGCTGAAAGATACATTATATACGCAAGGATATTACAAGCCGGTCTAAGGTAAATGCGGTAATAGATTATTGAAACAGTGGTAAAGGGTATAAATGTTTAACCCTGCAGGGAATTAGCTGGTTACATGCAAAGTCATCACAAATGGGAAAAGGTACATAAAGAAACCTTGAAACACATACTTATAAACCAATGTTTGACCATGATACCATAAAGCATGAACACAAAGCACTGTGCAGCGCATAAAGTGCCGCGGTAACTCAATGGATCATTTAGTGCAAAGATAGAACATTGAAGTCCGCTTCTGTAACATCCGCCCGATGGGAGAGAACATTTCTATCTTGTTCTATGTAAAATAAACAGGCGGAAAAGGCAGGATCATGGGGGTGAGAGGGAAAGACAGATCACTCATGATTGAATGGGAGAGTAGGCTCGATCGGCCGAATGGCCTAATTCTGCTCCTATGCAGGCACTATCACAACGTTTAAGAGACATTTGTTCAGGTACATGGATAGGGTAGGTGGAGAGGGATATCATGTGCAGGTGGCACTAGTGTAGATGGGGCATGTTGGTTGGAGTGGGCAGGTTGGGTAGAAGGGCTTTTTTCCACGTTCTATGACTTCACATCCTATAAATGTATGTAGCCAGCAAGCCTTACCGTAATCGGCCGTTGAAAGGCCCAGGTGCTTCATGCGAGTCTTCACCAGCTCAGCCAGCTCTTGCCTCTCTGACCTTTTGCACAAGGTCAAGCGCTGACAATTAATCCTGTCCATTATCTTGTTGGAGTGTTTCGGCGCCTTCCTGCTCAGTCGCCTCGCCCACTGCATGCTCTTACGCCTCAGCATGGGATGATCCGATTGGTCACTCGACGTTGAGTTGCGGTGGTAGTGGCTGGTGCGGTAACTCGCGTGCTCTTTGCCATCTTTAGCATCTTCCCAGTCCTCGATACTAATGGACACTTGCGACTGGAAGAGAACCAATATTACATAGAAACATAGAAGATAGGTGCAGGAGGCGGCAATTTGGCCCTTTGAGCCAGCACTGCCTGTCATTGTGATCATGGCTGATCATCCACAATCAGTAACCCGTGCCTGCCTTCTCCCCATATCCATTGATTCCGCTACCCCCAGAGCTCTATCTAACTCTTTTTCATCCAATGAATTGCCCTCTGCTGCCTTCTGTGGCAGAGAATTCCACAAATTCACAACTCTCTGGGTGGAAAAGTTATTTCTCATCTCAGTTTTAAATGGCCTTCCCTTTATTCTTAGACTGTGGCCCTTGGTTCTGGACTCCCCCAACATTGGGAACATTTTTTCTGCATCTAGCTTGCCAAGTCCTTTTATATTGCAGAAACAAGGATCTGCTAATGCTGGTTTATAAAAGAAAGACACGCAAAGTGCTGGAGTAATTCAGCGAGTTAGGCAGCATCACTGAAGGACATGGATAGCATAGGTTGAGAGAAATAGGTGTCGGAGGCTGAGGGGTGATCTTGGTTCCACCAAGATGCTGTACAGAACGCCACAGGAGATCCATCTTCTCTGTGGCTACTGAACTGCACAACTCCCCCTTCTGTTGTGGGGTGGACTGACTCCCCTCAGCGGGAGAGCACCTCTCATTTGCCAGACTTAATCCTGCCCCCACCTCACCTCCAGCTTTCTCTCTCCCCACACCACAATCAGTTTGAAGAACGGTCCCGGCTTGAAACCTCACCGATTTTTGTTATGGACTCCTTCAAAATATATTCTTGAATGAATATCACATAATCTGCTTTCAGATAACATTGACAGCTTGTGACGTTAGATCTTAATTTCAAATGTAGACTAAATAAATGGTTGTTGTTACAAATATGACAATAAACATCTATTCAACACTTTCTGTTCAATTATTCATCAAAGCTAATATACATGCCAGAGTTGATAGAAGGCAGCATTTGAAAATGTGCAACAAAATATAGTAAGTATAGGCTTAATCATATCTATCTTTCATTCTTTATCATATTTCGACAACTTTATTTACACAAATACCTCTTTCATATTTCCACTCATGCATCACCATTTTAACTTTGGTAAGACAGAGAAGTCTTATTCACTTATTGAGATTCACTTATTCACATTAAACTTTAGTTCAGTTTAGTTTCAAGATACATCGTGGAAACAGGCCCTTTGCTCCACCGACCTGCGACCACCCATTTACTGGTTTTATCCTACACACAAGAGAAAATTTACAGAAGCCAATTAACCTACAAAACATAGCACAGCAAAGAGTAGCCGGAAGCCAGAGGATTGGGAAACTTACATAGGACAACAGAAGGAAACAAAACGGGCAATATGGGCTGAAAGGATGAAGTACGAAGGGAAGCTGGCCAGGAATATAAAGAAGGACAGTAAAGGCTTCTTTAGATACAGTGGGTTGCAAAAGTTTTCATACCCCTTGAACTTTTCCACATTTTGTCACGTTACAACCACAAACGTTAATGTATTTTATTATGTGATTTTATGTGATAGACCAACACAAAGTGGCGCATAATTGTGAAGTGGAAGGAAAATGATACATGGTTTTCAAATTTGTTTACAAATAAAAAACTGAAAAGTGTGGCATGCAAAAGGATTCAGCCCCCTTTACTCTGATACCCCTAAATAAAATCCAGTGCAACCAATTCAGAAGTCAGCTAATTAGTAAATAGAGTCCACTTGTGTGTAATCTAATCTCAGTATAAATACAGCTGTTCTGTGAAGGCCTCAGAGGTTTGTTAGAGAACATTGTTGGAGAATCTGTCCACAGGACAACTATTAGTCGTGCAGTCCACAAATCGAGCCTTTATGGAAGAGTGGCAAGAAGAAAGCCATTGTTGAAACAAAGCCATAAGAAGTCCCGTTTGCAGTTTGCCACAAGCCATGTGGGGGACACAGCAAACATATGGAGGAAGGTGCTCTGGTCTGATGAGACCAAAATTGAAGTTTTTGGCCTAAATGCAAAACGCTATGTGTGGCGGAAAACTAACACTGCACATCACCCTGAACACACCATCCCCACTGTGAAACATGGTGGTGGCAGCATCATGCTGTGGGGATGCTTTTCTTCAGCAGGGACAGGGAAGCTGGTCAGAGTTGATGGGAAGATGGATGGAGCCAAATACAGGGCAATCTTGGGAGAAAACCTGTTGGAGTCTGCAAAAGACTTGAGACTGGCACAGAGGTTCACCTTCCAGCAGGACAACAACATACAGCCAGAGCTACAATGGAATGGTTTAGATCAAAGCATATTCATGTGTTAGAATGGCCCAGTCAAAGACCAGACATAAATCCAATTGAGAATCTCTGGCAAGACTTGAAAATTGCTGTTCACAGATACTCTCCATCCAATCTGACTGAGCTTGAGCTATTTTGCAAAGAAGAATGGGCAAAGATTTCAGTCTCTAGATGTGCAAAGCTGGTAGAGACATACCCCAAAAGACTTGCAATTGCAGCGAAAGGTGGTTCTACAAAGTATTGACTCGGGGGGCAGAATACTTTTGCACGCCACACTTTTCAGTTTTATATTTGTAATAAAATGTGGAAACCATGTATCATTTTCCTTCCACTTCACAATTATGCACCACTTTGTGTTGGTCTATCACATAAAATCCCAATAAAATACATTTACGTTTGTGGTTGTAACGTGACAAAATGTGGAAAAGTTCAAGGGGTTTGAAAACTTTTGCAAGCCACTGTATGTTAAGGGAAAAAGAGTAGCAAAGTCAAATGTGGGTCCCTTGAAGGTTGACACGGGTGAAATTATTATGGGCAACAAGGAAATGGCAGAAGAGTTGAATAGGTACTTCGGACCTGTCTTCACTAAGGAAGACACAAACAATCTCCCAGATGTACTGGAGGACAGAGGATCTAAGGGGGTAGGGGAACTGAAAGAGATTTTCATTAGGCGAGAAATAGTATTGGGTAGGCTAATGGGACTGAAGGATGATAAATCCCCTGGGCCTGATGGTCTGCATCCCAGAGTCCTCAAGGAGGTGGCTCTAGAAATAGTGGATGCATTGGTGATCGTTTTTCAATGTTCAATAGATTCAGGATCAGTTCCTGTGGATTGGAGGATAGCTAATGTTATCCCACTTTTCAAGAAAGGAGCGAGAGTGAAAACGGGGAATTACACACCAGTTAGTCTGACTTCAGTGGTGGGAAAGATGCTGGAGTCCATTATTAAAGAGGTAATAATGAGGCATTTGGATAGCAGGAAAAGGATTAGTCCAAGTCAACATGGATTTATGAAAGGGAAATCATGCTTGAATTAACTTTGGAATTTTTTGAGGATGTGACAAGTAAAATGGATGAAGGGGTGCCAGTGGATGTAGTGTATCCAGACTTTCAGAAAGCCTTTGATAAGGTCCAGCACGGGAGACTGGTGAGTAAAATTAGAGCACATGCTATTGGGGGTAGGGTGTTGACATGGATAGAAAATTGGTTGGCAGACCTGAAGCAAAGAGTAGGAGTGAACGGGTTATTTTCAGAATGGCAGGCAGTGGCGAGTGGTGTGACGCAGGGCTCGGTGTTGGGGCCGCAACTGTTTACCATATATATTAATGATTTGGAAGAGGGAATTAGGAGCAACACTAGCAAGTTTGCGGATGACACAAAGATGGTTGGCAGTATGAGCTGTGAAGAGGATGTTAGGAGGTTGCAGGGTGACCTGGACAGGTTGAGTGAGTGGGCAGATGCATGGCAGATGCAGTATAATATAGATAAATGTGAGGTTATCCACTTTGGCGCGAAAACAAGGGGGCAGATTATTATCTCAATGGGGTTAGGTTAGGTAAGGGGGAGGTGCAGCGAGACCTGGGCGTCCTTGTACACCGGTCACTGAAAGTTGGCTTACAGGTACAGCAGGCAGTGAAGAAAGCTAATGGAATGTTGGCCTTCATTACAAGAGGATTTCAGTATAGAATAGAGAGGTTCTTCTGCAGTTGTATAGGGCTCTGGTGAGACCACATCTGGAGTATTGTGTACAGTTTTAGTCTCCTAATTTGAGGAATTACATCCTCGTAATTGAGGCAGTGCAGCGTAGGTTCACGAGATTGATCCCTGGGATGGCGGGACTGTCATATGAGGAAAGATTGAAAAGACTAGGCTTGTATTCACTGGAGTTTAGAAGGATGAGGGGGCATCTTATAGAAACATATAAAATTATAAATGGACTGGACAAGCTAGGTGCAGGAAAAATGTTTCCAATGTTGGGCGAGTCCAGAACCAGGGGCCACAGTCTTAGAATAAAGGGGAGGTCATTTAAGACTGAGGTGAGAAAAAACGTTTCCATCCAGAGAGTTGTGAATTTGTGGAATTTCCTGCCACAGAGGGCAGTGGAGGCCAAGTCACTGGATGGATTTAAGAGAGAGTTAGATAGAGCTCTAGCGGCTAGTGGAGTCAAGGGATATGGGGGGAAGGCAGGCACGGGTTATTGATAGGGGACGATCAGCCATGATCACAATGAATTGTGGTGCTGGTTTGAAGGGCCGAATGGCCTTCTCCTGCACCTATTTTCTATGTTTCTATGTTGCTATGTTTCTAAGCACGTGTTTGGGATGTGGGAAGAAACCGGAGCACCCGGAGAAAACACAGGTCACAGTGGGAACGTGCAAACTCCACACAGACAGCACCTGCAGTCAGGATCGAACCTGGATCTCTGGCGCTGGAGGCAGCAACTCTGGAGTTATTCAACATAATTGGCTTCTTGGCTTATTTGATTAGGCATTTAATTACTTCAAAATAAACTATAGGGAAGTTTACAAATCAAATGTTTTGTTGGCATAGACCAGTACAGCACAGGAACAGGCCCTTCAGCCCACAATACCCATGTCATACATAATGGCCAAGTTAAACAAATCTCTGGTTGCACATGATGCATATCCCACCACCACCCACAGCAGCACGTTCCAGGCATCCACCACTCTGTGAAAAAGAACTTCCTCCGCACATCTTCTTTTAACTTTGCTCCTCTCACCTTATCCCTCGCCCTCTCGTCCCTGTAATTTCCACCCTGGGGAGAAAGGTTCTGACTATCCATCCTTTCTATTCCTCTTATAGTTTTATATACTTGCATTGGTTCTATGACTAGGCTCCCTCACTTCAGAGTAAACAATCCAAATTTGTCTAATGTTTCCTTATGGCTAATGCCCTCCACTCTAGGCAGCATTCGCATGGCAAATGCAACATCCCTCTTGCTCCAGAATCACAGGGATGTAGACTTTAGACCACTCTAGAGATACAGTATGGAAAAACAGGGCGCACCTTCGACCCACTGAGTCCATGCCAGTGATCACCCAGTTCGCTAGCACTATCTTACACACTAGAGACAATTTACTATTTTACCAAAGGCAATCAACATACAAACCCACACGTCTTTGGGATGTGGGAGGAAACCGGAGACCCTGGAGAAAACCTAGGGGGAATGTACGACTCTGTATAGTCAGCACCGGTAATCAAGATCAAATTCGAGTCTCTGTCGCTGTAAGACAGCAATTCTACCGCTGTGCCACTGTCTTCACCTGTGGGAGATGTAGGAGGGTCTGCCTGTCATGGTCAGGCTTAGCAGGGAATGCAAACACAAATGAAACATTCCCCTCTCCAAACAGGGCAACATCAAAGCCACACCATCATCTCCTGCAGATGGACGGGTGCCAGCCACATTTTCAAATAAGTCATAGTAACAAAATTAGGCTGATCTATTTTTCCCTCTCAACCCCATTCTCATGCTTTCTCCGCATAATATTTGGCACTCTTACCATCAACAATCTGACAATTCAGCTTTAAAAATACCCAATGACGGCCTCCACAGCCGTCTGTGGCAATGAAGTCCACAGATTCAACACCCGTTGGCTAAAGAAATTCCTCCTCATCTCCTTTCTAAAGGTACTTCCATTTATTCTGAGACTGTGCACTTTGGTCCAAGACACTCCAACTAGTGGAAACATCCACTCTAGCCAAGCCTTTCACTATTCGGTAAGTTTCAATTAAGTTCTCCCATTATCCTTCTCAAATTCACTGAGTACAGGCCTAGTGCCGTCAAACGCTCATCATATGTTAACCCACACATTCCTGGGATCATTCTTGTAAACCTCCTCTGATCCCTCTCCAACGCCAGCACATCCTTTTTCAGATATGGGGCCCAAAACTGCTCACCATATACCAAATTGTTTACTCCTAATAACCTGTTGTCTATAGGGCACAACGGGTTGTCAGATGTGCGCTGTGGATGCAAGACTTCTCTCTGCTTTCTTTGTTCACACTCATTTCACTCCTGCCATCGGGAAGGTACAGGAGCCTGACAACTGTAACGTCCAGGTACAGGAACAGCCTCTTCCCTGCAGCTATCAGGCCGTTAAATACTACAACCTCCAAGTAAAATTTGAACTACATATACTTGGGGGCATTGGTTTTGTGTTTGTGCATGTGTGCGTGTGTGCATGTGTGCATGCACATATATACACACACATAAATACAAACAATAATATTGCAAAAAAACTAAACGAATGCCCCCATGTCTATGTAGTTCAGAATTTATGTGAAGGTCATTGTGTTTAATAGCCTCATGGCTGTCGGGAAGAAGCTGTTCCTGAACGTTACAGTTTTCAGGCTCCTGTACCTTCTTCCTGATGGCAGGAGTGAAATGGCTCACTGAACATTCTTTCTTCTTTATTTATTATATTGTTTACAGTGTACTACATTTACATATTCTGTTGTGCTGCTGCAAGTAAGAATTGCATTGTTCTGTCTGGGACATATTACAATATAACACTTGACACCCCTTGTTTGCCGTTCTACAGCCTAGCTCCCTTGTATTTGACCAGAGTTTTCCCTGCAATGTTAATCTTCTGGAATCACACTCAAGTCTCCAGTTCTTCTTGTCAACAAGTGAGTCATCTGATGAGTCAGAGCTTTGCTGGATGCTGCTCCCACTGTGTTTCCACAGAGCCGTTGCAAGGTGGAAATGTCCAAGACGTGAGGGCTTAGTTTTTAAGGTGAGAAGGGCAAAGTTAAAAGGATACTAGACCAAGTGGGACCCTGTCACACGGGAGGCCTGGTCCCCCAACGCAATATTCCACCACTGACCCATAGCCTCCACGGGAGGCCTTGTCCCCCAATGCAACCCGTTCCCCAATGCAATATTCCACCACTCACCCATAGCCCCCATGGGAGGCCTGGTCCCCCAATGCAACCCGTTCCCCAATGCAATATTCCACCACTCACCCATAGCCCCCACGGGAGGCCTGGTCCCCCAATGCAACCCGTTCCCCAATGCAATATTCCACCACTCACCCATAGCCCCCACGGGAGGCCTGGTCCCCCAATGCAACCCGTTCCCCAATGCAATATTCCCCCATTCACCCATAGCCCCCACGGGAGGCCTGGTCCCCCAATGCAACCCGTTCCCCAATGCAATATTCCACCACTCACCCATAGCCCCCACGGGAGGCCTGGTTCCCCCAATGCAACCCGTTCCCCAATGCAATATTCCACCACTCACCCATAGCCGACAACTGAGCAAGGAGGGGCTGCTCATTTTGCCTTATGCACCCTCCCGCATTTTTAAACATAACAAAATGCAATTGCACTTGCTAGCTAGCAGAACTCGGTGTACTGTGACTGTAAAAAAAATGCATTTGCACTTGCACTTGCTAGGGCTAGCAGAACTCAGTGTACTTGGATAGCAACAATTCTATTGTGACATCACAGGTGTAAGCACAGGGAATAAGCAGTTATTTTTTCCAAAGTTTCTTCAGATTTTTTAACATTTTGACTAATAACAGGAAATAATGCATTAATTTTACAGATAAGGCGATTTTTGACTTCACGGGCTAAATCTCTACAGGAATATGTAAATGTTTTACCGTATTTTTTTTCGAGAAGATGTGATTGCACACGGACAAATAAATACACAAATCCAACATACAAGATCAAGAGTTTTATAGTTACAAGGATATGGATGTGTAGGGCAAGGTTATCATTGCACAGATATGGTGGGTGCCGGAATATTTAAGATGATAGACCCGAAATGCTGGAGTAACTCAGCAGGACAGGCAGCATCTCGGGAGAAAAGGAATAGGTGACGTTTCGGGGCGAAACCGTTCTTCAGACAGGAATATTTAGTTTAGTTTATTGTCGCGTATAACAGGGTACAGTGAAAGACGTTTTTGTTGCGTGCTATACGGTCAGCGGAAAGTCTAAACACGATTACAATCAGGCTGTCCACAGTGTACTGATACAGGATTAAGGGAATAACATTTAGTGCAAAGTCAAGTCTTGTACAGTACGATTATCGATAGGCGGTCTCCAATGAGTTTGATGGGAGATAAGGTCCACTCACCAGTTGGTGATAGAATGGTTCAGTTGCCTGATGACAGCTGGGAAGAGACTGTCACGGAATCTGGAGGGTTTGTACCTCCTGCCTGATGGGACGCGAGAGTGCTGCCAGGGGTGGTGGTGGAGATCGATATGATAGTGGTGTTTACATGGATATGCAGGGAATGGACAGATATTGATCATGTGCAGGCAGAGGATGTTGGTTTATAATCATGTTCGGCACAGACATTGCAGTGTTGCTGTGCTGTTCTGTTCTGTGTTCTGCTGAAAGTGTTCAGTAGCGGAAAACCTCCCCGCTTCCTTTCTTCCTTCGTGCATTCGAGGTAGTTTAGACATACAATGTGGAAACAGGCTTTCAAAACACCAAGTCCGCGCCAACCACTGATCATCTATTCACACTAGTTCTTTGTTATTCCACTTTCTCATCTTACACAGGGTGGCACAATGGGACAGCAGTAGAGTTGCTTCATTACAGCGGCAAAGGCACATGTTTGATCCTGACTACGGGTGCTGTCTGCATGGAGTTTATATGTTCTCCCTGTAACCGCGTGGTGCTCCGGTTTCATCCCACACTCCAAAGCCGTGCAGGTTTGTAGGTTAATTGGCTTCTGTATTTGTCCCCAGTGAGTAGGGTAGAACTAGTGTATGGGGTGATCGCTGGTCGATGTGGACTCGGTGGGCCGAGGGGTCTGTACCCACACTGTAATAACTGACAACACACTAGTTCTGTGTGATCCCATTATGTCCCATACAACACCATGTCTTGGACCTGCTCCCTGTAACCATGGTATTTGCCTAGTCTGCTCGAGTCTCTAGCCACTGGCTACCTCAAAGTGGTACCCTGAATGAAGTGGTCATATTGAAGTTTTTGTTGGCATTTTGTGCAGTACTATTTGTAACTTGCCCTTCAGCAGTTCTCGTTAAATTTTATTTGTGCCTTGCTGCATGCAGGGATGAACATGTTAATTTGAAGAATTGTGAATGGAATTTCGAATCATGAGCAAATATCCCCTATTTACAACTAGATGAATGGAAGGCTATTCATTTTAAATCTAGCTCTGTGTGGCACCATTTCATCATGCATTTCCATGCCTATTAGAATCTCCAGCACAAGTAATCTTGTTAACGGTGCCGCCAAACAATAAGAATCATTCTCATTGTTGATACACAAGAGACTACAGATGCTAGAATTTTGAGCAAAATGCAAAGGAACTCAATGGTTCAGGCAGCAGCTGTGGAGCCAAATGTGCAGACAATGTTTGGGATCAAAACCCTTCTCGAGTTCCTTTTGTACCTCCTAGATTTTTTGGCTATTATTTAATGTTGCTAACAGAAATATTCGATGGATAGGTTGATCAAAGGATACAGCATGGAAACAGGCCCTTCAGCCCACACCGACCACCCAGTCACACTAGTTCTATGTTATTCCACTTTCTCATCCACTCCCTACATACTAGGGGCAATTTACAGAGGGCCAATTAACCTACAAATCTGCACGCCTTCGGGATATGGGAGGAAACCAGAGCACCCGTAGGAAACCCACGCTGTCACAGGGAGAATGTACAAACTCCACACAGACAGCACCCGAGGTCAGGATTGAACCCGGGTCTCTGGCTCAATGAGGCAGTGCCACTACCAGCTGTGCTACTGTGTCTTTACAAATTTAATCAATCTGTCCTGATGAATTATAATCAGCCTGATACAAGATTAGAAAATTACTGAACCTTTTTAAATCTGGAGTGGAAATACACAAGCTAAATGCAGAGATTTCCTCACACTAAACAAACACATTCTCCTGTAAATGCAAAGGTCTTTCAACGATGGAATCTTTTTTTGCTAGCTTGAACTAACCTTCAAGGCTCATCCACTCCTGTTACACTTAATTATACTTTCAGTGCACTGTCCAATGTGTGGATGATATTGGTCAGACCAGATGCGTGCAGTCATGTGAAGCCAGGCGTAACGACATGGAGACACCATAAAGCACAGAGTCGCCTGTGCAGAGCTTGTATGCCCATCTGAATGGCATGCTCCATATTGGTCCAGTCATCTCAGTAACTGTGCAGGGTGGTCCTCATTAAAATGACAGTTCACACATTGTTTCCCCACCCAGTGGCTCCCATATTCCCAGTAATTGGCCATGTCCATTTTAGTGACAGCGTAAGTGTGAGAGCCTGAGGAATTGTCTAGTTTTATTTATTGCCATGTGTACCTAACAAATATTTTATTACTAGAGTCATAGAGTTTTAATGCATGGAAACAGGCCCTTCGGCCCAACTTGCCCACACCAACCAACATGCCCCTATCTACATTAGTCCCACATGCCCATGCTTGGCCCACATCCCTTTAAACTGGTCATATCCTAACCTGTACCTGTCCAAATGTCCTTAAAACGTTGCGATAGTCCCAGCCTCAACTACCTCCTCTGGCAGCTCATTCCATACGTCCACCACCCTTTGTGTAAAAAAGTTACCCCACAGGTTCCTATTAAATCCTTCCCCCCTCACCTTAAACCCACATCCTCTAGTTCTCGATCCACCCCGACTGGGGAAAAGACTTATTCATACATTCTATTCCTCTCACGATTTTTATAAACGTCTAGAAGATCACCCCTCGGCCTCCTGTGTTCCAAGGAATTAAGTCCGAGCCTGCCCAATCTCTCCCTATAGCTCAGGCCCTCGAGTTCTGGCAACATCCTCATAAACATCCTTGTTGCATGCTGTCCAGTCAGCAGAAAGACTATGCGTGATTATTTGAGAGATGAGCTGGGATTTTATTATTCGCTCATGGGTTGTGTAGACCAGAGGTAATCCTACGATACCTTGCTCAGCCTTTGCTTTCCTTGCAAAGACGGTGAGTTACTTTGTACAATGTGTTCCTCAGTGCTGTTGAATAGCAAGCAAAGTGCCAATCGAGCAAATCTCTTTACCCTAGATGCTGCCTGACAGGCTGAGTTACTTCAACATTTTGTATCTATCTTTGGTGCAAACAGCATCTGCAGTTCCTTCCTACACTCCTTAGCTTACACGCCAATTTCTTGACAGTACCATACAAAAGATAATAGTCATGTTTGAATCACCCCATGAGCTAGGGTACTTTCCGATTAACCTCTACACCATTGCAGACATTGGACTTTGTGGAACTGATCGCGCCAATGCTGAGAACTATATTCTGCACTCTGTATCTTCCCTGTTGCTCTACCTATTGTACTCGAGTTTGACGATTGAATTTATGCATAGTATTTTCTGTGCTGAATGGATATCGTGCAAAACAAAGTTTGTTCCTTGTACTTCTGTACAGGTGACAATAATAAACCTAAACCTATTTGCAGAATTGCGTAATTGAATGGATGGGAAACCATAGCTAGAAAACACGCCTTTCTACAAATAGTCCAAGTTTAGCCTTAGTTTAGCGATCCAGTATGGAAACAGGCCCTTCGGCCCACTCAGGCCATGCCAACCATTGATCACCTGTTCACACTAGTTCCATGTTATCCCACTTTCTCACTACACATGAGAGGCCAATTATCCTACAAACCTGCACATCTTGAGGATGCGACAAGGAACCGGAGCACCCAGAGGAAACCCACGTGATCACAGGGAGAACGTGCAAACTCCTCACAGGTAGCATCTGAAACAGGATGGAACCCGGGTCTCTGGTGCTGGGAGCCAGCGGCACTACCTGCTGCAACACCGTGCTGTTCAGCAGATTTAACGATGCATTTAGAAATGAGGAATGCTTACACAAAAAAGACACAAAGTGCTGGAGTAACTGAGCGGGTCAGACGGCATCTCTGAAGAACATGGATAGGTGATGTTTTGGATCAGAACCCTTCTTTTGAACCCTAGCTTTTGGAAGGACCATTCAGAAGCCTGATAACAGAGGGGGAAGAGATACCGTCTGACCCACTGAGTTACTCCAGCACTGTGTCTTTTCTTGTAAACCAGCATTTTCAGATACTTATGTCTACAATCTACCTGTTCACAAAGGGTCTATGTGTTGTCCCAAACTCATGGAGCAATATTCTTGGGTTTTCATAACCCAGGTAGGTCCACTGGCAATAGTGATGGGCGTTAAATGCTACTGCACCCATATTAGTGAATGATGAATAAATATGGAGACACAAAGTGCTGGAATAACAGCAGCTCAGGCAGCATCTCTGGGGAACATGGATAGGTGATGTTTTGTACAGGGACCCTTCTTCAGCATCACATGTATATCACTTCAACCCTATCCATATCATCAACCCATATCATTTCAACCCAAAAACGTCCCCTTCCCTTTTTCTCCAGAGATGCTGCTTGACCTGCTGAGTTACTCCAGCACTTTGTCTTTTTTTTTTTTTTTTTTTTTTACAGATCGGCATCTGCAGTTCTTTGCTTGTATGTTTTGTGGAGATCATGTTATGCTTTTTTTTTGATAGAAGACGTAGTCTGACTAAATTGATCCTTTGAGTCAATTATTTTGAAGAACTGCCTCTGTAGTATAAGAAACTGTCACAGCATCCTTTCAACTGCTTGTCAAATCTTGCACTATTCTCCTTTCTTTGGCTAATGGTTGCAGAAAAGGGCTTTCCACAATCAATGAACACTTGAAACATGGCACAAATATAGCACTTTACTGATGACAAAAAAAATTATAAACGGAAAATCTGTGAAAGTGAAAAGACTGAAGAAAAAAAGAGCTACAATTTTGGAAGAAAGCTTTTTTCTTTCCACACACCAGATATTTGTCTTGAACGCTGGCCCCGTCTCCAATGCTTCTTACCAGCTTCTACAGGTGCAACGCAGAAAGCTTACTGTCGGCTTGCATTGCAGTTGGTTTTGGAACAGCTCTGCCCAAGACTGCAAGAAACTGCAGTTGTGAATGAATCTCAGACCATCACACAGACTGGACTTCCCACTATCGACTCCATCTACACTTCACGCTGCCTCGGAAAAGCAGCCAACACGGTCAAAGGCTTGTGCCACCCCAATCATTCCTTCATCCCCCCGCCCGCCCAGTAAAAGATATCGAAGCTTGAAAGTGCGCACCACCAGACTCCCTCGGTTATCAGGCTTCTGAATGGTTCTACCATAGGTGAGGGGGCTGTCCAATTCACTTCAACTCCATTGAGGATATTGGACTTTGTCTATGGAACTGATCACGACTATGCTGAGAACTATATTCTGCACTCTGTGTCTTCCCTTTTGCTCTACCTATTGTATTTGAGGTTGACTTAATGGTACAATAATAAACCTAAAACCAAGAACAAATGGCAAAACTACCTGTTCTCAAAACTCTGATGTTGAAACATTCTCCAACTCGCTCACGAACAGAGTTCCTCATTCAGCTTTGAATTCAGCAAGCATGGGTCAGCTTGGTTTGAACTGTTCTCATAGTGCCAATTGAAACAGACTTGTTCAGGCTTGGCCGAACGGCTGAGATATGGCGTCTCATGCAAAGCTGTTGTACTAAGAGTTTCCCATTCCAAACTATAACAGGACAGCACAGTGGCACAGCTGGAACCCGGTTTCAGCCCTGACCTGGGGTGCTGTCTGTGTGTGAAGTTTGCACATTCTCCCTGTGACCGCGTGGGTTTCCTCCGGGTGTTCCAGTTCCCTCCCACAGACCAAAGACGTGTGGGTTTGTTGGTTAATGGCCCTCTGTAAATTGCGCCTAGTGTGTAGGGAGTGGATGAGAAAGTGAGATAACTTTGAACCAGTGTGTAGGGGTGATCGATGGTTGGCCTCAAGGGCCTGTTACCATAGACGCAAAATATTGGAGTAATTCAACAGGATCCCTGGAGAAAAGGAATCAGTGATGTTTTGGGTCGAGACCCTTCTTCAGACTGAGAAGTCTGAAGAAGGGTCTTCACCCAAAACATCACCTATTCCTTTTCCCCAGAGATGCTGCCTGAACCTCTGAGTTACTCCAGCATTTTGTGTCTATCTTCGGTGTGAACCAGCATCTGCAGTTCTTTCCTACACGAGCTTGCTATCATGCAGTATGTAAAAAAAAACCTAATGCTAAAAACTAAATCAAAAGCAAAGACCTTCCATAAAAAAGAATCACTTACTTCTTATGGAGTAAGAATCCATGAAGAAATCCGTTCCTCACTGTGAAGGCTAAATAAATGTGCTCTCAAGGACAAAATCTGATTTGTGCTAACTTCTGACATGTGCAACAGATTTCCGTAATAATAAGAAGACACCAATTGTGGGATATGGAGGCCCATGAAAAACTCCCCTTGCCATGGTTAGTCCAATTGATTGGTAATGAAAAGCAGCTGTCAGTAATCATTCTCCTCGTCATTTGAAGTTTAGAATTAAATGCACTGACTGCATCAAATCTGACAGGGATTCAACACTTAGCAAAACTTAAGAGGCCTATAATTAGGAATCACTTAAAAGGTAAGAAAAAAGCAAGCACAGAAAAAGTTGAATTTTAAAGATGAATGTCGCTGACATCTTATAACAGGCCGAATGGATTTGCAATGACTGGTGACAACTGCAGGTGCTGGAACCTTGAGCACAACACACAAAGTGCTGGAGGAACTCAACCGGTCAGGTAGCATGTGTGGAGGGGAATGGACAGACAACTGGTCGGGAACTTTCTTTAGACTAATTGTAGTAGGTGGGGAAGCTGGAAAAGAGAGGTGGGGGCGGGACTAAGCCTGGTGAGTGATAGGTGGATATAGGTGGTGGGGTTGATGGGCCGATGGGTGGAGTAAGTGATAAGGAGGTGACAAGGAGACAAGAGGGAGGGGTCTATGGCTTTACATTTCACTCCTCCTCTTCTCTCCTTATCTGACACCCTGCAGTCACATTTTCTAACCTTTGTCACTTACTCCAACCATCTACCAATCAAACCCCTCTCACCTGCATCTGTATCCAAGAATAACCAGGCTTTGTTGAAACAAGGATCTGCAGATACAGGTTTACACAAAAGGAGGCAAAGTACTGGAGTAACTCAGTGGGTCAGGCATCTGCGAATTGTGGACGCAGCCCAGACCATCACACAAACCAACCTCCCTTCCATTGACTCCATATATACCTCACTCTGCCTCGGCAAGGCCAGCAGCTTAATCAAGGATGAGTCGAACCCTGGCCACAACCTCTTCTCTCCTCTCCCATCAGGCAAAAGGTATAGAAGTGTGAAAATGCACACCTCCAGACTCGGGGACAATTTCTTCCCAGCTATTATCAGGCAACTGAATCGCCCTACTGCAACCAGGGAGCAGTCCTGAACTACTATCTAACGTCACCTATCCCTGTTCTCCAGAGATGCTGCCTGATCCACTGAGTAACACCAGGGCTTGTCCCACCCCCACCTCTCTCTTCCAACTTTCTCCCCAACTGCTGCAATCAGTCTGAAGAAATGTTGTTTCCCCGCAGATGCTGCCTGACTGGCTGAGTGACGCCAGCACTTTGTGTTGAGAAATGACTGGTGTTCACAAAGTCTGCCAAGTAGACCAATAACTGTAAAAGAGGAGCTTTAAATTAAGGTTTCAAGATTGTCAGATACCGTCACCATAAAAAAGTCATTTTTGTTGGTATTGGAGCAGCACAGTGGCACAGCGATAGTTGCTGTCACACAGCGCCAGAGACCCAGGTTCGATCCTGATTACTGTTGCTGTCTGTATGGAGTGTACACATTCTCCCTGTGACCGTGTGGGTTTCCTCTGGGTTGTCTGGTTTCCTCCCTCACTCCAAAGACGTGCAGGTTTGTAGGGTAATTGGCTTCAGTAAATTGTCCCTAGTGCGTGTGGGCGAGAACTAGCGCACTAGGTGATCGTTGGTCGGTGGGCCGAAGGGCCAGTTTCCGTGATGTATCTCCAAAACTAAAATTTGCAATATTAAGGTGTTTACCATCTTTGCGTAATGCCAGTGAATGTACCAAGAATAACATCAATCCTATTGATGCCTGCAGCTAATTGGACAACCACTGACATTTGTCACTCAGTGGATGTGGTGGGAGATTGCAATCTTCATGTTTTGACTAATGCAATCAACCCGACGTGCACAAACAAAAACTTTAGGCTGTGCACGCCATACACAAGACGACTCAGTGGATGCCTGAGAAAACTGGCTTTATATGAACAGCGATCCGAGCAGCCAACTGTAGCAAAATCAATAGCTTCGCGGCTCAGAATGAGATGCAGTGAACTTTGTCTGCTGTTGAGATGCAGTGAACTTTGTCGTGTTCAGCTTCACGAAGTGTACATTTGATCAGCGCCAGGCAAGCGCTGACAGGCTGAAAAGTCACTGGCTTAAAATAAAACTACTCAGCTATGTGACACAACGATGTCACTGCTTCCATAGACATCCTGCCACACTTGGACATCTTGTCAGCTCCTTTAATTAATAATGGAAAACTTCTAAGCCACAACCAAAACTTGCTTGCTTGCGACTTAATCTCACTGTGTAAGCACCAACAGCAACAGGGTCTTCAGAGAGGCACAGCAGCTGCAATCCTGAACAAAACACAAAGTGCTGGAGGAATGCAGTGGGTCATAAGTTATAGGAGCAGAATTAGGCCATTTGGCCCATCAAGTCTACTTTGCCATTGAATCATGGCTGATTTATCTTTCCTTCTCAACCCCATTTTCCTGCCTTCTCCACTTAACCCCTGACAACCTTAAGGGCCTGTTCCACTGTACGAGATAATTCAAGAGTTCTCCCGAGTTTCCCCTGATTCGAACTCGGAGAATTACGGTAATAGCCGCTCGTAAGTACTCGGGACATGTTGAAAAAATCTTCACGAACTTACCGCGTTTCCCGAGTATCTGCCATTAGCGTTACGAGCCGCTAAGAGACGTCCCAAGCTACGACGTGCCCGCTACGTACATTTTACTTCGGAGTCATGTGAGTGACCGTGAAGACACTGCCAGCACGCATGCACGACATATCGTCGCTTGCATTGCATTCGACAAGCTGGGAGGGGCTCAGTTCCTCTGCTGGCAGCTTAAAAAAGGACCATCAGGTAAGTTTTACTAACCTTGAGCTGGTTGTGCTCTGTATTAGTTAAATCTTTAAATTAGTTAGGCACCGACTTTCCGCCGCATCAGTCCGGAAGACTATGGACTGGCGGCAGGCCCGCGCGGATGTCGTGTAGCCCCGCTGGAGCGGCAGGCACCGACTCCCCATTGCCACAGTCCGGAAGACCGTGGACTGGCGGTAGATCTACAAGGAAGTCGTGTAGCCCCGCAGTAGCGGCAGGCATCGACTCTCCACCGCTTCAGTCCGGAAGGCCGCGGACAGGCGGCAGATCCGCGCAGGAGTCGCGTAGCCCCGCAGGAGCGGCAGGCGCCGACTTTCTACCGCAAAATTCCGGGAGTCATCACCCCGACGGGGTGCGGACTGGCGGTTATAGCCCCATTGACTCAGCCGAGTCTGGGGAACACGACCTGTCATTTGCAGATAGCAATGGCGATCGCATTGCCCGCATGGAGCGGATGATGGAGCAACTGCTCCAGAGGAGCATGGGTCCCGTGGATCACACAGGTCCACGACAGCCCCTTTTCCAGGACTGTCCAACATCTCTCCCTCCTCGGAGGGGAGTGCCAGAAGTCAGGGATTGCCTGACTTTGAGGAGGGGTTGACCGAAGACCCAAAGTTGCATGGGATGCAGGAAGAGGAACTTCTGGGGATGGTGTCCAAATTTGCACAGCTATCCCAGAAAGGGCAACCTCTTCAGCCACGGCTATCGGCAAGCATCAATTACCCGACTACTCACCAACTACAGGAACAGGTAATTTCTGAGACCACATCCAAGTACCTGGCCCTGGAGAATTGTGTGTCAACACACCCATATGGGGGAACATAAGCCCTGGAATAAGGGCACAGGAATTGAAAATTCTGAAACTACTGACCTCAGGGATCACTGCATTTGCCAGGTGCGTTGATGGTGCGGACATGATGGAAGAGCAGCAGGATGCGTTAGCCCTGTTCTGCAATGCTCAATATGAGATCAATTGCTTTGGGAAAAGCTCTATCCATTCCACGCTCAACCCCAAATTTGCGGGGTTGTGTAAAGCCAGCGCTACGCCGTCACCGAGCTTGCTGTTTGGGGATGACCTGCCCAAACGGGTCAAGGACCTACATGAGGAAGCCAAAGCGGTTGGCATGATAAAACCACCTTCCTCTAGCAGGCCACCAGCGTATCGATGGCAGCATCTGTATGCAATGCCCAACAGGCCCTGCTTTCACCCCAATAGGGTGACGGGTGCAAACCCAAAGGTCGTGCCTCATCCATTTTTTAGGCCAAGGCCCAGAGCGACCCGCTTGGAAAATGTGTCAACCCCACACCACAGCACCACACAAATCCCAAGAGCCAAGGACGGAAGACCAAGCCCCACCGGTAACCATGGAGGTAAGGGGGTCTGGTTCCCTTGGGAAAACTGTGTGCATAACCTCACAAGTGGGAGGTAGGTTGCGCCTGTTTGGGGATGCATGGAGTTCCATAACTTCTGACCCCTTTATATTGCACAGTGTTCAAGGTTATGAAATTGAATTTATAAACAAACTCCCCCCAGTTCAACATGTACCTAGCTGGAAATTTGTGCTTTCTCAAAAAGAGAAAGTGGAAGGATATGCAAAATTATTCAGATTATATACCAAGTGGGTAATAGAAAAAATGTACATGAACCTCTTGAGTTTGTATCTAACATCTTACCAAAACCAAAAAAGATGGTGGATGCCGTATTATTATTGATTTAACTCAACTGAATACCTTTGTGCAATACACCCATTTCAAGATGGACACATTTGAAACTGCCAAACAACTGATTTCCAGAGCGTACTTCATGGCCTGCATCGATCTAAAAGATGCATACTATTCAGTACCTATACGAAAAGATCACCGCAGATATTTAACATTTGTCTGGATGGGGCAGCTGTGGCAGTGTGGAGCACTGCCTAATGGACTAACAACAGCCCCCAGGTTATTTACCAAATATTGAAACCAGCATTGGTGTCTACGAAGACAAAATCAAGAAGGCATAGCCTATCTTGATGACATCCTGATTGTGGGGAAAACTTTGGAATTGGCTAAATTAGCTGTGACAGCCACCAAGTCACTATTCCAAAAGCTGGGGTGCGTCATCCATCCAGACAAATCTAAGTTAACACCTTCTGTCATTATGGACTATCTGGGATTCACGATTAACACAAAACATATGACTATCAATTTACCGAATAACAAAGTGGCAGATATAATAGAGGCATGTAATAGCCTTGCTTGCGCCAAAAAAACGACTATTCGACATGCTGCTAAGGTAGTTGGGAAACTCGTAGCTACATTTCCAGCTGCACGATATGGACTGTTGCATTATCAAAATTTGCAGAGTCACTAATTTTATTTGGGACTATAAAAGCCATAGAATAAATAAAAAATATTTATGTAAATCGAAAATTAATGGAGGTTTAACATTACCTAATTTTATATATTATTACTGGTCTGTTAGTATTAAGAATATGAACTTTTGGTGGGTTGAACTGGATGAAAATCCAAACTGGTTACTTATGGAAAAGGAAGACTGCTTACCGTATGAAATCAGTTCCATATTATTTTCTAAAATTAAAATATTTAAGAAAATTTATCGTGAAAACCCAATAATTAATAGTGAAATTAATATTTGGAGACAGTTAAAAAGAACGTTAAAACTAGAAGATATCCCATTAGTTCTTCCCATTGCTAATAATGTAAGTTTTAAACCATCCCTGGAAAATTTAGGATTCTTACAATGGAAAAATAAAGGGATTAATAAGATCAGTGACCTCTACAGGGACAATCTGTATCTTTCATTTAAAGAAATACAGGAAATATATGGACTACACTCTAAACACTACTTCAGATATCTACAAATAACTGACTACATTAAAACAACTGCACAGGAATATAAAAAGAGAAAGACGGGAATTCTAGATGAATGCTTAAATAAACACCCAAATACTGAAAAATTAATATCATACATTTATAATATTTTATTAGAAAATGATATACCCAATACGGAAAAGTACAGACAACTATGGGAAAATGAAATAGGTGAAACAATCGAACCCAATATCTGGGATGAAAGTTTACGATATATACATAATTGTTCATTAAATTCTAGACACTCTCTGATACAATTCAAAGTTTTACATAGATTACATTTTTCAAAATCTAAATTACATAGAATGTTTTCTAATGTATCTCCTATATGTGACAAATGCCAATACCCAGAAGCTAATTTAACACATTCTTTTACAACTTGTATAAAAATTACGAATTTTTGGTTGGAAATATTTAAGGTAATCTCGAATGTTGTAAATAAGAATCTAGTTCCAGACTCAAAATTAATAATATTGGGAATATTAGAAAGGGATCAATTACTCACGACAGCACAAAGAACTTTCATAGATTATAGTTTAATAATTGGTAAAAAATTAATTTTACAATTTTGGAAAGGCCCCATACCCCCTACAATCAAATTGTGGATTTCAGGAATGGCTGAGACTTTACACTTGGAAAGAATAAGACTTGCACTTTTAGGCAAGTTAGACCAATTTAATCTGATTTGGTCTCCATTCCTTGAATATCTTAAGGGACCAATATGACTCGGTTTGTGGACCTGATCGAGACCTGAACGAAGGATTGAACGAAGAATAATACATTATTGATCACGGATATATTATTATATAAATACTGTTTGTATAATATACCACTGTTATTTTATTTACTTTTCTCTTTTGGTTATTTTATAACTATTTTTATGTTATCCATTCTTCACACTTTCCTACTTTTCACTAAAAAAAAACTACAATAAAATGTTTAGAAGTGTATATATAAGAAAATATGGTAATTATTACCTATCTCTTTATCAAGAACGTTGTTTTTATATGTACTTATATTTGTACTTACACCTGTACTTATACTTCTAATAAAAATTATTCAATAAAATTTGCAGAGACCAAAAATCTCAGCACTAAAAACTCATGCTGGGCATTTTGACAGACCTATGCAGCTACCAACCAAAGCAAAAAATGAGCTACGGTTGTGGATTAGCAGCATTCGATATTGTTTTAATCCCATCGTAGTTACAAACCCTTCAGTCATGTTGCAAACTGATGCCAGCGCCCACGGCTGGGGAGCTACCGACACCACCTCCAGTTGTGGCAGTAGATGGGATTTGCATGAATCTACTTTGCTTCAATCACGAGGTATGAACTATTTGGAAATGCTGGGAGCATTTCACGGAATACGGGCCGACTGTACAAATATGCATCATACGCATGTCCGTCTACAAATAGATAATACCACAGTGGTGGCATATTTAAACCATATGGGTGGTATCAAGTCGATAGCTTGTGATGAATTGGCAAACACAATTTGGCATTGGTGCATTGAAAGAAACATTTGGATTTCAGCTACATACCTTCCAGGTAAGCTAAATACAGTGGCGGACACCAGGTCACGAATATTCAATGACAACACCGAGTGGATGTTGAACCCCTAAATATTTGCTAACATTATAGCTCAGTATGGAACACCAGATATCAACCTATTTACGTCCAGATTGAACCATCATATACCAACATATGTCCCTTGGGAACCAGACCTTGGGGCTGTAGCGATGGACACTTTCTCGCTACATTGGGGGAACTTGTTCTTCTATGCATTTCCCCCTTTCTGCCTCATCAGTCGGGTATTGCGTAAAATCCAGTTAGATTCCGCATCAGGAATACTGATAATACCCGACTGGCCTACACAGCCATGGTTCCCGGTGGTCCTCGACATGGTGAAGGAACCGTGTTTTCAGGTTCCCAATCCCAGACCTCATTGAATGACAATAAATGGCATTCTACTCTATTCTAAGCAAAGGTCAGGAGGCATCTGTGGTGTGAATGGACAGATGATGTTTTGGGTTGAGATCCTTCTTCAGAATGATTCGTCTAAAGACCCCCAGCAGACTGAAGAAGACTCCTCCCCAAAATGTCGTCTGTCCATTCCATCTGCAGATGCTGCCTGACCTGGTGAGATCCTCCAGCACTTTGCGAGAAAAGGGCAGAGCAATTCAGGGCCGGCTCAGATGACCGACAGAGGTCAACAATACTCAACAGAGGTCAACAATGAGCCATGATGGGCTCCACCCTTCCAGAGCTCATCTGTTACCGCCCGTGATATCGCTGGCCTTTTCTTGCCTCCAGTTAATTTCTTCCCCTCCCCCTCTACTTTCAGTCTGAAGAGCGGTTCTGAGCCAAAACATCACCTATTAAATTTCTCCATAGACGCCGCCTGACCCGCTGAGTCACTCCAGCACTTTGTATCTACCTCTGGAGTGCAGGTGGATGACAGGCGATATTATAGAGGTGTCTAAAATCATGAGAGGAATAGATTGGGTAGACGCACAGTCTCTTGCCCACAGTGGTGGAATCGAGAACCAGAGGACATAGGTTTAAGGTGAAGGGGGAAAAGATTTAATAGGAATCTGAGAAGTATCTTTCACACAAAGGGCAGTAGTATATGGAACGAGCTGCCAGAGGAGGTAGTTGATGCAGGGACTATCGCAACGTTTAATAAACAATTAGACAGTTACATAGATAGGACAGGTTTAGAGAGATAAGAACCAAAGGCGGGTAGATGGGACTAGTGTACATGGGACATAATGGTCGGTGTGGGCACGTTGGGCCAAAGGGCCTGTTTCCACGCTTTGTGACTCTGCATTATAATCTGCTTTCTTGTCTGCTAAAGATTATTTGTCTTATCTGCAGTTCATTCCAATTACATCACCATCTTGCGTTGTTTCGTGCCAAACTCACTCTGTGTCAGCTGCCACTGATGTGAGAAGACCTGCCACCTCCTGAGGTCAAAAAAATGATTTCTATGGTAAAAGCATTTGATTTGCATAGGACCTATTTGCATGGAATTGGATAGCTTAAATTTAGACTAACATTTTGCCGAGAATCAGCAGAGCAGAAAATAGGGTTTGATCAGTTCAATGCTAATGAAACAGAATCGACAACACAAAGTATGTAAACTGTCTTCCCATCTAGAAACAAATAATAATGTTGTAATTATCTCTGTTGAGGCTTCCAAATTAATATCTACAAATTACATTAGAAAATCTATTCTCAGGAACTCAAACCCCGCGAAAGATTGCAGAAAATCTAAACCCCTTTCTGGCTACAAACATCATTTGGCTTTTATATTACAGATGTGAGGACCAACATCCAGATTCAAATTCAGATTATTTCATTGTCTTTATAGTCCAGGATTCAGTGGAGTATTCACTTTTGCATGATGTCAACTGGATTGCGCCCGCAGTGGCTGCCTCGCCAACAGTTATTTCGTCCTTTCCTTCTTTGTTGTTTTATAGTATGTATTAAATGTATGTTCTAGTGTTCTTTAGCTTGTTTTATGTGGGGTGGAGGGTTGGGGGAAACTTTTTTTAATCTCTTACCTTGACGGAGATGTGATTTTTTTTCCGTATGGTATCTCCATCCGCACTGCGGCCTAACATCGAGGAGTTGGCGGCCTCTGCTGGAGACCGACTTCGGGAGCTCAAACCGCGGGAGCCTGCAAGACGTAACATCATGGAGCTGGCGGTCCCTGTCGGGGATCAACCTCGGAAGCTCCAACTGCGGCAACGTGTGGACTTTAACATCGTGGAGCTCATGGTCCCTGGTTAGGGACCGACTTCGGGAGCTCCAAGCCGCAGGAACTTCAAGCGCCCCGACACAGGGGGCTTCGATCGCCGGCTGTGGGAGCTTTGATCGCCCTGACTGTGGACGGTTGGACTGCCCATCACAGTGAGGAATGTGGGGAATCCACTGCGGTGGATGTTTATGTTAACTTTTATGTAGTTGTGTGTCTTGATGCTTTTTTATTAGTATGGCTATATGATAATTGGAGTTCCACTGTACCTAATTGCTACACATGACAATAAACAGACCTTTGAACCTTTGAGTTCGCAGTATACAGGATGATGATAGACTAATAATAATATGCACGATCACAAAAAAGTAGAATGGTGCAAAGATCGTAGTGCAATCTCATGTAGAAGAAAAATAATGGAACAACCAAACGAGGTTGAGTTAAGAGTAAGAGTCCGTGGCAAAGTTTAGTTTAGTTTATTGTCACGTGTACTGAGGTACAGTGAAAAACCTTTTTGTTGCATGCTAACCAGTCAGGGGAAAGACAATACATGATTACAATTGAGCCGTCCACTGTGTACAGATACATCATAAAGGGAATAATATTTAGTGCAAGATAAAGTCCAGAAAAGTCAGAATAGAGAGAGTACTAGGGTCTCCAATGATCCGGCCAACAACAGTGGTATCATCGGTAAATGTATGGAACTGGGCGACATTGTATTCAGCCACACAGTCATGGGAGATCATGGGCAGGAACAGGGGACCAAACACAACCCTGAGGAGCAGCAGTGTTGAGGTTCAGCATGGAGGACATATTATGATCAATCCTAACGAACTCAGGAAGTCTAGAAGCCAGATGTAGATGGCCACTTTAAGGCCAAGGTCTTGAAGTTTAGAGATAAGTCTATTCAAAGTTATGGTGTTGAGGCTGAGGTTCAAGGTGAACGAGGTGTTCTAATTGGTATTCCGGCCTTGCCACAGTCGCCTGGCATCAGTTTGATTGAATTGAGCCTCTACTTGGATATTTGGCTTCCATGATAGCCTTGTGGAGATCATACGTGTCCTTCTTGTACAATGTGGGGTCGTCCTTCTTGAAAGACTTGGATCTAAGTAAAACTCCCTAAACGACCAAGGTTTCTGGTTAGGAGTCAAGGGTATTTTATTGTCATATGTCCTGAAAGTCTTTGCAGTTTGGAGCTTATTTGGAGGTTGTCGTGTTTAATAGCCTGATGGCTACAGGGAAGATGCTGCTCCTGAACCTCGACATTGCAATTTTCATGCTCCTGTATCTTCTTCCCGATGGCAGGAGTTAAATGAGAGCGTGGCCAGGATGGTGTGGGTCTCTGATGATGCTGGCTGCCATTATGAGGCAGTGACTCCTATAAATCCCTTCGATGGTGGGGAGGTCAGAACCCGTGATGGACCGGGCAGTGTTCATCGTTTTTTGAAATCTTCTTCATTCCTGCTCATTCGAGTTGCCAAACCAGGCTGTGGTGCAACCAGTCAATATGCTCTTTTACTCTCTACCTGTGGAAGTTTAAGAGTATTCTGGGACACACTGAATCTCCTCGATCATCTACGGAAATAGAGACATTGATGGATACATCCTAATTGAGATTGAAGAGAGATCCCGATCTAAAACTTGACCTGTCAAGTTGAAAGAAGGGTCCTGATCCAAATCGTCACCTGTTCTTTCCCTCCACAGATGCCGTTTGACCAGCTGAGTTACTCCAGTACTTTGTGTTTTGCCCAAGATGCTAGCATCTGCAGTTCATTGTGTCTCCAGACTCTAATTGTCTTTTATCAATGAATTTTGTCCACCCTCAGCTCTCTCAGTCTCTGGTGCAATCCTCCTCCTGTAAGTGCCCTTCAGTCTCTGATTGTCTCTGACTGTAAACCTACAGGAGCAACACTGACAAATGATCAAACTGGCCAATATCAGGGCGAGAGATGCAGCCATGGGTCAACGTAAGAGTTTCTCAGCTCACAATTTATAGCAAAACCGTGAATGCATTGATTACAAAGAAGATGTTGAGTGACTTGGTGTTTAGGGATCTGGGTCATAATTATCTTGCTAAAATTATCAAGAGACATTTCATTTAGTTTAAACCAAAGTATAAATCAGCATCTGGAGTTCTTAGTTTCAATGTTCACTCAGTTTAGTTTCGAGAGACAGCGTGGAAACAGGCCCTTCGGCCCACTGAGTCCATGTCGACCAACGGTCACCCATACACTAGTTCTATCTTATGCAATAGGGGTGATTTACTGATGCCAATTAACCTACAAACCCACATGAGATGTGGTAGGGATCCTAAGCACCTGGAGAAAACCCACACAGTCACAGGGAGAAGGTACAAACTCCGTACAGACAGGATCGAACTCGGGTCTCTGGTGCTGTGAGAATGCAACTCTACCGCTGCACCACCGTGCTGCCATTTTATAAAAAGGAATCTCAGCACCGCCACATGTTCCTAGACTTAGTGACTTCTGCCAATATTTCAGGAGAGAACAATCCAGGTTGGGCCAACCTCTCCTTATATCCAATACCCTCTATTCCAGGCAGCATTCTGGTAAACCTGCACCAATAAATCTATGGCAATAATCAATTAGGTGACCTGACAAGTTCAAATATTGGCAGATGACACTAAGTCCAAGAACATGACATTTCCCTTGCTTGTTTTAGAGAATGCATTAATGACAATATAAATAGGCAAACAACCCAGGTAAAATATCAGATAGAATGAAACAAATGATTCATTGTTCTTTATCATTCACCCAACGCTACTATCTGGTCTGCACTAAAGCATTTGCTTATTTCATTCTGATAATTGCGTAATGGCATAGACATAATGGCACAAGTCATCTGTGCAATCTAATTTGATATATTTTTGGAGGTTTCATGATGCGATCTGTGATCAGGTGGCATTCAGTTGATTCAAGTTATCATATCAAAGTAGCTGACTGATTTATATTGAGATTAGGAACAAATTATACATCAAAGCAAGAACACAAAGGAATAGGTTAAGTAATCATGAAATAAAAGTAAGCATCTGTGATGATTCTACACCATTGCTTGGAAGAAGAAACAAATAATAAATCCAATGATTTACCACTGATTTACGTAAGGTTTACAATGTGGCATGACATTCTGTAACTTCTTCCAAAGCACAACATGTTCGAAACAAATGATGAAAGTAAAGTCAATCTGAAACAATGGACATTCCAGAAGAGAAACTGGGGAAGAGTGAGGACTTGCTTCATGAAGGAGAATTTCAGACCACAGAAACTGAGTGACAAAACTCCCAGAACCAACACCTAACAAGTGCACTCAACAAGGGCGTCAAAGGTTATGGGGAGAAGGCAGGAGAATGGAAATGATCGGATGGCAATGCAGACTCAATGGGCCAAATAGCCTAATTGTGCATTATTATGTTTAGTTTAGAGATACAGCATGCAAACAGTCCCCTCGGCCCACAAAGTACACACTGACAAATGATCACTGTTTCACACCAGTTCTATCCTGGAAACTGGGGACAATTTACAGAAGCCAATTAAGCTACAAACCTGCACGTCTTTGGAATTTGGAAGGAAACCGGAGCACCTGGAGAAAACCCAGGCAGTCACAGGAAGAACATGCAAACTCTGCACAGACAGCACCGGTAGTCAGGATTGGACCCGGGTTCCTTGCACTGTAACACAGCAACTCTACCACTGCACCTCTGGTCATCAGTCATGACTGAATGGCGGAACACTCGATCGGCCAAATGCCCTAATTCTGCTGCTATGTCGTATGACAGCTTATTTTACTTCGGAGTCACGTGAGTCATAAATCTAGCAGGAAATCTATGTGAAGAGAGGTTCCTGCTCTCTTCACATAGATTTCCTGCTAGATTTATGGCGAAGTCCGGCGAGTGAGCTGGCTATGGAGTGTGGGGAGACCCTGGTTCCGACCGCGGAAGCTGATAGTCGGTAGATGCCGGGTTCGCGATTCCAGCCACTGACAAGGCGGTCAGTGGCTTCCAGCCTGCTGTGATGCCCGTGGAGGGGAAAATCAAGCAGGAACGCGGTATCACCGCCAGGGTCGCTGGCAGTGGGGTCAGCGGCTCACAGACACGGTGGTCCCCAGGCATGGGGTGAAATCACCGATAAATCGATCCGCCTTATTGGACTCGGGCGGCAAGGGCTCCCCTCTGGTAATAACTGTGTATTTGCAGGGATGCTTTTGTCATTTTAACCCTTCACAGGTGAAGCTCCACACTCCAAAATTAATGTCTTGAACACAGCACAGAAACCCGCCTTTCAGCCCAGGTTGCCTGTGCCAAACCTGATGCCAAATTACGGGTTAAATGGTAGGATATAAACTGAAAGAATTTGCCACAGATGTCTATACACAGTGGGACTCTACGTGAGTGATGCGGAAGTACATAATTTTGTGCAAAGGTTATTCGCAGGATTGGAGAATTACAAGGAGAACAAGATGATACCGAATCTGTCACAGCGCCGGCCTACGGGAGAGCCCGCACCAGCAGCACCTGTTGACAGGGCTGCTTAATGTCTCCCTGTTGAAGGGGGAGACCAAGACGGGTCAGTGTACTGCTGATACTGAATCTGTCACAGCGCCGGCCTACGGGGGAGCCCGTGCGAGCAGCACCTGTTGACAGGGCTGCTTAATGTGTGACAACGCCGGCTTGTCGGAGAGCCGCGCCAGCAGCGCCTGGGATAGGGCTGCTTCATGTCTCCCTCTTGGAGGAAGAGAGCATGTCGGGTCAGTGTAATTCTGACGCCGAGTCTGAGGGTTTAGTTGTGGAGCATACCCCAAGGAATGAAGGGCATGTGTCAGAGGTACCATTCCTGACAAAAACCGATCCCATCCCAACCGAATGTTCCATCCTGGTATAGGTCCATTGGGGCCGTATCAGCGCAGGTATCCTCAGGGACCTGCGGCAGCGCCTGTTTAGGGCTGCCTACGAATCGCCCTCTCTAAGGAGGGGAGTGCGAAAGGTCAGATGTAACTGACTCCAGTTTCTAAAGATGTTGGTGGAACATACTGGAGCACATGCGTGCCGGCAGTGAACAGCGCTAACAGGGGGATATCAGAGCCAGCCGCGGAATCTTCTATTCAGGTATGCCTATTCAACAGGAAAAACCTGACTGTCGGATCAATCAAGGCAAACGGCGGGCAAAGGTTCATCGTTTCAGAACGCACCCCAGGCGCTCATTGGCAGTAAGCAGTACACTGAAGCTGGGTAGACGTTCCACGCACCCTACCAGTCCTACTCAACAAGGTGGGTCTGAGTAGGACTGGTAGGGTGCATGGAACGTCTACCCAGCTTCAGTGAACCGCTTAACAAGGTAGGTCTGGATCATGCCCCATTAACATTTAAGATTAACTTAAAGGGTATAACTAATAAATACTCCCAATGGAGACTCAACCCTCAAATATTAAATGATAAGGTGTGTTATGATAATCTGGTAAAACAGATTAAATTGTTCTTTGAGACTAATGATAAACCTGGAATTTCTTCGTCACTTCTTTGGGACACTTTTAAAGCCTTTATGCGTGGTGCTATAATACCCGCGCAAGCACACCTTAATAAGGAAAACCGAAAGATTCAACAAAAGTTGGAAAATGAAATAAAGCAATTAGATATTGAAAATGCAATATCCCCATCTAGGGTGATATATGACAAAATTTCAATATTAAAATATAAGCTAAATAAAATATACTCAAATTATGTTATTAAACTTTGTCAACAGACTAAACAAGTATACTTTGAATTCGGGGATAAACCACAAAAACTAACCCAACAGCAAGAATACTAACAAATCAAATGTTATCAGCCAAATTTAATCTCTTTAGGGGTTGTAGACAAGGATGTCCGTTATCACCTTTATTATTTGCTCTTGCAATAGAACCATTAGCCGAAAGGATTAGATCAGAACCAGAAATATATGGATATAATATCAATACCACAACGAATAAAATATCTTTATATGCAGATGATGTCTTAATATATATTACAAAACCGGAGATTAGTATTCCTAAATCTACTTAATGTTATAACTGAATTTAGTACATTTTCAGGATATAGAATTAATTGGAATAAAAGTGAAATTATGCCTATAACTGGAATAAAATCAAATATACTACAAAAATTTCCATTTAAAATAGTTACGGACAAAATTAAATATCAAGGAATTAATGTAAATCTTACACTTCTCTATTCAAATCAAATTATCCCCAATTATTGAATAAACTAAAAAATAATATTCTATACTGGAAAACACTACCAATATCAATGATCGGTAGAATAAATGCTATAAAAATGATTTTTTTACCACTACTATTATATTTATTTCAAGTTATCCCTCTATACCTCCCTAAAACTTTTTTTTTTAATTGATTCTATTTTTAATAGCTTTATTTGGGATTATAAAAGTCACAGAATAAGTAAAAAACATTTATGTAAGTCTAAGGTAAATGGAGGATTAGCACTACCTATTTTTTTATATTATTTCTGGGCGGTTCAGATGAATTTTTGGTTGGTAAATATGGATCAGGAACCAGCTTGGCTAAAGATGGAAAAGGAAGACTGTTTACCTTTCGATACAAGTTCAATTCTCCTTGCTCCAAGGGAGGTACAAAAAAAAACTTATAGGGAAATTCCTATAATCTATAGCAATAGACGTATTTGGAAACAAATAGTTAAGACTACATTTGGATAATATGTCGCTTTGTTTACCAATTATGAATAATCCTTCATTTAAACCTTCTATATTGGATAAGGGATTTAGACAATGGAAACATTTAGGAATTATATGGATAGAACACCTTTACAGGAAAGGCAAATTTCGCTCATTTCAAGAGTTAAAAGATATCTATGGATTGCATCCAAATAACTTGTTTAGGTATTTACAAATTAGAGAGTATATTAAGTCAAACATGCAAGATTATAAAAATAGAGAACTAGGATTATTGGATGAATTGCTCAACAAGCACCCAAATACAGAAAAACGAATAGCATATACATATAATACTCTTTTGGATAGGGAAATCCCTACAACAGAATCATACCGACAAATATGGGAAAATGAAACAGGCTTATCTATAATAAAAGACACTTGGGAAGAAAGTCTACAACGTATACACCGATGTACGTTAAATGCCAGACATGCCTTGATACAATTCAAAGTATTACATAGATTACATTACTCAAAAACAAAATTAAATAGAATTTTTCCTAATATCTCCTCTATTTGTGATAAATGTCAGAATTCAGAAGTATAAACGTATAACTTAATAGTTATTGGACTGAAATGTTTTAAATCATTTCTGTAGTTCTTAAAATTAAATTAGATCCTGACCCAAAGCTAATAATATTAGGAGTTTCAGATTCAAACCTAATATTAACAGTAAGTCAAAGAAATGTTCTTGATTACTGTTTGATAATTGGACAAAAATTAATATTAAAATTCTGGAAGGGAACAAACATTATCCCCCACAATTAAAATGTGAACAGTGGAAATGTTGGAGATGCTGCATTTGGAGAGAATCAGGTTTGTCCTAATGGACAAATATGAACTTTTTGAACAAATATGGTCTCCATTCACTGACTATATGAAGGGGTAGCTGAGCTCAGCATTGTAACTCAATAAATACCCGGTTGTAGGATTAGATGAAATGATCTATTTTGAGATTTGTATACATGTCTCTATAGATATTGTTATGTGAAATTGTTCCATTCATTGTTAAGATGTATACTTCAATATATATGTATATATTTTTTTATTTTATTATATAATAATTGTTTGCTTGTATTATTTTATATTTTTATTTTTATTGTTTTGTTTTTTTTATTTTAATTTTTTATTTATTTTATTTTTCTTATATAATCATAATCAATATTATTTAATCACAATCTTCGTTGATTATACACCTATTCTTTTAATTATTTAATTTCTTTAAAAAAAATAGCATAGAAGCTTATATAAATCATTTTGTAATATTTGTATAACTTTTGAAACAAGTTAAATGTGTTTTTGAAAAACTGGTATATTATTGGCAACATCCATTGCTTCTAATAAAAATATTATTTAAAAAAAACAAAAAAAAAACAAGGTGGGTCTGGCACTTCCGAAACAAGGGTAAGTGGACCACTCACAAGTTGGTAATATTTACACTTGTTTGTATAACACACAAATGATAAAAGCACCTGCTTAGAGGCATTTAACCATGTAAAACTGCACAATACTAGCAGTCCAAGCAAGTTTGGGATTATGGCCAGGATTGTCTTTTAAGACAGGCTCGAAAATCGGGCCAGAGTTATCGTGCGAAGCACCCATGCAATGATGGCAGGAGTGGCCTGTTCATTATGAAAAATGGAGAATGTCGGTTAACTCGCACATGAACTTTCCAAATAGGAAACTTCTTTACTGACTAACAACGGATTCAGAAGGGTCTCAAAGATCTATTCTATGCAGTTCCCATTACAGAGATCATCGGAGACATTGGACATTATCAAAAGGCAATGATAACTGTACTGATAACAGTAAAACATTGCTAAATGGGATAAAACTAGTTTCCGAGGTTATTTAACTAACTAATAAAATCGGTGTTTGGACTCAGAATTTAAAAACATTCGTCATGTCTTGTCTGGATGATATTCTAACAATGTATTTTGTTAACATCATCTGTTTCAGCCTCAAACTATTTTTGAAAAATTGGGCTCATCCATCCAGTTAACTTTAAGTTGTTACCAAATAGACTTGCTGGTCATTGGGATTTACCTTTAACTATAATTAGTCTATGACTCCGCCCTGTAGCAAGAGATTGGAGTTAATAGAAACCTGTTATGAAGCTGACTTCTATTCATCAAGAGTAATTGGCAATATAGTAGCTGTGTTTCAGCTGTGCAAGTCGGGGAACTGACATTGTGCAAAGTAGCAACGTCTCAAATAACATGTAGATCATTGTTAACAAGCTTATGCTATTACCAGCTGAAGCTACCTAAGTCACAATGATGAACAAACAGTATTCAGCATTGCTCCACTAGTTTGGTCAGTCGAATTTCAGTTATTTACAAACTGATGCTAAGTGCTCTAAGGTGGGAAATTGCGAGTACCATCTCTAGTTTGGAGGTGGAGGAGATTTGCATGAGTTGCCAATTCTTCAATTATTGGTATCAACTAACTATATACACTAGATGCACCCCATGGGTAAAAGGCTATTGAGCGAATATACATATCTACATGCTCAACCTCAAGTTGATACACTATGGTGGTGGCATATGTTAGTCACATGGCAATCAAGTAAAAGAATCCTGTAATAATTTACCTAATCTCCTTTGCCACTGGTGTATCATCAAGTTCAGATCGGTGACAACACAGAATTGGTATTGGATTACAAAGTATTATGAAAGTATGGTTCAAAGGAACACCGAATATCGACATGTTGGTTTCATGCTTATTCACTGATTGCAAAAATATGTGGCATAACAGTGGGGAGAGATACATTCTCGCTACAAGAAGGAGGAATGTTCTTTTATGTCTTCCTCCATTTTGCCTCATCAGTCAGGTCTTGAAATAAAGTCAGCAAGATCTCGCTTTAGTTTTCGTACTGCTGACTGGCTATGCAGCCATGCTTCTTGTTTCCGTCAGGCATAATAATGCAACCGTATACGGTTATTCTAAAAATCGAATACTTTTCTGGTTCAAACTGTGGTTCAGGAAACCAGCCTCTGCATAATAAAACAATTATTGACACATATTCTGAATGGACTGCCTTACGGCTCAGGTTGTCACATCAATCCATGCAGAGTGCAGGAATAGCACCAAAATAAAGTACATTTCCTATTGAGGAGATCGGAAGCGGTTTGTTTAATGTCAATGTTACATTTAATACGGTAGAGATTACTGACGTTTTCCAGTTCATTCTTAAATGGTCTTTGACAATAATTCAGTTTTTAGTGCCACTAACTGTGCCCAACGTGCCTTCCCATCATATTAGCTGCAGCAAACGGGAACCACTCTGTCAGGGTTCAACCCCGGATATCGAGTTTGTAAAAGACATCTTTAACACAAGTTCTCCTACTCCAAGTATATGCGGTATTGGATATTGACAGTGTGTCAACAATACTTCACCAGGGGGCTCCAGCTACATCCTTAGTCCTGACACTAGTATCAGCACAACGAGGGCAGACATTGCAAAAGCTGCGGCTAGATAGGATGGAAATGGCTGCAGATGCCATTACGTTTTACATTTTCTGATCTACACAAACAGAGCAGACCAGGGGTGGCAGGATTTAAGATCATATTTCGGCATACTCCACGGACTCACGTCTATGTGTGAGGGCAGGCTTGCTGTATTATATCAAGGCCACGAGAACCCTAAGAGGTGTGGAATCAGCATTGTTTATTAACGACAAACAACCACACAAGAAAAGGTCGGTTCAGACTATTTCAAGGTGGCTGAAGCAGGTTCTGGTTTATGCAGGTATTAACACTGACAATTTTACATCTCATTCCACCAGGGCGGCATCAACGTCAGCGGCCAGGGCAATGGACGTTCCCATCGACCATATCCTCGTGACCACAGGATGGTCAAATGAATTGATTTTCAAAGATATTTTACCGTAGGCCGATTGCTTACCCGGGCTATTTGCCCATTCTGTTTTGCGTCCACTTTAGCCTCCCCTGAGATAGAGGGGTTGCTGTTGATTTTCTTTATTAACGTAAACCATTAATACATTTGAATCAATGTCATGCTTAATGCATTGTTGATTATTCCCTCATCCTGAGTCAATCGATGCAGTGAGACGCCGGGATTTGAATCTGCGGCATGAAATCACAGAGCTTTGAACTCTTCACGGAATCACTCACGTGACTCCAGAGTAAAATAGTAAGATTAAATGAGAACTTACCAGTTTTAAGTTTGATCTTTATTTTATGAGGCGATTACATGCCCTCCACTCCCAACCCACTCTCACAAAGGTCATCTGGTAGTTCTCAAGTTGCTGATCTTACTATGTTACTTCAATTACTGTTAGCTTTGATTTCATACCGCTGCTTTGAAGATTGACGTGCATGCGGACTGGCAGGGCTTCTTCACGTAATCACCAACGTAACTCCTCATAAAATAAAGATCAAACTTCAAACTGGTAAGTTCTCGTTTAATCTTACTATTATCAGGGACTCACACAAACATAGCTTTCCCTTTCACTGGCTAATACCAAGTAAGAGCAAGTGTGAGGTGCTGCACTTTGAGATATCAAATGCAAGGAGAAAATGTACAATTAATGGCATGACCCTTAACAACATTGAAATACTTGGGGACCAAGTCCATAACTCCCCGAAATTGGTTGCACAAGTAGATAGAGTGGTAAAGAAGGCATATGATATACTTGCCTTCACTGTTCGGGGTATTGACTATAGGAGTCAGGAAGTCATGAGTCGGTAGATTTATAGGACTTTGGTATTTATTACAGTTCTGCTTTCCCCATTCCAGAAAGGATGTGAAGGCTTTGGTGAGGGTGCAGAAGAGGTTTACCAGAATAATTCCTAGATTACAGGGAATTAGCTATAAAGAGAGGTTGGACACTTGGATTTCTATGGAAAGCCGGTTGCTGAGGGAAGACCTGATAGAAGTTTGTAGAATTATGAGAGGCGTTGTCAGGGTAGAGTGTCAGAATCTTTGTTCCCAGGGTGGAATGTAGAGGGCATAGCTTTAAGGTTGTCCTTCAAAGTTAAGGGAGGCACAAAATGCTGGAGCAACTCAGCGGGACAGGCAGCATCCCTGGAGAGAAGGAATGGGTGACGATTACACAGAGAGCGGTGGATGCCTGGAACGCTCAGCCTGGGTGTTGGTGGAAGCATATACTATAGTGGTATCTTAGAGGCTTTAAGATGGGCGCATGGATATGCAGGGAATGGAGGGATATGGATAATAGACAATAGGTGCTGGAGTAGGCCATTCAGCCCTTCGACCAGGCAGAGATTAGTTGTTTCCTAGGTTAGCAGGCGGGATACGTGCAGGCTGAGATTAGTAATCATCATGTTCGGCACGGAAATTGTGAGATTATTTATAATCAGACTTCACTGGACTTTATTTTGCACTAAACGTTATTCCCTTTATTCTGTATCTGTATACTCTAGACAGCTTGATTATAATCATGCATATTCTTTCCGCAATCTGGATAAGATGCAACAAAAGCTTTTCACTGCACCTCGGTACACGTGATAATAAACTAAACTAAAGACAGGGATGGTTCCTGTGCTGTTCTCTGCTCTTTCAGCAAACTTACTTGGCAAAATAATGAGAGGGTGGCACAGTGGTGCAGCGGTAGAGTTGCTGCCTTACAGAGCCAGTGGTCCGGGTTCGATTCTGACTACCGGCTGCTTTCTGTATGGAGTTTGCATGTTATCCCTGTGATCACGCGTGTTTTCTACGGGGTGCTCCGGTTTTCTCCCACACTCCAAAGACGTACAGGTTTGTAGGTTAATTGGCTTTAGTGGAGATTGTAAATTGTCCCGAGTGTGCAGGATAGAATTAGTATATGCGGATTGCTGGCCACGCAAACTCAGTGGGCTGATGGGCCTGTTTCCACACTATATCTCTAAACTAAAGCTAAACTAATCTGCATAAATGTTTACCATCCCATTCAACTTCACGAGGAGTTATCTGCAAAGCGTGGTATCACACTCAACTGCATCTAAACTGCTCTGTTGGTTTAATGTGGCTTTTATCTACCTGGCCTTATGTTTAATTCCTTGAACTTGGCTTTAAATTTATTCTCTCTTTGCAACATGTTATTTGCTTCCTCCACTGATTTGCCCATCTAAGGTTTAGTAATAAGCCGGATATGGTCACGGAACGGAAAGTGAGTAGGGATTTATCCAACAGTGATAATAACATGATTGAGTTCAGTGTGGTGTTTGAACGGCAGAGACAGGAAACAGCAACAAGGCTCTGGATTGACGCAAGACTTGACGTCAGTGAGATGAGGCAGTAACTGTTGATCCTAACCTGTGCACACATTTATAATGTGTAAGTAGACAGAACATGACTGGGAGTGATCGAATGGAACTTAGCGCAGATTCAGGCAATGCGTCAGGGGCAAAAACCTCACTTGCCAAAACATGAAGCAATGTGTAGCAGCAAGGAACTGCAGTTGCTGGTTAATACACAAAAAGACACAGAGTGCTGGAGTAATTCAGCGGGTCAGGCAGCATCTCTGGAGGACATGGGTAGATGACATTTCAGGTCGGGGCCCTTCCCCCAGGATTAGAACTGGAAGAACGAGCATTTACGTTTCCCTTTATTAACACAGAAGTAGGCAGAACAGGTATAAGCCGAGAGTCTGAAGAAGGGTCCCGACCCGAAACGTCACCTATCCATGTTCACCAGAGACGCTGCCTGACCCGCTGAGTTATTCCAGCACTTTGTGTCCTTTTGTGTAAACGGCAATGAGCGAATGAAGAGTTTGGAAACAATACATGGTCAGGGTACACTAGGGTTGCCAGCTTTCTCACTCCCAAATAAGGGACAAATGGTCAAAATACGGGACAAATTCCCGACAGCAATTTGTTGACCGACTCGGCCATGGCTGGGTGAATGATGAGTTGGCCCGGGTGCTGGACTGCACACAAAGCCCAGCCAGCGGGCCAGCTGAAGGGTTTTGGCCCGCAAAGTGCGGCACCCCATCCAATTCATGAACCGATGATCGGCCATGACAAGGAGGGGTGGTGGTTTCCTGAGGAAACCGCCCAGAACCTCGGCTACGGCAGCGGCGGAGCGCTGGAGCGCCATCGCGGAGCGGGCGATACCTTGCCTGGGTCGCTGCGCTGGAGCTCCGGTGAGCTGAGACCGCGGAGAAAAACATTGCGGATCCGCGGGTCTGTGGAGCGGCCGGCTGCGCTGAACTTCAACATCAGGAGCCAGTTGTGGAGCTCCATTCAGCAGGATTCGGAAGCCGTGGACTCCGGTAAGGAAGCGGCCATTCCAGGTGTCCCTAGCCACTGAGAGGATTCTCCCGACGCCGGAGCACCACCACCCGGCGAGAACGGCATGGAACATCGGGCCTCCGTGAAGGCGACTGCGGATGCCTCAATAGGCCTGACTATGGGTGGACATGGGTTGGGGACTGGACATTGTGCCTTCCCTCATAATGGGAACCATTGTGGGGGGATGTTTTTTATGTTTGAATCTCTTTATTAGTGTTGTGTCTTTTTTTGTGTGCTGCATTGGCAGGAAACATTTCACTACACCAATTGGTGTATGTGACCAAGAAACTAACCTTGTAACCTTGTATCGGCGGTAAGCGAAGGTCCGAAGGTCGGACGGCTGGCCGGGCTGCCGACCGACGGGGCCACGGGCGAGGCGCTGCTGCTACTGCACTCCAGGGGCTGCACTACGTCAGGACGGGTGAGGCGTGGCCAGAGGCGGCACTCTGACCCGACAATCTCCTCGACCCGAGTAGTAGCAGTCAATTATGGGACAATGGCGCTCCCATATGGGACAAACCAATTTAGCCCAATATACGGGATGTCCCGGCTAATATGGGACAGTTGGCAACCCTAGGGTACACAGAGGCACTCATGACATGGGCTTGGACTTGGAAGAAGCTTTGTCTGAGGGAATGGGAGCAACATCGGGCGGCATGGTGGTGCTGGGTAGGGTTGCCACCTTACAGCGCCAGAGACACGGGTTCCTTCCTGACTACGGGTGCTGGCCATTCAGAATTTGTAGATTCTCCCTGTGACCGTGTGTGCTCCGGTTTCCTCCCACATTCCAAAACTGTGCAGGATTGTACATTAATTGGCTTGTATAAAATTGTCCAGAGTGTGTAGGATAGAACTAGTGTACGGGTGATCGCTGGTCAGCGTGGACTCAGTAGGCCGAAGGGCCTGTTTCCACCTGCATTTCTAAAGTAAAGTAAACGCAGAAGAAAATAGAAAATCAGAACCACAAAGGCTACAAACATCAGATTGTCACCTGAGCCACATGCAAATTGAGAGTAAGTAAATAAGATAACAGAAGAGAGGGAGGGGGAGAGGGGGAGGGGGAGGGGGAGGGGGAGGGGGGAGAGAGAAATAAATAAATAAATAAATAATAACGGGCCATTAGCTTAGCATCTGTCCAAGGAAAGACATCTATATAACTAAAAGTCTCATCTTGACCACTTCCTGTCTGCACTGTGTATTGATTTTTGAAATAACGCTAACCTACATCGGTATGATTTTTGGCCATCTTACTCACAGTACTGAGGCAGCACCGAGGAATTTTCCGATCAATGAAAAATAAAAAAGTTATGAGTGTTTAAACAATCTTGAGATCAGCTGATTGGTCCTCTCGTCTGTCAATCACCATGATGATGGTAACGCCCCCTTCTGGGGGGAGGGCAGGACTATAAAACCCCGTATGCCTGTACGTAAGTCACTCTGAAAGATCGCGAGGTAGAGGCCACAACTCTGATTCTGATGTGAGTCTACTGAACTGTGAGTCTACCCTTTATGTGGTTATGCGGTTATGTTATTTATGTGGTTAACCCTTCATGTGCTTGCAATAAATGATTTGTTAACCCTTAATGTGCTTGCAATAAATGATTTGTTAGCCCTCAATGAAATGAAATTAGTTGTTTGGCCTGCCCTGTGCTTTTGCTTTTGCTTTGCCTTTTCTTTGCTTGACCTCACCTGAAATGAAAGCAAATGGATTGTATTGTTGGCTGGCCCTGCCTGCCCTGTGCTTGACTTGAAATGGATTGAAATGGATTGTTGGCCCTGCAGTCACTGTGCTTGACTTGACTTGATCCACAACACCCATGCTTGCGCTCCAGAACCCCCCTCCCCTCCGCACTGGCCACCAATATTGGAATTGGTGGAGAAGAGGAATATTGCATTGGGGGACCTCCCGTGTGAACCTGGGACCCAACGTGTCCCACTCAGTCTAGTAGAATCTATAATCAAGGAAGAAGTTTCTGGTTATTTAGAAAATATTGATGCATTCAAACTGAGTGAAAATGGTTTAATGAAAGGGAAATAATGTTTGACATATTTACTGAAGTTGTTTGAGGATATAACAAGCAAAGCCAGTAGAGGGAAACATGTATATGTGGTGTACTTAGATTACAGAAGGCACTTGATAAGGTGAGTCAGAAATGTTCACAAGATAAGAGCTCTTGGTTTAGGGAGAGTTTGTTAACATGGATTAAAAACTGGTTATCACATGGAATAAAGATACAGAATAAATGAGGCTGTTTCCAGATTCAGGGACAGTTTCATCCCAGCTGATATCAGGCAACTGAACCATCCTCTAACGAACTAGATAACAGTCCTAACCTCCCATCTACCTCATTGGAGATCTTCGGAGTATCTTTCATTGGACTTTACCTTGCATTAAATGTTTTTAGTTTTTGTTTAGTTTACTGTCACGTGTACCATGCTACAGTAAAACGTTTTTTTGTTGCGTGCTAACCAGTCTGCAGATAGGCTATATATGATTATAATCGAGCCGTCCATTGTGTACAGATAAATAAGAAATGCTTCTGTTGGAGTAGAAGTTTTAAAGAGTGGAGCAATTGCAGGTCCACTTCTGTGACCAGTACACAGAGCATCATCTGACTTGGGCACCTTCAAGGAGTATATACCTTTTACCCTTGCACCCTTTACCCTGTATCTGTACACTGTGAGCGACTTGATTGTAATTGTGTTGTCTTTTCGCTGACTGGATAGCACACAATAGACTTCATGCTGGAAAGATGTAATTGGCGGAATGCCCCAGGGATTTGTGCCAGTTCCTCAGCTGTTGAATATTGATAGCATTATCAAAGGGGCGGGGGTCACAGTCTATGGTGTTCTTGTTTACAGATAACATAAAAATAGGCGGGAGGGCACAGTGTGATGAGCATATTTGGTCTCTGCCCATGGGATATAGAGCGGTTGAGTGAAGGGGTGAGACCTCTGCAAATGGAATATAATGTATTAACAATAAAGATAATGTAGTGATAATAAAAAATAATTAGGTCACACACTTCCGTGAGTGGAATTAAAATACATTATTATTTAATTAGAGGGGGAACCTAAATGAGTGGGGTGCAGAGGTCTATAGATATTGTGTTTCGATACACAGTTAATTAACATGCAGGTGTAACAAGCAGTTGGTACATTGGTCGTTACAGCTTTTATTTCAAGAGGACAAAATGCACCAGAAGGGTCAGACGCGACCCAAAACCATATCCATGTCCTCCAGAGATGCTGCCTGACGCGCTGAATTACTCCAGCATTTTGTGTCTATCTTTGGTATAAAGCAGCATCTGCAGTTCTTTGTTTCTACATACTGTAGATCAGAGAGCCTTGCTCTCAATACAAAATGGAGAACCAGTACCGATGTATAAATTGGGCATTTCGTACGTGAAGAAAGATCAAGTCACATTAAATAGTGTGCAGTTGGTGTCTGCAAGCTGATGGAGCCACAATACATTTAAAGCTCATCATCATATAAAAGATCAGTCTCACAGCAACAGATCAAAATAGATTAAATGAAAGATAATGGCCCAGATCAATGGTAAACCTTGGGAGCATAAATTAATGCAAACAGCAAAAACGTAGTTGATTACTCACTCACGATCTTGTTTTATGCATAGAAACAAACGTGCTGGGAGGCAAATAAGTTTAAAAAAACTTTTGTATTTAACAGCTAAAATACATAGAAAATAGGTGCCAGGAGTAGGCCATTCGGCCCTTCCAGCCAGCACCGCCATTCAACATGATCATGTCTGATCATCCAAAATCAGTGCACCGTTCTGGCTTTTCCCCCATATATCCCTTAGCCCCAAGAGCTAAATCTTACTCTCTCTTGAAAACATCCGGTGAACTGGCCTCCACTGCCTTCAGTGGCAGAGAATTCCACAGATTTACAACTCTCTGGGTAAAAAGGTTTTTCCTCATTTCAGTCCTAAATGCCCCCCCCCCCTTATATTTAAACTGTGTCCCCTGGTCCTGGACTCCCCCTACATCGGGAACATTTTTCCTCCATCTACCCTGTCCAACTCTCTAATCATTTTATATGTTTCTATAAGATCTCCTCTCATCCTTCTAAATTCCAGCAATTACAAGCCCAGTCGACCCCTTCTTTCATCATACGTCAGTCCCGCCATCCCGGGAATTAACCTGTCATGCAAAATGGATTGTCCATGGGAGTTTGCATTTCCCCAGATACAATAAACACAAAGAAACATCAATATCTGCTGGCGGAACAGTGGCACTGCTGGTTGGGCCACTGCTTCACAGCGTCAGAAAACCAGGTTGAATCCAGACCTCGGGTGCTGTCTGTGTGAAGTTTACACGTTCTCCCTGTGATCACGTGGGTTTCTTCCAGGTGCTCCGGTTTCCTCCTACATGCCAAAGACATGTGGGTTTGTAGGTTATGGAAATAGAGATGGTAATGTAGCAAAATAGACACGGTCATCAGAGGAAATGATCCAGACCGGAAACCAATTCCACGTGCAGTCTATCCAGAGGCTCGTAAAGGGATAACCTTGGGCTTTCATGAACATGGAGCCAAAGGGTTGCATTCAGACCATGTACGGCTGTGTGCTTCATGCTCCTCACGAGCGCCAGAGACCTGGGTTCAATTCTGACCTCGGGTGCTGTCCGTGTAGAGTTTGCACATTCCCCCTGTAATTAGGTGGGTTACCTCCAGGTGATCCGGTTTACTCTCATATCCCAAAGACATGCGGGATTGTAGGTTAATTGGCCTTCTGTAAATTGTCTCCCAGTGAGTAGGGAGTGGATGAGAAAGTGATGAAACATAAAACTAGTGTGAAAAAGTTCTCGATGGGCGGCGTGGACTCACTGGGCCGAACATAGCAGAAGCGCCCACGTCGCGGGGCTGGAAACTGGAAGTATCCCGAGCTAATTCTGCTACCACCGTCATCTATTGCGACACGTGATGGCTTCTACTGATTGTCGCCGGAAGCTTGCGTCCTTTTCAGGACGGACGATGGCAGCGAGGTCAACATTTGTAACGAGATGGACACGAAAAAAAGAAGTGGGCCAAAGGGCCTGTATCTCTCAAACTAAACTCTCCAATGAAGAAAAGTATGAAGGGGATATGGATTGCGTGCAGAAAGAGAAGATTAGTTTATGTTGGCATCATGCTTAGCAAGCGCATTGGGGGTTAAAGGGCCTGTTCCTGTGCTGTACTGTTCTATATTCTGTGTTCTCGTCATTAGTGCTTAGCAATGTTAAAATGATCCCTGCCACAATTCCTTCCTTTCACTCATTTTAAATATCCAGAGATATTAAATGATGAATACAATATTGAAGCAATAGTCAAAGGCTGATGTAGACAATTATCTCTGGCATTTCTCATTAGTGCCAATTCTGTGCTTTGCAAGTAGTTCCACTGTCTCTACACAGTGTGAGAATATTATTATACTACGCATTGAAAACCTAAGTACAGTGTTATTGCAAATGTCTCCAAGGTGCCAAAGCTGTCCTGCATTCTTGCAGGTCCCTGGCACGGTGCACAAGTAGATGAATTGTTACAATGTGGAGATGACTATCGTTCACTGCTAAGATATGTGTTTCTTTGCTGGCGTTATAGAGCCATACTGCATGCAAATAGACCTTTCAGCCCAACTCCTACTGACATGGAACACAGGATATACAACAGGACAGCACAGGAACAGGCCCTTTTGCCCACAATGTCTGTGCTGAACATGATGCCAAGACCAACCCTTATTCACCTGCGCATAAACCACATACATGTCTTCCCCGACAATTATTAATTTAGTTTAGAGATGCAGCACGGAAGCAGGCACTTCAGCCCACCCAGTCCATGCTGCCCAGTGATCCACACACACTTAAACTATCCTACACACACTAGGAACAATTTACCATTATACCAAGCCAATTAATGTACAAACCTGTACCTCTTTGGATTGTGGGTGAAAACCCGAGATCCCTGAGAAAACCCATGCAGGTCACGGGGAGAACGTACAAACTCTGTATGGAGAGCATCCTTAGTCAGATTGAACCCGGGTCTCTGGCGCTTTGAGGCAGCAACTCAACCACTGTGCCACTGTGTTGGAGATATTATTTTCAAAGGGTGAATGAAGATCTGGAATTTAAGGGGATTTAAAATGTGATGTGCAAAGAGTTTTGGTTGGATTCACATTTCATCAGCTCTTTGTGCATTGGGATGGATAATCTGGAGATTGCCAAAGTCCGACTGTGAGATTCAGAAAGAGGTAAACTGAACCATGTAGTGTTATGGACAGGGAAATCTCTGTCTTTAATTACCATTTGGATATGGATTCCCAGAGCTCATCTTGTGACACCAAGGATGCCAACAGTTTCAGACAGTGTTGTGGAACAAGGGTGCTGTCAGTGGCAAGAGTTTGTGGCAGGGACAACAGATCCTTCCTTCATTCTTCCCAACATTTAGCATCAATCACCCAGTTCTTCTTATTCTTCTTCTTGGTTTCTTGTTCCTCCAAAATATTCCAAGTGGAATTTAAACTAGAGGTGGTGGAGGGAGGACTTAAGCCAGAAAGGGTTTTTGGGAAGAAAGAGCTACCTTAAATGTAGTTGCATCTGGTTGGGTAACTATGGTAGGGTGAAGACTATTCCATGCTTTAATTGTGTGGGGGAAGAAGGAATTGCGGTACACATCTGTCTTGGTAGCTGGTGTCTCAAATTGGACCGAATGCCCTCGTCTGCTCCTAATTGGTTTGGGTTTGGTGTAGGTCTTGTAATCTATGTCGAGCTGGCCATTTACCATTTTGTCAAATTGATTAGAATCTTGGGGTCTACCCAAAACCGTAATCAATTGTCAAGAGTTGTGGACATAGCCCAGTCCATCACACAGACCAGACTCCCCACCAATGACTCCATCTACACTTCACGCTGCCTCAGACCCTTTTCACCATGGTCAATCTCTCTTCCTCCCTCTCTCATTCGACAAATACAAAAGTTTGAAAGCAGATACTGCCAGATTCAGGAAGAGCTTCTTCCCCGCTGTCATGATACTACTGAATGGTCCTCCCATAAGCTAAGGGTATAGTCCTGATCTTCTAACTTACGTCACCATAGACTGGACTTTTTCCTTGGAACAATACCCTGCTGTAACACTATATTTTGCACTCTGGTGGTTTTCTCTTTGCCCTACCTGTTGTACTTGCATGGGGCTTGATTGTACTTCATAAGTTCAAAAGCTCTAGATGCAGAATTAGGCCATTTGGCGCTCACAGCTGATCTATCTTTCCCTCTCAATCCCGTTCCTCTCCCTTCTCCCCATAACCCCTGACACCCTTATTAATCAAGAGTTTCTCAATCTCCGCTTTAAAAATATTAAGTGGCTTGGCCTCCACAGCCTTCTGTGGCAATGAATTCCACAGATTCACCACCCCCTGACTTAAGAAATTCCTCCTCATCTCCTTTCTAAACATATGCCCTTTTACTCTGAGGCTATGCCCTCTTGTTCATTTTGAAATCCATTTACTATAACCTTGTTTGTTCTCCTCAACTATTTTGATATAGTTATGGAATCACATAGCATGGAAACAGGTATTTCAGCACAAAGTGACCATGCTGACCAAAATGTCCCATCTACACTAGTCTCACCTGCCCACATTTGGCCCACATCCCTCAAAACCTTTGCTATCTATATTACATGTGACAATAAACTAAACTGAACTGAACCTATACCAATATAAACATTGTTTAAGTTTGGTTCCACCACCGATTTTTTGGCAACTGATGGTCCCCCAGCGCCTTCTTTTAATCCTGACAAATTCATGAGGGAGCACTTGAAATCCCCCCCCCCCCCCTCCCCGGAAGTCACCCCAACTTCCTCGGCCGATCGGCAATCAAGTTTGCCCCCTGCGGCCTAGGCTCTGGAACTCCGGCCCGGCGGTGCTGGCAGATCTATTCCCAAAGCCGACTTCCGAGGCCGATTTTCCGGGTCGATATCTCGGTCCCTCAACAGCCTAGTTTAGTTTATTTAGTTTAGTTTAGAGATACAGCGTGGAAACAGGGCCTTCGGCCTACCGGGTCCGCGCCGACCAGCAATCCCCGCACATTAACACAATCCTCCACTCACTAAGGACAATTTTTACATTTACCAAGCCAATTAACCTACAAACCTGTACATCTTTGGAGTGTGGGAGGAAACTGAAGATCTCGGAGAAAACCCACGCAGATCACAGGGAGAACGTGCAAACTCCGTACCAACCCGTAGTCAGGATCAAACCCGGGTCTCCGGCGCTGCATTAGCTGTAAGGAAGCAACTCTACCACTGCGCCAAGGTGAGCCATTCCGGTAATGTTGGACTCGTGACCTCTATAGGCCTGTCAAAACGGATAATCCGGAAAGGTTTTGGAACCAAGGGGGCTTGAAAATTGATGCCACACCTGTACCTGCCTCAACTACCTCCTCTGGCAGCTTATATACACCACCCTGTTCATGATTCTTCCAACTGCACTGCATAACAACACAAGTCCATCATTTTCTATCGTGCCTTTCCTAACTCATAGAATAAAATTGGGGCAGGAGTAGACCACTTGGCCCCTCAAGGCTTCCCCATTCCAAGTGGCCAGACCTGATGCTCTGACCCAGACCACAGGTGCACTTCCATAGATCCATAATTTCTTTGTCTTTCAAAAAATCTTTTGGTTGCGTTCGAAATACCTCCATTGCCTTAGCATCCACAACCCCTCCCCCAGGGTAAGAATTCCAGAGATTTACCATTCTCCATGCAAAGAGATTCATAGTTTTAAACGATTCCCCGCTTCTAACTATGTTCCTCTCATTCAAGAGTCACTTTAGAAATACAGACCCACCGAGTCCGCGCCGACCAGCGATCACTCAATAGAGTAACATTATCCTACACACTGGGGACCATTTAATAAAGCCAATTAACCTACAAACCTGCATGTCTTTGGAGAGTGGGAGGAAACCGGAGCACCCGGAGAAAACCCACACAGTCACAGGGAGAACGTATAAACTCCAGACAGGCAGCAGCCGTAGTCAGGATCGAACCTGGATCTCTGGAACTGTAAGGCAGCAACTCTACCGCTACGCCACCGTGCTGCCCCTGTCAATGCGCTCAATCATTTTCAAGCACATTCCCATCTGCTGCCGTTATCAGGGGCACCGGCTGTACAATGTCTACAGAGCATAAATAAAAGTGGAATTTAAAATTCTGATCTGTGAGAGATCTGTCTTTCAGCTTTCCTGCTGACGGTTTTTGGAAATGGGATCTCTGATGGATAATCTCCTCCTTCAGTGAAGATTGTAAGCAGATAACTGTACTGGGAATTCAAGGCAAGTTCACTCACTGTAGACCATACAGGCCTGGCCCTATTCCAGATGACAGGAGCCACACACACACATACACACTCAGACCACCAAATCCGATACACACATAGACACAAAGTGCTGGAGCAACTCAACAGGTCAGGCAGAGCGAGTCTGAAGAAGGGTCACGAGCCAAAACGTTACCCATTCTTTTTCTCCAGAGATGCTGCCTGACCTGTTGAAATACTCCATCACTTTGTGTCTACCTTTGGTATTAACCAGCATCTGCTGTTCTTTGTTTCTACCAATCAGATTTAAGATGGAAGCAGTTTGAGCTAATTTCTGGACTTCCTTTGGCAACTCGAGGATGCGAGAAAGATGTAGAAAAAAGGAACTGCAGATGCTTGTTAATACATTAAATGCACACCACACTACACTAAATGCACAAAGTGCTGGAGTAATTCTGCAGCTCAAGCAGCATCTCTGGAGAACACGGATAGGTGACATTTCAGGTCTTCTTCACACATAGGCACACGGATATGCAGGGAAATGAAGGATATGGATCTCGTGCAGGGAGAGAGTTTGGTTTAACTTGGTGTCGTGCTCAGCATGGACACTGTTTCAGGCATAATTTCAGATGCTTTTATCAGCTCTCCCCTCAACCTCCAGCACTCCAGAGAAAACAATCCAAGTTTGTCTGGCCCCTTTTTGTAGCTAATATTTTCAATGTGAACGATGTCTATTGCATGCCTGCTGCTACTATTACTTTGCAAGCAGTGAGGCCAGGTTGGCAAAGTTGACGGGGTAATGTTCAGACTGGAATAAAAGCTCCGCAGTGAATTGTGGACACAGCCCAGACCATCACATAAACCAACCTCCCCTCCCCAGACTCCATCTACACCTCATGCTGCCTCGGCAAGGCCAGCAGCATAATCAAGGACCTCCTGAACCTTCTGAATGTTGTAGTCAGCAGGGCAATACTCTGCATATCGCCAACTTGGACAATGTTACATTTTTTATCAAGCCCATTAAGCTACAAACCTGTACATCTTTGGAGCGTGGGAAGAAACCTAAGATCTCGGAGAAAACCCACGCAGATCATGGGGAGAACGTACAAACTCCGTACAGCCAACACCCATAGTGGGGATCGAACCCGGGTCTCTGGTGCTGCATTTTGCTGTAAGGCAGCAACTCTACCGCTGTGCCACTGTGACCGCCCAGTCTCACCCCGGTGACCCTCTCTTCTCCCCTCTCCCATCAGTCAAGAGGTACAGAAGTGTGAAAACGCACACCTCCAGATTCAGGAACAGTTTCTTCCCAGCTGTTGTCAGGCAACTGAACCATCCTATCACCAACTAGAGAGCAGTCCTGACCTCCCACCTACTGCCCTGGAAACGCTCGGACTACCTTTAATTGGTCTTGCTGGACTTTATCTTGCACTAAACGTTATTCCCTTTATCCTGTATCCTGTACACTGTGGACGGCTTGATTGTAATCATGTATAGTCTTTCTGCTGAGTGGTTAGTATGCAACAAAAAAAAGCTTTTCACTGTACCTTGGTACAGGTGACGATTGTGAAACGTATGAAAACATGCGATGCTGCCCCATGGTTGACAGGAGCAGAGGTGGTGTGGGATGGGCTGGAGATGGGGGTGAGTGAGTGACTGTCATATGGTGCGGGTCGCCCGATTGTGGCTGTAAATTCCACAGCTGCAGCGGCCACTGGTGACAACAGTCAATCCTAACTCGCAAACACATCGAGCAGATTATTGATGAGCTGCAGGGTGAGGCAAACAGCTTCATCATTTCCTCCCAGCATCTTGCAGCAGGATGAGTGATGGTTGCAATTATATCCCGTGTCCCAGGGCACGCCACAGCCCGAGCTGTTATTGGCAGCATTGACCCAACGCTGTGCTGCACTGGCAGGTTCAGTCAGTGAGCTCTCCGAACACTGACGCGCAAAGTAAAAACTTTCAACTCAGCTGTGTGCTTCTGGATGGAAACACTGGGGCGGCACAGTGGTGCAGTGGGTAGAGCTGCTGCCTTACAGTGGCTGGAGACCCGGGTTCGATCATGGCTACGGATGCTGTTTGTACGTTCTCCCTGAGACTGCATTGGTTTTCTCCGGGTGCTCCGGTTCTTTCCCACATTCCAAAGATGTACAGGTTTGTAAGTTAATTGGCTTCAGTAAAATTGTAAATTGTAAAAGGTGTATAAAATCATGAGAGAAATAGATTGGATAAATGAACAGAGTCTCTTGCCCAGAGTAGGTGAATCGAGGGCCAGAGGTCATAGATTTAAGGTGGGGGAAAAGATTTAATAAGAATCTGAGGGATAACTTTTTCACACAATGGGTGGTGGGTGATAGTTGAGTCAGGGACTATCCCAACATTTAGGAAATAGTTATACAGGTACGAGGATAGGACAGGATTGGAGGGATATGGTCCAAACGCATGCAGGTGGGACTAGTGTAGCTGGGACATGTTGGCCAGTGTGGGCAAGTTGGGACAAAGGGCCTGTTCCCATACTGTATAACGCCATGACTCTATGAATAAACATAAAGACAAAAATGCTGGAGTAATTCAGGCAGCATACCTGGATATGTTTGATCTCTGAAGTTACTCGAGTATTTTGCGTCTACCTTTTATGTAAACCAGCATGTGCAGTTCCATTTTATTACAAACTAAATGATGATATGTCATCAAAGGAGGCTAATAATTTCTGAATACATTTTTCCTCCATTTTGATTTTGCCATAAGATTGCGATAATTCAAAGTGCAAACTTCCTTTTGTTTCAGTAAATGGGATGGTTACCAGAAAGATTGACTCAAATATCATTGGGCTAAGCCACAAATGCAGCTGGTTGTCTTCTTACGTGATTTACGAGTAACTGTCTACGTCCCGTGGGAAATTGAGTCAATCTCTCAAAGCGCACAACAGTTAAACCTATATATGCTTCACTGTAACACGTTAGATCACTGAGCCCAATAACGTTTCCTTGTTTCACACTTTAGGCTCTAATGTTTTTAAATATCCATCAAAATGCCATTACCAAAGATAGACACAAAAAGCTGGAGTAACTCAGCGGGTCAGACAACATCTCTGGAGAAGGGGAATGGGTGACGTTTCGCGTTGAGACCCTTATTAACACTGAGAGTCAAGGGAAAGGGGAGTAGACAAAATGTGTCGGAAGGAACTGCAGATACTAGTTTAAACCGAATATAGACACAAAAAGCTGGAGTACCTCAGTGGGTCAGACTGCATCTCCAGAGAAAAGGTGTAGGTGACGTTCTGGTCGAGACCATTACCAATTGCTACTGTAGAGTTCTATTGTGCAACAATTCAGGTGGGAATTGTTTCAAAGAAAATACTATATCTAAGAAGTGATTTCTATGTTTCTATGCAAGGTAGTACAGGTAATTTTGGGTTCTAATGCTCTTGCTGTCTTTTCATTCAGATTGTTATATTAAAGATAAAGACGCATTTCTATTAAGCTGTGATATCAAACTTTAGTGTACATTATCAATTGGACCTGGTCTTTTCTCGTCACCAGCTCTTCAGCCCCTACTTTCAGTTTGAAGAAGGATCCCGACCCAAAACGGCACCCATCCTTTTTCTCCAGTGATACTGCCAGACCCGCTGAGTTACGCCAGCACTTTGTGTCTATAAGTGGATATAGGTGGGGGGATTGATTGGCAAATGGGTGGAGCAAGTGACAAAGGCTAGAGGTGAAAAGGATGAGATGACTAGGGTGTCAGATATTTAAAGAAGAGGAAGAGTGAAATTTGGAGCCAGAGGGAAGCATACTGTATGTGTGGATGGGATACAATAGATGGAGCAAAGGGTAAGATACACAATCTATATTACTAAAAGTCTGATCTTCACCACTTCCTGTTGTTCTGTATATTGATTTTAGAAAAAATGCTGCCACTTACGGCTGTGATTTTTGGCCATCTTACTCAGAGTCCCCCTCTGCTGTGCAGGCCAAGAGGATTAAAAATAAGAGTTATTAGTGTTTAAAAAATATTGAGGTTCTCACTCATGAAGGCCACGCCCCTTCCGGTGGGACTATAAACCCCGGAGGTGTTGAATGCCTCAGTCAGTCTCTGCAAGATGGGGGAGCGAGAGGGTTGCGTCTCTCAATCTGAGCTGTGAGTGTGGTTTTATTGACCTTGAGTGTCCTTCTTGTGGTTTGAAAATGAAAATGTGGTTGGTTTGAACTGAAGCACAGCAATTGGTTGGTGATGGTTGGTTTGAAATAAAGCACTGCAAATGGTGGTTCGTGGTGGTTGATTTGAAAAAAAGCTCTGCAAATATGGTTGGTTCGAAATAAAGCACTGCAAATGGTTGTTGGTGGTGGTTGGTTCAAAATGGCAAATGATTAAAAGTCTAAACTTGACAACTTCCTGTTTGCACTGTATTTTGATTTTAGATAAAACGCTACCACTTATGGCTGTGTTTTTTGGCCATCTTACTCGGACCCCTCCGCTCCACATCAGGTGGAGAGGATTCTTCCCATCAATCAAAAATAAAAGTGCTATTAGTGTTTAAAAAATGTTGAGAATCTCTCTCTCCTGCCAATCATGCCATGAAAGCCACACCCCTTCTGGTGGGCGGGGGGAGGGATTATAAAACCCGGTGTGACTCAGTCTCTGCAAGATCGGGGAGGGAGAGGTCACGACTGAGCTGTGAATCAACTGAACACACTGAATGTCTACTGAACTGTGAGTGTGGTGTTTATGTGGTGTTTTGTGTGTTTTTTTGCTGGTTTTATGGTGGTTTCACCCTGCTTGAAATGGTATGAAACTGCATTTGAATGTGGTGGCCTTGCACCCTTCATGAAATGGTACGAAACTGCACTTGAATTTGGTGGCCTTGCACCCTGCTTGAAATGGTAGGAAACTACATTTGAATTTGGTGGCCTTGCACCCTGCTTGAAATGGAATTTCAAGGAATAGCCGTGAGTCAACTGCCAGCCCACCAGCCGCAAGTGAGCTGCCAGCACATCAGGCTTGAGTGACTGAGCTGCCACCCCAAGAATCCATTTGGCCCACAATTTCCATACTAGCCCTCTGGAAACCAGTCCCTTCAGCCCACAACACCCATACTAGCGCTCCAGAACACCCCCCCCCCCCCCCAGTGGCCGCCAATCTTGGAATTGGTGGAGAGGTGGAATATTGCGTTGGGGGACCAGCCCTCCCGTGTGAACATGGGACCTAATGGGTCCCACATAGTCTGGTGCATAATATAGTTCTTAGTATTACAGCTCATCAGTTCCATACACAAAGTCCAATGTCTGCAATGGGATTGAGGTTTAGTGTAGTTTAGAGATACAGCATGGAAACAGGCCCTTCAGCTCACAGAGTCCGCGCTGACCAGCGATCATCCCGTACACTAGCACTATCCTACACAGCAAGGGCAATTTTCAATTTTACCAAAACCAATTAACCTACAAACCTGTATGTCTGTAGATTGTGGGATGAAACCGGAGCACCAAGAGAAAACTCATGCGGTCACGGGGAGAATGTAAAAACTCTGTACAGACAGCAAAGCGTGGTCTTGGATTGAACCCGGGTCCATGGTGCTGTAAGGCAGCAACTCTACCACTGCACTGCCGAGCCGCCCTGTGAATCGGACGGTACCCTAGCTTATAGAAGGACTGTTCAGAATCCTGATAACAGAGGGGATGAAGCTGTTCCCGACTCTGGTGATGCGTGCTTTCAAGCTTCTGTACTTTCTAACTACACACGTAGCTCGATGTCAACTCGCGTTAACATTCCTGTAATTGAGATCTTGCTAAAGGTTCGACATAAAAATATTGTTGAGTGACAATGTATCATTTTTAAATATTCCTTCTAATTCACATGTTAGATGTGCAGAGTATTATACTAATTTCTGATTCAGAGAGTAATGCTGTTCATTTTGTAACTTTATCCAGATTTTCCAAGCAAGCTTTCAAATGCAAAGCACTCTACTTATTATGTAATTTACATTTAGTTCTATTGCCTAACAAATGTTGTGTGTCCAATTTGATTTTGCAGTCATGCATAATTCAATGTGTAATCGACTTCACAAAACACCTTACACAAGTGACCCGGCACAAATCACATGATGGAGAATGTGCTTTACTGGCCAAAAATGAAAGTGGGAGAAGTTTTGACTTCTTAAATGGATAATTGATTGAAAGATCCAGCATGGAAACACATCCTCGGCCCTCCAAGTCCACACCATCCATCCATCACTCGTTCTATGTTATTCCACTTTCTCATCCTTTCTTGGAAACAGGCTCTTCAGCCCACCAAGTCCAGGCCGACCATATTTTGAAATTACAAAATGATTACTGAAGTTTGAAAAATAAAGTTCAACAACAAAAGTTGGCGGTCAGGTTCTTAAACAGGTTAGGAAAACACAAAGTGCTGGTGAAATTCAGCGGGTCAGGCAGCATCTCTGGAGAATACGATTCCAATCCAGATTCTGTGTCTTTCTCACCCACCACCTATGTACTAGGGGCTATTGGCAGAGACCAATTAACCTACAAACCTGTGCGTCTTCCTTTCGTTTAGTTTAGAGATGCAGTGTGGCAACAGGGCATTCTGTAGAAGTCTCGACTCCAAGCGATTCCTATTTCTTCCCTCCAGAGATGCTTCCGAACCCACTGAGATACTCCAGCATTTTGTGTCTTACCTTCAGCCTACTAAGTCCATGCCGACCATCGACCATCCATTTACACTAGTTCCATGATACCCCACTTTCCCAATAACTCCTGACACGCTCGAGGCAATTTTACAGAGGCCAGTTAACCTGCAAACCCACACAAAAGCACGGCAATCTGCCACAGACACCAACAGCAAGGAACAATGGAAGAGATTGTGTACCATGTGTACAGGGAGTGCGAGAGGCGGCAGCTCCTGTCCAAGCATCGAAAGGGGCTGCTCCTCAAGTTTTGACTGTATTTCAGTCCCATGCTCCTGATCTTTGGTCCCGCGATACGGAGGGGGGGAGACATTTGGTGAGGAGGGGGGGGGGATTCTCCCTGTCGGTTTGCTTTGCATCTGGGCCTGGCAGGAAGTGGGCAGTCTAGGGTTATACTCAGGGCAACTGCCTGACTCTCTTCTGGACCTATGTCCATACCTGTGTGTGTATGGACGCGGGAGAGGGGCACGCAATGTCCATGGGAAGGCTTCCTCGAACGCTGGTCGCCACAGGTGGTCGAGCGCGTCATGGGTATGGCTGATAACGTTGTAATCTGATGGTTGATGTTTGCAAATTGCATGAATACCAGTCTTGATTAATGCAGTGAGTTTTGAACTGTGAATTTGTAATAACAGCTCCTTGTTAAGGAAAAAACAGTGAGGAATGATATGCATGTTTCTGTCTATAAAAAACGCACCATGTGAATCTATATAATTTTTTCTCCCAGTAAGTTCAGAATTTCACATTTGTTAAAAGAACAGCATGAAAATATACACTGTTCGCCAAATTGTAAACTTGCTAAAAACATTATCCTTACATCAAAGCATATTTTTCAATTAAAAATTATAATTTTCTCATCCTCGTGTCAAATTTTAATTATTTATTCATTCAACAATTCAAAACAACTGATAGGACTTGGTGGGTACTTTGCATAAAGGGATTAGGTTTTAAATTATGCCATTATTTCTAAGTGAAATTGGCAGTGGATAGCTGATATTATTTTGTATGCTGAACACTGCAAGCTGGATGTGTTAAAGGTTTATATTTGGTTCAGTATTTTTAATTGAAATTCTCCGCATGAATCAAGATTTTCATGTGATTGGATTAACTGGGGGAAATAATTCACTCCACTGAAAGCTTGCTCATGTTGTCAAAGGTATTTTTGAAATTATCTGCATTTATTTAGTATAGTTTAGAGATACAACAACGAAACAAGCCCTTTGGCCCACTCAGTCCATGCTGACCGTTGATCTGTTCACACTAGATCTCAGTTATCGCTAACAGTTTAGTTTAGAAATATAGCATGGGCGAGTGGGGCCAAAGGGCCTGTTATTCCACTTTCCTGGAACTAATCCTGCTGGCAGGGTCCCAGCCCGAAACATCACTTATCCATATTCCACCTGATCCACTCTAGCACTTTGTGTTTTTCTGTAAATCAGCATCTGCAGTTCCACATTTCTATATCGTATTAGTTCAGTCTGAAGAAGGGTCCCGACCCAAAACTTCACCTTTTTATTCCCTCCACAGATAGTTCAGTTTAGAGAGGCAGCGGGGAAACAAGCCCATTGGCCCACTGGGTCCGCGCCGACCAGCGATCATCCCGTACACTAGCACTATGCTACACACAAGGAACAGTTTACCGAGAACTGTCAGGGGTTGCATTTTGGGAAATCTAACATGGGCAGGACTTACACTGTGGATGGTAGGGCTCTGGGGAGTGTTGTAGAGCAGAGGGATCTAAGAGTAAGTATGTTACAAAACTTACCTTGAGCGGTGCTGCAGTTCTGCCACTCCCCATGTGCGCTACTTTGGCGCCTTTCAGAGGGGGGTGGGTTTAAAATGCCATTTTTCTCCAGACAGTTCAAATCGATCCATCTCAGGGGATTTCGTTGTGGAAGAGAAATCGCTCCGACATTTGTTTTATTAAGGTATTTTTAAACTACGCTAGATCATTTATAAGCTAGAGTAATTTTAAAATCATCTTCTAAAGCCGTGAACGCTGATAACGGGAAGGGTTTTATGTAGGGGATAAAAGAAGGTACACAGTTTATTTTTACATAAAAACGTGGTTCTTAGGAAGCCTTTAATCAAATTTTCATGTTGCGAAAAGGGGACAAAAAATATATATGAACCGGCAGTGTTTTTCCTGCCAACTGTGGGTTAAATTCACCGCAAACCGCAATGTTCCAATCCACCGCGTTCCACTAAATCCCACTCGCATTGATTTAAATGGCCATTAATTTACAGGAATTAAACACTAAATTCCTTCCATTTGGCCCAGAAATTGAGAAAATGAGATTTAAAAATCATGTTATATTGTGAATTATTGTGTGAATGTTATTTGGACACTTAGGCAATTTAAAAATGTTTATCTTTTCTTAAGAAATTGACAGATGTTTAGATCTAGTAATTGAATTTTGTAATTGGCTACAATTAGGTAACTACCTAATTATATGCTTTAATTTCAGGTCATCCAAGTAAGATTGTTTCATATTTGTTTCAGAATGCTTCAATCAATAAATGAAAATTTCATTGAGTTCTCTTAATTTTTAAGAAAGTTATGTGCTTTCGACTGTCCTAGATCACAGCTTTTGAGTTAAGTCAATGGAAAGGCAATGGGGAACAAGATGCTAATTTCTGAGTATGAAAATGGCCATAACTTTTTTAATACTGAAGATATGAAAGTGAATTAAATTTAATTTAAACTTAAATTTTAAGTTAAATTAAACTTCTTTTTATGCTTTATCTGATGGGATAAATTGCAGACTTGATTTATAAAATCTCAAAATGTTGTAACATTGCTACTAAGAGTGCAGGTGCATGGTTCCTTGAAGGTGGAGACGCAGGTAGATAGGGTGGTCAAAAAGTCGTATGGCACATTGGCCTTCATCACTCACGAGTATTGAGTATAGAAGTTGGGAAATTGTGTTGCAGTTGTTTAAGACTTTGGTCTTTATAATACCGCATTTAGAGTATTGTGTTCAGTTCTGGACACCAGAATAGGAAAGATGTTTACAGGTTTATACCATAAAATGGTATACAGGTTTACAAGGATATTGCCAGTGCTGGAGGGTCGGAGCTAAAGTGAGAGGTTGAGTAGGCAAGGACTCTATTCCTTGGAGCGCAGGAGGATGAGGAGTGATCTTATTAAGGTGTATAAAATCATGAGAGAAATAGAATACTTCTTGCCCAAAGTAGGTGAATTGAGGACCAGAGGACATAGGTGAAGGGGAAAAGATTTAATTGAAATCTGAGGGGCAACATCTTCACACAAAGGGTGGTAGGTGTACAGAACAAGCTGCCAGAGGAGGTAGTTGAGGCAGGTATGGTTGCAACAGATAAGAAAGAGTTAGACAGGTACATGGAAAGGACATGTTTGTAGGGATATGGACCAAATGTGGGCAGGTGGGGCTAGTGTAGCTGGGATATGTTGTTGTGGGCAAGTTGGGCCAAAGGCCCTGGCTCCACACTATATCACACAATGACTCTAAGCCAATTAACCTACAAACCTGTACGGCTTTGGAATATGGGAGGAAATGGGAGAATCTGGAGGAAACACACGTGGTCACAGGGAGAATGTGCAAACTCCGTACAGACAGCACCCGAGGTCAGCATCGAACCCGGATCTCTGCCACTGTATGACTGGCAGTAACTCTACCGCTGCGCCACTATGCCGCCCTGTTATCATGGCATTCTGCCTGATGAGGTCCTCAGCTAGACCTGGTCTGTTGTCCCTGTTGAAGATGAAAGGTTCACACCACTCTCTTCAAGAAGAACAAGTCTTATTTCCAGGAGTCCATGCCAATGTAAATGCTCCAGCCAAACCGCTGGAAGAACTCAGTGGGTCAGTGCATCTGTGGAGGGAATGGACAGATGATGCTTCCAGACTTGAATCGTTGAAAATCCATTCCCTCCACAGATGCTGCCTGACCTGCGAGTTTCCCCAGCTCTTTATGTTTAGCTGTAAGATTCCAGCATCTATGACAAAACAGGACAACTGTTCCAAAATGTAACTGGCCTTTGTAAATTGCCCCACAAATGTAGGAATTGGATGAGAAATTGGGATAACAAAGACGTTGTGTGAACGGGTGATCGATGGATTACGTGGGCCAAATGGCCTGTTTCCATGCTGTATCTCGAAAGTAAACACCAACGTCAAGTAACCACTTAAATGTCTACTTAAAGCTCTGTTATTAGCTAAGAACTAACGTTATATTGTAACATTGCACCTTTGTTCTCCAAATATCTCCTGAAGTTTTAAATAATTATTTTTTGTAAATTAAGTATTGTGAATTCTTGCGTTTAGTTGAGTTTAGTTTATTGTCACGTGAACGGAGATACAGTGACAAGCTTTTGTTGCGTGCTAACCTGTCAGTGTAAAAACTATACATGATTACAATCCAGCTGTCCACAGATACTGTATCGTACAGATATAGGATACAGGATAAAGGGAATAATGCTTATTGCAAGATAAAGTCCAGTAACGTCTGATTAAAGACAGTTCAAAGGTTTCCAATGAGGTAGATAGTAGGTCAGGCCTGCTCTCTAGTTGTTGGTAGGATGGTTCATTTGCCCGATAACAGGCATTATCCTGGTTTTCCAAAATCACAAATGAAAGAAGCAGCAATACTTCTGTGGGATCTCCAGCACTGCGTTGTGCCATGGTTATATATCCACTGATGTTTCACAACTATTTAGAGTGCAAGTTACAGTGAGGGTTTGCATTGAATTGTTTTCTTCATTCATTTTTACGGTCATTATGTTAATCAGAATTATTAGCAAGCAAGTCTAATGGGGAATGTGAAATGAACATTGCCTATGAACTAAGGACAATAATACTAAACGTTATGAAGCCAATATCCATCATAAACACTCTCAATGAATATATGATTTTAGAAAGCAAAATTAAGAATGGCACGGTGGCGCAGTGGTAGAGTTGCTGCCTTTCAACACCAGAGACCCAGATTCAATCCTGACTGTGGGTGCAGTCTGTACAGAGTTTGTACGTTCTCCCTGTGACCACATGGATTTTCACTGTGTCCTCTGGTTTCCTCCCACATCCCAAAGACGTACAAGTTTGTAAGTTAATTGGCTTTGGTAAAAATTGTAAACTGACCATTGTGTGTCGGAAATTGCTAGTGTACGGAGTGGTCAGCGTGGACTCGGTGGGCCAAATGGCCTGTTTCCATGCTGTATCTCTAAACTAAACTAAAATTCTATATCACAATGCCTTCTTTCTTATTTGTCCATTTAGCAAAGAAGATGGAAAATAGAACAGTGCAGCACAGGAACAGGCCCTTCAGCCCCCAAAGTCTGCGCTGAACATGATGCCAAACTAAATTAATCTCCTCTGCCTGCATGCAATTCATATCCCTCCATTCTCCACATATCCATGTGACTGTCCAAAAGCTTCTTAATTGCCACCATTGTATCAGCCTCCACCACCACCCCCTGACTGCACGTTCCAGGCACCCATCACTCTCTGTCTAAAAAAAACCTCACCGCTCAATTTTGTGCTATGTCTTCAAGTTTTTCACATTTCATTACTGGGGAAAAGGATATGACTGTCTATCCTATATCCACGCCTCTCATAATTTTATTTACTTCTGTTAGGTCCCCATGCAACCTCCAGCGTTCCAGAGAAAACAACCCAAACTGTCCAACCCCTCCTTACAGCTAATACTCCCTAATCCAGACAGCATTCTGGTAAACCTCTTCTGCACCCTCTCCAAAGCCTCCGCATCCTTCCACAAACCAACAACGTGATAGTTTAATGCATCTGCAGTCTCTTGTGTCTCTGTTTAACATTAAATTAGTTGTGTTGGGAGAATTATTGTTGATACAACGGTACATGACCAGTGACTATGAACGGCTTGCCAGAATGTCAGGCAGCACAGTGGTAGAGTTGCTGGCTCTCGGCGACAGAGACCTGGGTTTGATACTGCCCTCGGGTGCTGTCTGTGTGTGTGTAGTTTGCACCTTCTCCCTGTAACGCGTGGGTTTCCTCTGGGTGCTCCGGTTTCCTCCGACATCCCAAATAGTTGTGGGCTTGTAGGTTAATGGGCCTCTGTAAATTGCCCGCCAGTGCGTAGGGAGTGGATGAGCACGTGGGATAACATGGAACTAGTGTGAACGGGTGATCGATGGTCGGCGTGGACTCGGTGAGCCGAAGGGCCTGTTTCCGTGCTGTGTCTTTCACTCAGTCAAAGATTTGTCTCAATTAGTAGGTCCGCTGTTTCCATTTACCTGGCTCTGGTTGCTATTGATAGCACAAACAAAAAGCTTTTCAATGTACCTCGGTAGACATGATAATAAACAAAACTAAAATATTGCTCTCTCCGAATTCTCTCACTCCCACAGTGCCACAGTAACATCTTCTCCTCCTGACAATGTTTGGATGGGGCTAATGACTGAAAATGTCATTGCAAATGTTTTATTTAATATAGCCAGGATATTGATTTATTTACTTCAGATGCACATCCAGGAACAATGCTGGAGTTGATTAAGCCTGGTTATAAATACTGGATAATCAAGTTTAACTGTACAACCGTTCACAAATTCCAACGTTTGACATTAACTTGCTTGATAAATGTGCGTCATCTCCATGTTCTGCTGCATGTTACAGCTCTTCACTAATATCAACAAGCTCTGTAAATTGTAGTTTATTATTTTACATCCAAGACTTCGATTAGTTTATTATCCCGCTTACCTAGATACGGTGAAAAGATTTTTGTTGCGTAGCAGGCAGTCAAAGAAAAGACTATACACGATTACAATCAGGTCGTCCACCGTGTAGAGATAAAGGGGACAAGATTTAGTGCAAGATAAAGTCCAATAAAGATAGTTCATAGATCTCCAATAAGGTCGATGGAAGGTCAGGACCACTTTCTAGTTGGTGAGAGAACCATTCAGTTACTTGATAACAGCTGGGAAGAAACTGTCCCTGAATCTGGAATCATACTTCTGTACCTCTTACCCTGGTAGAGGGGAGACGGGAGAAGAGGGAGTGTCCGGGGTGGGACTGGTCCTTGATTGTGCTGGTGGCCATGCCAAGGCAGCGTGAAGTGTAGATGGATTTCACGGAAGGGAGGTTGGTTTGCGTGATGGTCTGGGCTACGTCCACAACTCTCTGCAATTTCGTGCGGTCTTGGATGGAGCCGTTACCAAACCATGCTGTGATGAATCTCGATAAAATGCATTCTAGACATAAATAACCCCACACCGAATGTTGGCAGCCGGCATGCAAACATTGGAATAAGTGCCGGAGGAACACAGCAGGTCTGGCAGCATCTGTGGAGAGAATGAATGGGCGACATTTCGGGTCAGGACCCTTTTTCATACTGATGGGTCCGGTCGGCAGAAGGGTTTTCCTCATATCTTTCAAAAGCACAGTCCCCAACGCTGATGAGCAAAGGGAGCAGGTGTACTGGGTACAACTACACCACTGAGTTATACATTAATCCAAGCATAGAACAGAACGAACAAGGATCCCGACCCAAAGCTTCGCCCATTCATGTTCTCCAGAGATGCTGCCTGACCTGGTGAATTACCCAGCACTTTGTGTCCTTATCCGTAAATCTGCATTTGCAGTTCCTGATTTCAACAAGAAAAGACCCTTCAGTGGCTTGCAAAAGTTTTCATACCCCTTGAACTTTTCCACATTTTGTCACGTTACAACCACAAACGTAAATGTATTTTATTGGGATTTTATGTGATAGACCAACACAAAGTGGCACATAATTGTGAAGTGGAAGGAAAATGATACATGGCTTTCAAATTTTTTTACAAATAAAAAACTGAAAAGTGTGGCGTGCAAAAGTATTCAGCCCCCTTTACTCTGATACTCTTAAATAAAATCCAGTACAACCAATTGTCAGAAGTCAGAAGTCAGCTAATTAATAAATAGAGTCCACTTCTGTGTAATCTAATCTCAGTATAAATACAGCTGTTCTGTGAAGGCCTCAGAGGTTTGTTAGAGAACGTTAATGAACAAACAGCATCGTGAAGCCCAAGGAACACACCAGACAGGTCGGGGATAAAGTTGTGGAGAAGTTTAAGGCAGGGTTACATTCTAAAAAAATATCCCAAGCTTTGAACATCTCACGGAGCACTGTTCAATCCATCATCCGAAAATGGAAAGAGTATGGCGCAACTGCAAACCTACCAAGACATGGCCGTCCACCTAAACTGACAGGCCGGGCAAGGAGAGCATTGATCAGAGAAGCAGTCAAGAGGCCCATGGTAAATCTGGAGGAGCTGCAGATATCCACAGCTCAGGTGGGAGAATCTGTCCACAGGACAACTATTAGTCATGCACTCCACAAATCGGGCCTTTATGGAAGAGTGGCAAGAAGAAAGCCATTGTTGAAACAAAGCCGTAAGAAGTCCCGTTTGCAGTTTGCCACAAGCCATGTGGGGGACACAGCAAACATGTGGAGGAAGGTGCTCTGGTCTGATGAGACCAAAATTGAAGTTTTTGGCCTAAATGCAAAACGTTATGTGTGGCGGAAAACTAACACTGCACATCACCCTGAACACACCATCCCCGCTGTGAAACATGGTGGTGGCAGCATCATGCTGTGGGGATGCTTTTGTTCAGCAGGGACAGGGAAGCTGGTCAGAGTTGATGGGAAGATGGATGGAGCCAAATACAGGGCAATCTTGGAAGAAAACCTGTTAGTCTGTAAAAGACTTGAGACTGGGGCGGAGGTTCACCTTCCAGCAGGACAACGACCCTAAACATACAGCCAGAGCTACAATGGAATGGTTTAGATCAAAGCATATTCATGTGTTAGAATGGCCTAGTCAAAGTCCAGACCTAAATCCAATGAGAATCTCTGGCAAGACTTGAAAATTGCTGTTCACAGACGCTCTCCATCCAATCTGACTGAGCTTGAGCTATTTTGCAAAGAAGAATGGGCAAAAATTTCAGTCTCTAGATGTGCAAAGCTGGTAGAGACATACCCCAAAAGACTTGCAGCTGCAATTGCAGCGAAAGATGGTTCTACAAAGTATTGACTCGGGGGCGCTGAATACTTTTTCACGCCACATTTTTTAGTTTTTTATTTGTAATAAAATTTGGAAACCATGTATCATTTTCCTTCCACTTCACAATTATGCACCACTTTGTGTTGGTTTATCACATAAAATCCCAATAAAATACATTTACGTTTGTGGTTGTAACGTGACAAAATGTGGAAAAGTTCAAGTGGTATGAAATCTTTTGCAAGCCACTGTATGTCTGTGCTGAACAAGATGCAATTCTTTCATAGCTTTTATAGAATTGCTGGCCCCACTTCTTTCCAGCATTTAGTTTAGTTTAGTTTAAACATACAGCGTGGAAACAGGCCCTTCCGCACCGCCACCCATCCCTGCACATTAACCTATCCTACACACACTAGGGACAATTTACTTTTTTTTAAATACACCAAGCCAATTAACTTACAAAACTGTACGTCTTTGGAGTGTGGGAGGACACTGAAGATCTTGGAGAAAACCCACACAGGTCACAAGGAGAACGTTCAAACTCCGTACAGACAAGCACCTGTAGTCGGGATCAAACCCGGCTCTCTGGTGCTGTAAGGCAGCAACTCTAAAGCTGTGCCACCACCAGTATTCTACCCTCTCCTCTCACTATAATCAGACTGAAGAAGGGTCCAACAAAACATTGCCAGTCCATATTTCCCTCCACAGGTACTGCCTTCCTCCAGCACTTTGTATTTTATTCACGATTCCAGCATCTGCAATTCCACATGTCTCCAGCTAAATCATGAAGCTGATGTGTTTTATAGTGCCTGCTTTAGGAATTGTGTGCGTACAGTGGAGCAAAGGGACTTTGATAAATCTTAGCGGATCCATGCAAAGATAAAATTAAAACACAAAGTTGATTTACTTGATAAAGATCCAAGTTTGACATGGATCTGCAGCCCATCCATGTCACCCCCACACTGACCTTTCTGCCCTGGGCCTCCTCCATTGCTAGAGTGAGGCCACAGGCAAACTGGAGGAACAGCACCTCATATTCCTCTTGGGTAGCTTACAACCCAATGGTTTGAACATTGAATTCTCCAATCTGAGGTAACAACCATTTTCTGCACTCTCTATCCTGTTCCACACCCTGGTATGCACCCATTCCTCCTACCATCCCCCTCTTTTCTCTTTCCCCATGCCCTCCCCCCCATCCTTATTCATCGATATCCTTCACTCCAGCTTTACATTTCACTCCTACTCCTCTTCCTCTCTCCATATCTGACATCCTTTCATCTCCATTTCACCTTTGGCCATTGTCACTTACTTTACCCATCAATCCCCTCTCCCTCTTCGCCTGTATCCACCTATCACTTGCCAGGCTTTGTCCTGCCCCAACCTCTCTCTTCAAAGCTTTCTCCCCCGCTACTCCAATCAGACTGAAGAAGGGTCCCAACCCAAAACGTCACCTCTCCATGTTCTCCAGAGATGCTGCCTAACCCGTTGAATTACTCCAGCACTTTGTGTTTATCTCAAGATTCCAACATCTGCAGTTTATTTTTGTCTCCACTATCATGCACTTTAATTACTACTTGTCTCTGAAGAAGGGTCCCGGCCTGAAATGTCACCTATCCATGTTCTCCAGACATGCTGCCTGACCCGCTGAGTTACTCCGGCACTCTATGTCTTTCTTTCAATAAAGAATTGACAAGCCCTCTAAGCTTTTCTATGTTTATATAATTTCATCAACAAAATCCTGCACATTTAATATTATTTCATCAACAAAATTCTGCACATAGAAACATATTAAAATTATAAAAGGATTGAACAAGCTAGATGCGGGAAAAATGTTCCCAATGTTGGGCAAGTCCAGAACCGGCGCCACAGTCTAAGAATAAAGGGGAGGCTACATAAAACTGAGATGAGAAACAATTTTTTCACCCAGAGAGTTGTGAATTTGTGGAATTCTCTGCCACAGAGGTGGTGGAAGCCAATTCACTGGATGAATTTAAAAGAGAATTAATTAGTGCTCTTGGGGTTAGAGGAATCAAGGGATATAGGGAGAAGGCTGGCACGGGTTATTGATTGGGGATGATCAGCCACGATCACAATGAATGGCGGTGCTGGCTCGAAGGGACGCATGGCCTCCTCCTGCACCTATTTTCTATGTTAATGGCAAAAACAAACAATCCTCATCTGGAAGAATCTCAGTGGCAAAGCAGAAGTAATGACAACAACCGACAACCGAAGTGACAGAACGTGGGAAGAAAAGCAAACAACTGTCGGTGCAGATATCATGAAGTATAAAATTAAAATAATATTTATATGCTGGTAGAGAAAAACAAAATCAATAAGTTGCCAGATATGCAGAGGGCAATGCATAAGATTGGAGTAGAACTGATGATATTTTTTGCATGTGGATTCTGTCTGGATTTTTCTAATATCTAATTTCAGCAGTAAATAAAATAGATATTGCCATTTAAATGCAATGACTCACTTTTCAAATATGGACTAAAGGGGAAGCTGCCGGTTCGTATAGAAGCAGATTCCAATTGCAAATCCATAAATAATGCTGGAAGTAACATTCAGTGGTTTGCATATGTAAAATAGCCTAGGAGATGCCTTGCACATTGTCAACTGAGCAACAGATTTTGTCAATTAAGAGTAGTCTGTGTACATTAGCAGAAGGCCGTACCTCTGATGTTGTGAGCTTTTGTGTCTCTGTGCGATAGATGCCAATGGGGATATCTCCCGAGGAAGAGCAAAGCTTTTGATACAGCCGGCCGTATGTCCGGATCCACAAGTCATCCTCTGTGATCTTCATCTGCGTGAAAAAGGACAAGACCGCTCAGTAAACATGACTTTGACATTGGCCTGCAGACTTCTCTGCACTTGTCCAGACGCATTGCTTTTGCCGAGTTTAATTGGACACAATGATGGTTCAAGTGGAATCTGTTCAAGGGGAAAGGTATGTTCATGATTCATCGCCACAGTGTAGCCTTGAACTTGGGTTTGATTATATTTTTCCACATCAGTTCATAAGTCTATAAGTCATAGGAGCAGAATTAGGGCATTCGGCTCACTGAGTCTACTCTGCCATTCAATCATGGTTGATCTATCTTTCCCTCTCAACCCCATTTTCCTGCCATCTCTCTGTAACCTTTGACAACCTTACTAATCAAGAATCTGTCAATCATCACTTTAAAAATACACCATGACGACCTCCACAGCAGTCTGCGGCAATGAATGCCACAGATCCAACGCCTAGACTAAAGAAATACCTACTCATCTCAATTCTAAAGGTACATCCTTTTATTCTGAGGCTCTGCACTCTGGTCCTAGACTCTCCACATTGCATTTGTTGAGTCTAATTAGACACAATGATGTTTGAAGTAGAATCTGAACAAGGGAAAGGGTAGATTAACAATTCATCATCACAAAGTTGCTTTAATCTTGAACTTAATCATGTTTTTATTACAAATCTATCTATCTATCTATCTATTACTAAAACTCATCTTGTTTGTGCCTACATTTTTACCAGGCACGTGCCGTGAGTAATTACTCGGGGTAGAAAGTCAATCAGCTTTAAAAAAATTAAACCACGCATACGCAGATTGTTCTCCATAAAAATTAAAAATAAAATTTGCCCAAGGCTTCCTAGTCTTCTTTATTCTGAATTACTGAATGGGTGGGGGAAGGGGGGGGTGAAGGGTGATGGCAGGTGGAAAGATGGTGGGAAAAACGGGAGTACAGGGAATAGTTGAATCAGTTGTCATCTAATAGAATGACAACACTTGTTCAAGGGACCAATTGGGGGAACAGTTCTTTTCACAGCGTGTGGAGAGTCTGTGCCAGGGATAAAGTTGTGGGGAGGGCACGAGTGTTGAGATTGAGGGGGTCGGGGATACTGCCAGTAACTCACTCACCGCTACCGCAGATCTCCGGGCACAAAGCCATGCACTGTATCCGGGGATAGAAGCAGCTCTGGAGCTGCTAGCGGCCGCCGGGACCCAACAGCAGAACTGGCCCCCACTTCAGCACCTTCTGCCGGCCCACTCACCTTTGGCAGTGCTCTCCTTCTGAACACCTGTCACCTGACACTCGCCGACTTCACTCATGTCAGTGGCTTCCTGCAAATCCTTAAATTCCCACAGCCGAGTAACCTCTATCGCGCTGTCAGAATTTAAGGACATGAGTGAGGCCAGCAAGCGGCAGGAGAGAGGTTTTTAGATGGAGAGCTGCCAGAGGTGAGTGGGGACCGGCAGAAGGAGCTAAGGTGGCGGCTGGTTCCGCTGTCCGGCCCGGCGGCCCCTCAGCCACCCGAGCTACTTCGTTCCCCCCCCTGCTCCCCCCCCGGCCTCAATGCGGTGGCATTCCACGCCTCCGTGCAAGGAGCGTCGCAAGTGGCATTATCCCAATCCCCACATTCATAACATTCCTGCCCTCCCCGCAACTTTACCCCGGGCCAGACTCCCCAAACCCTTGGAAAGGAGCTCTCCCCCCCCCACCCACACACCCCGGGTAATACGGTATTTAAAAACATCACCAATAAATGTACAAACCACATCATTGGTACACGAGCTCCATTCTTCTCTCCGTTTCCTAAGATACACTTAAAATATTGCCAATCCATATTTGAAAACCCCACCAAGAAACTAGCACTGCGCATGCGCAGTAGGCTGCTGGGCCTGCGCAGTGCTGCAAAGGCAGAATTTCTGCTGCCTTCAGCCCCGCTTGAAAGTGACGCCTTCCAGTAGCGCTGACAGCACGTGGGCTGCACAGAGCTTCCCGTGTTACAAGCGCCGCGGATGAAAGGCACGGAGAATTATGCCTACCTAAGAGATCGATCTCTTACATAGGCATCATTCTCCCATGCCTTTATTATTTATATTTAGTTATTACCATTTTATAATTTTAGTCAGGGTAGGCAGTGCCTACCTTGCCTACCCTGACGGCACGTGCCTGATTTTTACCTATACAGGCATAGATAGGGTAGACAGCTGGAACATTTATCCTCAGAGTGGCAATGTCAAATATCATAGAAAAGTACAACAGAGGGATAGGCCCTTTGGCCCACATTCAGGCAGTCAGAACCTTCTTCCCATGGTGGAAGTGTCAAAGACTGGAAGGCATACGTTTAAGGTGAGAGGGGTAAAGCTTATAGGAGATATGTGGGGGGACTTTGTGTTTCCCCATAGAGGGTGGTGTGTGCCTGGAACACTGTGCCAGGGGTGGTGGTGGAGGCACTTAAGAGACTTCTGGATATGCAGGGAATGGTGGGATATGAATTATGAGCAAGCAGATAAGAGTTGATCTTGGCATCGAGATCGGCACAGACATCGTGGGCTGAAGGGCCTGTTCCTGTGCTGTACTGTTCTACATTTAAAGATTACAATAAAAAATAAAAACTCTGAAGACAACATCATGCAATATAACCCCCATTGAACGTTCTCAACACTGCTGTTGAATCCAATAAGCATGAAGAAAACTTTCCTGTTTGTGTGCTCTACTTCTCCATAACTCTATAGGTTTAGTGGAATATGGACCAAATGTGGACAAATGGGATCAGCATCGATGGGGTTTGTTGGTTGTCATGATAACATAGAACCAGTGATAACAGGTGATTGATGGTTGCCGTGGAATCGGTGGACCGAATAATCCGTTTCAGTGCTATTTCTTCAATCTTATCATGGCTTGGCCCAAGGGTTTGTTTCTTTTTTGCTTGTTTATTATTGCCATGTAGCGAGGTTCAGTGAAAAGTGTTGTTCTGCATGCCATCTACACAAATTAGATAATACCATGCAGAAAAACAACCTTCATACCCAAGTACAAAAGCTAGAGCAAAGGGGGAGATACAGAGTGCAGAATATAGTTCTCAGCATTGTAGCGCACCAGTTCCACAGACAAAGTCCAATGTCCACAATGGGGTAGAGGTGAATCGGACAGTACCCTAGCTTACGGAAGGGCCGTTCAGAAGCTGGATAACAGGGGGGAGGAAGCTGTTCCTGAGTCTGGAGGTGCGTGCTTTCAAGCTTCTGTACCTTCTGCCGGACGGGAGCAGTGAGAAGGAGGAATTAGTTCAATCCAGACTACAGATTATGTCTGTATGGAGTTTGTATGTTTGTATGTTCTCCCCCGTGGTCTGTGTGGGTTTCCTCCAATATTCCACAGACGTACAGGTTTGTAGGTTAATTGGCTTTAGTAAAATTGTAAATTGTCCTGAGTATGTAGAATAGACCTGTACAGGATGATTACTGGTCGGCACGGACTCTAACCTGACTCTAGTGTCATGACTCTTACTTGAATTTAGTGTCATGACTTGAATTAATAATTTACCGAGCCACAGTGTCGGAGGAGCAGCATAACTCCAATCAAACTGTGGACTGTTTTGCAATGCAGACACAGGAGCTAGTGTGAAGCATCGCCTCCTTACATTGATGGAACATCAGCCCTGGGTTTCTGTCCTTGTTTTCAGAAAAGTCATAATGCAGCAATTCAAAAATAGTGATGGACAAATGTGTCACCTTCTGCAATTTATGTGTCCCAGATTCAAGATGATTAACAGTCGGACTGACAGACAATCAGGCGGATAACTGTGATTAGCAGTGCAACTGTTCACCGAAAAGTGGAAAAGATACCTCAAGTCCTCTCCATCAGCCGCCCAAGTGCACATAAACTTGGCAACATGGACATGTCTATTAAAGCCATTCATCGGTGCAAAGTAATTCTTTGCTTTGATGGTAGGGGCTATTTTCACAAAATTGCTTCACCCTGGGATTTTTTTCCATTGTAGAAGCAACAGTCCGGCACAGTATTGCAGCGGTAGATTTGCTGCCTTACAGCACCAGAGACCCGCGTTCAATCCAGACTACGGGTTCTGTCCGTATGCAGTCTGTACCTTCTCCCCATGACCCGCGGGTTTCCTCTCACACTCCAAAGACATACAGGTTTGTCGGTAAAATTGTAAATTGTTCCTAGTGTGTAGGATAGTGCTAGGATGATCACTGGTTGGCGCAGACTCGGTGGGCCGAAAGACCCGTTCCCGCATTGCATCTGTAAAGTTGAAAGGTCTGATCGAGCTCCTGCTCGTGAATCATTACTATCTTCAGGGTTTATGCTTTAATGGATAGCTCTTCGAGCAGCGCTAAGGAAGGCAGGAGAGGTCTTGATTGAATGCTTGATAGAATTGATTGAAAGAAATAGCATGGAAACAGGTTCTTCTATTCCGATGCCGATCATCGATCACCCGTTCTCACTGGTTGTACGTTATCCCACTTTCTCATTCACTCCCTACACACTACAGACAATTTACAGAGGACAATTAACCTACACACCTGCACATCTTTGACCTGGAGGAAACATATTATATCTTCCCTGTCTCACGTTAAGCCCATCTCCCTCTTGTTCTTGATTCCCCTATTCTGCATAAAATACTACGTGTATTCACTCTATCAATTCCCCTCGTGATTTTATGCACCTCTCAGGTGCGTTCACCCCTCAGCCTCCTGTACTCCAAGGAATAAAGTGCTTGCCTGCCCATTTTCTCCCTAGAGAGGGCTGAGGTCCTCAGATCCTAGTAACATCCTCAAAATCTACTCTGCATTCTTGGAAAATACATGTCCATCCGCAGATTTAGATTAGTACCAATCTTATTTTATGACACTGCTGTCATTTGTAGCTAGGGCACGAGAGGCCCAGTGGCGCAGAACCTGGGTTCAATCCTGACTCTGGGTGATGTCTGTACGGAGTTTGCACGTTCTCCCTGTGACCACCTGGGATTTCTCCAGGTGCTCCGGTTTCCTCCCACACTTCAAAGATGTGTGGGTTTGTAGGTTAATTGCCCCTGGTGTGTGGGATAGAACAAGGGAATGGGTGATCAATGGTCGGCATGGACTCGGTGGGCCAAAGGGCCTGTTTTCATACTGCATCTCTAAACTAAGCTAAACTATAGACAGATACAAAAAGCTGGAGTGACTCAGCGGGACATGCAGCATCTCTGGGGAGAAGGAATGGGTGACATTTCGGGTCGAGACCGTTCTTCGACCCTTCTTCTAAACCATCGTCATGGATAAAGTTTAGAGTTGAGGTGGGTGAGTACTGGAACTACTGTAACAATCACAAATCGGATTTTGGCAATATTATTAATCTAATATTCTTGTTCAGGACAGCTATTATTGATTATGATTTTACATTCATTTGGAAAGTAGCTTTCTTTTTGTCTGATAATATTTAATCAGCTCCATATTATTTAAGATGGTAGTGAGTCCTCCAGGCAATATATAGGCTTGGCATGTTTGGTAAAGACACTAATTGAACACCAGACAATTGTGTATTCAAAATCAAAACTTAAGAGCTGTTTGGACAAGCACTTGAATGTCTAACCCCAGCAACCTTGGTGTCATCTGTAAAATTACTAACCAACCCGCCTAAGTTTACGTCCGATCCTAGTTCTACCTGCAGAGTTTTAAACAGGCCATTCAGCCCACTCACTCCACACTGACCAGTGATCATCCATACACTAGTTCTTTCCGACACACTAGGGACAATTAACAGAAACCAATTAACCTACAAACCTGCATGTCTTTGGAGTGTGGGAAGAAACTGGAGCACCCAGAGAAAACCCAGGCAATCACTGGGAGAACGTACAAACTCTGCACAGACAGAATCGAACCTGTGTCTCTGGCGCTGTAAGGCAGCAACTCTACTACTGCGCCATCCCTCTCTCTAGATCCTCTCTCTGCATAAAACTATCCTCCCTCAACCTTCAGCTAAGACATATTGGGACATAAAAATGTGGAAGAGACGTATTTAAACTAAATGCTGCACATAAATCTAGCGGCACTAACCTCCACTTCATGCTGCTGAATAAAATCAATTTTTATACCACGCACTGTGGACTTGACTTAGTTTTATTAATGCTGCCAAGCACTGCGACGGAATCCTCCCACAGCCTTGAACACAGTTGTTGCAATATACTGCATTAAAATTTAGAGTATGGTTCCACATTATACTAGTAAAATACAACTGGGACACACAGTATGATTGATATATTGTCTGCCCCATCTTTTTAGCTTTGAAGTAGAATTCTACTGGTGCAAGCTCAAAGTGTATGATGTTCAGAAATAGCCACTGCGGAAAGTGCATTGTAAAAACTTACTATCTGAGTTCCCTCATTAACTTACATTCATCACTAAATAATTGTTATATCCAAGTTTTTTTCTTTCTCCCACCCGTCCCCTTCCTCATATATCCCCCCCCCCTCTAGCTGCACGTTTCACTCCTATCCCTATTACCTTATCTCACACGTAGCGACTCTGCATACCTTGAGTATGGTATTTAAAACAAAGAATTTCACTGTGACTCCATTTTTGTCTACCTTCCATTTTCCAGCATCTGCAGTTCCTTCTTAAACATTTCACTGTGACATGTCACATGTGATTATTATCAACCAATCAATTAATTATCAGTCAATCAGAACCCCCCCTCACCTGTATCCACTTATCACTTGCCAGCGAGTGCACACTACCTTTCCTCCCCCCCTCCCCAACCCCCCACTGCCCCAACTAGACACGCACTCTATTTCTCCACTCTCCCTCCACCCACATCCTTTCCTCTATCTTCACAGTTGGCAACTCTTCTATCCTTTTGTCTCACATCTTTTTATTCACATCCTTGGCATTTGTCCAACCATTCTCAACCCCCCCCCCCCTCACCTGCCAGGATTTGTCTTCCCTCTCCTCTCTTCCAGCTTTTCCTCCCACCCCCCCCCCACCCCCCCTTACAATCGGTCTGAAGAAGAGTCCCAACCAGAAACGTCTCCTATCCATGTTCTCTACAGATGCTGCCTGACCCTCTGAGTTACTCCAGCACACTGTGTCTTTTCCAGGCAACCAGCATCTGCAGTTCCACGTGTCTCCACGTTTTGCCATAGAGAAATTCCCCTGGCCTGCATCAAATCGGCTTCCAGCTTTGGCAAGGTAGAAAGAACAAAATTATCCAGCTCTTTCCAGCAGATACAAAGCTTTTCATATCTGTAGCTATTCTCTGCCGCTTAAATTGACAAGTGCTTATCTACACCAAAGGTGTAATTCCGACACTCTCTATTTTAGTTCCTTTTATCTGTTGGTTAAACTTCAAGCTTTTGATGAGTGAAAAAGCTTACTTCACGTAAGGTCACTGAACAGTGAATAGACACAGGCCGTATTCTTATCCAGCATTCTCAGATGGAAACCGCAGCCAATAACGTACAATAAAGATTCTGAATGAAAATGCCCCTTTGCACATTTAAGCCTCTCCGGTTAATACTGGAACCGATTTTGGTTTTGAAAATTTAACATGCTTTAGACTTTAGAGATAAAACACCTTCAGCCCACTGAGTACGTGCCGACCACCGATCCCCTCATAGTTGAGCACTATCCATGCACCAGAGACAATTTACATTTTTTACCAAAGCTAATTAATTTACAAACCTGTACCTCTTTGGAATGTGGGAGGAATCCAGAGCACCTGGAGAAAACCCACCTGGTCACAGGGACAATGTACAAACTCCGTACAGACAGCACCCGTAGTCGGGATTGAACCCGCGTCTCTGGTACTGTGAGGCAGCAACTCTACCACTGCGTCATCGTGCCGCGACCATGCTGTGATTATATATGGTTAGGGTAGAGGCGGTGCCTCCTGGCATTGTGTGGAATTGGGTGCCCAGGAGAAGCAAGAGAAAGTTGATCTACATTCAACCAATGTGTAGATTCAAGGAACTGCATAAGCGTAGTACACAAAGTATTACTCAGTGTCTCAGGCAGCAGCCAACTTAATCAATGACCTGTCCCACCCCGGTTATTCCTTCTTCTCCCTGTCCTCGTTCAGGTACAGAAGCTTAAAAGCGCGCACCACCAGACTCAGGAACAGCTTCCTCCCCTCTGTTATCAGGTTCTGAATGGTCCTTCCATCAGCTAGGGTTCTGTCCGATTCACCTCTACCCCATTGCGGCCATTCGACTTTGTCTCTGGAACTGGTGCACTACAATGCATCAACATTTACATAATGGTGGTTTGATTTTAAGCAAACAAGAAAGATAACAAAGACCGAATGTGAATGGCTGATCAATGATTGGCGTGGACTTGGTGGGCTGGAGGTGTAAGAAAGAACTGCAGATGCTGGTTTAAATCAAAGGTAGACACAAAATGCAGGAGTAACTCAGTGAGACAGGCAGCGTCTCCGGAGAGAAGGAATGGGTGACGTTTCACGTCGAGTCCCGCTAAACTACAAAAATCAATGTGGCATATAGCTAAGAACTGTATTCTTCCCCTTTGGTCTACCTTACGTTGTACATGACTTTGATTTGATTATATTTATGCACAGTATTATATGATCTGATTGGATAGCATGTTTGCCCGTCAATAATAAACCTAAACTTGACAGAAGTTTATAAAATAATGGCAATTATTTCCTATACTATGTAAAATTCTAAACCTTAACTAGATAGAGATTTGAGTCATAGAGTAATACAGTGTGGATACAGGCCCTTCAGCCCAGCTTTCCCACAACGGCCAACATGTCCCAGCCACACTAGTCCAACCTGCCCCCGTTTGGTCCATGTCCCTCCAAACATGTCCTATCCATGCACTTGTCTAACTGTTTCTTAAACATTGGGATAGTCCCAGCCTCAACTACCTCCTCTGGCTGCTTGTTTCATACACCCACCACCCTCTGTGTGAAAAAGTTACCCCTCGGATTCCTATTAAATCTTTTCCCCTTCACCTTAAACCTATGTCCTCTGGTCCTCGATTCACCTACTCTGGGCAAGAGACTCTGTGCATCTACCCGATCTATTCCGCTCATGATTTTATACACTTGATTGATGAAAGATTTTGGATAGAGTGGGGAAATGAAGAGATTTAGGGGGAGAATAAAAGCTAATAAAAGTGAGCCCATGAAAGAAGTATCTAAGATTACGAGAGGTATAGATAGGGTAATCTGTCAGAACCTTTTGCCCCCCAGGGTGAAAATATCAAAGATTAGAGAGCACAGATTTACGGTGAGAGGAGCAAAGTTTAAAGGACATGTGCGAGCGAATGTTTTTTTACACAGAGGGTGGTGGGTGCCTGGAACGCGCTGGTGGAGGCAGATACGAAAGTGACATTTAAAAGGCTTTCAGATCGGCACATGGAAATGCAGGGAAAGGAGGGATATGGGTTATGTGAAGCCAGTAGAAATTAGTTTAATCTGCCATCACTTACGACATGGACATTGTGGGCCGAAGGGCCTCTTCCAGTGCTATACTGATCTGGTTCTATGCTCTAAAGTTCCCTTCCACCAAGTTCTGTTGGAGTTATAACAGAATCCTGGAGACTGGATAATCCTGGCAGTCGTGGTGGCGCAGCGGTAGAGTTGCTGCCTTACAGCGAATGCAGCACAGGAGACCCGGGTTCGATACTGACTACAGGTGCTGTCTGTATGGAGTTTGTACGTTCTCCCCGTGATCTGTGAGGGTTTTCTCCGAGATCTTCGGTTTCCTCCCACACTCCAAAGACATACAGATTTGTAGGTTAATTGGCATTTGGTAAAATGAAAACAAAATTGTCCTTAGGGGGTGGGTGTAGGACAGTGTTAATGCGCAGGGATCGCTGGTCGGCACGGACCCGGTGGGCCTGTTTCTGCATTGTATCGCTGAACTAAACTAAACTAAATATCTAGGGGGGCACAGTGGTGCAGCGGATGGAGTTGCTGCTTTACAGTGCCAGAGACTGGCTATGTTTGCGCGGAGTTTACACGTTCTCCCTGTGACCGCATGGGTCACCTCCAGGTGCTTTGGTTTCCTCCCACATCCCAAAGACGTGCGGATTTGTAGGTTAATTGTCCTCTGCAAATTGCCCCTAGTGTGTAGGGAGTGGATGAGAAAGTGGGATAACTAGTGTGAACGGGTGATCGATGGTCGGCGTGGACTCAGTGGACCAAAGGGTCAGTTTCCGTGCTGTATCTCTCTACTCAAAACTCCAAAATTAGGCCGTAATGGTCGTAATTTGTAAACACAATTTAAAAAAAGAACACAATCAGGTGCAAATCTGATTTTTCAGAATGACTAGATAAATGTAGCAATGCATAAAAAAGAGCTCTGCAACCTACAATGGTGAACTGGATATTATGACAAGCACATTCAACACTCAAATGATAAACAATGAAAATATGAGCTATTGAGCCCATTCAGAAATTACTTAGCAACAGTGAAAGTGCCGACTGGACCACATTGTTGCTTAGTTACCATTCAGGGCTCTCTACCAAGTGCTTCTGAACATACTTTCTTACAAGATTAAATCTGTAAAAAGCTATAGTTTACAACTGCCCAGGCATTAATGTGAAAGATTTAATAGAAGGGACAGTGTTTGCTTATTGGCGATTCTTTCTTCAGGAGAACAGGATGGCAAACTGAATAAGCAAGAGAATGAATTCACCAGGATGTTACCTGGGCTTGAGTTATAGAGAGAGGTTGTATCGGCTGGGAAGGGTGGTAGTGGAGGCAGATACGATAGTGGGTGTACTCTTTCGATCACCAGGGGCATAGATGCACCGGATGCTTGTATCTCTTCCCAGGTGCGAGGATTAGAGGACCTAATTGATCAATGAGAGCTGGGCTGAACGGCCTGCTTCCATGCTGTGTGACTCTAAAGTGCTGTAGGAACTTCGCACATCATTGGATTTACCCCATTGAAAGAAGGATGAGAGGGTTTTGGAAAAGAGCCGGTGTGCTTCCTGGATAGAAGAGTATAAGCTATAATGAGAGGTTGGACAAACCTGGATTGTTTTCGCTAGAATTTCGGAAGCTGAGGGGAGACCTCATAGAAGTTTATAAAACGAAGAGGGTCATAGATAGGGTAGACAGTCAGAACCTTTTTCCAGGATATAAATATCAAATACTAAAGGGCATAGTGTTAAGGTGAGAGGGCAAAGTTTAAAGGAGAACTACAGGCAACTTTTTTCTTTACACAAATGGTGGTGGGGTTGTGGCACGCACTGCTGGGGTTGTGGCACGCACTGCTGGGGTCGTGGCACGCACTGCTGGGGTCGTGGCACGCACTGCTGGGGTCGTGGCACGCACTGCTGGGGTCGTGGCACGCACTGCTGGGGTCGTGGCACGCACTGCTGGGGTCGTGGCACGCACTGCTGGGGTTGTGGCACGCACTGCTGGGGTTGTGGCACGCACTGCTGGGGTTGTGGCACGCACTGCTGGGGTTGTGGCACGCACTGCTGGGGTTGTGGCACGCACTGCTGGGGTTGTGGCACGCACTGCTGGGGTTGTGGCACGCACTGCTGGGGTTGTGGCACGCACTGCTGGGGTTGTGGCACGCACTGCTGGGGTTGGTGTCAGTGACAGATTCTATAACAGCATATGAGGCTTTTTAGATAAGCCTCCATCCCAGAAGCTCCTGTTGCTGTCTCAATGCCGTCAAATTGATGTCATTAAGATGTCTGGAAACTCAAGGAAGTGCAGATGCTGCCCCTCCTCCCACCCTGCAAGGACACGCTCCCCTACTCTCAGTTTCACCGTCTCCACCGCATCTGCTCCCAAGGTGAGGCTTTCCATTGTAGGATATCCGGGGTGTCCTCTTTCGTTTGTCAATGTTGTGTCTCCCCTGCTGTTGTGGGTGGATCCCTCACCCGTGTCTCCTCTGGGTCCCATAGTTCTGCTCTCGCTCACCCTCCCCCTTGACAGAACCAGAATAGAGTTCCCCTGGTCCTTACCTTTCACCCCATCAGCCTCCATATCATCCTCGGATATGCCCATCATCTCCAACGTGATCCTACCACCAACAAACATCTTCTCATCCCCATCCCTTTCCGCAGAGACCATTCCCTCAGCAACTCCTCGGTTCCCCTCATCCATTTCCACCCAACAGTCCCCTCCGCAGGTATTTTCCCATGCGACAGCAGGAGATGTAACATCATCCCCTATATCTCCTCCCTCACCTCCGTCCAGGGACCAAGGCAGCCCTTCCAGCTGAGAAGGAGGTTCACGTGGACCTCCTTTATATTTTTACTCAACGTCCGGTTGGCATTGAGATCCAAATAATTAAACGTCGAAAGTGGCACTAATTGATGAAAATCTTACCTTAGATTTAAGGAGCGACAATACCAAAGAGAGACATTACTAAGCAGAGGCAAGCTGCTACAAGACAGACATGTGGCTATGTTTATGGAACAATTTGTGTTTTAGGAACTTGTAACAAATGTGCCCACTTTAACACTATGCCCATTATCTGTTATCTGCACTTTATCAGTTTATTTATTCATGTGTGTATGTATTTATATAATGATATATGGACACACTGAACTGTTTTGTAGTAAATGCCTACTATGTTCTGTGTGCCAAAGCAAAGCAAGAATTCCATTGTCCTATCAGGGACACATGACAATAAACTCACTTGAACTTGAACTTGAAGTGGATAAATGGAACTTACTGCGCAGAGGAATCCAGAACCTGGTGTTGTATCCAACCCTAGAAGGAGCCGTGTGATAGATATCATATAATCCTTCACAAATGACTGCAATAAAAACAATTAGCAAATAAAAAATTAAAATGGAGCCATTCACCAGAGTGAAAATCTAACAGCCCGTCAAGATCATATTTGTCTAAAAAAAACAGCCAATATCATCAAAGGCCCACATCACCCTGGCCTGTCTTTGACTGTCAAATAATGGAGAATATAGAACAGTTCATAAAGTGCTGGGTAACTCAGTTGGTCAGACGCATCTCTTGAGAACATGGATAGGTGACGTTTCAGGGCGAGACCTTTCTTTGTGTACAGCACAGGAACAGGCCCTTCGGCCAACAATTTTTGTGCTAAACATGATGCCAATATAAACTAATCTCCTCTGCCGGCACATGATCCATACCCCTCTATTCCCTGCATATCCATTTGCCTATCTAAATTCCTCTTATAATGCACCTACCATATCTGCCTCCACACCCCCCTGGCAGTGCGTTCCAGGCCCCCACCGCCCTCTGTGTAGAAAACATGTCCCGCACATCTCATAGAGTCATAGAGTGATAGAGAGGGGAAACAGGCCCTTCGGCCCAACTTGCACGCACCGGCCAACATGTCCCAGCTACACTAGTCCCACCTGCCCATATCCCTCCAAACCTGTCCAATCCATGTACCTGTCTAATTGTTTCTTAAACGTTGTGATAGTTGCTGCTTTAACTACCTTGTCTGGCAGCTCATTCCATACACCCACCACACTTTGTGTGAAAAAGTTACCCCTCATATTCCTATTAAATCCTTTGCCTTTACTTTCAACCTAAGTCCTCTGGTCCTCGACTCCCCTACTCTGGGTAAGAGACTCTGTGCATCTGCCCGATCTATTCCTCTCATGATTTGCACCTTCTTTAAACTTTGCCCCTCACACGTTAAATTTATGTCCTCTAGACTTTGGCAATTCCACCCTGGGGAAAAACGTTCTGACCGTCTCCCCTATCTATGCCTCTCATAATTGTATATACTTCTATCAGGTCTCTCATCCACCTCGACACTCCAGAGAGAACAATCCATGTTTGAAGCGTATTTCTCAACAGACAAATGCACCTTTTCTATTGAGGAGATCTCAGAAGCTGAGTGACCAATACAATTTACAATTGCTATGTGTAAGAAGGAACTGCAGATGCTGGTTTATACTGAAGATAGATTCAAAGTGCTGGAGTAACTCAGCTGGTCAGGCAGCATCTCTGGAGAAAAAAGATGAGTGATGTTTCGGGTTGGAACCTGTCTGAAGAAGGGTCCCATCCCAAAACGTCACTTATCCATGTTCCCCAGAGAACCACTGAGTTACTCCAGTACTTTGTGTCTATCTTTGGCTCAATTGACACCAGTGCATGCTTTCATAAATGCCAATCATAAACAATGGGGTGCATTGACTATTGACATTTTGAAGAAAAGGCCTGTTTTCTTGCTGTATCTCTAAACTAAAGTGTCTGGGTTCCTTTCAGAGCTGAGTGCATCACATGGGTTGACAGTGATGCACTGTGTTCCTGACATTTTGTTTCATTGCGAGTTCTTGCCTTCAATAACGGAAGTTCTCCTTTATTACTAAATCCTTGGCATGCATGAAGACAGAGCCTGCAAGACACCCGCGATATAATCTTTACCTGCAGAAGCTAACATGGATGTAAATTGTACCAAGACTCGTTTGGTGGTAATTTTGGCATTTTGATGAGGCTAAAAAATCCTCAGCCTTTCCCTGATTATACAACATTGTACATAGTTGGATTCATAAGATGAATGTCAAATCAATATAAATGCCAATCAGCCTGCTTAATAAAAAAAGATGTACTAATTTGCAGGTTTGGTGCACACATATTACTCATTTGGCAATGTTCCAAGTCATCCTGTCCTTATGATTTATTGACAGTCTATTGGAGTTTGGGATTTGAATGAAAGGGAAGTCAGGTTCTACCTGGTACAGCAGTGTATCTAACATGCTGATGCTGAAGACTCGACCAGCAGCAAATGGTTGACGAAACATGAATGCCAGGTTGGAGCCTTTCTCACGTTCTTTCTGTGGGAGAGAAAGTCGAGCGTTTTAGTTGTGATTTCAGCAGAACAACACTGCCTCTCTCTGGCCAATGCACGGAGCACAGACAGTGGATCACAGCACAAAGGCAGCTCCAGATTAGGCTTAGGTTCATGATTGTCACGTGTACCCAGTTGCAGTGAGAAGGTTTCTTTGGCATGCTATGCAAACAGATCAAATAATACTGTACATAAACACAATCAAGTCAAACTCAAGTACAATAGGTAGAGCAAAGGGGAAGGCACAGAGTGCAGAATATAGTTCTCAGCATTGTAGCGCACCAGTTCCCGAGACAAAGTCCAATGTCCGCAATGGGGTAGAGGTAAATTGGACAGTACCCTAGCTTATGGAAGGACCGTTCAGAAGCCTGATAACAGAGGGGATGAAGCAGTTCCTGAGAACATCATAGAATCTGCTTAGAATTGAAGAGATCTTATAGAAGCACTTTTTTTAAATCTCCCTGAGGATTGAGGTGACTGTCTCTGCTACCTTTGCTTTTCATAATTTGATATACTATCAGGTCTCCCATAATCCCCCAACACTCCAGAGAACACAATCCATGTTTGAAGATGTCAGTGTGCAATTACTTTGAATATGGGTGGCCATTGATTGATTGATTGTTAGACACAGCATTGAAACAGGCCATTCGGCCTTCGATCATCCGTTCACACTAGTTCTATGTTATCCCACTTTCATATCACACCAGCGGCAACTTAGCGAGCCAATTAACCTACAAACCCACACGACTTTGGGACGCTATGAGAATTGCATGAGAGTTGATGGGACTTAAAGAGAAAATAATATTGAGTATATTATATACCTTGATGCACATTTTTATATTATTTGAAAGTACAGAAATCTATAAAAGCAATTCAATGTTTGAGGCAATGATACTAATTGCCAAGCTCAGCTGAGATATGAAGGGAAGAATTATTTTCACAGCATAGCACACTGCCTATTTTGTCATTGTCATACTAAATAAAAATACTTGAATGCAATTTTCTTTGCTACAAGTCTACAGTTTGGTGTTCACCTTGATAGAGGATTAGCATCATGGCTTTAGTTTGCATTGCCGTTACCACATTTAATGGAAAACCTTGTTGAACATGCTCTGAATGAACAACAAAGAAAAGGTCACTATCTATCCTGCGACAGTGTTCATATTTAAACGTTATCAAGGACCTCTGCAAGTACATTACAAATTACAATCCTGTTGAACAATTCCACTCCATTATCTGGACCACTGACTATTTAAACGTAAAAAAAAAAATCACAGCATTGTTCCAACCAGAACATTCAAAACTGTAATCAAAAGGGAAAAGACTACAAATGGACAGGTACATCGATAGTATAGTTTAGTTTAGAGACACAGAGCGCAAAGCACAGAGTCCGCGTCGACCAACAAACACCATGTATACTTGCACCGTCCTACACGCTAGGGACAATTTACAATTTAACCAAAATCATTGAACCTACAAAACTGTACGTCTTTGGAGTGTGGGAGGAAACTGGAGCACTTGGAGAAAACTCACGCAGGTCACGTACAAACGTACAAACTCTGTACAGCCAACACCTTGGGTCAGGATCGACCCTGGGTCTCTGGTGCTCTAAGGCAGCAATACCGCTGCACCACCGTGCCACCCTTGATGGACAGGAGAGGTTAGAGGGATATGGGCCAATAGCAGCTAGGTGGGACTAGTGTAGATGGGGCAACTTGGCCAGCTTGGGCAAGTTGGGCCGAATTGTCTGTTTTCATACTATATGGCTCTGTGACTCCATGACTCGACATGGGAGGAAACTGGACCACCTGGTTTCTGTGACTCTATGACACCCAGAGGAAGCCAACACAGTCACAAGGAGAACGTGCCAAGACATTTAAACATGTACATGGAGAGGAAAGGTTTAGAGGGATATGGGCCGTACTCAAACAAATTGACTAGCTTAGATGGGTCTTATTGGTTAGCATAGATGAGTTGGGACAAAGGGCCTACTTCTAAGCTGTATGACTATGCTGGAAATCAGCTAGAGGGAGAGGTTGGATAAACCTGGATTGTTTTCTGTGGAACGTCGGAGTTTGAGTGGAGACATGATAGAAGAATATCAAATTATAGCAGGCATGGGGACAGGGTAGACAGAACCTTTTTCCCCAGGGTGGAGATGTCCAACACTAGAGGGCACAGCTTCTTGGTGAGAGGGGGAAGGTTTAATGGAGATGTGCAGGGCAAGAGCGTGATGGGGTCCTGGACTGAGTTGCAGGGTGGTGGTGGGGACAGATACGATAGTGGCATTGAGAAGCTTTTATGTGGCCTTTTGGAGGTGCAGGGAAGAGAGGGATATGGACCATGTGCAGGCAAGTGAGATCAGTTTAACTTGGCATCATATTTGGCACAGACATTGCGGGCTGAAGGGCCATTCCTGTGCTGTACTGTTCTAGGTTCTATGACAAAGCAGTCGTGCTCTGCCTATGGTTACTGCGGGTCGTTTTGAAATTGCAGATTTATTGGAGCACTGAGATGAAACTGACCAGATGGTGTGGTGGAATTCAATGACTGTGTGGAACAGCTGGACAACCAGAACTTCACGCCTCCATCACAGAAGTAGGTGGGGAGGAATGAATGGGAAATAGAGAATAAATCTGAAGGAAAAACTACCAAACATAAATTGAAAATTAAAAAAGGAATTACAAGGAAAATTCATTTATTGCTTATTTTTTAAAATAGTATTTTGTAAATGATGGTCAAAACATAGTAACTTATCACTGAAATATAATAATTAAAGATGGGGAAAGGATAGAAATATAATTATGATTTAAATCACATTTCTCAAGGTTGTGACTTTCACCACTGATAAAATGATTGAAGCAATTTATTTCCCCTTGTGTTTACTGCTTGTGTCAGTGCTGAAGCTACGATATGGAGCATCAAAGGCGTGAGGATGAGTTTACCAATTGGAACTTATCACCTGCACCAACGCAGCCTGCCTGCTTATCAGCACTGCCATAGACACAGGCTGACACTGATAACTTCAGGAATAACAGATGGTAAATATTCACTGCATCTGTTACTCGGTCTCTCATGAAAGATTGCATAAGCTCAAAGGGAGAAAGTTTCCATTTCCGAAATCCCAATTTGCAATTTAACTTTTGTCTCCCAAAATAACTTAGCATTGTATTCAGATCTGTGAAGTATTCTGAATTTGTCCTTTATAGATAAAATGCCTCAGTTCCAAGAGAGTTGGACACTTCTGTTTTCACATCAATTGCTTGACTTGATAAATTCTAAGATCTTTATCAGAGAAACTAGAAACTGAAATGAACCCACTGGATTTCACAGTCCACCAAACTTCTTCTATACACAAAGAAGAAACCACAACCTCAAAAATAAGTAGGCCCCTTCCATCATGACTGACCATGGGTGATGTCATATGGAGGACAGGAAGGCAGATTACTATCTAAATGGCGTCAAGTTGGGAAAAGGGGAAGAACAACGGGATCTGGGGGTCCTTGTACATTAGCCTACAAAAGTAAGCATGCAGGTACAGCAGGCAGTGAAGAAAGCGAATGGCATGTTGGCCTTTATAACTAGAGGAATTGAATATAGGAGCAAAGAGGTCCTTCTGCAGTTGTACAGGGCCCTAGTGAGACCACACCTGGAGTATTGTGTGCAGTTTTGGTCCCCTAATTTGAGGAAGGATATTCTTGCTATTGAGGGAGTACAGCGTAGGTTTACAAGGTTAATTCCCGGGATGGCGGGACTGTCATATGCTGAGAGAATGGAGCAGCTGGGCTTGTACACTCTGGAGTTCAGAAGGATGAGAGGATATCTCATTGAAACATATAAGATTGTTAAGGGTTTGGACAAACTTGGAATGGAGGCAGGAAACATGTTCCCAATGTTGGGGAAGTCCAGAACCAGGGGCCACAGTTTAAGAATAAGGGGTAAGCCATTTAGAACAGAGACATAGAAAGACCTTTTCTCACAGAGAGTGGTGAGTCTGTGAAATTCTCTGCTTCAGAGGGCGGTGGAGGCAGGTTCTCTGGATGATTTAAAGAGAGAGCTAGATAGGGCTCTTAAAAATAGCGGAGTCAGGGGATATGGGGAGAAGGCAGGAACGGGGTACTGATTGGGGACGGTCAGCCCTGATCATATTGAATGGCGGTGCTGGCTCGAAGGGCCAAATGGCCTACTCCTGCACCTATTGTCTATTGTCAGGCTGTGGCCCAGGCAGCACGTCCCCCCTCTCCACGTCGCTGATCAATCCAAAGGAACAGCAGGGCCGTTACAGTTTGGCACCAGCGCCGTCGCAGGAGCGGCCAGAGCGAGGTTGTAGACAACGACGAACTGCCTTAGGGGCTCAGACACTGGATTTTCTTGAGGTTTACTCCTGGAGCCTTTTCCATGACTGGATATGGCCACAAGGCAGTGGAGGTTTTAAATCAGAGTTTTCCCTCTCCTAGATGGACTGCCTTCCCAGGCTGACGAGCCCCATCTGCCCGAGACTCGTGGGGGTGGGAGCATCTACCTTCCCGTGCAGGTCTATAGCACCTGCCCACTGCCCTCAAAAGTAAAGGTAGACACAAAATGCTGGAGTAACTCAGCGGGTGAGGCAGCAACTCTGGAGAGAAGGAATGGGCGACTGAAGAAGGGTCTCGAACCGAAACGTCGCCCATTCCTTCTATCCAGAGTTGTTGCCTCACCTGCTGAGTTACTCCAATATTTTGTGTCTACCTTTGATTTAAACCAGCATTTGCTGTTCTTTCTTGCACTCAAAAGTAAAGGAATATTTTCCGAGAGTCAGCAGAGAATCAAGAATTCAGAGCAAGTGCTTTCAAACACAAGAGCTTGATTGGCAGTTATACCCAAATGAGTGAAATGAAAGCAGATTGAGAACTTAAAAGAATGAAGCAATTCAGCAAAAAAGCAAAGCAGGGAATTGAACCGCAGTCCTTTGGTGGTTTCAACACAATCTCAGCAGCCTTGGTCCTGTTCTTACTTTTACATTATTATATAAAGCAAAATACATTGTCCCACATCAGTCAAACTACAAAGAACCTAACCTGTGAATCTTTAACTATTATCAGAAAAATCTTGCATTCTTTGGTGTAGGACGGGACTGCAGATGCTGGTTCATACCGAAGATAAAGGAATAGGTGAAAGTTCAGTCTGAAGAAGGGTATGACACAAAATCTCACCCATTCCTTCTCTCCAGAGATGCTGCCTGACCCGCTGAGTTACTCTTACAGGTGACTTTTATACCTGGAAAAAATCCTATTAAATCTGCTGTTAAACAATTATTTATAACAAGAGGAATTGAATATAGGAGCAAAGAGGTCCTTCTGCAGTTGTACGGAGCCCTAGTGAGACCACACCTGGAGTATTGTGTGCAGTTTTGGTCCCCTAATTTGAGGAAGGACATTCTTGCTATTGAGGGAGTGCAGCGTAGGTTTACAAGGTTAATTCCCGGGATGGCAGGACTGTCATTTGCTGAGAGAATGGAGCAGCTGGGCTTGTACAGTCTGGAGTTTAGAAGGATGAGTGGAGATCTCATTGAAACATATAAGATTGTTAAGGGCTTGGACGCGCTAGAGGCAGGAAACATGTTCCCGATGTTGGGGGAGTCTAGAAACAGGGGCCACAGTTTAAGAATAAGGAGTAAGCCATTTAGAACGGAGACGAGGAAACACTTTCTCTCACAGAGAGTGGTGAGTCTGTGGAATTCTCTGCCTCAGAGGGCGGTGGAGGCAGGTTCTCTGGATGCTTTCAACGGAGAGCTAGGTAGGACTTCAAAATAGCGGAATCAGGGGATATGGGGAGAAGGCAGGAACGGGGTACTGATTGGCGATGATCAGCCATGATCACATTGAATGGCGGTGCTGGCTTCAAGAGCCAAATGGCCTACTCCTGCACCTATTGTCTATTATTAAAGTGCAACAGCTCGGCATATGTGGGAGGAAGGACTGATGATCCCGGCCGCTGCTCGTCCCCTGAGGACCGGAAAAGAGGACGGAGGGAGCCGGTGACAGCGGACGCGAGGAGCAAGGGCCGGTAAGAGTGTGAACCGGAGTCTTGCCTTTGACGCCCCCAAGGTCAGCAGTGGGAGGCGCCCCCAAAGCACAAAGGCTGAAGGTGGCTGGGCAAGGAGAGGGACGACAGTCCAGATGGAGTAAACGGCTGGAGGCCTTGCAGCAGCCTGGGGCTCGCCTGGATCGGGCACTGCTCCAGGAGACCGAGCGTGTGGACCAGACTGGACAATGGAAAAGGCGCCAAAACCTGGCAACTCTTGCAAGTGGCCTCAGTGGACTATTTCTATACACGTTGAGGGCCATTCTTAGTCACGTGTGTGTGACCAAAAACATGAAGAAATGTGGAATACATCGCTTTTAATTCTGAAAGCATTACATGTATATAGTTTTGTATTGTATATATGATTTTTTCAAAGTTTATCAAGTAAAATGTTTACGTTACGCTGACAATGTTCGTTTAGGGTCAGAGGTCAACTATGACTGTTCACGTGTTTGTGATCGCACATGGAAGCATTTCTTTCATAGCTCACTTTTATCTCACAAACTGTGAATTTGAAGAAAAAAATTAAATTATAGGCATGAAAATAGCAATGAATAAGATTAATCGCTTACAAGAATGTTTTAATGTATTGACATTTATGTGATGACATCTGTGATATTTTGGTTCACTTTCCAAAGCAAGGCCCTTGTGTGAATCGGGGATGGAAATATTTTACTGAACTATATGCAAAAAAAGTGTCACTGTATGTCTGCGCATGTGGGATAATAAAGCACCAATGACCAAATGCAAATTCAGTCATTAAATATATAATTACTGAAATGGAAAGAAATTAACAAAATTAAAAATGAAACACATTAATTTCTGCTTTGACCACTCCCAAGGGGCATCCACTGACTACACCAAAGTCTAATGAATATCTGATGCTGTGTCAATCATGCAGTGATTTAAAACAATGCTTCCAGGTTGATTATTACCAAGACCATGCATGCTTGCATCCACTGCTATAAATCCTCATTTCTAACTTCCTAACACAGGTCTAACATTAGGTACAGTTTGCTTGAGGGAAAACTGGAGCCCTTGACAATCTTTCTACTTACAGTTGCATGTTTAATGCAAAATGCCAGAATTAAAATAATTTACAGTTCCATGCCACACCATGGTAGCATTTACAAGTCATTAAATAACCGCCACTGTGACTGCTTTGAAGCCAAAGGAAATAAATTTTGGAAGCAGAGTGAATGTGCATGTGTACTAGAATATAGAACAGTACAACACAGGAACAGGCCCTTCGGCCCACAATGTCTGTGCCAAACATGTGCCAAGACCAACTCTTATCTTCCTCTACATGATCTATATCTCTCCATTCCCTGCATATCCACGCGCCTATCCAAAAGTCTCTGAAAGGCCACTATCGTATCTGCCTCCACCACCAACCCCGGCAACTCCAATCAGGCACCCATTACCCTCTGTGTAACAAAAAAAGCTTGCCCCACACATCTCCTTTAAACTTTGCCGCTCCCAACTTGAAGCTGTGCCCTCTAGTCTTTGACATTTCTACCCTGGGGCAAAGGTTCTGACTGTCCACCCTATCAATGCTTCTTAGAATTTGATATACTTCTAACAAGTCTCCATCAACCTCCAGTTTTCCAGAGAAAACAACCAATCCTGTCCCACCCTTCCCTGTAGCTAATATCCTCTAATCCAAGCAGCATTCTGGTAAACGAGATTACCAGATTATTGGGTAGACTGATGGGACTGAAGGCTGATAAATCCTCAAGACCTGATGGTCTGCATCCCAGGGTACTCGAGGTGGCTCTGGAAATCGTGGACGCATTGGTGAGCAATTCATGACTGATGAAGGGTTCTGACCCAAAACGTCATCTATCTATGTTCTCCAGAGATGCTGCCTATCACGTCGAGTTACTCCAGCACTATGCGTCTTTTTTAAAATCAAGATGATTACTTGTCCAGGAAAGTTACCACAAAAGAAATGAAAGAAGCAGCTATCGTCAACACAAGGTCTTGAGTTTATGGTCATGTACATGAGTACGGTGATATATGGACACAATGAAACATGTTGCTTGCATTATGTGTTTATAATGAAATGATAATATAATTAAACTTGTTCATAATTAGAGATAATGATGCACTTCCACATCGTGACATTTCAGTAAGCAGGCAATAAATGGCCAATGAAGGAGTGAACAACAAAATCGCACAAATTTGTCACCTGTTGAAATAGATTACAGAAATAGGGAGATTGAGGCCATACGGAAAGGTAGCGTTTTAAATCAAGTTGTTGCTAAACTGGGAACTAATGTACATGAGCAGTATATTGGACAGTGAAATGGTGTACTTGTAATTTTGGAATGTATGCATTCAACATTAATAAGTATTTATTGTACATGTCTAAGCATATATTGAGGGGGTTGTGGTGGAGGCAGATACGATAGTGGCATTAGGAGACTTTGGGATAGGCACATGCATATGCAGGGAATGGACGGATACGGATTATGTGCAGGCAGAGAAGAGTTCGTATCATGTTCGGCACAGACATTATGGACAGAAGCACCTGTTCTTTTAGAAACAGGGACATGCAGATGTTGGGTTACAGAAAATGATACAGAGCGCTGGAGTAACTCAGTGGGTCAGGCAACATCTCTGCACTGGGTAGCGACCCGAGACATCAGCATTCCTTATCCAGATGTACTGTCTGTCTCGCTGAGTTACTCATGTTTATCTCTGGACAACATGGATAGGTGATGTTTTGGGTCGGGACCTTTTTTCAAACTAGTGCACTGTACTATTGTATATTATATGTTCTCTATAAACTTTTACAATATTTCATGACCTCCAGGTTCAGGAATGGCTTCCACCCAGCAGCCACCAGGATCTTGAACACTGCACAACACTAACCTCAGCTATGAACTTCTATGGACTGTTTTTGGTTGCACTAAGGTCATCAGTTTTTTGCATTAGTATTATAGTTATTAGTTTATACAAACATTATAATATATTGTCTGTGTGTATTGTGTTTACGGGCCTGTTTAGCTGCAGCAAGTAAGAATGTCATTGTAGCATGGTCGATACATAGTACAATTAAACACTGACTCTTGAAGGGCCTGTCCCACTTACGCCATTGACTGCAACATGTGACAAAATGTCATATCACGATGGGAGCAAGAGAGATTTTGGGTTTAAGACTTTAGAGATACAGCATGTAAACAGGCCCTTCGGCCCACCGAGTCCGCCCCGCCAGCAATCACCCGTACACTTAATTAACCTACAAACCTGCACACTTTTGATGTGTGGAAGGAAAACGGAGCAACCAGAGAAAATACGTGTGTCACAGGGAGAATGTACAAACTCCGTACAGACAGCACCAGTAGTCAGGATCGAACCCGGGTCTCTGGTGCTGTAAGGCAGTAGCTCTACCGCTGCACCACTGTACTGCCCGATTATTCAGAAAGATTGAGATGCACTCCAAAACATCTACTGTGTGGCATGTATTTCTACTGAGAGATGGAAATATAGCCAAATGGGCAAGGTCAATAGATCCAGATCCGAAACCAAGTCTACGTGCAGTCTGTCCAGAGACTCTTAAAGGGATAGCCATGAGCTTTCAAGAACATGGAGCCAAAAGCTCGCATTCAGACCATGTATGGCTGCATGCTTCTTGCTTGTCTCGATCTCCCCCACCCACCCACCCGTTCCACTTGATAGATGCAGTGGCGCAGCAGGTAGAACCGCTGCCTCACAGCACCAGAGACTCGGGTCAGATCCTGACCTCGGGTGCTGTCTGCGTGGAGTTTGCACATTCTCCCTGTGACCATGTGGGTTTCCTCTGGGTTCTCTGTTTTCCTCCCACATCCTAAAGACGTGCGGGTTTGTAGGTTAATCGGCACGTTGTAATTTTCCCCCTAGTGTGTTGGGAGTGGAGAAGAAAGTGGGATAACATAGAACTAACGTGAACAGGTGATCGATGGTCAGCAAGGTGTCAGTGGACCGAAGGGCCTGTTTCTATGCTGCATCAATCAATCAATCAATAGCCACCCACTTTAAATGTAATTACCCACACGCACCTTCCACTCTGTGGAATGAAGTCACCTCAAACCTGAGGAACAGATTAAGATTTTAAAGAAGCCTCTTTGTTTGGAATTTCATTGACTATTTGGAAGAACACTGAACCAGTATGAACGGTCGGCATGGACTCAGAGGGCCGAAGGGCCTGCTTCCATGCTGCGTCTTCCAATCAAGCAATTTATTATTTTAAACGGATTGACTCTGTCAAAAACATAGCCAAAGAAACATCACACAGCCAAATCGGCTTTCATCCACTGTTGTGGCCAAGCGTCCTGTCGTTGCATATTTATTTGCAAAGGCACCAAAACATTATTGGACAGAACATAGAGCCATGAGGGGGGAAAAAACCATGCTATCTCGATCACGCTATTGTTGCTATTAGATCTAATTAATATATCCACGACCCATTAGTGCTGTCAGAATGTGTCAGGCTGTTTTATGTTCATCTTTCACTGCATTCGCAATACACAGCCGGGTACGTTCTAATAAAGGCTCGCACAGCCGCATACATGAGTCCTTCTCTGAAAGTCCAAATGAAAGCTCAGAACACAGGGGCGACACAGTGGAGCAGTGGTACAGCTGCTGCCTGACTGCGCCAGAGACCCGGGTTCGATCCTGACCACGGGTACTGCCTGCATGGAGTTTGTACATTCTCCCAGTGACTGCGTGGGATTTTTCCAGATGCTACGGTTTCCCACTCTCCAAAGATGTGCAGATTTGTAGGATAATTGGCTTTGATCAATTTTTAAGTTGTCCCTACGGTGTGTAGGACAGTGCCAGTGTACGGGGTGATCACTGGTCAACACGGGTTCTGTGGGCCAATGGGCCTGTTTCTGTGCTACATCTCTGAACTAAAACTACACTAAACTCATGCATCCGAGTCTCCAGATTGTTCCAAGCAAAAAATGTGAGGATCAACCATGTCAGATCACAATCCTACACCAGCGTGACATTATTTCAGTATGTGGATAATACGCCTCAAAGATTGGATTTCATTCAGTCACACTTTCAGTTTATCAGTAATCAACTTTGACCTGAAAGGGGGATTCATTTTCAGGATTAACTGAGTGAGGACTGCATTACGACTCTTCCAGAGCAGGTTGATTTATGGCCTTGTCTTTCTCTACATTTTACTCACTGTTAATCTCTCTTGGTAGCTAAGAGATTGCCTAATACAAGGACAAGAGGAAAGATACAGACGGCAAGCATAGTAACTGTGAATTGTTTTTGCAAAAACTATTCACACTTCACCGGGGAGTTGGTTTGAAAGCCCAAGGTGATACAGCAAGATAAATGCTGAAGGCTGAAGAATCGTGAATAACTCAGCCATACTGAGAGCAGTCAGGCTTGGGAAGATGAGCATCTCCCAATAATGTGAAATATCACCCAGCGATGCCACTCAGACAGCTTATCTGGCAAATGAACCGTCCTCTCACCAACTAGAGAGTGGTCCTGACCTCCCATCTACCTCGTTGGAGACCCTTGGATGATCGCCACTGGACTTTATCAGACTATCACTATCAGACTCCACTGGACTTTATCTTGCACTAAACATTATTCTCTATATCCTGCATCCAAACTCTTTGCAATCATGTGCAGTCCTTCCGCTGACTGTTCAGCACGCATCACAAAAGCTTTCCGCTGTAGCTTGGTACACGTGACAGTGGCAAACTAAACTGAACTCAAAACGAAGAAAGTTCTAAATTAGAATAAAACAATCTCGTACAAGATTAAAATGTCAACAAGAAGAGGAATGATGGCTCTGTGAAGGCGAGGATGATTAAACTGAGCAGCAAATTAAAGACCCAGAGTATAAACCAGCAATTACAGATGCAGATTTACACAAAGGACACAAATTGCTGGAGTAACTGAGCGGGTCAAGCAGCATCTCTGGAGATCAGGGATAAGCAACACTTCGGGTCGGGACATTTCTTTTGGGTTGGGATGTTTTCAAGAGAGAGATAGATTTAGCTCTTAGGGCTAATGGAATCAAGGGATATGGGGGACAAAGCAGGAACAGGGTACTGATGTTGGTGGATCAGCCTTGAGCATATTGATTCGCGGTGCTGGCTCGAAGGGCCGAATGGCCTACTTCTGCACATATTTTTCTATGTTCTACGTTTCTTCAGACCGAAACGTCACCTATTCATAGAGAAACACAAACAGCTGGAGTAACTCAGCGGGACAGGCAGCATCTCTGGAGTAAAGGAATGGGTGACGTTTCGGGTCGAGACCCTTCTTCAGACTCGTTAGGAATAAGGGAAATGAGAGATATAGGCGGTGATGTGGAGAGATAAAGAACAATGAATGAAAGATATGCAAAAAAGTAACCATGATAAAGGAAACAGCCGTTTGTAGGGTGAAAATGAGAAGCTAGTGTGACTTGGGTGGTGGAGGGAAACAGAGAGAGAGAATGCCAGGGCTACATGAAGCGAGATAAATCAATATTCGTACCACTGGGCTGTAAAAATGTGTAAGAAAGAACTGCAGATGCTGGTTTAAATCAAAGGTAGACACAAAATGCTGGAGTAACTCAGTGGGGCAGGCAGCATCTGGCTGTAAGCTGCCCAAGCGAAATATGAGATGCTGTTCCTCCAATTGGCATTTAGCCTCACTCTGACAACTGAGGAAACCGAGGACAGAAAGGTCTGTGTGGGAATGGGAAGGAGAATTAAAGTGTCCAGCAACCAGGAGATCAGGTTGGTTCACACAGGCTGAGAGAATGTGTTCCATAAAATGATCGCCCAGTCTGCGTTTGGTCTCGCCGATGTGTGAGAGTCCACATCTTGAACAATGGATACAGTAGATGAGGTTTGAGGAGGTGCAAGTGAACCTCTGCCTAACCTGAAAGGACTGTCGGGGACCCTGGACAGAGTCAAGGGAGGAGGTATAGGGATAAGTGTTGCATCTTCTGTGGTTGCAGGGGAAGGTACCCGGGGAGGGGGTGGTTTCGGTGGGAAGGGATGAGTTAACCAGGGAGTTGTGGAGGGAACGGTCTCTGTAGAAGGCAGAAAGGGGTGGAGATGGGAAAATGTGGCTCGTCGTGGGATCCCGTTGGAGGTGGCGGAAATTTCAGAGGATTATGTGTTATATGCAATGGCTGAAGGCGTGGACTAGGGGGACTTTGTCTCTGTTGCGAATATGAGGAAGGGGGTTCAAGGGCGGAGCTGCGGGGTGCCGAAGCGACATGAGTGAGGGCCTCATCTGTGATGTGAGAGGGAAATCCCTGTCTCTAAAGAATGACGACATCTTGGATTTTCTAGTATGGAACACCTCTTCTTGGGCGCAGATGCGGCAGAAATTTGGAGTAGGAGATGGAGTCTTTGCAGGAAGCAGGGTGGGAATGAGTGTAGTCGAGATAGTTGTGGAAGTCAGTGGGTTTGTAATAGACGTCAATCAATAGTCTCTTTCCTGTGATGGACACTGTGAGATCAAGAAAGGTGAGGGAGGTGTCGGAGATGGTCCAAGTAAATTTGAGTGCAGGATATAAATTGGTGAAGTTGATGAAGTCCATGAGTTCTGCATGGGTGCAGGAGGTAGCACCAATGCAGTCATCAATATAACAGAGATAGAGTTCGAGGATAGGGCCAGTGGACGCCTGGAACAGGGATTGTTCACTTTTCACCTATTCATCTTCTCCAGAGATGCTGCCTGATCTGCTGAGTTACTCCAGCATTTTGTGCCTTTCCTTTCAAATTAAACATACATCAATTTGTATTATGGAGGCAGGGGAAAGGGCAGATGCCAACAACACAAAGTGCTGATGAATTTGTAGAAGGGTCCTGACCCAAAATGTCATCCGTCCATTTCCTCCACAGATGCTGCCTGACCCGCTGAGTTCCTCCGGCACTTTACAACATTTTGTAATATTCCCTCTTCTCCTATCTAACTTAAGATGAATAATGTTTGGAGAACACATGTTAGAACAGAAAAAGTTATTTATCAGAAATGAGCACATCATTGCAAATGAGAAGCTTTGCATTATAAATAGCTGAAACAAATAAATAATTGAGCCACCGTTAGAAATGAACAAGATGAAACACACCACGGGATAATTTCCCCTGCAGGGCTAAAGACAGAATTAATGAGGAAATCTGATTACCTACATGGATTGCAAATGGGTTTCCCTCGAAACGTGCTTGGCTTAGTTTACTATTGTTACGTGTACCGATGTACAGTGAAAAGCTTTTTTGTTGCACACTATCCAGTCAGCGAAAAGATTATACACGATAACATTGGATATGAGGAGGATGTTTCCACTAGTGGGAGAGTCTATGACTAGCCTTCTTTTAGGAAGGAAATGAGGAGATATTAATTTAGTCAGAGGGTGGTGAATCTGTGGAATTGTTTGCCACAGAAGTCAGTGGATGTTTTTAAGGCAGAGATAGATACATTTGTGATTTGTACAGGTGACAGAGGTTCTGGGGAGAAGGCAGGAGAATGGAGTTAGGCGGGAGAGAGATCACTCGTGATTGAATGGTGGAGTAGACGATGGGCTGAATGGCCTAATTCTACTCCTATCCCTATGACCTTGTGACAATCAAGCCGTCCACGGATACACTATAAAATGAACTGTTGAGGCTCTTCTTCAGACTGATTTTATGGGGAGGAAGAGAAGGCTGGAAGCGAGGAGAAGTGGCACAAAGCCAGGCGAGTGACAGGTGGATACAAATGAAGGGGGAGGAATGATGTTAGGCAGATGATTGTACAAAGGCAAAAGTTGAAAGGACAAAATGTATGAGAAGAAAGGATTAAAGTGTTAAGAATTGTGAAGTGAGGAGGCACTTTGCCACCTTACTCAGTGACATCTAACTTTGCCACCTTAGAATTTTTATGACTGTGTCAAGAGTAAGTGTGGAAATAACTATACAGTACAAACAATACCTTGGACGAGATAGTGGGACACAATTTTCATCAATCCCAACCCTGCTGAAAAGGTCTCCAATGCCAACAAGAGTCGAGAGTGTTTTATCGTCACATGTCCCGAAATGGAACAATGAAATTCTTACATGCAGCAGCACAACAGATGTGTAAATGCAGTACTCAGTAAACACCATAATAAGGAACAAATAACAGTGCAAAAAGTGTAGATCGTGCAAATATTACAGTGTCGATGCAGTAAAAATCGCAGCAGCAGCCGCTGATTACTAATAAAGGTGCCAACTCCTGCTTTAGGATATGAACCAAAGTGAGTTTACACTGAATGTTGCAAATGCCATAAAATGCAGAACAGTCCAACAAAGTAACAGGCCCTTCGACCAACAACATCTGTGCTGAACATGATGCCAAGAACAACTAATCTCCTCTATCTGCACGTGATTTATAACCCTCGTATCCATGTCCATCGAAACTCTGGCCAAATCAGCCTCCCCTCCCCTCACCTGTGGTCACCTATTAGCTGCCAGGTTTTGTCCTGCCCCTCCCTTCTCGTTCAGCTTTCTTAACCCCCACTCCCTTCTTGCAATCAGTGTGAAGAAGGGACCGTACACAATCCGTCACCAACCCACTCCCTCCACAGATGCTACCTGACCAGTTGAGTTCCTCTAGCACTTGGTGCCCTGTAAACTCATACGTCATAGGAGCAGAATTAGGCCATTCGGCCCATTGAGGTTAATCCGCCATTCAATCATGGCTGATCTATCTTTCCCTCTCAACCCCATTCTCCTGCCTTCTCCCCATAACCCCTGACACTCGTACTAATAACAAACTTGTCAATCTCCACTTTGAAAATACCCGTTGACTTGCAGAATTCACTGTTCAATCCATAAAAATAACTCCAGACTTAAATCTTCAACCACTTGGTGTCTCCATTTCACTCCCAATCCAAATCCTGTCCTCGGCTTCCGATACTCCTCTTACAAATTCAACTGTCCAACACATCAAATACCTCAAAGGCACATCACGGGCTTCCCAACTCAACAATCTCATATCAACAGATTCATATAATCAGTGTGAAGAAGGGCCCTGACCCAAAACATCACCTATCTATGCTCTTCAGAGATGCTGCCTGAACTGTTGAGTTTTAAAGATTTTAGAGATAAAGCGCGGAAACTGGCCCTTCAGCCCATCAAGTCTGCGTCGCCCAGCAGTAGCAGTACTTGCAATGCCAGCAGTATCTCTCACACTAGGGACAATTTACAATTTTACCGATACTAATTAATCTACAAACCTGCATGACTTTGGAGTGTGGGAGGAAACTGGAGCGGCCGGAGAAAACCCACGCAGGTCACGGGGAGAACGTACAAACTCCATACAGACAGAACCTGTAGTCAGGATCGAATCTGGGTCTCTGGCGTTGTAAAGCCCCTGTCCCACTGTACGAGGTAATTCAAGAGTTCTCCCGAGTTTTCCCCCGATTCAAACTCGGAGAGTGTCCGTAGCGGGTCCGTAGGGGTTCGTGGATGTCTCGTAACGGCTCGTACAAGTAACGGTAGGTACTCGGGAAATCCGGTAAACTCGTGACGTTTTTTCAACACTGTGAAAAATGTCCATGAGTAAAAGAACACTCGTAATGAAAAAAATGGTTACTTTTTACTCGTACGAACCGCTACGAGACATCCACAAACTCCTACGCACCCGCTACGGACATTCTCCGAGTTCGAATCAGGGGAAAACTCAGGAGAACTCTTGAATTACCTCGTACAGTGGGACAGGCCCTGTAGGCAGCAATTCTACTGCTGTGCCACTGTGTTACGCCATGCACCTCTGTGCCACCCCTAAGTTACTCCAGCACTTTGTGTCCTTATTTATCCAAAAATCAGTTGGCCTTTTCTTCCACAAGTTCTGATGCTCTTATTTAACTGAAATGTTGACACGGTGCTCGCTCTCCACAGTCGCTGCTTACATTGTTGTGTATTGTCATCATTTTATATTCTATTTTAAGATATTTCAAATGCTATAGTTTAGATCTAAATGCGGCTTCACAAGAAAGAATCAGCAGCTTTGTCTAATGCACAAGTGTTAACATTAAGTAATTAACTGCAATTCTTGCAAATAACAAAGGGGTTGGCCATTTCAGTGTCAATGATAATTATGTGAATTACCATTACCTGATGGTAATCCGCAAATAATTAGCTGCTCACCAATGACTGGCAGAAGAAAAAGACTGAGAAAAATACTAACTTAGAAAATGGCAACAGAATGAATGAATTAGTTTCAAGAACAATCAGCATTTCTATTCATTATTAAAAGTATGAAGGATAAGATGGGTATTTTCCCTTTTCGAACTTCCATTCAATTAAGAAGCTCTTAATTTATTGGTGTTCCATACCATTATATTGCAGTGCCTAAAGTAATCATAAAGGCTAATGAGCCTTGAATTTCAAGGCAATTGCAACTTAAACACGGGGGAGTCAGGTGTCACCTTGCTATCAGTGCACACATAAGGGGGTTAATTTTAGTCACAAAACCTCAAGACAGATAACTAAGTAGAAACAAGGAACTGCAGATGCTGGTTTACAAAAAAAAAGTCACAAAGTGCTGGAGTAACTCAGTGGGTCAGCATCTGTGGAGAACATGGATAGGGAACATTTTGGGACAGGACCCTTCTTCATGGATAGATAACAAGCCCAAGAATGGGAAGACTAGAGGTCATTACTTTAAGATGACAGAAGATAAGGCAAAAAGGGATGTGTAGGCAAAGTTTTTCATTCACAGAGAGCGTATGGGGCCAAGAACGTGCTGCCAGGGGTGGTGGTGGCAGAGGCAGAAACAGTAGCGCCGTTTAAGAGGCTATGGGTTTACAATGGAGGTGTGATGGATGGAGGGATTTAGAACACGTACAGGCAGAAGAGATTATGTTAATTTAATTAGTTTCAGAGTGCTTTTAGGTAGGCACATGAAATTGCAGGGAATGCCTTTTCACTGTACCTCGATACACGTGACAATAAACTAAACTAAACATGAGGGTTATGGATCATGTGCAGGAAGAGGAGATTAGTTTAATTTGGCATCATGTTCAGCACGGACATTGTGGGCCAAAGGGCCTGTTCCTGTGCTGGATGTTTCTGTTCTATCTGACCGGCACAGGTCTAGCAGAATGATACTTCAGTAGATTAAATCATGGGGGAAAGTTGCATAAACATGGCTTGTATTTTCTTTTTTGAGTGGAGTTAATCGAGATACATAACATTAAAAGGCATTCAGTCTAACAGATGCTGAAAAATGAAATAGTCCAGGGTCGGAGTCCAGAACAGGAGGAAATGATCTTAAAATTAGAGCTGTGATATTTTGGAGCAATGTTAAAAACATGCATTCGAATGAAGGTTACAGAAATCAGGATCTCATTTCCCAGAAAGGCTGTGTGTGGAGTATCAATTGAACCGTTCAGGCGAAGATCAATGGATTTTAATTAGTTGGTGGTATCAAGGGATATGGAATCGATGGTAGATAGATGGAATTGGACTTTCCATCAGCCATGATCTAATTACCATCTGGCAGAGGCCTGAAGGGCAGAACAGCCATTCTCTATGCCTAAGCATAGCTTAGCTAATCGACTGATATTCATCTACTTAGTTAACTTTGGGAAGATGTATCTAATAATCATGCTTTAAAGAAGTAATCCCAGAATAATAAGGATGCCGAACTGTGTGCAAAAAGATGACGCTCGTTGCAAGCAATCTGAGTTGGAAGTGAATCGATACTCATCCGTAATGATGCTTCGAAGATTCTTCCAGCTCATTACTATAAATTTGCCGGAGATTTAACAGGCAGCACGGTGGAGCAGCGGTAGAGCAGCTGCCTTACAGTGTCAGAGACCCCGGTTCGATCCTGACTACGGCTGCTGTCTGTGTGGAGTTTGCATGTTGTCCCTGTATCCATTGGGTTTTTTTCTGGTTCTTTATTTTCTTCCCACGCTCCAAAGACGCGCAGATTTGTAGGTTAATTGGTTTCTGTAAATTGTCCCTAGTGTATAGGAAAGCCTGTTTCCACACTGTATCTTAGAAACTAAACTAACAAACCGGGGAGAAGGTCGGAAGTAAAAAGAGAGCTGAAAGTACCAGGGTTTATCAAATCACCATCTCAAGCCATAACGCAACATTGACCAGATTCTAAAAAGGCACATCTAAACGAATGTAGAAGATTTTAAGAATTTTATTCTAAGCTCATCATGGTATATTGTGGTTGAAAATAGGGACTTTGTGCCCTGTACAAGGAATGAATAAAATTATCTCTTAAATTGGAATATCTGCTATTTTGATATTCAAATGAATAAAAGCACTTCCTGAAATGGAGGGCTTTGGGGAAGCAGAATGCCAATCCCACAGGAAGCTAGTAATGTAAACCGGCAATGGATGATGGTGACAGATTTCCCATGGGAAAAATTGCGGCATTGTTAAATCTGTGGAACACCGCAAAGATTTAGTGGTAAGCCACACAGTAAATTATTTATTAGGTATTGTCAATAGCCGTATGTATGACTTAAACAAATTGGCATATAGAGAGAAAGTCAACAAACATCTAACAGTACATTTAATGACTCCTTTATACGCTCATATTAGTTTGGTTTAGTTCAGAGATAGAGTGTGAAAACGGGCCCTTCGGCCCACAGTGTCCGTCACCTGCACACTACTAGCACCATCCTACACTAGGGACAATTTACAGAAGCCAATTAACCTACGAAACTGTTGGTCTTAGGAGTGTGGGAGGAAACCTGGAGAAACCCCACATGGTCACAGGGAGAATAGGCAGCACCCAGAGTCAGGATCAAACCTGGGCCTCTGGTGCCAAGGCAGCAACTCTCCTGTTGTGCCCGCCCATGCCCAAGGCTCATAAATAATTCTTGCTTATTATGAAACTTACTGAAAGCTATGACAATATGAGCAAACTATCTTTGGAAGAAACACATCCCCTTGATAGAATGAAGGCAGTGCTTCAGCAGGTTGTGACAATTAAAAATGTTTAAATGCTTACTATTTAATGACTAATACGTTTGGTAAATACATTTTGAATAGAATGAGGAAATAGCAAGGATTTTTTAAAGGTTAATTTGGATTGGAGTAATCTGATCATGATTATAAAATCATGAGGTTATAAATTCACAAGTTAATTATAAAATTAAGAGAGGTACTGAAGCGGTAGATAGTCACAACATTCTCCCAGGTTAACCCCGTGGGTTTCCTCTGGGTGCTCCAGTTTCCTCCCACATCCGAAATACGCACGGGTTGTAAGTTAATTGGTCCTCTGTAAATTGATCCCCAGTGTGAAGGAAGTGAATGAGAAAGTGGGATAAGATAGAACTAATGTGAACAGGTGATCGATATCCGATATGGACTCCCCAAAACATGCGTTGGTTTTCCCCGGGAGCTCCAGTTTCCTCCCACGCTCCAAAGACGTACAGGTTTGTAGGTTACTTTACTTTGGTAAAAATGGAAATTGTCCCTAGTGTTAATGTGCGGGATTCACTGTTTGGCATGGACTCGGTGGGCCGAAGGGCCCGTTTCCATGCTGTATCTCTAAACTAAAAATCTAAACCACGTAAGCTAAGACTAGTCCCATATTCTCAGATGATAAAATTAAATGATAGACTCTCAGCTCAATGCATTTTAGTCAAGGCCTGTAAATGTACAAAAACAGGCAGTTTCCATGACAACTCCTCTCACTCAGAACACGTGTGAATGTGATGAATGATTTTATCAATTTGATTTCCTTAAAAACACATCAAAATCATACCTTTTAGAAATAGTACATTTTCTGCATATGTATTGTCTAAATGCAGATGTTAAATCTATCAACCAAGGGGTGGCACAGTGGCGCAGTGGTAGAGTTGCTGCCTTACAGCGCCAAAGTCCTGGGGTCAATCCTGACAAGGAGTGCTGTAGGTAAGTAGTTTGAACGTTCTCCCTGTGACCGCGTGGGTTTCCTCTGGGTGCTCCGGTTTCCTCACATATTCCAAACACCTGTGGGTTTGTAGGACAATTGGTTTCTGTAAATTGTCCCTAGTGTGTTTAAGATAGAAGTACGGGTGATCGTTGGTCAGTGCAGACTCGATGGGCCGAAGGGTCTGTTTCTAAAATGCCACTATCATATGTGCCTCCACCATCAGCCCCTGCAGCACGTTCCAGGCCCCTTACTCTCTGTGCAAAATACTTGCCCCTCACATCTCATTTAAACTTTGCACCTCACACCATATAGCTATGCCCTTCAGTATTTTATAAAACTTTGGTGAGGTTGCATTTGGAGCCCACTTGTGGAGGATTTGGAGATGGTGAAGTGGCGGTTGACAAAGAAACTGCCTGGAATAGAGGGGATTAGCTAGAAGGACAAATGTGGACACAAGGAACTGTAAATGCTGGTTTACAAAAAATGACCCCAAACTGCTGGAATAACTTAAGATGGTCAGGTGGCATCTCTGGAGAACATGAAAACACGAAGCTTTGGGTCATAGTCATACAGCACAGAATTTAGTCTGAAGAAGGATCCCAACACGAAATACTGTCCTTCCATGTGCTCCAGAGGTTGGCCAAACTTGGATTGTTTTCTCTTGAGGATAAGAGAGTCAGGGGAGACCTGGTAGCAGTTGTACTGCACACTGGAGTGCAGTTCAAATTCATTTGGAGATAAAGCAAAGAAAGAATTGAGACATTTGTGGCACATTCACAACCAACAACGTACACATTCGGTAAAGCTTCCCATTTTGGGGAGCTTGTCAATCAGGGTGGGCTGAAGGATGAGCAACACCAGAAGCAAAGAAGGATTTATTAAAGTAGAAAAAAACCTGCAGATGCTGGTTTATACCAACATGTTGGCAGTAACTCAATGGGTCAGGGAGCATCTTTGGAGAAAAGGAATGGGTGATGTTTCAGGTCGGAACTATTCTTCAGGCTCTTACCTTACCTACTCTAACCTGACCTACTCTAATCTCACCCCCTCTGAACGCACAACTCTCTGCTCACTTTGAAACAATCCCGACATTGTCATCAAATCTGCCTACAAGGGAATTTTAGAAATTGAGTCTGAAGAAGGGTTCAGACCCAAAACGTCACCTATTCCTTTTCTCCAGAGATTCCGCCTGACTCGGTGAGTTACTCCAGCATTTTATGTCTATCTAAAGGATTTATTAACTTCTGTTTCTGTGCTGGGGATAGTTTGATTTATTGTACCACTTGGAACTCTTTCACCAGTTAGGTCAGATCTTACCACTTCTGTGTAGGTGTAAGAGCCTGGATGGCACGTTGTATTAAGTACCTCAGGTACTGAAGAGGAAAATGGTTTGAGGATTCAAGTCGTGCACTGACTTTGAATCTTTGACACTTTTTCCTAACATTACCACAGTAATTAATCTTCAAAGCACCTCGTTAGCCGTGGGTGCTTTGAGACATCCTTAGAATTATTTTTTTTTAGCCACAAATTTTCTTTCCCAATTTGAGATTATCTCCCGAAGCAATTACAGAATGATGAATATTAATAGGTGTGCAAGGGAGGACATTTTGGGAGAGACATTCGGTAACACATTCCAATCTTCATTAGTTACCGTCCCAGATTGGTGCTGTCTGAAGTAAGTGGTCAGACCATCTAACTTACATGGGAATTCAGTTACACTGTTGTAAATCTTCCTGTAAGATAATAAGGCCCAGGGCAGTAATGACAACACTTGGTTGTGACCTGAACTGCTATTCATGACACCCGTAGATGTATTCCTTTAATCTCTCCACATGTAGACCTAATTAACGCAAGCTGGGGCACAGCTTGTTTGAACTGCTACACTGAATGGAAGGGAAATGCACTGAGAAGCAATGATTAGATTCACCGGGTTCAATCACAGCAACTCATCCCCATATAATGGCACAAGGAATAGGCTTTGCTATCTCACTGCAGTGAGCCAGCTTGCTTCTTTGGAGTGAACTAACAATTCATATTTTGCTTGGGGAGCTTACAACCCAGCGGGAGATTAACACCTGTACCTATACCTCCTCCCTCGACTCCAAGGACCCTGACAGTCCTTTCAGGAGAGGCAGAGGTTTGCGTGCACCTCCTCTGACCTAGTCTACTGTATTCTGGTTATCCCGGCATGGGATCCTATATAATCGGCCAGACCAACCGTAGACTTGGCATTCATTTCGTTGAACACTTGCGCTCAGTCCACTTTAGTCTTCGCAATCTCCCAGTTGCCAAGCATTACAACTCCCCTTCCCAATCCCACACTGACCTTTCTGGCCTGGGCCTCCTCCACTGTCAGAGTGAGGTAAATTGGAGGAACAGCCCGTCATACTGCGCTTGGGGGGCTTACAACCCAACGGTATGAACGTTGACTTCTCTAATTTTAAGTAATTTCTCTTACATTCGTCCCCCCCTCCCCTTGTTCCACTGGCCAGCATTGTATCCCTTTTGAGATCACACCTTCCCTGGCCAACAATGGGCCCACCAGGCACTACCCTGCCCAAGGTCATGTGTTGCCAGCCCCGATTTGTCTTGTTTTTGTCTCCCCTCCAGCTCTTCCCCACACCTCCTACTTTCAGTCTGAAGAAGGGTCCCGACCTGAAACATCACCCATCGTATTTATCCAGAGATGCTGCCTGAATCACATGTCTATCTTTGATGCGCTACAATGCTGAGAATTATATTCTGCACTCTGCTTCTTCCCTACCTATAGTACTTGAGTTTGACTTGATTGTATCTATGCATGGGAAATCTGATCTGTAGCACTCCAACACTTGTGCCTGTCTTTGGTATAAACCAGCATCTGCAGTTCTTTGTTTCTACAATCTGTCTATATTTTTTCTCACAGCCCAAAACAGCCCTGGCTTAGTTTATTTCAGTTTAGTTTAGAGACATAGCGCAGAAACAGGCCCTTCGGCCCACCGAGTCCGCACCGATCAGCGATCCCCATACATTAACACTATCCTACACACAAGGGACAATTTGCACACATACCAAACCTGTACATCTTTGGAGTGTGGGAGGAAACCGAAGATCTCGGAGAAAATTGATGCGGTCACGGGGAGAACGTACAAACTCCGTACAGATAGTACCCATAGACAAGATTGAACCCGGGTCCTTTGCGCTGTAAGGCAGCAACTCTACTGCTGGGCCTTAGAGTCATACTGCGTAGAAACAGGCCCTACATCCCAACTTGCCCATGCCAACCAAGATGTCCTGTAGATACTCGTCCCACCTGCCCACTTTAGGGCCACATCCCTCTAAATCTTTCCCATCCTATTAATTTCAGAAAAGTTGGGACATATCTGTCTCCACATGTTATGATAATACACATGGTGTGGTAATCACAATTTAGCTTCAAAAGTAATTTGTATCATTATTTCATAGCCATGTTTTGAGGATCACAATGCAGTGCAGTAACTAGTCCATTCGGCCCAACCCACCAATGGTGACAAAGATGCCCCATCTACACTAGTCCCACCTGCCTGCGTTTGACCCACATCCCTCAAAGCCTATTCTATCCACATACCTGTTTAAATGTTTCTTAAATATTGCAATAGTACTTGCCTCACCTCCCTGCTCTGGCAGCTCGTTCCCTATACCCACCTCCCTCTGTGTGAAAAGGTTACCCCTCAGGTTCCTATTAAATTTTTCTCCTCTCACAATAATAGATTTTAGGTTCCTGACCACCCACACAGCATACTGATTCAAAAAAGTCAAATAGCTTGTTTTGGGTCAGGATTGGAGCTGGAATGAATTCAGCAGAGATTGATTTTTTGGGCATTGTAAATGCACTTGGAGCTTTCCAATGGCATTCTTGATTTGGTGACACTTTGAAGCTAAACCTACCACCCATTATCAAGCTGCCAGAAGAGTTCCCTCCGCGTCCTGCAGTAAACATCTGCAGGTGCGCCAGAGAAAGCAACCTGTGGGGTTGCATCGCAGGTTGGTTTGCCAACAGCTCTGCCCATGACCACAAGCAATTGCAGAGTTGTGGATACAGACCAGACCATCACACAGTCCAGACCTCCGAACACAGACTCCATCGACATTTCACGCTGCCTCAGAAAAGCAGCCAACATATGCAACGTGGCATTCCCAGTCATTCCTTTTTTTCCTTGCTCCCATCTGGCAGAAGGTACAGAAGCTCAAAAGCACTTGTTCCAGGTGGGTAACCTAATAGAGGGCACATTCAGCAGGGTAAGCTGCTGGGAGGGTTACATGTTCAATATTGGGGGTTGATCGGGGAGAGGGTTATAGGGCTGTACCACTGGCCCTTCAACCTTCTTTGTCAAAGCTGACCAAGTTGGCTTCTTGGACTAGTCTTATTTAGCTGCATACGGCCCATAGCCCTCGAAACCTTTCCTATCCATACATCCGTCCAAATATCATTTTAAAGTCATAAATGTATCTTGGAAGAGGGGCGTGGGATAGATGGAGCACAGGTAAAGGCCATGTTTGTTCAAGAGAGATTCTTAACATTTAGACCTTAGAAATACGGCGTAGTCCGTGGCAACCAGGATCACCCCACAGACTAACACTATCCTATACACTAGGGTCAATTTGCAAGTTTACTGAAGCCAATTAACCTACAAACCTGTCCATTGTTGGGATGTGGGAGAAAACCGGAGCACCCAGATAAACCCCACGCGATCACAGGGATAATGTGCAAACTCCGTACAGACAGCACCCATAGTCAGGATTGAACCCAGGTCTCTAGCGCTGCGAGGCAGCAACTCTACCGCTGCACCACTGTGCCACTCCTCTGCTGAAATCACAGTGAGGAGCCGTGTGTAGCCCCTGCACGACATATATGCTGCCTACTACAGACAAGTGCAACTTCGGAACCAAGCAAGGACTACATTGCCAGAGTTTTCAAGGTGACTCAACAACATGCGTTTGTTTCCTTCAAGGATGAATACAGACATACACACAAAACCTTGCAGTTTTCTGCCAACTATTGTATGACTCCCAGAATGTGCTGCAAGCATTATATTCCCACAGTGCCTATGTATGTATGGGCATTGTTGTTTGGGAATGGGAAGCTAAATGGTACAGTAAAAATAAACAAATATTAAGAACCACCATTACTTGGCAACTTATCTGCATTTCAAATCGTATTCATATTAATCATTTATTTTGCAAAATGAAAAACATACAGGTGCACCACTGATTTTCCGGCACACTTGGTTCCAGACTGGATTACCCATTTTGCCAGACCAAAGGAGTCCAACGGTAGCGGAATGGTCCGCTAGGGACACCAAGGGGCCGAGATCCCGGCTAGCAAGGTCAGCCTTGGATGTCAGCAATGGGAACGGATCTGCCGGCTCCGGCTGGGCTGGAGTTCCAAAGCCCCGGCCGCAGGGGGCAAATTTGACCCACCGATCGGCCGCGGAAATCCCGATGCGGTCAAGATTGGCCACCTCACCTGGCCTGGATGCCACATTTCCAGGGGGACTTTCTGGGGGGAATTCAAGTGCGCTCTCGAAATTTTTTTCCGGATTAAAGGACGGATGAAACCAGTTGCCGGAAAATCGGTGGTGGACCGCAACTGACAAAATGCTCACCTTTTCGAGTTTGGACAGTGCCAGTGAGTAGCAGTCTTTGGCCCTGAACTGCATGAACCTCATGTTGGCCGGGTGTGTCAGTTCTGTGATAATACTGAGACTGGAGAACAACCTTCATTCAAAGAAAGGGAAGAGCAACATTGTCAATTTCTGTGTTTCATTTCCATCAAGTCACCCATCATCACCAAAGAAACAAGGCACTGCAGATAAGATTAATATTTAGTCTATATATTTAATAATATTTGGTTTAAATGATTCGTTAAAAATGTGCAACTAAGAATATCATTTCTATATTCAGGATTTTATGTTATTGTTGCTTGTTGCTCCATCCCAACTGAGCTGGACAATTCGGCAGCAAAATGAAACAAGGATATTGTACAATTGCCTTCCCATTTTTGAACCTTATTGAGATGTACAAGTTCATGAGGGGCACGGATAAGCGAAGGCTTACAGTCTTGTCCCAAGATTTTACAACTAGGGGATAGATCAAAGAGGGACTTCAAATTTTCACTGAGGCAAGTTCTATCTGCAATGAACTGCCAGAGGAAGCTACAGAAGCAGATATAATTATGACATTTGAACAGATATATGAATAGGAAAGGTACAGAGGGCTTGTGGCCAAATGCTGGCAAATGGGACGTGCTTAGTACATCAACTTAGTCAGAATGGACAGGGTGGGCCAAAGGACCTGTTTCCACGCTCGATGACTCTATAACACCTTTGAGCCTTAAGCTAAACACTTCACATATTATTAAATCACATTTTGCAAATGACTCTCTTCAAGATTATCGCGCAACTTGATTACATTATCCCGCTTTGCATGCTGAACAGGCTGCCATGAAATCTTCTCTAATTAATTTAGCAAAAACATTTATCAAGGTTGTTTGACCTGGCAGGTGTTGAAAGATATAACGATTTCAAGTTCAATAAAATGCTTCACAAACTTGGCCAATTTGCACTCATTTCTTGTACATATCTCAAATTTCTTTACACCCTTGACTGAGAGCGTCGCGGTGAACTTTCAAAGGAAGCCAATCTGTCCACCCGCCCACAGCACTTTAGTGTCTTTCATTCTTCCATTGTAAACTTTTGCAATTAAAATTAAAAGGATGAAGGGCTCAGCCATTACTTTCAGAGAACATAACTTTCTAAGTGCTTTGCTATCTTTATAAAATAAATGAGCAAAATTGTAGTTGACATAAAAAGGATTTTCTCTCCAGTGAATCATTCCTCTCCCATACAGAGAGCAGCAGTGCAGATCTTCACAGAGTCAGAATTCTTATCTATTTTACCACGGGGAATGAATCAATTTCTGCCTGTCTGGACAGAAAGCCAACATGACAGGTCCCCACGGGTGAAAGGATTCAAAGTAAGCCAACATTTGCTCTTGAGGAAACTTCCACCATTGTATTCTAACAAGGCAACAGTGCCGTTGAATCGTAGAGCATGGGCCCAACTTGCCCACGCCGACCAACATGCCCCATCGACACTCATCCCACCTGCCTGTGTTTGGCCCATATCCCCCTAAAGCTATCCTATCCATGGACCTCTCTAGTCCCTGCCTCAACTACCTCCTCCGGTAGCTCGTTCCATACACCCACCACCCTCCATGTAGAAATGTTACCGCTCAGGTTGCTATGAAATCTTTCCCCCTCACCTTAAACCTATGGTCATCTGGTTCTTGGTTCCCCTCCTCTGGGCAAGTGGGAGAATGCAACAATTTACATGGCAAGACAAGTAGAGAGGGTGATAGAGTGAGTATTTTTACACAGGGTGTGGTGTGTGCCTGAAATGCACTGCCAGGGGTGGTGGTGGAGGTGGTGATCCCATTACAGGAAGGATGTGGATGCAGAAGAGCTTTACCACTGGCAGCGTGTTCCAGGCACCCACCACCCTCCATGAAGAAAACGTGCCCCGCACATCTCTTTTAAACTTCGCCCATCTTACCTTAAAGCTATCCGGTTCCAGATTTCCCCAATGTCTTTGACATTTCCACCTTGGGATGAAGGTTCTGACTGTCTACACTATCTATGTCTCTCATCATTCTATATACTTCTATCAGGTCTTCTGCATTCTAGATAACAATCCAAGTCTGTGCAACCTCTCCATGTAGCTAATACGCCCTAATCCAGACAGCATTCTGGTAAACCTCTTCTGCACCCTCTTCAAAACCTCCACATCCTTCCTGTAATGGGACACACGCAATACTCCACATGCATCCTGACCAAAGTCCTATAGAGCTGCAATATAGACCTTACATTCTGTTGTCAAACTATTTTAAATTCACAGGGACTAGAAAGTACACTTTGACTTACTAACCGAGGGGAAACTGGAAGAGAGGAGGTCTAATTCCATTAATTATGAAAAGGGAAACAATTTTCTCTCTGGATAATACTGGACTTCCATGAATAATCTCTTTCAATTGCAGAGATAAATGACATTGTGTAAGTGGCTGTTTGACCAAAACAAGCTGGTTTAGGTTTAGATTTCATTATTGTAACGTTCACCAAGTGACAGTGCAACGCTTTGTTTTACATGCTACCCAATCAGATCAAATAATTCTATACATAAATACAGTCAAGTTCAATGCAAGTATAACAGGTAGAGCAATGGTAGAGAAAATACAGAACACAGAATACAGTTGTTCTCAGCAATATAGCACATTCATATCTTTTAGTTTGTGGATACAGCGTGGAAACGGGGTCTTTGGCCCACCGGGTCCAGGCTGACCATTGATCACCTGTACACATCAGTTCGACGTTATTCTACTTGGTCTCTTTTTTAAAAAGAAAACACCATTGAGCAAATGGTGATGCATTATTGTGCATCAGTTCCAGAGAGAAATGGCAATGTCCACAATGGGGTGGAAGTGAATCGGACAGTACCCTAGCTTAAGTTCAGAAGACTGAGCAAAACATAAAATACGGAGTGCAGAATACACTCTAGTTCTCAGCATGGTAGCACATTAGTTCCAAAAACAAATGTCCAATGTCCACAATGGTGTAGAGGTGAATCGGACAGTGTTATGGAAGGAACATTCAGCAGCTTGATCATAACAGAGGGGAAGAAACTGCTGAGTCTGGTGGTGCGCGACATCAAGCCTCTGTACCTTCTTTCAGATGGGAGCAGGGAAAAGGAGGAATGACCAGAGGGACATGTTATCATGACATGTTAATTGGATTTCAGTGAAACCTCCCTTGTAAGCTTCAGCAAGGTTTATAGCATTAATTTATATTTCCTTTAATGATTGCTTTGTTGGATATTATGCTCAGCTCTGCATGATAGTAGACAGTGTTTGAGAAAAAGGCAAATGGTGAATGTAGCTTTTGGATTTTTATTTAAATTGATGAAGTAGTTCACGGGCTTAAGGAATTACTCTTTTAATTTCTGCTTTTAACCGAGTGGCTTCAGCAAACAGAATCCTAAAGGGCCATGCGGTGAGCGCGACCTAACGTGGTCGCTTGAGCCGTCCGGCCTCGCGGGGCCGGTCCCACTTCGATCGCCGGAGCCGTATGCAGTTGTGCGGAGCTGGTCCCGGCATCGCACGGGGCTCCGAAAAACTGACCGTGTTCAAAAATACCGCGCGGCAACGGCCTGTCGGCCAGCAGCCGCCGCGACGCATTACACACCGCCTCGACGTCGTGCCTCCGTGACCCTCTCTGTATGTGGCTCCGTGACCCTCTCTCTGTGTGCCTCTGTGTCCCTCCCTGTCCTTGCGAACTTACCACGGACATCGCTACAATTTCGCACCGCGTTGCGCGACTCACCCGACCTCCGCGCGGCCCCCACTGCCAGTTTGGTCGCGCACGCTGCATGCAGGTGGGACAGGCCCTTTATGATCAATTGTCACACAGCCCAGACAGATGGCCTGAGAGTGTACCGTCTCTTAATGTCCACGAGTAAAACGAGTTTGATCAGATATAAAGCAATAATTCACCTTAAAACACTTCTAAAATTTGGCCAGGCCCACAACAAATTGACAGTAGCTTCTCGCACATCGTAAAAAATAAGCTATTGGGAAACATAAAATCGGCATTTAGTGCAATGCAAGTGCTTCTCTCTCTCTGTCTCTGGTCAATCTGTGTTCAGTTTAGTTTAGAGATACAGCATGGGGACCGTCCCTTCGGACCACCGAGTCCACACCCAGACCACAGATCACCCATTCACACCAATCCTATTTTATACTTTCAGTCTGCAGAAGGGTCCCGACGCCAAACGTCACCCGTCACTTCCCTCCAGAGATGTTGCCTGACCCGCTGAGTTACTCCAGCACTTTGTGTCGATCTTTGGTTGAAACCAGCATCTGCAGTTCTTTGTTTCGACATTTCCCTATTTTTATATGGTCTTATGCAGAGCCAAATGAAACTTAAATGCATTCACATTTTCACAAACCAGCATCTGCAGTTATTGCCTGCTCACTAGTTCTATCTTATCCCACTTAATCCAAAAGGTGAAAAACAAAATTCAGTTGCATTTTTCAAGGCATTATTAATGTAATTGTGCAAAAGTTTCCCCATTACAAGATGTTCAAGCACAAATCATATTTATTTTACAAGGATGTTTCCAGGGCATGAACTCTATGGAGATGTTGGGCAAGCTTAGGCTTTATTCCTTGGAGCACAGGAGCATCTGGGGTGATCTTCATGAGGTCTACAAAATCATGAGAGGAATAAATTGGGTGAATGTACTGTGCCTATTACCCAGAGTAGCGGAATCAATAACCAGAGGACATAGCTTTAAGGTGAGAGGGGCAAGATTGAATAGGAACCTGAGGAGCAACGTTTATAGTCAGAGGCTAGTGGGGGAAATAGCTGCCAGGTAGTGGGAACGAGGTAGCTGAAGCAGATAGCATAATGACATTTAAAAGACATTTGGACAGGTACATGGATAGGAAAAGTTAAGAGGGATATGGGCCAAATGTGAGCAAAGGGAACGAGCTTAGATGGGGCATTTTGGACAGCATGGACAAGTTGGGCTGAAGGGTCTGTTTCCGTGCAGTATGACTCGATGACTCTAATTACAAGGAGGGATGGATTAAAACTCATGGAGAACTCATGAGGAGAGGAAAAGAAAGCACAGAAATGGGGGACCCTACTGAAACATACCAAGTAGTGAAAGGCCTGGATAGAGTGGATGTGGAATTCTCTGCCTCAGAGGCCGATTCTCTGGATACTTTCAAGAGAGAGCTAGATAGGGATCTTAAAGATAGCAGAGTCGGGGGATATGGGGAGAAGGCAGGAACGGGGCACTGATTGTGGACGATCAGCCATGATCACATTGAATGGCGGTGCTGGCTCGAAGGGCCGAATTGCCTACTCTTGCACCTATTGTCTATTGATGTTTCCACTGGTGGGAGCATCTAGGACCAGAGGGCACAGCCTCAGAATAAAAGGACGTGCCTTTAGAAAGGAGATGAGGAGGAATTTCTTTAGCCAGAAGATGGCAAATCTGTGGAATTCATTGCCAGAAGGCTGTGAAGGCCAAGTCATTGGATATTAAAATGCAGAGATTGACAGATTATTGATTAGTATGGATGTCAGGGGTTATGGGGAGAAGACAAGAGAATGGGGTTAAAAGCGAAAGATAGATCAGCCATGATTAAATGTTTAAGAAAGAACTGCAGATGCTGGAGAAATCGAAATTGAGTCTGAAGAAGGGTCTCGACCCGAAACGTCACCTATTCCATTGCTCCATAAATGCTGCCTCACCCGCTGAGTTTCTCCAGCATTTTTGTCTAGCCATGATTGAATGGTGGAGTAGACCTGATGGGCCAAATGTCCTAATTCTGCTCCTTCGACATGATCATGTGAAAAAAGTGGATGAGAAGCCAATGTAAGGTAAGTGGAGTTTTAGTCAAGTCAAGTTTATTCGTCACATACACATACGGGATGTGCAGTGAAACGAAAAGTGGCAATGCTCGCGGACTTTGTGCAAAAAAAACTACAAAACAGAATGGAACAGAATCACATATTCACATATTACATATTTATGGGAGGAAAAAAAAGAAAAAAAACAGCAGTTCGACACAACAGTAAATTGTTACAGTAAAGTTAGTCCCTGGTGAGATAGGAGTTTACAGTCCGAATGGCCTCTGGGAAGAAACTCCATCTCATCCTCTCCGTTCTCACAGCATGGCAACGGAGGCGTTTGCCTGACCGTAGCAGCTGGATAGTCCGTTGCTGGGGTGGAAGAGGTCTCCCATGATCTTGTTGGCTCTGGAGTTGCACCTTCTGATGTATAGTTCCTGCAGGGGGGCGAGTGTCGTTCCCATAGTGCGTGCGGCCGAACGCACTACTCTCTCCAGAGCCTTCTTGTCCTGGGCAGAGCAATTCCCAAACCAAATCGTGATGTTTCCGGACAAGATGCTTTCCACAGCCGCTGAGTAGAAGCACTGGAGGATCCTCAGAGAGACTCTGAATTTCCTCAGCTGCCTGAGGTGGTAAAGGCGCTGCCTTGCCTTACTCACCAGTGCGGCAGCGTGTGAAGTCCATGTCAGATCCTCTGAGATGTGGACCCCCTGGTATTTAAAGCAGCTCACCCTGTCCACAGTATCCCCATTTATCTTCAATGGTGTGTACGTCCTCGGTGATGTGCCCTCCTAAAGTCCACGATCAGCTCCTTAGTTTTTTTGATATTCAAGAGGAGGCTGTTGTCCTGATACCTGAGAGCCAGATCAGCTACCTCCTCCTGGTAGGCCTTCTCATCGTTGTCTGAGATCAGGCCCACCACCACGGTGTCATCAGCAAACTCGGAGCTGAACCTAGCCACACAATTATGTGTGTACAGGGAGTACAGTAGGGGGCTGAGGACACAACCCTGGGGGGATCCTGTGCTCAGGGTGAGGGACTTCGATGTGTTCCACCCATCTTGATTACCTGGGGCCTGGCGGTGAGAAAGTCCAGGACCCAGGCACACAGGGGAGTGTTGAGCCCCAATTCCAGCAGCTTCTCAGCAAGTCTGGTGGGGACTATCGTGTTGAAGGCTGAACTGAAGTCTATGAACAGCATCCTCACATAGCCCCCCTTTTGGCTGTCAAGGTGAGAGAGAGCGGTATGTAGAATCTGGGAGACCGCATCGTCCATGCATCTGTTCGGACGGTAAGCGAATTGTAGCGGGTCCATGTTGCGAGGGAGAAAGGCACAGATTTATTGGGAGAGATTTTTTTATATCTTAACGAGGGAGTCTTGCCCACCAATTGGGAGTGGGTTAAAACAGCTATGGGATGTTTTTCAGTTTAATATACTAATTAGAAAGTCTGGCTGATTTATTTAGAAAAGAACAAACAGATTGGCATCAGTAATTATTTGTAATTAGAACATAGAAAATTTCAGCACAGGCCTTATGACCCTCAATGTCAGTACCGAACATGATGCCAAATTAATCTAATCTCCTCTGCCTGCACGGGATCCATATCCCTCCATTCCCTGCATATCCATGCATTATCCATGCATAAATGATAAAGGCCTCCTAAATGCAACTATCGTATCCGCCTCCACCACCACTCCTGGCAGCACTTTCCAAGCCTTCATATATTTAATAGAGTCAAAAATTCATGATAAAATAATATTCATTTTGAATGCTTTTTGTTATGTGGTGAAGAACAGGTGGGATAATGTGTAGTGCTTCACAGTGGTAGAAGAGATAATGTAAAGTAAATGATACAATATTAGCTGCAGCAACAGAGACACCTGTGGGTCTCTTTGGAGGTAGCAGGACCATCGAGCAGCCTTTATAAAAAGGCACTTGTCTGTACAAATACAAAATCAGATTAAGAGAGTTAAGGGATTACGGTAAGAGTTTACAAAATATTGCTTGAATGGCCTTCTTCTGCTCCTATGACATTAATTTATACTGATACTTGATTGGTAAGGGTGTCAATGGTTATGAGGAGTAGGCAGGAGAATGGAGTTGAAAGGGAAAGATAGATCAGCCATGATTGAATGGCAGAGTAGACTTGATGGGCCAAATGGCCATCGGCTCCTATAAACTTATGAACATGAATCTGGGGTAGACAAAAATGCTGAAGAAACTCAGCGGGTGAGGCAACATCAATGGAGCGAAGGTAATAGGCAACATTTAGGGGCGAAACCCTTCTTCAGTGATGTGAGGGTGGGGGGGGGGGGATTTGAGACCCTCCTGGTGGGGGATGGAGCTGTAGAGTGACTGGACGTCCATGGTGAAGATGAGGGAATGGGGGCCTGGAAAATTGAACTCCTGGAGTCGACTAAGAACGTAATGAGGTGTCCTGAACATAGGTAGGGAGGGATTTAACCAGGGGGGATAGGATGGAGTCGCGGGTATGTGGAATCTGGGGTATTCTGACTATCCGTGGGTCCTTAAAGAGGGGGCAAGCAAGGTCTAACCCGGATTTATTTAGTTCCGTGGAGTGAGAACCGCCTGCATTTTCCTGAAAGCAGATGAGGGCAATCTGAGAGAAGTGTGTAAAATAGTGGCACGGTGGTGCGGCAGGTAGAGACACTACTGTCTGTGGAACTGATGCGGCACAATGTAGAACCAAAGATCTGCAGGTGCTGGTTTATACCAAAGATAGACACAAAGTGCTGGAGCAAATCAATGTTGAATTCCCTAATTTTCAGTAACTTCCAATAACACTCCCCTCCCCCCTTGTCCCTTTCCTCCACCCTAGTCGTTTAACCAGTTCCACAGTTCCCCACATTGTTTCCCTCTTGAGATCACACGATCCCTGGCCAACGATTGGTCTACCAGGCAACGCCGTGGAATACACTGCCAGGTCATTTCTTGCCAGCGCTGATTTGTCCTCGTTTTTTTTCTCCTCCAGCTCTTCCCTACTTTCAGTCTGAAGAAGGGTCCTGATCCAAAACGTCGCCCATCCATTTTCTCCAGAGATGTTGCTTGACCCGCTGAGTTACTCCAGCACTTTGTGTCTATCAGGCGGTCACGGTGGCGCAGCGGTCGAGTTGCTGCATTACAGCGAATGCAGCGCCGGAGACCCGGGTTCGATCCTGACTATGGGTGCTGTCTGTACGTTCTCCCTGTGATCTACGTGGGTTTTCTCCGAGATCTTCGGTTTCCTCCCACACACCAAAGACGTACAGGTTTGTAGGTTAATTGGCTTGGTAAATGTAAAAATTGTCCCTAGTGAGTGTAGGATAGTGCTAATGTGCGGGGATCGTTGGTTGGCACGGGCCCAGTGGCCTTTTTCCGCACTGTATCTCTAAACTAATCTAAACTATCTTTGATGCGCTACAACGCCGAGGACGATATTCTGCACTCTGTATCTTTCCCATTCCCCTACCTCTAGTACTTGCTCGTATCTATGGATGTTAAATCTGATCTGTTTGGATAGCATACAAAACAAAACATATTATCACTGTACCCCCAGTACATGACAATAATAAACATAAACCTCTCAGTCGCAGAGACCTGAACTTGGCAAGGACAGGGTAAAGGGCCTGTCCCACTGTACAAGGTAATTCAAGAGTTCTCCAGAGTTTTTCCCTGATTCTAACTCGGAGAATGTTCGTAGCTGATCTGTAGGAGTTTGTGGATGTCTCGTAGCGGTTCGTACGAGTAACGGTGGGCACTGAGGAAATCCGGTAAACTCATGATGTTTTTACAACACTGTGAAAAATGTCCACCAGTAAAATATACTAACGATGAAAAAAAAATTTACTTTTTACTCGTATGAACTGCTACGAGACATCCACGAACGCCTAGACCCGCTACGGACATTCTCCGAGTTTGAATCAGGGGAAAACTCGGGAGAACTCTTGAATTACCTTGTATAGTGGGACAGGCTCTTAAGACTACAAATATGCAGTATAAAGCTTCATTCCTGGCTGACCAAGACGTTTTTCAGGCCAACCATGAATATGGAATGCGATTTTATTTTTAGCTTGAGTTTTGAGTTTAGTTTATTGTCATGTGTACCGAGGTACAGTGAAATGCTTTTGTTGTGTGCTACCCAGTCAGCGGAAAGACAATACATTATTTCCCCTCACATTGAGGCCACTCAAAAGTACAGCATCATCTTCGGGAAAATTTTATGGATCAACCAGGGTTCACAAGGCACTGAAGATAGACACGAAATGCTGGAGTAATTCAGTGGGACAGGCAGCATCTCTGGAGAGAAGGAATGTGTGACTTTTCAGGCCTATAGAAGGGTCTTGACCCGAATCATCACCCGGGCCTTCTCTCAATGAGTTGGTCCCACTGAGTTACTCCAGCATCTTGTGTCTTATCTTCGGTTCAAACCAGCATCTGCAGTTCCTTCCTTCACAAGGAAGTGGATTGGAATCGTACAAATCAGGTCACAAACAACTCTTTTAACCATCAGTGACTTCCAAATCTATTACTTTGAGCTGGATATGTAAAGTGTCCCAGAGATGAAAAGCCAGTGAACAGCACAGCCGCCTTCCAAACATTCACTGAATTAATGGATAAACAATCTCCAGTTCTAACCTTCATTTGCCACAAATCTTTGTTCAGTATATAAAGTTAATTTTTTACACAGAGAAGTGGTGGCTGCATGGAACGTATTGCCAGGGTTGGTTCTGGTGGTATGATAGTGGCATTTAAGAGGTGTTTAGATGGGCATATGGAAGTGCAGAGTTTAGGGTGACTAGGGTAACATGATGCCAAGTTAAAATTAATCATTTTAACTTGGCATCATGTTCGGTACAGGCAATGTGGCCAAGGTCCTATGCTGTATAGTTCTGTTCTATGATGTGCATATCTGCACCTTTTTGTCAACAAAAAAGCATTGTCAACCAGTATTTGCAGTTCTTAGTTTCTCTATTACCTCACTTTTAATATGTCAGTTTTATGTCAGTTTTATGCTACATAATAATTCTCTCCCATTGTAACCAACAAGAGTAATATCATGGGTTACACAAAAAGCTGGAGAAACTCAGCGGGTGCAGCAGGATCTAAGGAGCGAAGGAGATAGGCGACGTTTCGGGTCGAGACCCTTCTTCAGACTAATATCATTAGTAATATCAAAGAGTAATATCATTATTAGCAGCAGGCTGATAAACGATAATGTGTTGGGTTGGGACCCTTCTTCAGAAAATAGAAAGAAAACTTGGTAGACAGAAAGTGATGGAGTAACTCAGTGGGTCAGGCAGCATTGCTGGGGAACATGGATACATGATGATGAGTAACTCAGCGGGTCGGGCCCCTTCTTCAGACTGTCACTCCAGAATTTCTAGTCAATCTTTGGTATGAACCAGCATTTGCAGTTCATTTTTATTACAAGAAAACTCTGTAAGCAGGGGCAGGGTAAGAAATGTGTTACTGCCTACATTGTGTGCCATTTTGAAGACACCAATTTTGATTGCCTGACCATAAGTCTGGCTAGGTTTGTAATGACTGGAAGTACAGGAAGGACGGCACAGTAGCCCTTACAGCTGCTGCCTTACAGCTGCTTTCTTACAGTGCCAGAGACCCGGGTTCGATACTGACCTTGGGTGCTGTCTGTGCAGAGTTTGTATGTTCTCTTTGTGACGGCAAGGGTTTTTTTTTCCTGGGAGCTCTGGTTTCCTCCCACAGTGCAAAGACGTGTGAGTTTGTACGCAATTTTTAAAATTAATGTTTTTAAATTAATAATATTAGTTTGTAGGCTGGAGCTGAGCCTGGAGTTTAATTTCCATCTCCACAACTCTCAGTCTGAAGAAGATTCTCCACCCGAAACGTCACCTGTATCTTTTCTCCAGAGATGCTGCCTGAGTTCCTTCAGCATTTTGTGTCTATTTTCAGGTTTGTAGGTTAATTAGCTTTGGTAAAAAATTGTAAATTGTCCCTAGTGTGCCGGTTAGTACTAGTGTACGGGGTGATCACCGGTCAGCACGGACTCGATGGGCTGAAGGGCCTGATACCACGCTGTATCTACTTGATCAAGTCAGACTGAAGATTCATTAAATCACTTTGGATCACTTACCTGAAGAGTGTTTGCACATTGACGATGGTTTTGGCATCCGCCATATAATCCTCCTCAGCACTCATTGTGCTTTCCTTGTCCACCACCACCATGTTAGCAGCAAAGGTCACTCCACACCGCAGTAGATCGTCCAGGCTTTAGGGCAGTAAAAAGTGAGAGTTAAGATTCACACACAAGGAACTGCAGGTGACGGTTTACAAAAAAAAACACAAAGTGATGGAGTACCTCAGCGGGTCAGGCAACATCTCTGGAGGACATGGGTAGGTGATGTTTTAGAAGCTCATAGGTTCATAAGTCAGTGGAGCAGAATTAGACCATTTGGCCCATCGACCCTACTCTGCCATTCAATCACGGCTGATCCATCATTCCCTCTCATCCCCATTCTCCTGCCTTCTCCCCATAACCCTTACTAATCAAGAATCTGCACTTTAAAAATGCCCAATGACTTGGTCTCTTAGCTGAATGTGACAATGAATCCCACAGATTCACCATCCTCTGACTCAAGAAATTCCTCCTCAACTGCATACCAGCAGTACATCTTTTTATTCTGAGACTGTGCCCTCTGGTCCTAGACTCTCCCACTAGTGGCAACATCCTCCACCTGGCCTTCCACTGTTCTGTAGGTTTTGGGTCAGGACCCTTCTTCAGACTGGTGAATGGAAGGATATGGATTATATGCAGGCAGAGGAGATGTGGCATCGTGTTCGCCATGGACATTTTGGGCCGATGGACATATTCCATGTTCCTAATGTTCTATGTTAACCAGTGGGGCACCTTGGTCGGCGTGGACAAGTTGGTCCAAAGGGCCTGTTTCCCTGCTGTATGACTCTAGTGTGAATGACCGGCACAGACTCGGGGGGCCAAAAGGTTTAGTTTCTTGACATAGCCCTCATCCAAAAACTAAATAACCTGAGAAAGAGTGGTGTGCAGAAACAGAACCGTAGAATATAGTGATCTCTAACTAAATAATTAGAAATTAAATATTGTAGTTGTTGAATACTAAAAGTTGAAAATAAAAGCTTAGAATGGAAATAAATCAGTTTTGTATTTCTGAAGAAAGATTTATGGGTTGAAATGCACTGCACTGTGTGGACATAAAAATCGACATCTACCAAACTGAATAACAAAGTAGTTTGGACTGATTTCAGCAATCAAATTTCCACCTGTGGACACTTTATAATCTCACAGAAAATGCTAAGTGTGGCCAGTTTCCACATCTAATTTTGAAATAAATGTCCTTTCCAAAATCATGAACTGCAATTTGCAATTAGTAGAATAATCACATTTGTTACTTTGATAAACCTTGAAGGGACCTGAATAATTGCTGCAAGTTTTTTTTCCCAGAAACTCTTTCCGCCCTCGCCCATCTCGTGTTGAGAAAGGTAATTAATACCCTTTCCAATGGCACTCGATACTGCAAGGTTGTCAGTCAAAGCAACAGTACAACTCGCAGTAATGTCTTAATATAAATTAACGGCCATTGAAGGGGGAAACCATTCTGGATTCTTGTTCTCCCTTGGACTCCTGGAATGGAAATTGCAACTGGTTCAAGGAAACCTGCTACCTAGATTGAAATCCATTTACATTTAGTCCCAACTAAATTTCTGAGGACAAAGAGCACCTTAACATTTCTCAGTTTTGGTGACTTTGTTAACGTTTTTCATGCTGTGGATGCTCGGAACACTTGTCCCGTCAGGGTAGTGAATCTGTGGAATTCATTGTCACAGACGGTGGTGGAGGCCAAGTCATTGGGTATTTTTTAAGTGGAGACTGATAGGTTATTAATTAGTAAGGATGTCAAAGGCAGGAAAATATCTCTGAACTAAACTAAATCGGGTTGAGAGAGAAAAATAGATCAGCCATGATTGAATCAAAGAGCAGACTCGATGGAGCAAATGGAAACAAGATGGGGAGGAATTTCTTTAGTCAGAGGGTGGTGAATATGTGAAATAACATCCAGGTTCAGGAACAGCTCCATCCCTACAGCCATCAGGCTATTAAACACAACAAATAAACTATGAGCTCTGAACTGCAAAAGACTATGTTAGTATTTGTTATTTGCACTATATTTGTTATTTATTGAACATTTTTTTTCCCGTTATATACAATGTTTACATATTCACATATTCTGTTGTGCTGCAGCAAGTAAGAATTTCATTGTCCCATCCGGGACATGTGACAATAAAACGCTGTTGACTTGACTCTTGAATGCATTGCCACAGAAGGCTGTGGTGGCGAAGTCAATGGATATTTTTAAGATGGAGATTGACAGATTCTTGATTAGTAAGGGTGTCAGGGGTTATGGGGAGAAGATGGGATTGAGAGAGAAAGATATGAATGGGGGGTGAAGAGAGGGATGAGTAGTTAAAACGGTTGGCAACCGGGAGATCCAGCAGGCCTTGGTGGGCTGAGCGCAAGTGCTCAGCGTGACGGTATGCACTTGATGAATTGATGCTCGGTCTCACTGATGTACAGGAGGCCACTTCGGGAACACCAGATAAGGTTAGAGGAGGTGAACAAGATGTTCACCAAATCCTGAAATCATGCGTTTAGTTTGGATTTCCTCTCAAAAGTCTCCAACGCTCAACTCTTGCCAAAGATGAGAGGCAGTGAGTTAACGTTTGCCTCAGCATCTCCCGCTGGCGCTACTTTGGATCAATCCGTTTTTTAGTGGCGTGGACATGAATAATATATGAGTGACAATCCACAAAAACACAGGACAAAAACATGACTTCATGCAATTCATGCAGCAATCCAATCAATTATTTTTAACCAAACAAGACTGTCGGTAAAAATACAAACAATACTCATGCCAAAATAAAAACTACTGCTGTTCACAGGACACACAAGCTTTTATTTTTGCCAGATATCCATGCCTCTTGGTCTCACATACTTGTCAATACAGCCAACCATGTAGTATACCATTGGAAACCAGCAGATTGCTTCCAGAAATTGTACGTTTGGCCTGGAGGGAAAGCCATAACGTGGAGAATGCGTTTTACATACATCTTAACTGTGAAACAAACATTTCTGTAGCTCAATGTTAACTGTAAACAGAATGGTTCCAACGCATAAAGTTGCCTTCTGAAAAATGTATCAGGAAAAAAGATTGTACTTTAGAATATTTTGAGGAATGTATTTTAAGGGTAGCACAGTGGTGCAGCTGGTAGTACTGTTGCTTCACACAACACGCCAGAGACTTGGAGTTTGACCCTGACCTCGGGTGCTGTCTGTGTGTGTGAGGTTTGTACATTCTCCCTGTAACCGCGTTGCTTTCCTCCGGTTTCCTCCCACACTCTAAAGACGTGCATGTCTGTAGGATAATTGGCCTCTGTAAATTGTCCCTATTGTGCCGGAAAGTGCGATAACATAGAACTAGCGTGAACAGGTAATCAATGATGGGTGTGGACTCAGTGGGCCGAAGGGCCTGTTTCCATGTTGTATCTTTCATTCAAAAAGGAATGTCGGGAATCTTGTGTAGGAAGGAACTGCAAGTGCTGGTTTAAACCAAAGATTGACACATAAAGCTGGGATAACTCAGGTCAGACAGCTTCTCTTGATTATGCTGTTCTCCAGAGATGCTGTCTGACCCGTTGAGTTACCCCAGCTTTTTGTGCCTAATTAGGAATCTTGCTTCTTCTTGGCCTAATGCTTTATTGAACTCTTCATATACTCTTCAGCCTTTCAGGAATATCCGTTTTGCCAGACCAACAGAGGTCACTGCCTCCGAGAGGAGTCCAACGGTACCTAAACAGTCCGTCTAGGTCACCAAGAGGCTGAGATACCAGCCTGGATGGTCAGACTGGGAAGCTATGGGAATGGATCTGCCGGATCCGACTGGGCCAGAGTTACAGAGCCCCGCCGCAAGGGCCAAATTTGACCCGTCAATTGGTGCGGAAGTCCCGATGAGGTCATGATCGGCCATGTCACCGGGCCTAGGCACCACATATTCGGGGGGAAACACTGCCTTTTCAGGATTGGAGAGCCAAAGGTGGAAATAGTAGAAAATAGAATTGGGATCTCAATGGACAATCGTCAAAATACAGGATCAAATTGTTTTAAATTGGGTTTTTAGTTAAATCATTTTGTTTTAAACTGAGAAGCCATTACTTGGAGTTTCAATCAAATCTTCCAGTATTGACATACTGCAAAATGTTCAATGTCACACAAGTAATAGAACATGGAGCTGTACAGCACAGGAACAGGCCCTTCAGCCCACAGTGTCTGTACTGAACACTGGGCCAAGTCACACTAACCTGCTCCACCCACATGCAAAACCTCTTAACATCCATGGATGGATTAAATAAAGTAGATTGGAGCACTGAACTTGTTTGAATGACAACCTTAATGATTTGGGGATTATCTCCTAATTTTAAACAGCCTACAATTTATGTTGAAAGGAGGTAAACTGGGAATTCCAAAGATACTTGTTTAACAGATGGTACCACAAAATTACTCATCTCAAGTCCATAATTAAACACTGCACACTGGGAAGTAGCTGCACACTAGTGGTCATCCCCAATGGAACTCATTGCTGTTTTTTGAAGTGTTGATTAAAATAGTGAATGAGGAACACATACCTACATTTATGTGGACTTCTGGAGGGCTTTTGATTAAATAAATTAAATCTCATTGAATTGAAAGCAAATTATTGATCCGTTCAGTAAATTAGCTGAGCTGGAAGGAGCAGAGGTCAGGGATAATGGACTGGCAATCAAGTTGTAGAGATTTACTTGCGTTGTGTTGGAAACTGCAGAGTTCATAAGTTATAGGAACAGAATTAAGGCCATTCAGCCCATCGTGTCTACTCTGTCATTCAATCATAACTTATCCATCTTTCCTTCTCAACCCCATTCTCCTGCCTTCTCCCCATAACCTTTGACACCCTTACTAAACACGAATCTGTCAATCTCCACGTTAAAAACATCTAATGACTCGGTCTCCAATACCGCCGGTGGCAATAAATTCCACAGATTCATCACACTCTGGCTAAAGAAATTCCTCCACATCTCCTTTCTAAAGGTACATCCTTTTATTCAGAGACTGTGCCCTCTGGTCCTAAACTCTTCCACGAGCGGAAACATCTTCTCCACCTCCACTCTATCCGGGCCTTTCACTATTAGGTAAGTTTCAATGAGGTCCCCACTCATCCTTCTAAACTCCAGTGAGTAGATGCCCAGTGCCATAACGCTCAAATGGAGTAGGGCGTAACTATTTATCAGAGGACAGGAAGCCGTATGTTAAGATTACCTCATGATTGGTGGCAATATGGGTGGTTGCAATATATAAAGCATAATTAAACTCCTAAAGCTGTGGGAAATGGCTTTTAATACAGGGATTAAATAGCCCATCCAGTTAGATCTTCAAGGTGAGTTGTGGGTTCATATAGCACCGAAACAGGCTGTTTTCCCCAACTAGTCCAAGATACCCCATCTAAACTTGTCCTATTTGCCCGCGTTTGGCCCATGTCCTCTGAACTTTTCCAACCATCTACCTGCCCACATTTATATTAAATGTTGTTATAGTACCTGCCTCAACTACCCCCTCTGGCAAAAAAAAAGACACAAAGTGCTGGAGTAACTCAGCAAGTCAGGCAACATCTCTGGAGAACATGGGTAGGTGACATTTCGGGACCAGACCCTTCTTCAGACAGTTTGTAGGATGGGGAAAGGAAGCTGGAAGAGAGGAGGGGCAGGACAAAGCATGACAGGTAATAGGCTGTGTGGTGTCAGACGTGGCGATCTCAGGCTTGCAGTTCAGCCTTGCCCTGAGAGGAGGCGCTGACAGTCACAGGCTTATCATGGCAGCTCAGCTTTGGGGCTTGAAGAGGCGGCACTGGCAGTCTGTAGATTATCCTGGCGGCTCAGTCTTTGCCACTATGTGTGGGAGGAGTGTGTGTGGGAGGAGTGTGTGTGGGAGGACTCCATCGTTGTCTGTGGGCAGGAAGAGGCTCTGGTGTCTCAGGTTTGCTCCAGCCACTCAGTCTTGGCCTCAGTAGAGGCATTGGCTCTCTACGGCTTCATTCCAGCAGTCCAGTCTTCACCACACGGTGGCGCTGGTGGTCTTGGGTTTGTCCCAGTGGCTCAGTGTTCCCAGAACCTGCGATAGGGGAACTCAGCTAGGAGGATGACTCCCCATTTTGTCTTCCTCAGATAAATACCTGTACAATCTAATCTTGTATATACTGGAGTTTAGACAGTTAAAGAGTAAATCAAAGTTTTCAAGCTAGAAAGGGGAACTGATTGGATAGATTGAATCTACTTTAATTGATTGAGGAGTTGAGAACAAGTGGGACCAGAATGAAGATTAGAGGCAAACCCTTCATGATTTAAGTTTACAAATATGCAGAGAACAGCAGAAGTTTGAAGCTAAGTTCTACGAATTGCAGCAACAATCAATGTTGTTGATTTTAAAGCTGAGAGCGGTTTGCAAAAATCCATCAAAGGTATTAGTGGAGTGAGCAAAGTCAGATTGTGGAGTTGGGGCATTGATCAACCGGGGTATCACAGTGGATGTCTCAATCCACCGGAGATAGACACAAAAAGCTGATGTAACTCAGTGGGTCAGAAACGGAATAGGTGATGTTTTGGGTCGAGACTGTTCTTCAGATGCTCAATCAACCTTGAATGAGTGAATTATTCATGGGCCATGAACTAACCAGGGTGGCAAAGGCTTGGACTTGTTCTTGGCCCGTACTTGTTCTTCAGTCCTCGTGCGCGCTAGGCCTTATGAAGCCATGCACAGGCAATTATGGGTTTACATTCCCTACATTAAAATGAGCGGCACAGAGGCACAAACTCTCCCTCATTGTCAGCAAGACAAAGGAGGTTGTGATCGACTTCAGGAAGTGAAGCTGCACAATACCCCAGTATACATTGATGGCGCTGGAGTAGAGGTGGCTATAAATTCCACCCCCTTGGCTCCATAAACCCATCCCCATTGCCCCTTACCCTACTCTATAAAAAGTAATATTCAGAGGAGCGGTTTCCATGACCCACTAAGGCCAGCGGTAGTGACTCGCGCACAGTGCGCTAACAACACCGCTTAGACTACTGCCACACTAATCATGCACCAATCATTATTTAAGGGCGGCACAGTGTCCCAGTGGTAGAGCTGCTGTCTCCCAGCGCCAGAAAACCAGCTTTGATCTGGAGTTTGCAAGTTCTCCCCGTACGGGACTGCCTGTGCTTTCTCCGGGTGCTCTCATTTCCTCCCACACTCCAAAGACGTGCCAGTTAATTGGCCTCTGTAAATTGTCCCTAGAGTGTGAGATCGTGCTGGAATGGTCGGTGCAGACTCGGTGTGCCGAAGGGGCTGTGTGCATGTAAAGTCTAATATGCAAGTAATAACTTTGAAAACCTCCAAGAAGAAATACTATCTAGCGAAGCGGTGCAGAGTTTTAGAGAGAAGGGCAGTGGAGCGCACGGTAGAACACCTCAAATACACACTGACATCTGTCTTGCTCAATGCCCTGCCCTGTTTAGCCCCAGGTAATCCCACAGGCCTCCAGGGGGCAGTACTACCCACTTTGTGAACCACTGCGCCAGTGCATCACATAAGTCAAGGTGAATCGTAAAGTACTCATTTCCTCCATTGTTTTTCAGGGCTTCACCTAAGGGAGATTTCATTTATTTAAGTATAACTAAAGAGCGAGTTGTATTTTAATTTGCTACGATGTGAATACAAATTAAGGATTCACATTGGCGTGAATGTAAGGGATTACTTAAGGATAAGGGGGAAATCCTTTAGGACCGAGATGCGAAGGACTTTTTTCACACAGAGAGTGGTGGGTCTCTGGAACTCTCTGCCACAGAGGGTAGTTGAGGCCAGTTCATTGGCTATATTTAAGAGGGAGTTAGATGTGGCTCGTGTGGCTAAGGGGATCAGAGGGTATGGAGAGAAGGCAGGTGCGGGATACTGAGTTGGATGATCAGCCATGATCATATTGAATGGCAGTGCAGGCTTGAAGGGCCGAATGGCCAACTCCTGCACCTATTTTCTATGTTTCTATGTTTCTAAATTACGCCGATCACAATCAAGGATTCTGAACATAATGAGTTGAGTTCAGTTTATTGTCACGTGTACGGAGGTACAGTGAAAAGCTGTTGTTGCGTGCTAACCAGTGAGCGGAAATACTATCCACTATTACAATCGAGCCGTCCACAGTGTATGGATGCAGGATAAAAGGAAATAACGTGAATAACATTTAGTGCAGGATAAAGTCCAGTAAAGTCCGATCATAGATACTCCGAGGGTTTTCAATGTGGACTGCCCTCTCTCTACTTGTTGGTCCGATGGTTCAGCTGCCTGATAACATAATAATGCAAAAAGGGATAGCTTAAACAATTTTGCTCAATGTTATTTAGTTTATTTTAGAGATACAGGCACATGGAGCGGGGTCCTTGGCCCCATGGTGACCACCTGTTCACACTAGTTCTATGTTATCCCACTTTCAAATCATATTTGGCATGGACAAATATTGTGGGCCAATGGGCCTGTTCCTGCGTCCAGGTTAGTTTGGAGATACAGCATGGAAACAGGCCGTTTGACCCACTGAATCCACACCAATGATCGATCATTAGAGTATAATTGTTTGATGGAAAGATACAGCATGGAAACAGGCCCTTCGGCCCATCAAGTCTATGCCAACCATGAATCACCTGTTCACACTTGTTCTCTGTGATCCCACTTGCTCATCCACTTCTTACACACTAGGGTCAATTTTACAGAGGGCTGATTAATCTACAAACCTGCAGGTCTTAGGGATGTGGGAGTAAACCGGAGCAGCCGGAGGAAAGCTATGCAGTAGGAGTAACTATGACTCTCTTGAAAGAGAGTCAATTCTACATAGACAGCACCCGAGGTCATGATCGAACCTGGGTCTCCGACGTCGTGAGGCAGCAGTTCTACCAGCTGCGCCATTGTGCCGCCAAAATTATAAAAAAATCTGTGAGGTTTGAGAAGCAGATTGGTGAGAAGATTGTAGTTCAATACAACCTACTGCCAGTAGATGGCAGATGCTACCTAAACATTGAGAAGGGAGGGTTACACAAAAAGCTGGAGAAACTCAGCGGGTGCAGCAGCATCTAAGGAGCGAAGGAGATAGGCGACGTTTCGGGTCGAGACCCTTCTTCAGACTCTTCAGACCCTTCTTATCTCCTTCGCTCCTTAGATGCTGCTGCACCCGCTGAGTTTCTCCAGCTTTTTGTGTAACCCTCGATTCTCCAGCATCTGCAGTTCATTCTTAAACATTGAGAAGGTTTGAGACACGGAGATCAGTTCTGCTCAAGTAAACACAACTCCAGTCTTGTTCAGAAATCATCTTATCACCGATTACAAGATCCATCCGCATATCTTAAGTATCTATAAGCTAACAGATGTTGTGGTATTTTAATATTTCTGTTAAAGATGATAATTCAGAAAAAAGAGAATACAAAATTTCAAGCACTTTTCCCCCCAAATTTTTATTTTTTTTCCAAAGTACAGATTTGTAGATTAATTGGCTTCTGTAAATTGTCCTTTGTGTGTAGGATGGAACGAGTGTACGGAGTCAACGCTGGTAGGCGCGGACACGGTAGACCGATGGGCCTGTTTCCACGCTGTATCTCGAAAAAAAAAATTAAAAAGGTCACAGCTCTTCAAACATCCATGACCTGTTCAGCCAGGAGTTCCAGCCCCAACCACTCTCCGAGTCCAATTATTTGTTTTCTCTCAACAATCCTCCGATCCTACCATTAATTAAATCTCTGATCATTAGTTCTGCTGTCTGGAATGGAAATAGATCTTCACGTTCACCTTGATCAAGCCCCTCATATTTTTATACAACTAAATTAAATGTTCCCTCCATCTCCTCCCTATTAATGGATACTCTCTCAGTTTAGATACTTATCATTGTCTTCTTATCAATATATTGCCTAACCCCTGTAACATTCTCATAAATATCCTCTGCATCAGCGGAGCAATCAGTTTTGGCCTGTTATGTTAATATACTCTAGGTATGGCTTAACTAATATTAAACTTAACTAATATTAAGCTTAATGGGTGGTCGTTGGTCGGCACAGACTCGGTGGTCCGATGTGACTGTTTCCACTCTGTATGTTTAAACTAAACTACTGCTCCAACCTCTTTGACACACCTGTTACCCTCTCAAAAGATTCAATTAAATTAATCAGGCTTGACCTTCCCTTAATAAACCAACACCATGCCCGATTAATCTGTAGCTCGCCCAACATTGATTTGCATTTCTCCTCAGGATTTCTTGCAAACTACTTGGTAGCTGCCAGTCTCAGACTGACTGACCCCAAATACTCATCTCACCTGATTCACCCTTCATGTCACAGTCATAGTGTCACAGAGTGATACAGAGGGGAAACAGGCTCTTCGGCCCAACTTGCCCACACCAGCCACACGACACTAGTCCCACATGCCTGCGTTTGGTCCATATCCCTCCAAATCTGTCCATGTATCTGTCTAACTGTTTCTTAAATGTTGGGATAGTCCCTGCCTTAACTATCTCCTCTAGTAGCTTTTTCCATAGACCCACCAACCCCCTTTGTGTAAAAAAGTTACTCCTCATATTCCTATTAAACCTTTTTCCCTTCACCTTAAACCTATGTCCTCTGGTCCTTGATTCACCTACTCTGGGCAGGACACTCCGTGCATCTACCCGATCTATTCCACACATAATTTTATATACCTCTATAAAACAATAGACAACAGGTGCAGGAGCAGGCCATTCGGTCCTTCAAGCCAGCACCGCCATTCAATGTGATCATGGCAGATCATCCTCAATCAGTACCAGGCACGTGCCGTCATGGTAGGCAAGGTAGGCACTGCCTACCCTGACTAAAATTATGAAATGGCAATTATTAAATATAAATAGTGAAGGCATGGAGAATTATGCCTATCTAAGAGATCGATCTCCTAGGTAGGCATAATTCTCCGTGCCTTTCATCCGCAGCACTTGTGACACGGGAAGCTCTGTGCAGCCCACGTGCCGCCAGCGCTGCCTGAAGCCGTCACTTTCAATTGGGGCTGAAGGCAGCAGAAATTCTGCCTTTGCTGCACTGCGCATGCGCATCAGTCTACTGCGGCATGCGCAGCGCAAGTTTCTTGGCGGGTTTTCAACTATGGTTTGTCGTGTACCAATGACGTGGTAAGTACATTTTGTGATTTTTTTTTAAATACCGTATTTCCCGGGGTGTGGGGGTGGGGGGGGGGAGCGCTCCTTTCACAGCGTTTGGGGAGTCTGGCCCGGAGTAAAGTTGCGGGGAGGGCACGAATGTTATGAATGAGGGGTCGGGAGCATCCACTTGCGACACTCCTTGCAAGGGGGCATGGAATGACACTGCTCTAAGGCCGGGGGGGGGGGGGGAGAGAGAGAGAAGTAGTTCGGGTGGCTGAGCGGCCGCCGGGCCGGACAACGGAACCAGCCGCCACCTTAGCTCCTTCTGCCGATCCCCGCTCACCTCTGGCAGCTCTCCGTCTAAAAACCTCTCTCCTGCCGCTCGCTGGCCTCACTCATGTCCTTAAATTCCGACAGCGCGATTGAGATTACTCGGCTGTGGGAATTTAAGGATTTGCAGGAAGTCGCTGACATGAGCGAAGTCGGCGAACGGCAGGTGACAGGTGTTCCGACGGAGAGCACTGCCAAAGGTGAGCGGGCCGGCAGAAGGCGATGAAGTGGCCGCCAGTTCAGCTGTCGGGTCTCGGTGGCCGCTCCCCGAGCTGCTTCTATCCCCAGCTACAGTGCGTGGCTTCGCGCCCGGAGAGCAGCGGCAGCGGTGAGGGAGTGAAGATTCCAGTACTTTTTGATAAGTACTTTCTTGCGATTTTCACCATTGCTCCTCACATGTCCAGCCTACAACCTCTATATATCGCTCAGACCCTCCAGTCCTGGCACCTTCTTCGTAAATGTTCTCTGTGTCCTTTCCAGCCCTGGCAGTATCCCCGACACCCTCCTTCTCAACACTCGTGCCCTCCCCACAACTTTACCCCTGGCACAGACTCTCCACACGCTGTGAAAGGAACTGTCCCCCCAATTGGTCTAGTACTAGGAAGCCTTGGGCAAATTGAAATGTCACCGTTTTTATTTATTTATGTATTTAACAGGGAGAACAATCTGCGCATGCGCGTTAAAAAAAAAAAATTAAGCGGACTGAGTGCCTACCCTGAGTAATTACTCACGGCACGTGCCTGATCAGTACCCCATTCCTGCCTTCTCCCCATATCCCCAGACTCCGCTATCTTCAAGAGCCCTATCTAGTTCTCTCTTGAAAGTTTCCAGAGAACTGGCCTCCACCGCCCTCTGAGGCAGAGAATTCCACGGACTCACAACTCTCTCTGTAAAAAAGTGTTTCCTCGTCTCCGTTCTAAACGGCTTTCCCCTTATTCTTAAACTGTGGGTTCTTGTTCTAGACTCTCCCAACATCGGGAACATGCTTCCTGCCTCTGGCGTGTCCAAACCCTTAATAATCTTATATGTTTCAATAAGATCCCCTCATCCTTCTAAATTCCAGAGTATACAAGCCCAGCCACTCCATTCTCTCAGCATATGACAGTCCCGCCATCCCGGGAATTAACCTTGTGAAACTACGCTGCACTCCCTCAATAGCAAGAATGTCCTTCCACAAATTTGGAGGCCTACATGCCATTCGCTTTCTTCACTGCCTGCTGTACCTGCATGCTTACTTTCATAGACTGGTGAACAAGGACCCCCAGATCCCGTTGTACTTCTCCTTTTCCCAACTTGACACCATTTAGATAATAATCTGCCTTCCTGTTTTTGCTACCAAAGTGGATAACCTCACATTTATCCACATTAAACTGCATCTGCCATGAATCTGCCCACTCACCAACCTGTCCAAGTCACTCTGCATTCTCATAGCATCTTCCTCACAGTTCACGCTGCCACCCAGCTTTGTGTCATCTGCAAATTTGCTAATGTTACTTGTAATTCCTTAATCTAAATCATGAATATATATTGTAAATAGCTGCGGTGCCAGCACCGAGCCTTGCGGTGCCCCACTAGTCACTGCCTGCCATTCTGAAACGGACCCGTTAATCCCTACTCTTTCTTTCCTGTCTGCCAACCAATTTTCTATCCAAGTCAGTACTCTACCCCCAATACCATGTGCCCCTAATTTTGCCCACTAATCTCCTCTGTGGGACCTTATCAAATGTTTTCTGAAAGTCCAGATACATTACATCCACTGGCTCTCCCTTGTCCATTTTCCTAGTTATATCCTCAAAAAATTCCAGAAGATTAGTCAAGCATGATCCCCCTTTGTAAATCCAGGGACCAAAACTGTACACAATACTCCAGATGTGGTCTTACCGGAGCCCGATACAACTGCAAAATAACCTCTTTACTCCTATTTATGCTTTCTTCACTGCCTGCTGTACCTGCACGCCAACTTTCAGTGACTGGTGTACAAGGACACCCAGGTCTCTCTGTACCTCCCCCTTACCCTACCCAACCCCACTGAGATAATAATCTGCCCCCTTGTTTTTGCGCCAAAGTGGATAACCTCACATTTATCTATATTATACTGCATCTGCCACGCATCTGCCCACTCACTCAACCTGTCCAGGTCACCCTGCAACCTCCTAACATCCTCTTCACAGTCCACACTGCCACCAGCTTTGTGTCATCCGCAAACTTGCTAGTGTAGCTCCTAATTCCCTCTTCCAAATCATTAATATATATGGTAAACAGTTGCGGCCCCAACACCGAGCCTTGCGGCACTCCACTCGCCACTGCCTGCCATTCTGAAAAGGACCCGTTCACTCCTACTCTTTGCTTCAGGTCTGCCAACCAATTTTCTATCCATGTCAATACCCTACCCCCAATAACATGTGCTCTAATTTTAGTCACCAGTCTCCCGTGCGGGACCTTATCAAAGGCTTTCTGAAAGTCTAGATACACTAAATCCACTGGCTCCCCTTCATCCATTTTACCAGTCACATCCTCAAAAAATTCCAGAAGATTAGTCAAGCATGATTTCCCTTTCATAAATCCATGTTGACTTGGACTAATCCTTTTACTGCTATCCAAATGCCCCATTATTACCACTTTAATAATTGACTCCAGCATCTTTCCCACCACGGAAGTCAGGCTAACTGGTCTATAATACACTGTTTTCTCTTAAATTCCCGCCTTTCTTAAAAAGTGGAATAACATTAGCTACCCTCCAATCCACAGGAACTGATCCTGAATCTATAGAACATTGGAAAATGATCACCAATGCTTCCACGATTTCTAGAGCCACTTCCTTAAGTACCCTGGGATGCAGACCATCAGGTCCTGGGGATTTATCAGCCTTCAGTGCCATTAGTCTACCCAACACCATTTCCTGCCTAATGTGGATTTCCTTCAGTTCCTCCGTCACCCCAGATCCTCTGGCTAGTACATCAGGAAGATCGTTTGCGTCCTCCTCAGTGAAGACGGATCCAAAGTACCTGTTCAACTCATCTGCCATTTCCTTGTTCCCCATAATAAATTCACCCTTCATCCTCCTGCGCTCTAAGGAATAGAGCCCCAGCCTGCTCAACCTCTCCCTAATTCCTAAGGGGAATAGATAGGGTGAATGCACAGTCCAGCTAAGGGGAATTGACATGGGTTTAAGGTGAAGGGGAAAGAGTTACCAGGAACCTAGGGGCAACTCTTTTTACACAAAGAGCGCTGGGTATATGGAGTGAGCTGCTGGAGGAGGTAGTTGAGGCAGGCATTATTGGAACATTCAAGAAACATATGGACAGCTTAGGATAGGAAAGGTTTAAACTCAAACTCGCAGCATGGTCAACACGTGGTCCTAGGAGGTCACTGGAACTCTCCTTCATGCTCGAGGGAAGTTCCCACATACTCACGGCCTCAGTTTGGTCGAGGAAAATTTTTCAGCATGTTGAAAAATTTTCCGCAAGTAAAAATTGGTCGGCATAGTTCTTTTGAACTCGTAGTGCAGTGGAGTGGGGTCGCTAGGCAGTCGAGGTAGCCGTAGGCAATCTCCTTTGCTGACCGGGCATTTTAATTGGCTCATTAGAGTTTTCAGAACCAAGGAAAACCAACCGGTTATGTTAAATGCCCACTAAACATTATTAAAAGTTGTCTGGCTTCTTAAAAATGTCTCCACTCCTTCTCTCTCCCTTCTCTCCCTTTCTCTCCCACCCCCCCCCCCGCTCCACACTCTCTAAAAGACTTACCATAACTGTGAGGTCCTTTAGGATATGGGACAAATGCAGGCAGGTGAGACAGGTGTAGATGGGAGATACTCAAAATGCTGGAGTAACTCAGCGGGACAGGCAGCATCTCTGGAGAGGAATGGGTGACGTTTTGGGTCGAGACCCTTCTTGAGACTGAGAGTCAGGGGAGAGGGAGTCGAGAGATATGTGTTGATGGAACATGTTGGTCAGTATGGGCAGGTGGGGCCAAAGGGGCTGCTTCCACGATGTATGACTCTAGGACTCAGGACTTTTTGCAAATTATTTGCCAGCTCCCAATCTCAGACTGTGCTTAGGTTTGTCAATAGACTATAAAGAAATTCATTGTGCATTTGTAAATGCGACAATAAATAATTTATTTGGAGAGGACTAGGACACAAAAACAGGAATGTAATGCTGAGGCTTGATAAGGCAGTGGTCAGACCGGAATTGGAGAATTGAGAGCAATTTTGGACCCATATCAGAGGAAGGGCCCGCACTGGAGAAGGTCCAGAGGAGGTTTATGAGAATGATCCCAAGAATGAGTGGGTTAACATACGATGAGCGTTTGATGGCACCAGGCCTCTCTACTCACTGGAGTTTAGAAGGATGAGGAGGAACCTCATTGAAACTTGCCAAAAAGTGAAACACCTGGATAGAGTAAATGTGGAGAGGATGTTTCCACTGGTGGGAGAGTCTAGGATGACAGGTCATAGCCTCAGAATGAAAGGACGTTCCTTTAGTAAGGAGATGAGGAGGAATTTCTTTAGTCAGAGGTCAGTAAATTTGTGGAATTCATTGCCACAGAAGGTCGTGGAGGCCGTCAATGGAGATTTTGAAGGCTGAGATAGATTCTTAATTAGTACGGGTGTCAGGGGATATGGGGAGAAGGCAGGTGAATGGATTTGGGAAGGGACGATAGATCAGCCATGATTGAATGGCAGAGCAGACTTGATGGGCCAACTGGCCTAATTCTGCTCCTATCAATTATGAATTTATGAACCATTGAACCATAATCAGGATCGCCCACATCGACATGAAGTTGGATTTGATGAAAACAGGACGTGTGTTGAGCAGCTACAAGGAACAAATGCCCAGTGTCCAGTCACTCAATGATTGCTCCACTGAGCTGCACACATATTGACAATGTTGACTGCAGCCCAGCACCTAGTTTCAACAATATTAGTTGAATAATTATCATTGCAAGCAGGAAGGCATTTAAAATCAACTGAGATTTTAAACTTGGCAATTAGAACAGATTTAGTAATTAAGGCTGTTACACTTTAACAAGGTCTGAGAAGGTTATTGAATCAGCCAGAGCGTGTGATATTTTGTACATGGTGTCAATGTAAGTGATGTTTTTAATAACAAATATGTAAACGGCACATGCCAAGGCAAGGGAAATATAAATGATGGATACTTCACACGTGCGCTTTCACTTCCAAATCATTGACACAGCTGGGTAGAGCTGCTGCCTCATAACACACACACACACACACACACACACACACTTCAAGAAGGGTCCCAATTCCGAAAGATCACCTCCCACAGTCCAAAGACATACAGGTTTGTAGGTTAATTGACTTTGTATAAGTGTAAATTGTCCCTAGTGTGTGCAGGATAGTGTGAGTGTGCGGGGATCGCTGGTTGGTGCAGGCTCGCTGGGCCGAAAGGCCTGTTTCCGTGCTGTATCTCCAAAAACCTAGTCCTTCGAACCAGTCCGTCATTCAATGTGATCGTCAAAAAAAAAGTCAAAAGAGTTTATTGTCATGTGTCCCTGACAGGACAATGAAAATCTTTCTTTGCTTCAGCACAACAGAACATAGAAGGCATTGACTCCAATTCTATGCCTTCTATGTTCTGTCGTGCTATGCAAAGAAAGATTTTCATTCTCAAAGAAAGATCGTGGTTGATCTATCTCAGACTTCACCTCTTCCTCTGTGCCAGAACAGCCGCTGTCTTCAACACCACACTCTTTCAAAAATATGTCTACCTTCACCTTAAACACAGACGCTCCTTGACTTATGTAAGGATTACAGGTACGTCCCGAAGACCCTTGTATTAGTCAGATGTTATGTAAATCGGAAATGAAAGTGCATTACTCTGGATTATTTATTTCATCTCCTTAATCCCATGTCCCACAAAAAGAAAATTGGTCCTGATTCAGTGATACCTTTTGTCACATGCACCCAGGGACAGTGAAATGCATTGCTTTGCATACCACCTGGTAAAATCATGCAGCAGATCTCACCTGGGCAGTGCACAAGTGTGGCCACGTTTTGGTGCCAACAAAGTTATAAAAGTCCACCGAATAAGCCTATCTACTGCTTGCTGCCACACGTGGCAACAGCCCCTCCCCACTCCATCCCATCACCCTGCCCCTCCCCTCCCCGCCAATCCCCACCCCACCACCCTGTCCCTCCCCGCTCCACCCCACCCCCCCCTCCCCACCCCGCCCCCTCCCCACACCTCCAGGTCCCCCTTCATTCTCGGCGCCTACCCTCATCCTTCCCTTGAATCCTGAAACTACCGATCATAGATTGCCACAGGCTTTCTTGGAGGGAAAGGTACTAAATGGCACAGAGAGGGTAGCACGGTGGTGCAGCTGGTAGAGCTGCCATTTCACAGCGCCCGAGATCCAGGTTTGATCCGGGTGTTGTCTGTGTGGAGGCTGTATGTTCTCCCTGTGACCGTGTGGGTTTCCTCTGGGTACTCTGGTTTCCTCCCACATCCCAAACACGTGAGAGTTTGTTGTTTAATTGGCCATCTGTAAATTGCCCCTGGTGTGTAGGGAATGGACGAGAAAGTGGGATGACATACAACTAGTGTGAACGGATGAAGGATGCTCACCGTAGTCTCGGTGGGCCGAATGGGCTGTATCTCTAAACTAAACTAAACAAAACTTAAAAGGGCTGGTTTGACAAATAAACGGGAAGGCAAATCTCAAATTAATTGCTTCATTAAAAATGTTTTGAAGGTATAGCCCTTCCCTAATAATTATTTTCATTGCTATTTAAGGACAAACTTATCAGTATTCAAAATACAAAAGAGAACTAATGGATAAAGCACGGTTGTCAACATCAATAAGTGTACATAGTTTAAATATTTCCTTTGGACTTTGGCATTAACTGAGTAAGCAGTGGGTTGATCAAAATTGTCCATCAGTCCAGCACAGTTGCAACATACCTATTTAGGATGTTTTTAATGTGCGGACCAGTGCATTTAGGGCATCCTATTCTGCTATAAATGCTCCATTCCCACTGCAAAGCCAGGGCGAATCTGAAGCCCTGCTCTGTTTATGTACATCATCACCGTCAATGCCAGGGCAGTTATGAAGGTGGCCGTGAAATGCATCTTAATTAGATTTGCAGCTCATCAAATTAAAACGCGATGAACTTGCTCCGGATCTTGACGGCTAGTCTGAGGCAGGAGAATGGGGCTGCTGCACTAATAAGTGCAGAGTAATCTTTCTTAAACAACACAAAGTGTTGAAGTAACTCAGCGGGTCAAGAAGCATCTTTTGTACCTTCCGGGCCTGTCCCACAGGCGTCGTTTGCGCGTAATTTACGTGACATAATTTATGCGTTACGACACATGCGTCGTGTCACGCACGTGATGTGTGTATGATGCGCATTACACGTGCATGGTGCGTGGTGATGTAGGCAGTGACGCGCGATCGCGCGCAGCGACCCAGGATTTTGGGATGTACAAATTCTTCGCGCACCATCTGCGTGAAGCGCAAATGATGCACAAGTGGGACAAGCCCTTTAATCTTCAATATCCCAAAGCTAAGCGTAGCTATCTCTCATCATTCAACCATTCTATCTCAACACAAACACAGGTATAAATAACAATGATAGGAATCTAAAGTAAACAGGATATTGAAAGCATTACACCAATTAGTGTCAGCAAAACATTATAATCGTTACAAAATTATATTTTATCTTACGTGATCAAAAGGCATTCAAAATACTTGAGACCAAGTGAGATTTCATGTGAAGCTCAACACTATTATAATGGAAACACAAGGAACTGCAGGTGCTGGATTGTAGACACAAGGAACTGAAGATACTAGTTTGCAAAAAAAGGACACATAGGTAGGTGTTGGAGTAACTCACTGGTGAGGAAGGTCTCGACCCAAAACGTTCGCTATCCATGTTCTCCAGGGATGCTGCCTGACCCGCTGAGTTACTGCAGCAGCTGTTGCAGATACTGGGACTTTGAGCGAAACATAAAGTGCTGGAGTAACTCAGCGGGTCAGGCAGCATCGGTGGAGAGTATTGGATAGGTGACGTTTTGGGTCTGGAACCTTCGGACCCTTATGTCTGCTGCACAAGTCTCCATTATTAGTTTAAAATTTGAGTTTATGAGCAGGGATGATCCTCTGAGGGATCTGAACTTGCACTGACACCCATCAATGTTAGAGCCATCCCCACTCTCAGGGTGCATCAGTTTCTCCATTCACATCACCTCCCACCTGTTCTACAAAGATGAATGTCCCTCTGCCCCTCCACCTTTGGCTTCCTGCAGATTCCCAATTCATTGTACGCTGGTCACAGTGGTGCTGCAGGTAGAGCCACTGCCTCACTGTGCCAGAGACACGGGTTCGGTCCTAACCTCAGGTGCTGTCTGTGCGGAGTTTGCACATTATCCCCGTGACCGCGCATGATTTCCTCCAGGAGCTCCAGTTTCCTCCCACATCAAAAAAATGTGCGGGTTTGAAGGTTAACTGGCCCTCTGTAAATTGCCCCTAGTGTGGAGGGAGTGGACGAGAAAGTGGGCTGACATAGAACTGGTGTGAACCGGTGATCAATGGCCAGCGTGAACTCGGTGGGCCAAAAGGCCTGTTTCCATGCTGTGCCTTTAAACTAAATGATGATAATGGTAAACCATCAAACAATGACAAAAGTAGGAGTAAGTACTTACGGGTTATCCAGAAGCAGTATGATGGGATTCAACTCTTTTTTAGGCCTGTAGTAAGCTCTAAGAGGGACAATGAAGTTGTACAATCCATTTCCAGCAGTTTCTGCAGAGACAATGATAAGTTTGTTCCTGAAACCATATGCTTTTGCATCTTGATAGTAATTATGTTGGCACCCCTGGAGGGATAAAGAAAGATTACATTCAATTATTTAAATAGGAACATATTTTAGTTTTACTAATGTTAAATGAAGATAGTCTGCTGTCATTAATTTTAAAAAAGCTATCTTTTTTTTTGCAAAATAAAATCCTTAACTCCTTTGAAAATATAAAGTAATGCAAAAAGTGAGAGAAAGAAAGAATACCTTATATTTCGCTTGGGCCGCTTAGAACCCAGCGGTATGAACGTTGATTTGCATAACCCCTCCTCCCCCACCCTAGTTGTCCTACTAGTTCCACTGTTTGCATCCTTGTATCACTTTTGCTATCACCTCTTCCAACAATGGACCATTATGGGCTCCACTTGGTCATCTGTTGCCCACCCTGATTTGTTCTGGCCTTTTCATATCTCCGGTTCCCTCCCTTCTACTTTCAGTCTGAAGAAGGGTTCTGACCCTTTCTCTTTCTCTGCCTGACACGCTGAGTTACTCCAGCACTTTGTGTCTACACCTGTTTAATTATTTGGTGGGAATGATAATATAGATCCAAGTGCGTGCATCAGAACATAAAGAAAGGCAACTTCATGTCAGGATTAGGGAAGTGCAGTAGATAAATAGTGATGTGGTGTATGAGGCTTCCTGGCAAGGGACCAGCTGCAGAATGGAGACGCAGGAGATTGCAGATGCTGGAACTTTGAGCAAAACACAAAGTGCTGGAGGAACTCAGCGGGTCAGGCAGCATCTGTGGAGGGAAATGGATTGAGATAGGTCACGACTCGAAACGTGGTCTCAGTCTGAAGAAGAGTTCCGACCCAAAACGTCGCCTACCCATTCGCTCCACAGCTGCTGCCTGACCATAGAAACATAGAAACATAGAAATTAGGTGCAGGAATAGGCCATTCGGCCCTTCGAGCCTGCACCGCCATTCAATATGATCATGGCTGATCATCCAACTCAGTATCCAGTACCTGCCTTCTCTCCATACCCTCTAATCCCCTTAGCCACAAGGGCCACATCTAACTCCCTCTTAAATATATCCAATGAACTGGCCTCAACTACCCTCTGTGACAGAGAGTTCCAGAGACCCACCACTCTCTGTGTGAAAAAATTCCTTTTCATCTCGGTCCTAAAGGATTTCCCCCTTATCCTTAAGCTGTGACCCCTTGTCCTGGAACAGGAACCATAGAACAGTACAGCACAGGAACGGGCCAGGGCCCTTCGGCCCACAATGTTCATGCCGAACATGATGCCAAGTTATTCCCAAAGTGCTGGAGGAACTCAGCGGGTTAGGCAGCATCAGTGGAGGAATGGATGGGCAGTTTTTTGGGTCGGGACCTTATTCAGACCCTCTCGAGTCTGAAAATGTGTTCTGACCTGATATGTTGTCTGTCCATTCCCTCCACAGATGCTGCCTGGTCTACTGGGTTATTCCAGCACTTTGTGCTTTACCTGCAGTATGCATCCAACTTTTTTAAAATCTCACATTAGGAGGAAATTACAAAGTACCTCAAGTTATTTAGAATATTTCTTCAAAAACGTATAACATCAGATTAATGTGCAACAATATCTTAAAGATTGGAGACACAAAAACCTGCAGATGTTGGAATCTTGAGTACATCATAAGGTGCTAAAGTAACTCAGAGGGTCAGGCAGCGTCTGTGGAGGGAATAGACAGGCGATGTTTCAAGTCGGGACCTTTCTTCAGACCCAGAACAGTCTAAAGATGGGTCACCATCCGAAACAATTGCCTATCCATTCCTCCACAGATGCTGCCTGGTCCACTGAGTTATTTACTTTGTGATTTACTCTGAATTATTTTTGCTGCTTTCCAATGCCACTCTTGTGAAAACTTGAATAGGGTATATGACAAGGACAAATGTTTGTTTTGTTTTCCAACTTCCATGTAGGAATACAGGCCCGTACGAAGCTTTTCAAAAAGGGGGGTGGCAGGACAGGATTACTAAAATGTTATGTGAAGTAATGTGCGCACAGCGCACATCACGAGCGTGAAGCCCCTCGCGGCCGGGGTTTTTGATGATCTCTGTTGCACTCTGAGCCTTATTGTGGAGCATTTTTGCACAAAATTTATGACCAATATTTCAGAAATAATTTTGGTGGAGTCAAGATTAATAATTGCAGAGCTGCCAAGTTTCACCGAGCATTTCCGTAGGGTGCAGCACCCCAGGGTGCACAAGTAACCACACCAGCAGCACTCCATGGAGAAACAGCAGCCTTGCCAGCAACACCCCAGGGTGCATAAGTAACTACACCAGCAGCACCCAAGGGTGCACAACTAGCCACTCCAGCAGCACAAAAGGGTGCACAAGTAACCACTCCAGCAGCACCCCAGGAAGCACCAGTCACCACACCAGCAAAATCCCAGGGTGCACAAGTAACCACACCAGCAGCTCCACGAGAATCAGCAACAGGTCAGCCCAAGGAGCCGCTCAAGCGGCAGGTTGGTGAAGGCGGATTATGGCGCTCGCACTCGGACATCAGCTGCCGCTTCTCCCGAGCCTGCTCGGGTTTGGACCGTTTCTTCAAGCACAGCGGACACAAGCCTGAGGTGATCGAGAACCAGGCCTCGCCGCCGCCTTCGAAAGCTTTGCCCTCAAGTTTCGCAGAGTGAAAGGCCTGTCCCACTTGGGTGACATTTTCGGCGACAGCCTGAAAAGAGGTTGTCGCGTCCTGGTCGGGTCGTGACGCTGCGTGATGCGTAGTGACGCACGGTGACCCCCATGTCGCCCCTAGATTTTGAAATATTCAATTGAATATCTCCTGACCAAATTCGTGGTGTATATGACCAACTGTAGAAGTTAAACCTGGACAAATCCAACGTATAGTTATGAATGTTGCTCAATAAATAACTACAGCACTGATACTCCATATTTAGAGCATTGATTTGCTGTTAAAATGAATTCCGTAATAACGTGTCAATGGTAGCTGTGACTATCGAACACTGCAGTTTTAATGTTTCACTTGTTCACAATTTAGTAATCCATCTTAATAGATTAAATCAAATAATTACATTGGGAATTAAATTCCGCAATCAAACATAGTCAATGTTTGTCAAGTCTTCTAATGTTTTTGTGCAGATTCGTTGCTTGAAAGGGATCTGATTCATCCACCCCGAAATGATGAACTGGATTTCACCCAATGACCAAACACTTCTTTTCCCTTTTTTTCCCCCTTTTTATTTTGGCAGATTCAGCAATTAATTTACAGTTCCACCTGATTTATTGCTTCAGCCATTACTTTGAAGGCATTTGGATGTTGTAGGTCTTAAGGTATTTAACAGTTTAGTCTTTTAGCAGGTGAAAACCCGGCTGCTAATCGGGTGCTGTAGATAATCAGTCCTGCATACCTTTGCTGGCGATCACGGCAGTTTTTAGGACAGTCTCTTAGATTATACTGTTCAAGTTTTAGCGCAAGTCAACTTCTCTCGCGGGCCTGTCCGCTTTTCTGTTCACGGTCGGGCCGACTCTGATCCCGACCGGGCTTTCTCTGTTTTCTGCCCCCACCGGGTTGACTGTTCCCGGTTGGGCTGAAGACTCAGCCTCTGTCGGTGGCTCTCTGGACCTGTCTGTAGCCTTCACGGTACTAGGCCCCCACCCGACATCTGTGGCTGCTGCTTGGGCTTGGCTGTTGGCTGCACAGCCCTGGATACATTCCAGGTAAGCTGACACCGTGCTTGGTGACCCTTACTGCCCCTGCTTGTTTTCCTAGCTCTTCCCTGAGCTATTGCTTCCCGTTCCTACCTTTTCTCTTTTTGGCGCCAATTCAAACCCATTTGGCTTGGTGCTGTTCCACTTGTTTCCAAATACTACTTCTATTTTTAACCTTTGTTTTCGATTCTTCTTGCTGGCCTTGTTCTTATCTTCGTTCTTTCATCCTCGTCGCCAATTGTTGTGTATTTGGATGCTTTGAATAGTCTTGAATAAAGGCTCGGACACAGGAGGAATCATACAAGCGTCTTTACTGCAGGACGCCACCTCCAGTCTCCCCCTGCTCATGCGTACTTGCCCCAGACATCACAAGACACCAATTACTTATCCGAATTATCCCATAGCTAACACTCCCTCCCCTTTAACTTGGAGGCAGGTAATACCTTTTCTATTACATACACCGCACTCCTCCCCTTTTAAGTCCATTTCACCTGTATGGTATATGCTCTATTCCTACTATTGCGCGCTTGTGATTTTAATTTAGCAATAGTCCTTTCATTACAGTTTGACTTGACAATGTTCGCTCTGAAGACATTTCCAGCGCAGTAGGATGGATAGATGGCGGGGGGGTTGAGAGGGCAATCAATAGACAATAGGTGCAGGAGTAGGCCATTCGGCCCTTGAGCCAGCACCGCCATTCAATGTGATCATGCCTTCTCCCCATATCCCCTTACTGCTATTTTTAAGAGCTAGATTGCTATCTAGCTCTCTCTTGAAAGCATCCAGAGAACCTGCCTCCACTGCTCTCTGAGGCAGAGAATTCCACACACGGTGCGGATAGGATGGATTGAGGTAGCGGAATTAGTGAGTGCCGGTTGGATTAGGTAAAATTGTGAGGGGAGGGCACGGGGTATTTCAGTGGCGATTGGTACGGAAATGGAGGGGGGGGGGAAGGAATCAGTACAGGATGGATGGGGGGGGGGGATCAGTGCAAGATGAATGGGGGGACAGTACAGGATGAATGGGGGGGGGATCAGAACAGGGTGGATGGGGGGACAGTACAGGATGAATGGGGGAAGTCAATGCAGGTTCGAAGGGGGTATCAGTACAGGATTAATGGGGAGCTCAGTGTAGGATGAATGGGGGAAGCAGTGCAGGATGGATGGGAAACGGGGTCAGTGCAGGATGAATTGGGGGACCGTTGTAGGATGGATTGCAGGAGAATCAATGTGAGGTTGATAGGGAGATCAGTGCAGGATGTATAGATGGGGGGGGGGGGGGGTTGGGGAGGGGAGCACAGGGGATGTCTGTGAGGACTGAATAGAGGCGGGAATTGGGATCAGCGGGTCAGGCAGCATCTCAGGAGAAAAGGAATAAGTGACGTGAGAAGAGGGGTCCCAGGATAACGGGGGTGGAGGAAGGGGGGGCGTACAAGAGAGAGAGAGAGGGGGGGTGGATGTACAAGAGAGAGAGGCAAGGGGCAGAGGAGGTGGGGAGGAAGGAAGGTCAGCGTTCCTTGAACATCATTGCCCCGCTGCATTGGCCGTCCCTGTCCACCACTAAGGCAGTTGGAAACTCTTCGCCACCGCCTCCCCTCCGGAGTGGCACACAGCGACCGCTATGGGGACGCACGGGGCTGCCGTCGCCGCTACTGCGGCTGTGCGAGGCCAGACATTCGCTCCGACCCCGCACTACAGCTTCCGCCGCCGCCGACCACGGCGAAGGCCCGCAGCGGGGAGAGGGACCGGCGGCGGGGTGGGGGGGAAGGTGGCGTGGACCTGGCCGAAGAGGCGCCCGGTGTCGGGTCGCGGCCGCTGCCAGCATTGTTCAGAGTCAGTCCTTCCCACTTCCCACGCGGCGACTGGAGAACGGTGTTGCCGGACCGCCCGCCGGCAGCGGACCCACTCCATGGTCGCCAGGTTGGCCAGCGGCGAGACTCTGACGCCGCAGATGGAGGCGATGCACCATGCTGGGAGACACCGCAACGGAGAAGCGGGCACTCCTTTTATTCCCAAATCATCCCGTGGGTCGGATTGGACCATTCGCGGGTAGTTGAACGCCCCCGATAAAAAAAATACAAACAGATTCCCCCTCCCGCAACGCAACATCCCACTCATGATCCCACTCACCCAAACTAGGCCCGGGGCGTCAAGGCGATGCATTGAAAATGGCGGCGTCTAATCCCGCCTGCTGCACGCGGAGAGACGGGGTCATTTTACGTCGCTACCGCGTCACCAGCTTCCCCCAGCTACGCAAGTCGCAAATATTTATTTCAAATCATCCCGCGGGCTGAATTCTTTTCTCTCGGGATTTGTTTTTATTCTGGAAAAAAGGGGGGGTGCGTCCGCACACAACGCACCCCCCCCCCCCCCCCCCCTTCGGATGGCAATCATGTGAGTGGATACAGAGCATTTACAATAAGAAAAAAAATCCTCAACTTCCCTTCATATTAAATAGGCATGTAAAATATAAACTTTCAAACATGCCTAACGGAATAAGAAATTGTCTTCCATTTGCTACAGAATTATTAGGTTGACTAAGGGTGAGAATTACAATGATTTAAGCATTTATTTTAAGTCATGTATTTTTGGTAGACAGAATGGTGCCAGCATGCACATTGTTCCTTCATATTGGTGTCTATGATAGATCGATGTCCTAGACGTTGCTCAAGCTGTTCGAGGGTCAAACAATTTGTAGACAGTTGTGGGCGTAACCCAGACCACCACACAAACCAACCTCCCTTCCATCGAGTCCATCTATGCTTCACGCTGCCTCGGCAAAGCCCGGAGCATAATCAAGGACCCGTCTCACCCCGGTCACTCCCTCTTCCCCCTCTCCCATCAGGCTAGATGTACGGAAGTGTGAAAACACACACCTCCAGATTCATGCACAGTTTCTGTCTTCCCGGCTGTTATCAGGCAACTGAACCATCCTCACACCAACTATAGAGCGGTCCTGACCTCCCATCTACCTTACTGCAGACACTCAGACTATCGTTAATTGGATTTTATCTTGCACTAAACGTTATTCCCTTTATCTGTCCACGTGGATGGCATGATTGTAATCATGTATAGTCATTCCATTGACTGGATAGCACACAACAAAAGCTTTTCACTGTAGCTCGGTGCACGTGACAATAATAAACTAAACGTTAAGCTCCATCTTGAGCCTTTGTCACTTATTCTACCCATCTGCTAATCAACCCCTTCCCCCCCACCTGTATCCAACTATCACTTGCCAGCCGTTGCCATGTCCCACCTCTCTTTTCCAGCTTTATTCACCCCTACTCCATCAGTCTGAAGAAGGGTCCCAACCAGAGACATCATCTGGTCATTTCCTCCACAGATGCTGTCTGACCCACCGAGTTCCCCTTCAGCATTTTTCGTTTTGTTCTAGATTCCAGCATCTGCAGTTCTTTGCGTCTGCATCTTAATTAGTACATTTTATTTTCTCAACTTCAGTAATCTTTCTGCAATATTAAAAGATTGAAAGTCTAGTTTTTAACTTAGTGGAGATGCCAGCGCACGATACAGGCACGCACTGTCATGAAACAGCACTGATCTCAAGAAAGCAGATACAGGTCCACCACCGATTTTCCAGCAACTAGTGGTCTGCACTTCCTTTAATCCGGACAAAATTACGAAAGCCCACGAATTCCCCACCGTAAGTCCCCCCGAAAACGTGGCGTCTATGCCGGGTGATCGCAACCTCATTAGGATTTCTGCGGCCGATCGCCAGGTCAAATTTGCCTCCTGTGGTCGGGGCTCTACAACTCTGGCCAGCAGATCCGTTCCCATAGCTGATTTCCGAGACTGACTTTGCGGGCCGGTATCTCGGCCCCTCGGCGGCCCGGGTGGACCGTTCAGGTATCGTTGGACTCCTCTCAGAGGCCGTGACCTCTGTTAGTCTGGCAAAATGGATCATCCAGAAAGGCTTGGGAACTAAGGGTGCCAGGAAATCGGTGGTGTACCTGCATGTGTGAATTTGCTAAATGCCGAATTTGAAACCATTTCTTCAACAAAGGATAGATAGCATGTTCTGTAAGAGAGGACAATATCTGAAATCCTACCTTATCCAGTCTAAGACAGCAGAATGTAACCTTCACCCGAAGCAAGTGACACAAAGTTGGTGAACTTCCAATGTAGGGTGAATTTGGAGGGTATCCTTTGACATATCTAAAACAAATAGCATCAGTCACTTTAAGCTGAAAATCTTAAAATATTTCTAAAATATGTTTTTTTACTCTGGAAATACATTTAACAGCTGTGCAGGTAAAGTACTAATAAATGGTCAGCAGCCATTCCCCTGATGAGATTCCGCTATGTCAAATAAATAAAATTATTGTAACCACAGAATAGTCCTGTACTTTAAATATATAGCATCATAGAGTCATGCAGCATGGAAACAGGACCTTCGGCCCAACTGGTCCATGTTGACCAAGGTCCTTCTTCTAAGCCAGTCCCATTTGCCTGCACTATGTCAATATCCCTCTTTATAACGCAAGCATAAAGAATAGATTTGGATCATGGCTAGTTAAGTTAGTTAGTAATTATATACTGCTATCAGCTCTGCCCTCAGCTTCAGACGCTCAAGAGAAAACAATCCAAGCCAAGGTGCAGCACAGCGGTAGATTTGCTGCCTTACAGCGTCAGAGACCCGGGTTCAATCCTGACTACGGGTGCCGTCTGCGCTGAGTTTGTATGTTCTCCCTGTGATCGCATGGGTTTTCGCCGGGTGCTCCAGTTTGCCTCCCACATTCCCAAAAGACGTGCCGGTTTGTAGGTTTGTAATTTACTTCTGTAACTTGTCCCTACTGTATAGGAAAGTGCTAGAGTACGGGGTGATCACTGGTCACCGCGGGCTCAGTGGGCCGAAGGGCCTGTTTCCCCGATGTACCTCTAAAGTCTAAAAGATAAAAGACATTTGGACAGGTACATGGATAGGAAAGATTTAGAGGGATATGGTTCAAAAGCAGGCGGGTGGGACTGGTGTAGATGGGGCATTGTGTTCGGTGTGGGCAAGTTGGTCTGAAGGGCCTATTTTTGAGCTGTATCACTATAGTCTAAGTTTGTGCTGCACTTTTCTATGTTCTGTGTCTGTCCAACGTCTCCTTTTAGTTAATACCTCCTAATCTTCCTGCATCAAAGCGCACAGCGCAGCAGGGTACTGAGCAGGGACAGAGTGAGCCAGCGGTAAGAGGAAGAGGCCTCCCTGAACAAAACGTCCCCGGTAGGACAACAACTCAACCGCCCCGACTTTGAATCAATTTGTGAGAAAGTTTAAAGTCTTGAACCATTTAATCCTTCCGTCTGAGAGGATTACACGCAGATATGGTTCTCCAGCTTGAAACCAATGAATTCTGAACATAATGCATGCTGGAGTTTAAAATCAAGAAACTGAACAGACCCAACACTGAGCACATCATTAATTAGGATGCAACACTTGCATTTTGTACCTGCTTTACTCATTAATTATAAACGTATTTATTATTTGGGTGTAGCCAGTAGAGCCGCTGCCTCGCAGCGCCAGAGACCTGGGTTCGATCCTGACCTCAGGTGCTGTCTGTGTGGAGCTTGCACATTCTCCATATAAAGCATGGGTTTCCTCCGGGTGCTCCGGTTTCCTACCACACCCCAGAGGAGTGCGGGTTGATAGGTTAATCGACCTCTGTAAATTGCTCGTAGTGTGTAGGGAATGGATGGGAAAGTGGGATAGCATAGAACTAGTGTGAACTTGGGTGATCGATGATCGGCATGGTATCGTTGGGCCGAAGGGCCCATTTCAATATCTATCTCTCAATCAATCAATTATGCTCTGATCTTACAAAAGGCAGTGCGCAGAATATTATACGGTCCTATTTTCATGGACAGCCAGTTATTTGAAATATAATTCATATAATTCATTAACAGGTGATGGACCAGAGTATTCAGATCTTACATATTCTCAGACACTTTCTACACAGGATCAATTGAAAAAAATCTGATTACACTAAGCAATGAATCTGCTAGTTATAACTAACAGGGAGAGATTAATGCTGTCACCTTCAGGGAGACTGCTTCAAAGCAACACATTAAAAATAATAAGATTGTATCTCTCATTAATATATCTTATGCTCTTTAAAATGCTAAATGAAAGCATGTAATTGGTTTCCAATTCTTGTAAACACATCTTTAATCACATTTTTAAACAGCTCTACTGAGAAAATTCCAAAATATAATGTTTGCCGCACAGTGGAGTATAGAACCAGTGAAACCTAACTCCATGGCTGAGGATGATTCTTCATCAGAAGGATTGGTTTCATCTTCCGACTGATCACTTAGAAGCTCACTAGCTTGGATGGAGGTGACATCGGCTACTTCCAAAACCGGGGCGATGCTGGACCTCCTGCATTCTTTATCGCCAGCAGGCGGGAGGGTCAAAGTAGGGCCAGTCGGAGGTCGACACCTTGTATCCTGGACGTCTATGGCTACTGTGCCTAAAAGTAATTAATATTATTAAAACAACCGCAAATTAACCAAAGTAGACATACCTTGAGGGGATTACGCAGTGGAGTGGACAAAATGTGTGGGAAAGAACTGCAGATGCTGGATAAAATCGAAGGTCGACACAAAATGCTGGAGTAACTCAGCGGGTGAGGCAGCATCTATGGAGAATCGTAGGAAGGAATTGCAAGTTGCTGGTTTTCACCAAAGATACCCTTCTGAAGAACGCCTATTCCCCTTCTCCAGAGATACTGCCTGACCCACTGAGTTACTCCAGAACTTTGTGTCTTCCTTGCTTAATAATGAGTACAATGTAGTATATGAAAATTGATTTTACAACAGCCTTCAAATAATGTAGAAACAAGGAATAGCAGATGCTGGTTTACAAAAGAAGACACACACTGATAGAGTAACTCAGCGAGTCAGGCTGCATCTCTGAAGAACTTGGATGGGTGATATTTCAGGTCAGGACCTTTCTCCAGACTGATGTATCAGTGTGAAGAAGGGTCCTAAGCGGAAAGGTCACCCATCCATGTTCTCCAGGGATTCTGCCTGACGCGCTGAGTTATTCCAGCAATGTTGCCTTTTTTTGGTTAATAATGTGTACAGTGTAGCATACAAAAAATTGTTTTTTCTACGACTTTAAAATTGAGTCATGGCAACTTGCATTTGCTGCATGATGAACTATTCATTCTGGGTCACATTTTATTGAAACAGAAGATCTCATGACATGCTCCGTTTGGCAACAGTTGTAAATCATAGGTTTTAAAGTCCACTTGCTGCCGTGTGTTTGCTGGGTGTTTTACACCAGTGATTTGAAGCATGAATATCAAAGGCCACAGACCATCTGGGACTTCAGCAGTACGAGGAACAGGGAGGCACAGCAGTAGAGATGCTGCCTCAGAGTGCTAGAGACTCGGTTTCAATCCTGTCCACGGGTGCTGTCTGCACGGAGTTTGTACATTCTCCCCGTGACCTGCGTGGGTTTTCCCCAGGTGCTCCGGCTTCCTCCCACATTCCAAAGATGTGCAGGTTTGTGGGTTCATTGGCTTCTGTAAATTGTAAATTGTCCCTGGTGTGTGTGTGTGTGTGTGTGTGTGTGTGTGTGTGTGTGTGTGTGTGTGTGTGTGTGTGTGTGTGTGTGTGTGTGTGTGTGTGTGTGTGTGTGTGTGTGTGTGTGTGTGTGTGTGTGTGTAGGATAGTGCTAGTGTACAGGGTGATCACTGGTTGTCACGGACTCGGTGGGCTGAAGGGCCTGTTTCCGCATTGTATCTCTATATTAAACGAGACTAAACAGACAAGATTATACCACACTGATAAGAGAAAAAATATAGTGTAATAAAAAGGAGAAGGGTGTGAGGGTGACATAGCATTGGATGTTCAGTGTCAAATTAAATAGAAAAATATTTGGGAGAAGAAAGAATGGACAATGGGAGAAGCAAGACAAGGGGAAAAAAAACAGGAACGAGTAAAGATAAAATATATTATAAGTTCATAATAACTCGTTCGAACTGAATTTGGCCAGTCAGCCCATTGAGTAGACTCTGCCATTTTACTCATGGTTGATCTATCTTTCCCTCTCAGTCCCATTCTCCTGCCTTCTCCCAATTACCTTTGAAGTTTAAATCTGATATTTTTTTTAAGTCTCTGAAAACAGTTTGCACTTGAAAGTTTGAGACTACACACTTCCACAATTCTCTTCTTGTCTCACACTTTCGGTCTTTTCATCTCTGGCCTTTGTCCAACCATCGACCAATCAAAACCCCTCCTTCATCTGTATCCACCTATCACTTGCCAGACTTTTGCCGCCCCTACCTCTTCCAACTTTCTCCCCCTGCTCCTCACCTGCTCCACCACCACACAATCAGTCTGAAGAAGGGTCCTGACCCGAAAAGTCACCAATCCATGTTCTTCAGAGATGCTGCCTGACCAATGGTCTTACTCCAGGGAAAAAAAAAGGTGCTTTGGATTGATTGTCCTATCAACAACAAGAGAGTGGTCTTGAGCTAACATCTACCGCACTGAAGACTCTTGGACTAACTTTAATCAGACTTTACCTTGCATTAAATGTTATTCCCTTGATCCTGTATCTGTACACTGTGGATGACTCGATTGTAATCATGTGTAGTCTTTCCACTGACTGGATAGCACGCAACAAATTACATAAGTACACTTGGCATTAATAAGCTAAACTAAATTAAACTTAAAAATTTCATGTAAAAGTGATTTTCTTGTGATTGAATTGGAAGGCAAATGGTTACTGTTTCAGTTCAGAGGTACAGCATGGAAACAGGCCTTTTGTCCACCAGGGCCACGCTGACCATCGATCACCCGTACACACTAGTTCTATGTTATCCCACTTTCTCCTCCACTTCCTACATACTGGGGGCAATTGACAGAGGGCCAATTAACCCACATTTTAAACTTTATTTTGCTTTAGAGGTACAGCACAGAAACAGGCCCTTTGGCTCACTAAATCCACGCCGACCAACGGTCCCCATACACTAGGACTATTCTACATACTAGAGACAGTTTACAATTTTTACTGAAGCCAATTAACTACGGACCTGTAGTGTGGAGTGTGGGAGGTAACCGGAGCACCTGGAGAAAGCCCACGCAGTCACAGGGAAAACATACAAACTCCGTACAGATGCACCTGTAGTCAGGATTGAACCTGGGTCTCTGGCGCTGTGAGGTGGAGGTCTACCACTGCGCCACTGTGCCGCTCTCAATCCCACAAGTCTATGGACTAAACTTACTTGCCCGACTCCTGCTTCACCATCCAACTTTGCACCTTGTGAGGTCATATTTAGTTTAGAGGTACAGCACAGAAACAGACCCTTCAGCCCACAAAGTCTGCACCGGCCAATGATCCCCACACATTAACACTACCTTTCCCACACACGGGACAATTTTACATTCACACTAAGCCAATTGACCTACAAACCTGCACATCTTTGGAGTGTAGATGGAAACTGAAGATCTTGGAGAAAACCCATGCAGGTCACGGGGAGAACGTACAAACTCCGTACAAACAGCGCCCATAGTCAGGATCGAACTCGGGACTCTGGCGCTGTCAAGCAACAACTCTACCGCTGCGCCACCGTGCTGCCCTTAATGAGCGGAGAATGGAGCAGGTTGATGTACTTACCCATACTGGCAATGATGCTGTGAACAGGTAATCTGGAAGCTCCGTGATACATCGTATTTGAAATACTATTTATGCTTTGTTCAGTTTGCTTTATAAAAGCAGAGTTTTCTTCCTTGGTAATGTTAATATAAAAACAGATATCAGTGGAACTCATGAGAAACTGAGGACCGGGATTAAGTAGAATATTTTTATTTTCTTCTCTCTTCACAGCTATGAGACACGCTCCGTACCTGCAGAAGATCAGAAAAAGGGAGGTTGAACATTTCAGTAAAACACAGCGTGCTGGAGGAACCTGCAAGATGGCTCCAGATCAAGTGACTCTCTGCATGCTGTTACAGAAGTGAATCCATTGTACTCGTGGACAGTATGATTGGACTGGATAGCATGCAGGACAAGCTTTTCACTGTGACTCTGAACACAAAACAATAAATAAACCCGTGAATTCAGCGGGTCAGGCAGCATCTGTGGTGGGGAATGGACAGGCGACACTGGATCTTCAGACTGAATACTTCATAGGATTGATGGACGTTGATTTTACTTTTTTAACATCTGATAAACACCAATGTAAAGTTTAAACAAAAGCAGCTAATACTGGCAACACTCAGTCTTCGACCTGAAACGTTAACTCATTTTTTTCTTTTCAGGTATGCTGCCTGATCTAGAGTCATAGAGTCATACAGCATGGAAACAGCCCAACTCAACCACGCATCCAAGATGTTCCATCTACACATGGCCCATCTGCCCACGTTTGGTCCATAACCCTTTAAACCTTTCCTGTCTCTTAAATGCTGTTTAGTTTATTTTGGTTTAGTTTGGTTTTGAGATACAGCACAGGAACAGGCTCTTCGGCCCACCGAGTCCGCACTGACCAGCGATCCCCGCACATTAGCACTATCCTGCACACACTGGCGACAATCTGCATTTATACCAGGCCAACAAACCTACGAACGTGTATGTCTTTGGAGTGTGGAGGGAAACCGAATATCTCGGTGAAAACCCACGCAGTCACGGGGAGAACGCACAAAGTCTGCACAGATCGCACCCATAGTTGGGATCGAACCAGGGTCTCTGGTGCTACAAGTGCTGTAAGGCAGTAACTCTACCACTGCGCCACCCCTGCTATAGTACCTGCCTCAACTACCCCCTCTGGCAGCTCGTTCCATACACCCAGTTCACTCTGAATGAAAAAGGTGTTCCTCAGCTTCCTATTAATGCCGTCTCACCATAAACCGATGTCCTCTGGTACTTGATTCCCCTACTCTGGGTAAAAGTCTCACCCTATCTATCCCCCCCCCCCCCCCCCCCACCCCCCATGACCTTCCCCACCTATACAAGTCCTTGCAACTTCCGGCGCTCCAGGGGGCTGCTGTTTTTTTTTGCAGCAGATAGAAGCCAGACTCTTTCAACTCCTCATCTGCTCCATTCATTAAGGCCATGGCAGAACTTTCACTTCACAGCCACTGGGCGGCACAGTGGTACAGCGCCAGAGACCCGGGTTCGATCCTGTCTATGGGTGTTGTCGGTATGGTGCTTGTACATTCTCCCTGTGACTGCATGTGCTACGGTTTCCAATTAACCTACAAACCAGACATGCAGGTTGTAGGTTAATTGGCTTCTGCAAATAGTCCCTAGTGTGTATGATTGAACTGGTGATGGGTGATCACTGGTCGGGTGGACTCAGTGGGCCAAAGGTCATGTTTCCATGCTGTATCTCCAAACTAAACATACTAAAAGCCCCGTCCCACGGTACAAGTTCATTCCAAGACCTCTCCCAAGTTTAAAAAAAATCAAACACGTGGTAAGCAAGGAGAAGGAATGTAGCGGGTACGTCAGAGCACGGGGACGTCTCTTAGCACTAACGGCAGGTACTTGGGAAGACTCGTTAACGGCAGCTAAGCACGGGAAGACTCGTGAAGATTTTTCAACATGATGAAAAATGTCCACGAGAGCCCCGAGTACCGACGAGCGGCCATTACCGTAAATCTCCGGGTTCGAATCAGGGCAAACTCAGGAGAGCTCTTGGAATGAACTCGTACCGTGGGACAGGGCTTTTACCCCATACAGCTCCTCCTGACACAGGAGGCCATTTGAACCATCCATTTGATGCCTGTTCTCGGAACACACCTGTATTCCCACAAATCATTATTCCACAGTGTGTAATGGTTCCAATATGCTTTTGCAGTAACATTGTTTAAGAAATAGCAAAAACATTCTGAATATATAAACATGCAAATTGTAGATTTTTCACTTAGACTTTGGCTGACAGAAATTTCTCAGCACTTTAGCAATCTGTGAAAGTAATTGAACAATCAGTATAACTTCATAATTAACATTTGAATTATTCAGAACCACATGCTGTTAAAACTGGTTTAGGCAAAGTGTGAAAACGTAATCCTCCAGATTCAAGGAGAGTTTCTTCCCAGCTGTTATCAGGCAAGTGAACCACCCTTTCACCAATGGGAGAGTAGCATTGGAGACATTTGAATTAGCTTCAATGGGACTTTATCAGATTTTACCTTGCACTAAATATTGTACCCTTTATCTGTACATTGTGGATAGCTTGATTGTAATCATCTCCAGTCTTTGACAGGATAGCATGCAAACAAAACCTTTTCACTATAACTCGGTACATGTGATAATAACAAACTAAACATTTAAATGTTATTGTTACATTGTTTTACTCATTGCCATTGAACAATTTTTACAATTCACCATTTGTAAGGGTCACCTGCAGAAAAGTTAAAAATATAGAGATGCACAGTGTCTCTTGCCCAGAGGAGATGAATCGAGGACAAGAGGATATTGGTGTAAGGTGAATGGGAGGAGATTAAATAGGAATCTGAGAGGTAACCGTTTTACACAAAGGGTGGTGGGTGTATGGAACGAGCTGCCGGAGGAGGTAGTTGAGGCTGGGACTATCGCAACATTCAAGAAACAGTTAGTCAGGTACATGGATAGGACAGGTTTGGGCATGGGCCAAACATGGGCAGGTGGGACTAGTGTAGCTGGGACATGTTGGCTGGTGTAGGCAGTTTGGGACGATAGACCTGTTTCCACGCTGTATCGCTCCATGACTATGATTCCATGAGAAGACAAAACATCTGCCGTAATGATGCAGGACAAAGCAGAGACACGAAAAGCTGGAGTAACTCAGTGGGACAGGCATCATCTCTGGAGAGAAGGAATGGATGACATTTCAGGTCGAGACCCTTCTTCAGACCCGAAACGTCATCCATTCCTTCTCTCCAGAGATGCTGCCTGTCCCACTGAGTGACTCCAGCTTTTTGTGTCTATCTTCAGTTTAAACCAGCATCTGCAGTTCCTTCTTACACAGGACAAGGCAAAGTCAGGATCAAACATGCTTACTTTTTATGTGCATGAAATGAAGTGTAGGTGAAGCTCTTGCCCTCATATTCAGCAAAGAAGGCGCTGTCTTCCATTTTAATGTGATAGACTTCATTGCCTGAACATTTGCCGTACATCGTTTGCCACTGCTCATGCGTTTGGTGACCATCCCTGAAAAAATAAACCCATAGCAAAAATTATCTGCAAGTAAATATCATAGTCAATATAGTTTAGTTTAGTGTAGAGATACAGCATGGAAACAGGCCCTTCGGCCCCTGGGTCCGTCTCGATCATCGATCTCGCATTCACACTAGTTCTATGTCATCACACTATCTCAACCACTCCATACACACTAGGGACAATTTACAATTTACAGAAGCCAATTAACCTACAAACACGCACGTCTTTGGGAAGCGCGAGGAAATAGGAATGCCCGGAGGTAGCCCACGCGGTCATAGGGAGAAGGTGCAAACTCCGCGCAGATAGCGCCCGAAGTCAGGATTGAACCCGGACCCCCAGCGCTGTGAGGCAGCACCTCTACCAGTTGTGCCACTGTGCCGCTTTGTAAAAAAATTGGTCACTGCTCACGGTTTAGGTTTATTATTGTCCCATGTACAGAGGTACAGGGAAAAGCTTTGTTTGCATGCTATTCAAACAGGTTAGATAATGCGATACATCCGTACAGTCAAGTCAAATTCAAGTGCAGTAGGTAGAACAAAGCAGAAGATACAGAGTGCAGAATATAGTTCTCAGTACTGTAGCGCATCATTTCCACAGACAAAGTCCAATGTCTGCAATGGGGTCGAGGCAAGTCAGGCAGTACCCTTGGGGTGGGAGATTGCAACCTTCACGTGGTCCGCCCTGTTTCGATCAACTCGACGTGCACGATCAAATAAGACCAAATACAACAAGTTGTCCGACAACTTTAGGCTGTGCACGCCATACGTAAGAAGAAGAAGAAGAAGACAGTACCCTAGTTTATGTTGAGAACTAATCCTGGTAGTTCCATAGACAACAGGTACACAGCTGATAGATACATCATTGCACACACGCACGTATTTCACCTGTTTACGGCTTGCTTTGTTCCGGCGAGTTGTCTAAACGCCTCCCATGGCGCTGATCTGAAAATGACCAAATGATGTGCAATCAGTCTACGTCTGATACTTCTCACTCGATAACTCACTATTGCATTTCACACTGTGAAGTTTATTCAGAATGCAGAGCCTTATGTTTTATATTCAATCATAAAAGAGCCTGTTCCAATTAAAAGTCTCAATTAGACAGAAACACCTTCATCTTCACTGTTATGAGTTAAGGAAGGAAAATTAACAAGATCATCAAGAGTTAAGCCCCGGTGTTTGAATAATGCCGGAGGATTGAAAAATCCACCTGAACTTTCAAGTACAAATTATTTTCATTGTCTAATGACATTTTCAACATTTCTGCAGCAGCTCATATCAATGTCAGCCTAAATTTTGCCCTCATATCTTTAGACTTTTGATTTTAGAGGTACAGTGTGGAAATAGGGCGTTCAGCCAACCAGCGATCACCCTGTACACTAGCACCATCCGACACACTGGGGACAATTTACAATTTTACTGAAGCCAATTAACCTACAAACCAAAGATAGACACAAAATGCTGGAGTAACTCAGTGGGACAGGCAGCATCTCTGGAGAGAAGGAATGGGTGACATTTCGGGTCGAGACCCTTCTTCAGACTGAAAATCACAGGAAAGGGAAACGAGAGATATGGATGATGATGTAGAGAGATAAAGGACAATGAATGAAAGATATGCAAAAATGTAATGATGATAAAGGAAACAGACCATTGTTAGCTGTTTGTTGAGTAGAAACGAGAAGCTGGTGCGACTTGGGTGGGGAAGGGATAGAGAGAGAGGGAATGCCGGGGCTACCCGAAGTTAGCGAAATCAATACTCATACCACTGGGCTGTAAGCTGCCCAAGCAAAATATGAGATGCTGTTCCTCCAATTTGTGTTTAGCCTCACTGACAATGGAGCAGATCTACGACTGAAAGGTCAATGTGGGAATGGGAAGGAGAATTAAAGTTTCCAGCAACCGGGAGATCAGGTTGGTTCAGGTGGGCTGAACGAAGGTGTTCAGTAAAACGATCGCCCAGTCTACATTTGGTCTCGCTGATGCATAAGAATCCACATCTTGAACAACGGATACAGTAGATGAGGTTGGAGGAGGTGCAAGTGAACCTCTGCCTATCCTGAAAGGACTGTCGGGGTGCCTGGACAGAGTCGAGGGAGGAGGTAAAGGGACAGGTGTTGCATCTTCTGCGGTTGCAGGGGAAGGTACCTGGGGAGGGGGTGTTTTGGGTGAGAAGGGATGAGTTAACTAGGGAGTTGCGGAGGGATCGGTGTGGAAAGGGGTGGAGATGGGAAGTTGTGACTAGTGTTGGGATCCCGTTGGAGGTGGCGAAAATTTCAGAGGATTATGTGTTGCATACGATGGCTAAAGGGGTGAAAGGTAAGGACTAGGGGGGGACTCTGTCTCTGTTGCCACTAGGGGGAGGGGAGCAAGGGCAGAGGGGTACCGAGGAGACACGAGTGAGAGCCTCATCTATGATGGGAGAAGGAAACTCCAGTTCCCTAAAGAATGAGGACATCTCAGATGTCCTGGTATAGAACACCTCATCTTGGGCGCAGATGTGGCGTAGACGGAGGAATTGTGAGTAGGGGATAGAATCTTTGCAGGAAGCAGGGTGGGGAGAAGTGTAGTCGAGATAGTTGACATCAGTCGATAGTCTATTTCCTGTGATGGACACTGCGAGATCAAGAAAGGGGAGGGAGATGTCGGAGATGGTCCAGGTAATTTGAGTGCATGATGAAAATTGGTGGTGAAGTTGATGAAGTCCATGAGTTCTGTATGGGTGCAGGAGGTAGCACCGATGCAGTCATCAATGTAATGGAGTTAGAGTTTGGGGATAGGGCCAGTGTACACCTGGAACAGGGATTGTTCAACATACCCTACAAAGAGGCAGACATAGCTGGGGCCCATGTGGGTACCCATTGCTATGCCTTGGACCTGGAGGACATGGGAGGAGTCAAAGGAGAAGTTGTTGAGGGTGAGGACCAGCTCTGCTAGGATGAGTAGAGTGTTAGTAGAGGGAAATTGGATTGTTCTGCGGTTGCAGAAGAAACGGAGGGCTTTACGGCCTTCCTGGTGGGGGATGGAGGTGTAGAGTGACTGAACGTCCATAGTAAAGATGAGGGAGTGGGGGTTCGGAAAGCAGAGTTCATTAAAGAGACGAAGGGCATCTTGGGCATAGGTCGGGAGAGATTGGTCCAGGGGGGATAGGATGGAGTTAAGATACGTGAAAATTATTTCAGTGGGACAGGAGCAGGCAGAAACAATGGGTCTGCCAGGGCAGATGTGTTTATGGGTTTTGGGGAGAAGGTAAAACCGGGTTGTGTGGGGCTGGGAAACGATAAGGTTGGAGGCTGTGGAAGGCAGACAGCCAGAAGTGATGAAATCTGAAATTGTCTGTGCGATTATGGCCTGGTGCTCATCTGTGGTGACCTACAAAACTATAACCTACAAACCTGTACATCTTTGGAATGTGGGAGGAAACCGGAGCTCCCGGAGAAAACCCATATGGTCACAGGGAGAACGTACAAACTCCGTACAAACTCTGACATACAAACTCCGTACAGACAGCACCCATGGTCAGGTTGGAATCTAGGTCTCTGGCGTTGTAAGGCAGCAACTCTACCGCTGCACCCCACTGTGTCACCCATATCCATATCCTGATGTATTCACTCTCCCCTGACCCTCAGTCTGTAGAAGGGTTTCGACCCGAAACAGCACCTATTGCTTTTTCCCCAGAGATGCTGCCCAACTCCAGCTTTTTGCATCTATCCTGATGTAGTTTAGATGGACTGATACAGTACACTCAGGGGTCTGGTCAAAATCACTCCGCATTTCAGGAAAGAAAGCTAATATATCATGCAGAGAAAAAGCACTTACTGGCTCCTGGAAGTGTGTACAAGCAGAGTGATCAGTGTTGATGTAGCTGGACAGATGCAGTTTAACGCCAGCATGGCATATTTGAATTCTTCTTCACATACAACATGATCTAAATATAAATACATGAATAAATTAAATGGTGGAACTAGAATTGCATGAATTTATCAATGGACATGTTAGTCAAGTGACTACACTTTATTAATGACGCACAGAAACTTCACTTTTCACACCTCAGCAATAACTATTTGTGTCACTGCACTATTACTGTTTATTCATTAGTCTGTTTTTTTAATCTATATATACTGAACTTTTTGTTTGTTTATTACAGGTTTTACAGAGTACCACATTTACATCTCTGATGTGCTGCTGCAAGTATGAATTTCATTCCTTCATTTGCCAATAAAAGACTCACGATGACGTATTAAAAGAGGGATTTAAAGGACGTATTAAAAGAGGGATTTAACCAATCATTGTGAATTGTGCTGAAGCACGGAATTTGGGACATGAGACAATATGAGCAGAATTAGACCATTCGGCCCATCGAGTCTGTTGAGCCATTCAATCACAGCCGATCTATTTTTCCTCATCCACCCCATTCTCCTGCCTTCTCCCTGTAACCTTTGACGCCCTTGCTAATCAAGAACTCATCACTCTGCACTTTAAAATACCTAATGACCTAATCCACCATCGTCTGTGGCAATGAATTCTAACCTATGGCTAAAGAAATTCCTCCTCATCTCCTTTCTAAAGGTACGTCCTTCTATTCTGAAGCTGTGCTCACCAGCCCTAGACTCTCCCATTACTAGAAACATCCTCTGCTCTATCCAAGCCTTTCCCACATCCACCAGCTAAATGCTTTTATATGAGGTCACATAGCTCGAGATATATCGTGCATGTGGTGGGATTTTAACCCTTTGTTAGCGGAGACAGAGTGGAAGAGTTGTTGTAATCATACTACTTGTAATACTTTGACACGTTTCAAAGATATGTGGGTTTGTAGATTAATCGGCCTCCCAGTGTGTGGGACATAAACTAGAGTACGGGTGATAGTTGGTCAGCGAGGGCTCAATGGGCTAAAGGAGCCGTTTCCATGCTGTATCCCTCAATCTAAATTAAAATTAAACTTAAAAGGGAACGGGCAGCTGAATGCAATCTCAAAGATAGCAGGAAAACTCAAAAGTGATAAAACAAGGTTCCTTGGTTGCAATTTTGGTCCTGGTCTACTCTGGGAAAGTCTTGTTTCAATTCCAGCTAGTTTGAAGGGTGGCACGGCTGGTAGAGCTCCTGCCTCTCAGCTGTCGTGACCTAGGTCAATCCCTGTCCCCAGTGCTGCGTGGAGTTTGTACATCAATGAGGCAGAGGAATGGTTTCCGTGTTGAGCGATTGAAAGATAAAGCATGGAACCAGGGCCTTTACCCCACCAAATACTTTATATGGACTGAGGTTCATTAACGAGGATCTAGCAGATAAAACAGCATAGCCACTTCTAGCTGCAGAAATTCTAGCATGGACAAGATGGGCCAAGTGTCCTGCTGCTTGCTGAAGAGTGGAAGAGTTAATATCTCAGCTCCTTACCCGAGATAAAATTAGAGCTGTGAACATCTGCCATACATGTTAAAAGTGCGGATTAGTAAGTGGAATTTATCACTGTCTTTTCCAAGACATCAACTTTCCATCAAACCTGTTCACACTTCGAAGTAATAGCAGACAACAATCTAAACGGTTTACGGCTTCTGTGGTGAGAGAAACAGCTAACATTTCAGGTCAAAAACACTTTATGAGAACAGAAAAACAGGCAAAACAAGTTAGGTTTCAATTTGTAGAGTAAATGGGATGGGGGGGGGGGGGGGGGGAGAGAGAGGTGAGGCATGATTGCCTTGGTGATATCCTGTGGAAAATGCCATTGGAATGACGGATTAATGAGTCTTAGTTTAGTTTAGAGATACAGCGCAGAAACAGGCCCTTCTGCCCCACCGTTCGCACCGACTAGCGATGCCCTGCTCATGAACGCTATCCTACACACACTAGGGTCGATTTATAATTATATCAAGCCAATTAACCTTCAAAACTGTACGTCTTTGGAGTGTGGGAGGAAACCAAAGATCTCGGAGAAACCCCGCGCGGTCACGGGGAGAACGTACAAACTATGTACAGACAGCGCCCATAGTCGGGATCGAACCCAGGTCTGCGGCGCTGCTAGCTCCGTAAGGCAGCAACTCTACCGTTGTGCCATTGTGCTGCCCTCAAGTCCCTCACATGAATCCCTTCCAATCCACTGTAGAGTGTTCATAATTATACTGTTGTGCTGCTGATAAGTAAGAATTTCACTGTAGATAAACACAAAATGCTGGCGTAACCCACCGGGACAGGCAGCATCTCTAGAGAGAAGGAATGGGTGACGTTTTGGGTCAAGACCCTTCTTCAGACCTTTCTGTATTTAAACATTCTACCCTTTACCACACTGTACTTTGAAGAAGGGTGCCAGCCTTTCCATGTTCTCCAGAGATGCTGCCTGACCACCCAAATTACTCCAGCACTTTGCGCCCTTCTTCAGAAACCAGCATCAGCTGTTCACTGTTTCAACATATTTCTGCATGGTTTGTGAGCTGTTCCTGTGAGGCCCAATGTAAGCTTGATGAGCAGTGCATCATCTTAGATCTGGTCAATCTCAGTCTGTGTGACACAATATCAAATTCAACAAGCTCAAGCAACTCGGGTGATTGCCCTTTACTGAAGGGCGCATGTTTACTGAACCCTTACTGGACTTTGGTTAGGTCATTTGGTGTATTGTGTGTAATTCTGGTTGTCCATAAGGATGTGACGGCAGAATAGGTTTACTGGAACACTGCCTGTATTAGGGGGTATTAGTGTAAGGAGAGACTTTAGACTTTAGAGATACAGCGCGGAAACAGGCCCTTCAGCCCACCGAGTCCTTGCCGGCCACGATCACCCTGTACGCTAAAACCATCCTATCCACTAGAGACAATTTACAATTTTTCCAAAGGACCAACATTCTGGCAGGCAGGTTTGCTAGGTTAACCCATTCCACGTGTGGGTTTAAACTAAATAATGGGGGGGGGAGGGATTAACAAATTGAGAGTATAAAGATGGAGTTGAAGGGGAAGTGAGTACAGGAAAAATTACAAAAGGTTCTCAAATTAATGGGAAGGAAAGCTCGAGAATGGACAACAGAGTAAGGTCAGGGCCAATTGCGAGCGGTGCGAGGGGGGACATGAATACGGAGGTCAAAGTGCTGTATATGAATGCGCGAAGTATAAGGAATAAAGTGGACGAGCTTGAGGCTCAGTTAGAAACGGGCAAGTATGATGTTGTGGGAATTACAGAGACATGGCTGCAAGAGGGCCAGGGCTGGGAACTAAATATTCAAGGGTATACCTCCTATCGAAAAGACAGACAGGTGGGCAGAGGGGGTGGGGGTTGCTCTGTTGGTGAGGAATGAAATTCAGTCCCTTGCAAGGGGTGAGATTGAAACAGGAGATGTGGAGTCAGTATGGATAGAACTAAGGAATTGTAAGGGTAAAAAGACCATTATGGGACTAATCTACAGGCACCCAAACAGTAGCCTGGACATAGGGCGCAAGTTGAATCAGGAGTTAAAATTGTTATGTAGCAAAAGTAATGGTGTGGTTGTTATAGGAGATTTGAACATGCAGGTAGACGGGGAAAATCAGGTTGGTACTGGACCCCAAGAAAGGGACTTTGTAGAGTGCCTCCGTGATGGATTCTTAGAACAGCTTGTATTGGAGCCTGGGGTACACAAAAGGCTGGAGAAACTCAGCAGGTGCAGCAGCATCTAAGGAGCAAAGGAGATAGGCGACATTTCGGGTCGAGACCCTTCTTCAGCCTACCAGGGAGAAGACAATTCTGGATTTATTATTTGTGTAATGAACCAGATTTGATAAAGGACCTCAAGCTTAATGAGCTATTAAGAGGTAGTGACCATAGCATGGTTAGGTTTAATCTACAATTGGAGAGGGAGAAGGGTAGATCAGAGGTGTCAGTGTTACAGTTGAATAAAGGGGATTATGGGGCCATGAGAGAGGAGCTAGCCAAGAATATAAAGCAGGATAGTAAAAGCTTCTTTAGTTATGTGAAGAGGAAAATATTAGTTAAGACCAAAGAAGGACCCTTGAAGACCAAAAAAGGTGAATTTATTATGGGGAACAAGGAAATGGCAGATGAACAGGTACTTTGGATCCGTCTTCACGAAGGAGGACACAAACAATCTTCCTGATATAGTAGTGGCCAGAGGATCTGGGGTGACGGAGGAACTGAAGTAAATCCACATTAAGCAGGAAATGCGGTTGGATAGACTGATGGGACTGAAGGCTGATAAATCCCCAGGGCCTGATGGTCTGCATCCCAGGGTACTTAAAGAAGTGGCTCTAGAAATCGTGGATGCATTGGTGATAATTTTCCAATGTTCTATAGACTCAGGATCAGTATTGTGGATTGGAGGGTAGCTAATGTTATCCCACTTTTTAAGAAAGGCGGGAGAGAGAAAACAGGGACTTATAGACCACTTAGCCTGACAGCGGTGGTGGGGAAGATGCTGGAGTCAATTATAAAAGATGAAATAGCCGACAATTTGGATAGCAGTAACAGGATCGGTCCGAGTCAGAGTCAGCGAGTCAGGGCTAAAGTATAAAGTACGAAGGGGAAATCATTCTTGACTAATCTTCTGGAATTTTTTGAAGATGTAACTAGGAAAATGGACAAGGAAGTGCCAGTGGATGTAGTGTACCTGGACTTTCAGAAAGCATTTGATGAGGTACAACATAGGAGATTAGTGGGCAAATTTAGGGCACATGGTATTGGGGGTAGAGTACTGACATGGATAGAGAAGTGGTTGGCAGACAGGAACCAAAGAGTAGGGATTAACGGATCCCCTTCAGAATTGCAGGCAGTGACTAGTGGGGTACCGCAAGGCTCGGTGGTGGGACCGCAGGTATTTACAATATACATCAATGATTTGGATGAAGGGATTCAAAGTAACATTAGCAAATTTGCAGATGACACAAAGCTGGGAACTGTGAGGAGGATGCTATGAGAATGCAGGGCGACTTGGACAGGTTGGGGGAGTGGGCAAATGCATGGCAGATGAAGTATAATGCGGATAAATGTGAGGCTATCCACTTTGGCAGCAAAAACAGGAAGACAGATTACTATCTAAATGGCATCAAGTTGGGAAAAGGGGAACTACAACGGGATCTGGGGGTCCTTGTTCATCAGTCTATGAATATAAGCATGCAGGTACAGCAGGCAGTGAAGAAAGTGAATGGCATATTGGCCTTTATAACACGAGGAATCGAATATAGGAGCAAAAAGTTGTACAGGGCCCTAGTGAGACCACACCTGGAGTATTGTGTGCAGTTTTGGTCCCCTAATTTGAGGAAGGACACTCTTGCTATTGAGGGAGTGCAGCGTAGGTTTACAAGGTTAATTCCCGGGATGGCGGGACTGTCATATGCTGAGAGAATGGAGCAGCTGGGCTTATACACTCTAGAGTTTAGAAGGATGAGAGGATATCTTATTGAAACATATTAGATTGTTAAGGGTTTGGACCCGCTAGATGCAGGAAACATGTTCCCGATGTTGGGGGAGTCCAGAACCAGGGTCCACAGTTTAAGAATAAGGAGAAAGCCATTTAGAACGTAGACGAGGAAACACTTTTTCTCATAGAGAGCAGTGAGCCTGTGGAATTCTCTGCCTCATAGGACGGTGGAGGCAGGTTCTCTGGATGCTTTCAAGAGAGAGCTAGAGAGGGTTCTTAAAAATAGCGATCAGGGGATATGGGGAGAAGGCAGGAACGGGGTACTGATTGGGGATGATCAGCCATGATCACTTTGAATGGTGGTGCTGGCTCGAAGGGCCGAATGGCCTACTCCTGCACCTATTGCCAAAGCCAATTAACCTACAAACCTGTACATGTGGGAGGACTCCCAGAGAAAACCCACGCGGTCACAGGGAGAACATACAAACTGTACAGACAGCACCGGTAGCCGGGATCAAACCCGGGTCTCTGGCGCTGTAAAGCAGCAACTCTACCGCATCCCGAAGACATGTGGGTTTGTAGGGTAATTGGCTTCTGTAAATTGTTCCTGGTGTTTGAGGTAGTGCTAGTGTACGGGCTGATTGCTGGTCGATGCGGACTTGGTGAGCTGAATGCAAGGCCTGTTTCCGTGCTGTAGCTCTAAAGTATAAAGTAAAGTCTAACCTGCGTGGATAAAAACTTCAGGGGATTTAAGTACATGATGGATTATCACTCCACGAATGAATGCTAATATAATACATCATTTTAAGAAATACAGTTTAATAGTGTTTCCGTGAAATCGTTAGTGATGCCAAACCAATAATGAGTGCTTTTATTCAAGATGACATCTCATTACCAACATTTCTGGGTGAACCCGGAGAGAGGCACTGACCTGTGTCATTCTGTGACCAGTGATTCTGTCGTCTGTGCTGTATTAGACGACAAGGATTCATTGGAACACCGACTGTCCCACAATACAAGGCATTACGGATAAGGGAGCTCCTCTTCCCAATGCTAAAGAAGAATTTTGCATTTAAATAGAAGAGAAAATGTCCGAAATACTCAGCAGGTCAGGCAGCGTTCTTGAAGAGAGGAAGAGCTAATGGTTCCGCCCAAAGACTTGTTGCCAGAACTCACATTTATGTTTAGAAACAAGGAACTGCAGATGCTGGTTGATGCACAAAAGGACACAAAGTGCTGGAGTAACTCAGCAGGTCAGGCAGCATCTCTGGAGAACGTGGATAAGTGATGGGTTTGCTCGGGATCGACAGACTGATTGTAAATGGGGGGGGGGGGGGGGGGGAGAAGGAGGAGGGGAAAGCATAAACAAACCACAGATCTTAGTGCAGAGTGGGATTGAGAATGATAGTGACCGGAAGCTGGAGGCTCGTGGCTATCCCCGTGTTATGAATGGAGGTGCTGGACTCTAGGGTCAGCCAATCTGCATTGTGTTTCTCCACTGAAGACTCAAGAGTGATTTTACTTCGGAGTCACGTGAGTGACTACGTGAAGACCCCGCCAGCACGCATGCGCGACATATCGTCGTTCGCATGCGGAAGCGACAGTCGGGAGGAGCGGGGCTCCTCCAGCGTAAGTTCTAAAACTTACGACAGGTAAGACTCACCGGAGTGGTGAGCGTGGCGAAAGAGCAGCGGCAAGAGCTGCTGCCATAGAGAGCAGCCAGCAGCATGCCGCTTCTCCTGAGCTGCAGGTGCTACCTGCAGCTCCCGACTTCTCGCCCGTGAGGGCCGCTGGTTTGCCACGGACAGGCGGTAAATCCACCCGGAAGCCGGACGGGACTGCCGACTCAGCTGGGTCCAGTCCCGAGGACACCCCGTTCGCTGTTAGCGACGGAGGTCGTCTTGCCCGCATGGAGCGGATGGTGGAGCAATTGCTCCAGCGTGACCTGCTTTTGCAGGGGCAGGGTCACGGTGGGCCTCTTCGCAGGCCCACTGCCTAATGTCTCACCCTCTTCGCAGGGGAGCATTGGGGGTCAGAACTGGGTTGACCCTGAAGAGGGGGAGTTGGCTGAACAACCAACAGTGTCAGGGGTGCAAGAAGAGTTACTGGATATGGTAAGCAAACATGCAGTTCCTTCTCAAAAAGGTCTACCTATCCACCCTAAGCTGGCAGCTAGTATCAATTATATGACTACAAACCAGCTTCAGGAGCAAGCCATCAATGCTACAGCTGATAAGTATCTTGCTCCTGAAAATTGTAACTCGCTGATTGTTCCCGCGGTGAATAACCCTATTTGGGGGAACATGAGCCCTACGATTAGAGGGCAAGAAGTCAAACTTCAGAGGATCCTGAAGCTTTTGATCGCCGGTATTACGGCAGTGGCCAGAACTGCGGTGGGAATAGAACTACCGGAAGAATTACAGGATGCTCTGGCCTTACTGTGTAACACACAGTTTGAGATAAATAACTACAGGAAGAGCATTATCAAACCGGCACTCAACCCCAAATTTGCGGGGTTATGCAAACCAGGTCACGCTCAACCACCAAATCTGCTGTTCGGAGATAACCTCCCCAAACAGGTGAAAGACCTGGACGAAAAGGCCAAGGCCATAGGCCTGATAAAGGTACCCAGTACCTCCAAACCGCACACCCACCGGACAGCGATATCACAACAGATCGTCCGGTGGTGAAAGCTCGAAGGCCGGCCCACCTGCACAACAGCCTTTTTAGGCCATGGCCCAGCCCGGCCTTCTTGGAAAATGCGCCACCCCTACAACGCAGCAAACTCAACAGAAGAAACAAGGGCAAAGACCGCAACACCGGCAATAACCTTGGAGGTAGGTGGGTCTGCCTCCCCCAGGAACATCGTTTGTCTAAATTCATCTTATGTGGGAGGCCGGTTGCACTTGTTTTATGAGTATGGCGCACTTTTACCTCTGATCCTTACATACTCGGAAGTATTCAGGGCTATAAAATTGAATTCATTTACGAACTCCCTACCCCGGTCCAGCATTCGCCTAGCCGAAAGTTTATACTTTCATAAAAGAAAGAACGGCGGGCCATGCTGAACTATTAAGACTAATTAGCAAAGGGGTAATTGAGAGAACCACCAGAGAATCACAGGAGTTCGTATCTAATATATTTACCGAAAATAAAAAGATGGCGGATGCTGCATAATCATAGACCTGACCGAACTGAATACTTCTGTTCAGTATGTTCATTTCAAAATGGACACTTTCGACACAGCCAGACAGCTAATAACTAATGGGTACTACATGGCATGCATTGACCTCAAAGATGCATACTATTCAGTACCAATACACAAGGATCATAGGAAATACCTTAAATTTATCTGGATGGGACAATTATGGCAATATAAAGCCTTACCCAATGGGTTATCATCAGCACCCAGGCTGTTCACCAAATTATTGAAACCAGCTTTGGCCTATTTAAGGAAACAAAATCATACTGTTATGGCCTATCTTGATGATATCCTCATTGTCGGGGAGAATTTGGAAACGGCTACATTGGCAGTTCTAGCCACAAAACATCTCTTTCAAAAGCTGGGGTTCATCATACATCCAGATAAATCAAAGTTGGAACCCTCTACTACCATGGATTACTTGGGGTTCACCATTGACTCGGTGCAAATGTCTACCACCTTACCACCGAACAAGGTGGTGGACTTGATAGAAGCTTGCAGAAGCCTTACTGGCATCAGGGATCCATCCATACGGGAGGTGGCCATGGTAATTGGGAAGATAGTGGCTGCTTTTCCCACAGCGCAATTCGGACCACTACATTATCAAAACCTACAAAGAGCTAAAATTATAGCTCTCAAAAGTCATGCCATTTCGACAGGCCTATGAAGTTATCAGAAAAGGCAAGAGTTGAATTAAATTGGTGGATGGAAAATGCTCAATTCTGTTCCAAACCCATCACTATCATAAATCCCTCGGTTACATTACAGACTGATGCCAGTGTTAAAGGTGGGGAGCAGCTAATACCACCACTAGTTGTGGTGGCAGATGGAGTGCACAAGATTTAACCCTGTTGGGAGCACTAGGGATTAATTATCTAGGAATGCTGGGAGCATTTCATGGACTCCAGGCCTACTGCTTAGATATGCACCAGTTGCATGTACGGTTACAAATTATAATACCACAGTGGTGGCCTATATTAATCATATGTGTGGAATAAAATCGATATCATGTGATGAATTGCCTAATTACATCTGGCACTGGTGTCTGGATAGAGAGATTTGGATCTCAGCCACTTACCTTTCAGGTAAACTAAATACGGTGGCGAACACCAGGTCACGCAATTCAATGACAACATTGAATGGATGTTGGATCGGGACCCGGGGCCAGCAGCGATGGATGTTTCTCGCTGCATTGGGGTGATTGTTTGCTATGCATTTCCCCCCTTCTGCCTCATCAGTCGGGTCTTACAAAAATTAAATAGACTCCGCAACGGGTATTTCGGGTTTTCTGACTGGCCTACCCAACCATGGTCCCCAGCAGTACAAAGATGGCCACAGGACACTGCTTTCGGATCCTCAAACGGCCGGGCCTGTTGGCACACCCTGTGACGGGTAAGTCATCCGTGCCATGATCGCATGAACCTATTGATGCTGATTCTGAACAGGCCATTTCTGGACTTCGGACTCCGACAGGACGATCAATGTCATCACATCGTCGTGCAGGGAGTCCACCAGGGACAGCACTGACATATGTCAGAAGATGGGGGTGTTTCTGCTTCAGAACAAACACTTCATATGACTCGGCCACCATCACTGGAGTGCTGGAGTTCTGGCCACCCTTCATTTCCATGAAGGTTTGAGCTACAGTGCCATTAAATTTGCAAGGAGTGCCCTACCTACTAACCTGGACAGAGGGAGTGATCACCTGCCTATAGGATCACACCCACTGGTATCAAACTGATGAGGGGTATTAATTCTATTCCCCCAGGGCCAGATACACCCATACATGGGACTTAGGCATAGAATTTACTATGCTTCGAGGATGGACACCAATATCGGGGCTCATTCTGGATAACTACATATAATATGGTTATGTTTATGGCACTTGTAACAGCACAACGGGTCCAGTCTTTATAAAGCTAAGTATGTATGCCATGTGTTTACCTATGGTAGATAACCTTCTGATACAGGGGTACTCAAACTATATCGACCCAGTTCCTCTGGCCTAAAATTATCATTCTGGGCTACCCTGCAGATAGTCCTCTCTGCATTGTGACATATATTTTACGATATAGAAGGAACCAAGAATCTAGGGGCACGGAGAGGACTTTACCCATAAGCCACAAACGCCCTCATCATAAGGTCACAGTGCAAGCCACTTCGAGTTGGTTAAGGGTGGTATTGGGTGCAGCGGAGATGGACACTGATGATTTAAATCTCACTCCACCAGGGCTGCATCCACGTCAGCGGCTAGGATGATGGGAGTTCCTATGGACCACATCCTTGCTACAGCGGGTTGGAGCAGTGAACGGACTTTTCAGCACTTCTATTATAAACCCGTGGCCGCTCCTGAGACGTTTGCAGGGGATAATGTTAAGTTTCTGTTACATGATTTACCCAATGTGGGGCATATCATTTTAGGTATGAATAAATACCTTCTTTGTTTTTCAGCACAGTATCATGTCTGAAATACGTTCATCCTCCATCACTACCATGGCAGTGTGTGAGCATGGACTCGTTCCAGGGCATGAAATCACAGAGCTTTGAAATCTTCACGTAGTCACTCACATGACTCCGAAGTAAAATAGTAAGATTAAATGAGAACTTACCAGTTTGAAGTTTGATCTTTATTTTATGAGGAGTTACGATGAGGGGTTACGTGCCCTCCGCTCCCAGAACCCTCTATTATAAAGTTCAACTGGTATGGAAGTTCTCTCTTATCTTACTATATTAGTCTACGTTGCTATCTGTGATTTCACACCACTGCTTTGAAGAATGTCGCGCATGCGTGCTGGCGGGGTCTTCACGTAATCCCTCATCGTAACTCCTCATAAAATAAAGATCAAACTTCAAACTGGTAAGTTCTCATTTAATCTTACTATTTATAGCCATAAGCCCCAAAACAGAACAACAATGGCTCGATTATAATCATGTAGTCTTTCCGCAGACTGGATAGCACACAACAAAAAGCTTTACACTGTACCTCAGTGCATGTGACAATAAACTAAACTCAACTAAAAATTCTAAACGCAACTAAAAATTCTGCAGCAGTACAACAAATATGTAAAATTGCAAACACTGAATAGTGTACACTAAATTGGAAAGGGTGCAAGTGATAGATGACATTTTGGGTCAAGACCCTGCTGCAGACTTATTGCATTTATATAGAAAGGACACAAAGTGTCACAAAAAGGACACAAAGTGCTGGAGTAACACAGTGAGTCAGGCAGCATCTCTGGACAACATGGATAGTGACATTTCAGGTCGGGACCATTATATATTATTCTTCACAACTCCAGGATGTCCCTGCATGTTTAGCAAGTGGACCACTGAAGAGGGGACGTCTCCATTGGTAACTTTTTTAGTGCAACAGAAAGCTGCGCTTAGGAGAAAATGATCAAACACTGATCTGCCCTGAGTCTGAAGAAGGGTCACGACCTGAAATGACACCTGTCCATGTTCTCCAGAGATGCTACCTGACCTGCTGAATGCGCAGGAGGCTGAGGGGTGATCTTAAAGAGGTGTATAAAATCATGAGTGAAATAGATAGGGTGAATGCACAGGGTATTTTATTCAGGGTACAGGAATCAAGATCCAGAGGACATGGGTTGAAGGTGAGAGGGAAAAGATTTAATAAGAGCTGAGGGGCAACTGTTTCACACAGAGGATGAAGGGGATATGGAACGAGCTTCCAGAGGAGGTAGTTCAGGTAGGTACTATAGAAAATGTGAACAAATGGGACTAGCTAAGATGGGGCATCTTGGTCTGCATGGGTGGGTTGGGCTGGAAGGCTTGTTTCTGCATTGTATGACTATGTCCAGTATTGGTCAAGAGAAATAGATTGGCCGGATAAGTTGAAATGGTTGGAGGGGGTTTTCTTCTATTTACTGAGACATTAGACAGGACCTTCCTTTACCTGAGAGTTGGCATATCTGACAAAGTGGCCGTTTCCCCACAGAATGGTAGAATATCAGTAGTGGAGGAAGGAACTGCAGACACTGGTTTATACCGAAGGTCAACAAAAAGTGCTGGAGTAACTCAGTGGGTCAGGTAGCATCTCTGGAGAAAAGGAATTGGTGATATTTCAGGTTGGAACCCTTCTTCAGGCCATCCATTAGCCAAGATGTCACCTACTCCTTTTCTCCAGAGATGCTGCCTGACCTGCCGAGTTACTCCAGCACTTTGTGTCTATCGTGGGTGAAATATCAGCGTAGGTTTTGTACGGACGTTTTAGTGAGAAGTAAATGTGTCGTCTCCGAGTCACAGCTGAAAAACACTATGAGTTGGACTCTGGGATAAATATCCATCTTGCATAAAATTATGAAACTATCTACCATAGGTAGGGTTGGCAATCAGAACCTTATTCCCAGTTTAGAAATTCCAAATCTTGGAGGGCCCGGCTTCAAGGTGAGAGCGGGAAAGGTTTAGAGGAGATGTGTGGGGCAAGTTAGTTTAACACCATGAGTGATGGGTGCCTGGAGCGTGATGCCAAGAGTAGCAGGTGGAGGCAGATACAATAATGCCATTCAAAGAGCATTTGGAGCAGCAGAAGAATATGCGGGGAATGGAGGAATGTGGACCATGCGCAGCAGTTAACACAATCGGTCGGGAGGTGTTTTTAGTAATGTTACAAAATACAAAATTTAATTATATCCAAATAGATCACCACTGTTGTAGGTGAACTTTGTATATTTACCAGACTGAAATGTAATATTATCTTGTGTTCTCTCGTGACATCTAAGCACAAGATAACAGGAGAATTAATTACAAATTTACACATGGTGTTCAGTTCTGGGCACCATGTTATAGGAAAGATATTGTCTAGCTTGAAAGGGTTCAGAGAAGATTTACGAGGATGTTGCCAGGACTAGAGGGCTGAGCTATAGGGAGAGGTTGAGCAGGCTGGGTCTCTATTCCTTGGAGCGCAGGAGGATGAGGGGTGATATTATAGAGGTGTACAAAATCATGAGGAATATATCGGGTAGATGCACAGAGTCTCTTGCCCAGAGTGGGGGAATCAAGGACCAGAGGACATAAGTTCGAGGTGAAGGGGAAAAGATTTAATAGCAAACTGAGGTGTAACTTTTTCACACAAAGGGTGGTGGGTGTATGGAACAAGCTGCCAGATGAGGTAGTAGAGGCTGGGACTATCCCAACGTTTAATAAACAGTCAGTCAGGTACATGGATAGGACATGTTTGGAGGGATATGGAGGCAGGTTGGACTAGCGTAGCTGGGACATGTTGGCCAGTTTGGGCAGGTTGGGCCGAAGGGCCTGTTTACACACTGTATCATTCCATGACATAGTACAAGGGTCTTGTTTTGTTGTTCCACTGTTATTGGACACGTGTTGCTGATAGATTATTCATCAGCCTGTAACAGTGCTCTGATGTTCTAATACCTTCTTGATGTAATTATACCCTCCTGATTTTGACTGCATTATCTTTTCACGTAAATGTTTTTCATCTGAATGTGTACTCATAAACAAACATGATCAGCAAAAAGACACAGAGTGCTGAAATAACTCAGCGGGTCAGGCAGCATCTCTGGATAGGCGACGTTTCAGGTCAAGACATTTCTTCTTCTGCTATTTCAGGAGGATTTTGATTGAAGATGTAGAAACAAGAAACTGCAGATGGTGGTTTAAAAAAAGACGCAAACTGCTGGAATAACTCAGCAGGTCAGGCAGCAGTTCTGGATAAGCGACATTTTGGGTCGGGACCCTTCTTCAGACAGATTGAGGTAGAGGGGAGGAAGCTGGAAGAGGGGTGGGGGTGGGACTAAGCCTGGCGAGTGATAGGTGGATACAGGTGAGGGGCGTTAGATATCCACTAGGGGCGCCGCATTGATGGCTGCCTCTGCCTACTGTCTGTCTGTTTTTTCTATATATTTTTTATTTTAGTCAGTCTTAACAGTTTGTTTTGGAGGTTTATTTAATTTTTCCATGTGGGGGAGGGAGGTAGGGTAAGGGGGAAACCGTTTCCCAGTCACTTCCTGGCAAGGGTGCGACTATTCTCCGAGTCGCGTCCTCGCCCCCCTCCTCGCACCTACCAACTGGATTGGCGCGGCCTTTCCTGCCGGGGACTGGACCAGAGCTTCAGCAGCGGCTGCGCAGGCTGGATTCATCGCGGAGCGGGCGATGCCTACTCGTATCGCCGTTTGAAGCTCCGGAGTGCTGGCCTGCTGCTTCAACATCGAGGAGCTGTGGTTCGTGGGGCTTCCAGCATGGGTGGCGCTGACTTCGGTGTCACGGAGTTCTGGGATCCCTTTGCCGGGGACCACCGGCGTGGGACCCGCCCGGCGCAGTCTGCGGACATCGGGAGCCGCGGACTCCGGTAGGAAGTGGCCAATTCAGAGCTCCAAGCCGCTGAGGTTGTTCTCCCATTCCAACATCAGAGTTCCATCATCCCGGGCGAGCGGGCCAGAACATCGGGCCACCCGTAGTGTCGACTGCTGAGGGCTCGGGAGGCCCCAACCACGGGTGAACATCAAAGGACATCAGAGGAAGATGACTGAACTTTTGTTGCCTTCCCGCACAGTGGGAAACTTTGATTCTGCTGTGTGGGGATGTTTTATGTTGGAGTCCATCGTGTGTTGTGTTCTTTTTTATCCGTCTAGCTGTATGGTGGCCACACATTTCACTGCACCAATTGGTATATGTGACAAATAAATGTATCTGGTATCCCCCACCCCCTCCACAATGGACAATATTATTGAATTCACAGCCACTATTGTTCAATAATTTACCTGCAAACTTGACATGGAATTTATTCTCTGGCTTCAATATCTGAACATAAAGGGGACACTTCGGCGCAAAGTCTTTGACAGCCCATGCTCTCAAGATAGTTTGGTGATCCTGGTGAAAATAAAGACAAACACGTTTTATTCAGATTTGTGAAGTGGACAGAGAGAACAATAATGAAGATAATTATGCAGGTGACAATATCAGGAAATAACACACAACTATAATCCCGTACAGAGTGAATTACGCCCAGCTTTATCCTCAAGTCATTCTCATTAGTGACCTTGTATCCATTCTGTTCTATAGTTGTAGGTTGATTTACATAACAATATTTTATTTGAGACACAAAGTGCTGGAGTAATTCGGTTGGTCAGGCAGTGAACATGAATCGGCAGTGTTTAGGGTCGGGACACTTCCTTAGTCTTTCAGTCAGAGAGATATATACGTATGTACATGGCATCTGTAGAGTAAATGGCATAAACTAAACATTAGTTAATGAATGCAGTTTCCTCCATAGATACTGTGCAATGGTTATGAATAATTTACACTTAGCTGCTGATAAAATATCAGTTGATGAGATGGCAATATTCCTCAGTCTGAAGAAGGATCCTGTCCCGAAACGACAACCAATCATGTTCCTGAGATCCTGCCTGACCTGCTGAGTTATTCCGGTACTTTTTGTGTCGTTTTGTGTAAACTGGCATCTGCAATTCTTTTTATCTCCTTATTTTCTTTTGGTTGGAGTCATTTACTGATTAATTGTTGGACATTAGACTTTGTCTGTGGAACTGGTGCGCTGCAATGCTGAGAACTATATTCTGCATTCTGTATCATCCCCCTTTGTTCTATCTATTGTTCTTGAGTTTGACTTGATTGTATTTATTTACAGTATTATCTGATCAAATTGGAAATAAAGGAATCCAAAACAAAGCTTTTCACTGCACCTCGGTACACGTGACAATAATAAAACTAAACTTAAAGCTAGACCTGATTAAAAACAAAATCTAATCTAAATGGTTTATGTTGCGGCCATACTAAATGTCATAACCTAGAAAATCACTAGGAAGTAACACATGTCTCAAGTTATCAAATTTAACTTGGAAGGGCTGTTGTCAGTCAGGGTTTAAGGTCATGATAAGCAAATTGTCTTGGGCAGTGTCTTAGAATGGAGGTGACTTATTTTCACAATTTTGGGCATTCTGAGGTGGATAATGTAGGTATGTTACAAAACTTACCTTTACCGGCGCTGCACTTCTGCCGCTCCCCGTGTGCGCGACTTTCGCGCCTTGCAGAGGGGGGCGGGCTTAAAGTGCCGTTTTTCCACAGGCAGGGCAAATCGATGAATGTCGGGCGATTTGGTTGCTGAAGAAAAATTGCTCCGACATTTCATCAATGGTGGTATTTTTAAATTACTCTAGATTATTTATTAACTAGAGTAATTTAAAAATCACCTTCAAAAGCCGTGACCGCAGACAACCGGAAGCATTTTGCGTAGGGAAGAAAAAAAGGTAAATAGTTTATTTTTATATTAAAAGTTGGTTTTTCGGGAGGCATTAATAATATTTTTATGTTGCGAAATGGGATCTAAAAAAATGTATGAACCCCCAGTATTTTCCCCCCGACTTCACTGCTAACCGCAACGTTCCAATCCACCGCATTCCGCTAAAACCCACTCGCTAGTTGATTTAAATGGCCATTAATTTACAGGCATAAAACACTAAAATCCTTCCATTTGGCCCAGAAATTCATGAAAATTAGATTTAAAAATTATGTTATATTGTGGATTATTGTGTGAATGTTATTTGGACACTTAGGCAATTTAAAAAAAGTTTATCTTTTCTTAAGAAATTGATAGATGTTTAGATCTACTCATTGAATTTTGTAATTAGCTACAATTAGATAACTAACTAATTATATGCTTTAATTTCAGGTCATCCAAGTAAGATTGTTTAATATTTGTTTCAGAATGCTTCAATCTATAATAACTGAAAATTTCATTGAGTTCTCTTAATTTTTAAGAATGTTATGGACATTTAACTTTTCCAGATCACAGCTTTTGAGTTAAGTCAATTGAAAGGCAATGGGAAGCAAGATGCTCATTTCCGAGTATGGAAATGGCCATAACTTTCTTAATACTGAAGATATGAAAGTAAATTAGGTGTCAAATTAAACTTCTTTTTATGCTTTATCTGATGGGATAAATTGCAGACTTGATTTTTAAAATCTCAAAATTTTGTAACATTGCTAGATAATGAGTCCAACAAATTCAACAAAGAGAGGAAGAACATGATCAATTAGTAAGAATTAGTCCACATTGGTCTTATAATGGGATGACCAGAACTGGAAGCGATACCCCTAATGCAGCCTAACCAAAGCTGCATCATGACTTCTTATTCTCGACTAATCCCCGACTAGTTGTGGCAGGCACACCATATGCCTTTCTCCCACTCTAGCTACATGTGTTGCCACGATCAGGAGAACTCCAGACATGAGCTGTTAGAACGTAGAACTGTACAGCACAGGTACAGGCCCTTCGGCCCACAATCTCTGTGCCAAACATGATGCCAAGTTAAGCTAAAGTCCTCTCCCTGCATGTGCTCCATATCCCTGCATTTCCTGCATATCCATGTGCCATCTATAAGCCTCTTAAGTCCCACTTGGGCATCATTTGCGTGTCATTTACCTGCCATCCTAAAAATTGGTTGGCGCGTCGTGACGCACGCAAGGCGCGTGGTGAGCCGTGGTGGTGTATGCAGTGATGCACGGCGCTCCAGAATTTTGCAATGCTCAAAATCCTTGTGTGCCACCTGCGTGACGTATCCCTCGCACATGCTGACGCACTGATGGCGTACGCTGACGTACTGACGGCATACGTGTAGCACGTGGTGATGCATGGTTACGCACGGTGATGCACGAACATTTCCTATGCTAATTTATTATGTGTCACTGTGCATCAACGTCCGTAACCATGTGCCGCCCATACCTCGTCGGAGCGCCATTTGCGCGTCATTTGAGCGCCGGACTACGTGACCCCCCCAGGTATAATTTTCACTAGGAAAATCCTTGCCACGGAGATCGGACTAAGTACGAACGACATCTCAAATGGCTCCCAAAAGAAGCAGGGCCCTCAAGGGCACTTGTCGCACGACTGTCGTATTGCTAGACGATTTTCGCGCGACTGTTGCGCGTCTGTCACTACCGGCCTGTTGTGTAAATGATGCACAAATGATGCCCAAGTGGGACAGGCCCTTTAAGCACCACTATCGTATCTCCCTCCACCACCATCCCTGGCAGCATGTTCCAGGCACCCACCACCCTCTATGTAAAGAAAAACATGCTCCGCTCATTTCCTTTAAACTTTGCCGCTTTCATCTTTAAGCTTTGATCATGGTCTATTAAATTTCCACCGTGGGAAAAAGGATCTGACTGTCTACCCTATCTAGGCCGCTCATAGTTTTACATATTTCTATCAGGTCACCCCCTCAACCTCGGGTCTATCCAGAGTAAACAATCCAAGTCTATCCAACCTCTCCTTGTATCCAATACTCTGTAATCCAGGAAGTATTCTGTTAAATCTCCTCTGCACCCGTTCCAAGCCTCCGCATTCTTCTTCCAGTGGGATGACCAGAACTGCAGACAATGCTCCAAATGTGGCCGAACCAAAGTCTTATAAAGCTACATCATGGCTTCTTGACTAGTAGTTTCAAATCCCCGACTAATTGAGGCAGGCATACCATATGCCCTCTCTACCACTCTAGCTACCTGTGTTGCCACTTTCAGGGAAAAAGTGTAGGAAATGATATCACCCATCAGCCAGTTGCCCTTCAGGGCTCAAAAGCCAGGATGAGTAAGAAAGCCAGATGGGGTGAAGTGGGCAAAATAAAATATTTCAGTAGAATCAACGGGAACTAATCCTGGAACATAAAACTTGAAAATAATGTCACACTTCATGACTTCAGGTCCCTAACTCCCTGAAAGTAGCAACGCATGTAGATCGAGTGGTCAAGAAGGCATATGGCATGCTTGCCTTCATTGGGTCATTGAGTATAACATAGAAATTAGGTGCAGGAGTAGGCCATTCGGCCCTTCGAGCCTGCACCGCCATTCAATATGATCATGACTGATCATCCAACTCAGTATCCCGTACCTGCCTTCTCTCCATACCCTCTGATTCCCTTAGCCACAAGGGCCACATCTAACTCCCTCTTAAATATAGCCAATGAACTGGCCTCAACCACCCTCTGTGGCAGAGAGTTCCAGAGACCCAACACTCTCTGTGTGAAAAAAGTCCTTCTCATCTTGGTCCTAAAGGATTTCCCCCTTATCCTTAAGCTGTGACCCCTTGTCCTGGACCTCCCCAACATCGGAAACAATCTTCCTGCATCTAGCCTGTCCAACCCCTTAAGAATTTCGTAAGTTTCTATAAGATCGCCTCTCAATCTCCTAAATTTTAGAGAGTATAAACCGAGTCTATGCAGTCTTTGTTCATAAGACAGTCCTGACATCCCAGGAATCAGTCTGGTGAACCTTCTCTGCCCTCCCTCTATGGCAATAATGTCCTTCCTCAGATTTGGAGACCAGAACTGTACGCAATACTCCAGGTGTGGTCTCACCAAGACCCTATACAACTGAAGTAGAACCTCCCTGCTCCTATACTCAAATCCTTTTGATATGAAAGCTAACATACCATTCGCTTTCTTCACTGCCTGCTGCACCTGCATGCCTACTTTCAATGACTGGTGTACCATGACCCCCAGGTCACGCTGCATCTCCCCTTTTCCTAATCTGCCTCCATTTAGATAATAGTCTATTTTCCTATTTTTGCCACCAAAGTGGATAACCTCACATTTATCCACATTATACTGCATCTGCATACTGCATCTGCCAAACATTTGCCCACTCACCCAGCCTATCCAAGTCACCTTGCAGTCTCCTAGCATCCTCCTCACAGCTAACACTGCCCCCCAGCTTAGTGTCATCCGCAAACTTGGAGATATTGCCTTCAATTCCCTCATCCAGATCATTAATGTATATTGTAAATAGCTGGGGTCCCAGCACTGAGCCTTGCGGTACCCCTCTAGTCACTGCCTGGCATTGTGAAAACGACCCGTTTACTCCTACTCTTTGCTTCCTGTTTGCCAGCCAGTTCTCTATCCACATCAATACTGAACCCTCAATGCCGTATGCTTTAAGTTTATATACTAATCTCTTATGTGGGACCTTGTCGAAAGCCTTCTGGAAGTCCAGATACACCACATCCACTGGTTCTCCCCTATCCACGCTACTAGTTACATCCTCGAAAAATTCCACAAGATTCGTCAGACATGATTTACCTTTCTTTAATAACTGACTCTAGCAGTTTCCCCACTACCGATGTTAGACTAACTGGTCTGTAATTCCCCGTTTTCTCTCTCCCCCCCTTCTTAAAAAGAGGGGTTACGTTTGCTACCCGCCAATCCTCAGGAACTATGCCAGAATTTAAAGAGTTTTGAAAGATTATCACTAATGCATCCACTATGTCCAGAGCTACTTCCTTAAGTACTCTGGGATGCAACCTATCTGGCCCTGGGGATTTATCGGCCTTTAATCCATTCAATTTACCCAACACCACTTCCCGACTAACCTGGATTTCACTCAATTCCTCCTTTGACCCGCGGTCCCCTGCTATTTCCGGCAGATTATTTATGTCTTCCTTAGTGAAGACGGAACCAAAGTAGTTATTCAATTGGTTCGCCATATCCTTGTTCCCCATGATCAACTCACCTGTTTCTGACTGCAAGGGACCTACATTTGTTTTAACTAATCTCTTTCTCTAAGAGATTATAAGTCTATAAGAGTCAATATAAGAGTCAATAAGAGTCAATAAGAGTCAATAAGCTCTATCGGACTCTGGCCGGGTCACATTTGGAGTATTGCATGCTGCTCTGCTTGCCCCATTACAGGAAGGAGGTTTACCAGAAACGATGCCTGGATTAGAGGATATTGCCGACAGGGAGCGGTTGGACGGAGAGGCACTGATAATGTAGATAGTCAGAACCTTTTTTCCCCCAGGATGGAAATACCAAATACCAGGGGCATAACTTTAAATGAGGTGGGATGGGGGGGGGGAATTTTAAAGGAGATGAGTGGGGCAAGTTTTTTTTTCACACAGAGTGGGGTTAGTGCCTGGAATGTGCTGTCAGGGGGTGGTGGTGGAGACGACAAATACGATAGTGGTGTTTAAGATACTTTTGGATCAGCACATGGATACGCAGGGAATGGAGGGATATGGATTACGTGTAGGCAGATAAGTGATAATGGTCTTGACATTATCAGCACAGACATTGTGGACCGAAGGGCCTGTTCTTGTACTGTACCATTCTAGGTTCTAAACAATCGGAGAAAAATGTATTAAATATGAACAGTATTGGTTAGGTAGTGTGATTCTAGAACATTTAAACCGAGGTACGCTCTTAAAGTTTAATTTGTGACAAGTTTAAAGTTGCCAAATATTTTGGTTTAATAAATCAAAAATGTGAGGCAGGGTTTGCAAGGAAGACAAGCAAAATCCACAAGAAGCAGATTGGTGTTACATTGTTTTCTTTCTGTTGTGAAGGGATTTGGGTGCAATTAAATCACAGCAGTTTTTTGTTGAAACGCTGTTGTACATCAATGTCTTTAATCACGGACACATCCATCAAGATCCCCCGTTGCTGAATTACACACCATCCCATCTGTCATGTAAAAGTCAAACTTCAACTTCTTGCAGAACATTGAATTCAATCTGCAGACGGGTTCGGACCTGAAACATCACCTCTTCCTTTTCTCCAGACATGCTGCTTGACCTGCTGAGTTACTCCAGCAGTATTTGTCTATTGAATTCTCCAATTTTAGGTAACTAATCTTCTAAAATACCCCTTCCCTGTGCCCCATCGGGATGCAATCCCATTTCTCACTTTCCCCTTTGCCTCATCCCCTTCCACCTATATTCCTTCGTCTGGTTTCACATATCACGCCTATCATCTCCTAATCCTACACTTTTTGTCTTTTCATCTCTGGCCTTTGCCCAACCATCTGCCTATCAATACCCCCTCCCCCCCCCCAATTTATATCCACCTATCACTCTCCAGATTCCGTCCCACCCCTCCTCTCTTCTAGCTTTCTTTCCCTCCTTCAATCAGTCTGAAGAATGGCCCCAACCCGAGACGTCACCTATCCATGATCTCCAGAGAAGCTGCCTGACCCGCTGATTACTCCAGCACTTTTCCAGTTCTTGCATTTACACTGACAAATCTACTCGCAGTGTTACCAGACAAATCTACTCGCAGTGTTACCAGACATCACTGCTTATAAACAAAGAAAGGCTTTGAGAGTTTGTTTTTTTGTTAGGGTATTTATCTTACCAAGACTTCCAAAGTCTACGCAGACCACTCAGATATAAGACCATGCCATATCTAAGTAGATTCGCACCTTAAAAACAAGACACAAAGTGCTGGAGTAACTCAGCAGGTCAGATCTCCAACTATGGAGATAAAGGATAGGTGTTGTTTGAGTTTGGGACCCTTCTTCAAACTTAAAGGGGTTGGAGGGGGGTGAGGGGTGGGGGGGGTGAGGGGTGGAGAACTGGACATGAGAAAAGACCAGGACCATCTGAAAAGAAACGGCCATCTGGTTTATTAAGATTTCTCCAACTAAAACGTATTTTCCATTTGATTTCTCACTATTCTCAGTCACAGCCCGTTTTCTTTTCGATAATATATGACAGATATTAGCCCTGTGTAAATAAAACTTACAGCAGCTGTCCTGTCGACTTCATATCGGCTGCTCAGGATAAAGCAGGCTTCAGCATCATCCATTCTGAATTACCAGGAGACACCGTTGTGAAGGACGGCAGCATTTATGGATCAAAGGGAAGACAAATATTTGACACTCATTAACAAGTTTGTGATATATTTGCAACTGGTACAGTGACAACACACCGCATCTCAAATGCTTCTGGCTGTGCAATGTCACTTTGATACCAGCTTCACACAGCCTCTTGCAGCAGAGTCATGAACAGATAGGAATGATTCACACACACAGTTCTCATTAAGACAATTTCACTTGCTGTTACAAGGCACAGCAACAAAGCTTGTGTGCCTCTTAGCTATCAGAAGAACCTCAAAATGCAAACTCGCTGCAAAAACTCCTTTCATTATCTTTTTTCCAAGATGACTCAATGGATTATTTTGAAGGAAACACAACTTTTTGAAAAATACGATGTCGCGAATAACATCAATCTTTCTGTTTCAGTGCTGCAGAAGGATATTTCCTTCTTGTTCAACAACTAATGATTGTCAATGAGTGGCTGACAGAATAGTACTGCCTGGAATATGAAAAGTAATGGAGTTAATAATATTATATAAGGGGCGGCACAGTGGCGCATCAGTACAGTTGCTGCCTTACAGCCCCAGACCCAGGTTTGATCCTGACAACGGGTGCTGTCTGTACGGAGTTTGGACGTTCTCCCTGTGACCGTGTGGGCTTTCTTCGGTTCTCCAGTTTTCTCCCACACTCCAAAGACGTACAGGCTTGTAGACAAAAATTGTAATTTGTCCTTAGTGTGCAGGATAATGCTAGTGTATCGGGATCACTGGTCAGCACCAACTAGAAACATAGAAACATAGAAAATAGGTGCAGGAGGAGGCCACTCAGCCCTTCGAGCCAGCACCGTCATTCATTGCAATCATGGCTGATTGTCCCCTATCAATAACCCGTGCCTGCCTTCTCCCCATATCCCTTGATTCCACTAGCCCCTAGAGCTCTAACTCTCTGTTAAATCCATCCAGTGATTTGGCCTCCACTGCCCTCTGCGGCAGTGAATTCCATAAATTCACAACTGTCTGGGTGAAAAAGTTTCTTCTCACCTCAGTCTTAAATGGCCTCCCATTTATTCTAAGACTGTGGCCCCTGGTTCTGGACTCACCCAACACTGGGAACATTTTTCCTGCATCTACCGTGCCCAGTCCTTTTACAATTTTATATATTTCTATAAGATTCCCCCTCATCCTTCTAAACTCCAGTGAATACAAGCCTAGTCTTTTCAATCTTTCCTCATATGACAGTCCTGCCATCCCAGGGATCAATCTCGTGAATCTACGCTGCATTGCCAATATTACAAGGATGTACTTCCTCAAATTAGAAGACCTAAACTGTACACAATACTCCAGATGTGGTCTTACCGGAGCCCTATACAACTGCAGAAGAACCTCTTTACTCCTATTTATGCTTTCTTCACTGCCTGCTGTACCTGCACGCCAACTTTCAGTGACCGGTGTACAAGGACACCCAGGTCTCTCTGTACCTCCCCCTTACCCTACCTAATCCCACTGAGATAATAATCTGCCCCCTTGTTTTTGCGCCAAAGTGGATAACCTCACATTTATCTATATTATACTGCATCTGCCACGCATCTGCCCACTCACTCAACCTGTCCAGGTCACCCTGCAACCTCCTAGCATCCTCTTCACAGTTCACACTGCCACCCAACTTTGTGTCATCCGCAAACTTGCTAGTGTTGCTCCTAATTCCCTCTTCCAAATCATTAATATATATGGTAAACAGTTGCGGCCCCAACACCGAGCATTGCGGCACTCCACTCGCCACTGCCTGCCATTCAGAAAAGGACCCGTTCACTCCTACTCTTTGCTTCCTGTCTGCCAACCAATTTTCTATCCACATCAATACCCTACCCCCAATAACATGTGTTCTAATTTTAGTCACCAGTCTCCCGTGCGGGACCTTATCAAAGGCTTTCTGAAAGTCTAGATACACTACATCCACTGGCACCCTTCATCCATTTTACTCGTCACATAATCAAAAAATTCCAGAAGATTAGTCAAGCATGATTTCCCTTTCATAAATCCATGTTGACTTGGACTAATCCTTTTACAGCTATCCAAATGCCCAATTATTACCACTTTGATAATTGACTCCAGCATCTTTCCCACCACTGAAGTCAGGCTAACTGGTCTCTAATTCCCCGTTTTCTCTCTCGCTCCTTTCTTGAAAGGTGGGATAACATTAGCTATCCTCCAATCCACAGAAAATGATCCTGAATCTATTGAACATTGGAAAATGATCACCAATGCGTCCACTATTTCTAGAGCCACCTCCCTGTGGACCCTGGGATGCAGACCTTCAGGCCCAGGGCATTTACCATCCTTCAGTCCCATTAGCCTACCCAATACTATTTCTCGGCTAATGAAAATGTTTTTCAGTTCCTCTATCCCCTTAGATCCTCTGACCTCCAGTACCACTGGGAGATTGTTTGTATCTTCTTTAGTGAAGACAGATCTGAAGTACCTGTTCAACTCTTCTGCCGTTTACTTGTGCTCCATAATAATTTCACCCGTGTCTGCCTTCAAGTGACCCACATTTGACTTTGCTACTCTTTTTCCCTTAACATATCTAAAGAAGCTTTTACTGTCCTTCTTTATATTCCTGGCCAGCTCGTACTTCATCTTTTCAGCCCGTATTGCCCGTTTTGTTTCCTTCTGTTGTCATATGAAAGTTTCCCAATCCTCTGGCTTCCGGCTACTCTTTGCTGTGTTAAACATCTTTTCTTTTAGTTTTATTCTATCCCTAACTTCTCTTGTCAGCCACGGTTGCCTCCTACTCCTCTTAGAATCTTTCTTCCTTTTTGGAATGAAATGATCCTGCGACTTCCGGATTATGCCCAGAAATTCCTGTCATTGCTGTTCCACCGTCATTCCACCGCTTCTGTGGGCCGAAGGGCCTGTTTCCGCGCTGTATCTCTAAACTAAACTAAACCTAAACCAGTGTAAGAAAATTGTTAGACTGCGTGACTGCCGCTGGGCTCTTCACACAGAGTGTAGGCAGTAACACATTCCTTAGCCTGCTCCTGCTTACAAAGTTTTCTTGTAAAAAAAATGAACTGCAAATGCGGGTTCACACCAAAGATAGACAGAAAATGCTGGAGGGCCAGTCTGAAGAAGGGTCCCAACCCAAAACATCATCTATCCATGTTCTCCAGCAATGCTGCCTGACCCGCTGAGTTACTCCAGCACTTTGTGTCTACCAAGTTGGCTTTCCATCTTCTGAAGAAGGGTCCCAAGCCAAAACATCATCGTTTATCAGCCTGCTGCTAATAACGATATTATTCTTGTTGGTTACAATGGGAGAGAATTATTACGTAGCTTAAAACTGACAAGTGAGGTAATAGAGAAACTAAGAACTGCAGATTTTGGTTTACAAGAAATAACACAAAGTTCTGGAATAAGTGCTGGTCAGGCAGCATCTCAAGAACATGGATAGGTGTAGTTTTGAGTCGGGAACCTTCTTCAGACTGATTGCGGTGGTCTTGTTAGGGGGTGTGGGATGAAAGAGGCGTAACCCTGCCCTCAGTCGCCATGCTCCTTTGTACACTCATCTCGCATCTCTAAGCCCCTCATTTCCCTTTATTCCCCCTTCTCTCCAACAGTTTTAGTCACCATGTTATAGGAAAGATTTTGTCAAGCTGGAAAGGGCGCAGAGAAGATTCACCAGGATGTTGCCAAGACTCGAGGGCCTGAGCAATTGGGGGAGGTTGAGCAGGCTAGGACTTTACTCCTTGGAGCACAGGAGGATCAGGGGTGATCTTATAGAGGTGTACAAAACCATGAGAGGAATAGATTAGGTAAACACACAGAGTTTCTTGCCCAGAGTAGGGGAATCGAGAACCAGAAGTCATAGGTTTAAGGTGAGGGGGGAACGATTTAATAGGAACATGACGGGTAACTTTTTTACACAAAGGGTGGTGGATATATGGACCAAGCTTCCAGAGGAGGTAGTTGGGGCAGGTACTATTGGAACTTTTAAGAAACATTTAGACAGGTACATGGATAGGATAGGTTTAGAGGGATACGGGCCAAACAAAGGCAGGTGGGATGAGTGCAGATAGGACATACTGGTCAGCATGGGCAACTTGGGCTGAAGGGCCTAATTCCATTTTCCACAGTGCAGCTCATGAACTGGCCCTTCAGCCCACAATACCCACTGAACATAACGCCTAGATAAACCAATCTCCTGCCTACACCTACTTATGTTGCCTTTTTCGGGGACCTAGATTCCCTCTGTACATCAATGCCTATAAGGGTCTGGTACATTAACTGTATACTTTCCCCTTACATTCAACCTCCCAACAGGCAATGCCTCGCATTGAAGAAGGTCCTGACCCAAATGTCACCTATCCATTTCCTCCAGAGATGCTGCCTGATCCGCTGAGTTCCTCCAGCACTTTGTGTCCTACACTTGATTCCAGCGTCTGCAGTTCCTTGTATCGAAACCTCGCTCTTGGCTGGATTAAACTCCATCTCTCCATCCATTGCTAGCATTGGGAACTTGAATGTGCTGGCATTTACATGGGGAACAGAAGGTTAGAACCTGGACATCTACCCTGGTTTCAATGAGGTAGACAGTCAGACCCTATTTCCCCGGATGGAAATGTCAAAGACTAGTCATAGGTTTAATGTGAAAGGGACAAGGTTTAACGGGGATGTGCGGGGCAGGAGGATGCTTTAATTTGCTGCTGCCTAAAGGGTGGTGAGAGTCTGTAACACACTACCAGGGGTGGTGGTGGATGTAGATAGAATAGTGTCATTTAAGAGATTATTGGATCGGCACGTGGTCATGCAAGGAATGGAGGGATATGGATTATGTGGAGGCCGAGAATAATTAGTCTTGCCATCATGTCGGCCGAAGAGTCTGTTCCGGCGATGTTTCTTGTACTATGGAGTCTAGAACAGCATAATTTCTCTCCAAATCCTGGCTGTTGAGGAGGTTTGTTTCTTGATGAGAAGCTGCTCACAATTCAAGCCACACACTGCACAAATAAAGCTTTCTTTCCGGCCTCCTTTCACTATTAGCTTTAATTGATGCCTTCTGCTTCTGGCACTCGAATCCGTTCCCATTCACTCCAAGTAAGTCTTTCATTATTTTAAATGCCTCTGATTCTCTGTTTGATGAACAAGCCCAGGTTTCACGGAGTGGGCAACTTATCCACTTGACCTTAAGCATTCACTCCACAGCTAGAATTGGACACACTACCCAGGAATGGGCCTTTCATAATAACAGGTTCTTTGCAGAATGCCAGTGGTTTAAGTGGAACTGTTCCAGTGCTAGTATTTGCAAGAACTGCTTCTGTAACTTAGTGGATTATTTATTTTTGTACAGAGCGATGGTGATATTGAAGAGGACAGCAGGAAGTAGCCAGTGGGATGGAAAGTAGAAAAAGGAAAAATAATATAGTCAACAGGAGTGATGCATTTAATGGAATCAATGAACAAGAAGAAGTGGTGCAGCGGCAGAGTTGCTGCCTTGCAGCGTCAGAGACCCAGATTCCATCCTGACTATGGGTGCTGTCTGTACGGAGTTTATATGTTTCCCTTGGGTGCTCTTGTTTCCTCCCACACTCCAAAGACGTATAGGTTTGTGGTTACTTGGCTTCGGTAAAAAACATTATAAATTGTTCCTAGTGTACAGGGTGATCGCTGGTCAGCGCGGACACAGTGGGCCAAAGGGCCAGTTGCCATGCTGTAAGGCTAAGGTCTAAAGTAAAGTCTACAAAATGATAGGATAAGATGTTTAAATAGATAAATCCTTGCCTCCTTATCTCACACTTTTTATCTATTAATCGCTGGCTTTTGTCAAACCATCTGCCAATAACCCCCCAACCCACCATTCACTTGTACCCACCCATCACTTGCTACGCTTTTTCCTGCCCCTCCTCTCTTCCAGCTTTCTTCCCCCCCCACGACAATCAGTCTGAAGAAGGGCCCCAACCCCAAACATCACCTATCCATGTCTGCCAGAGATCATGAGCAGGCCCCTCTCAGTGCGAGGCCCAATGCAAATCGGAAGAACAGCACCTCATATTTAGATTGGGCAGCTTACACCCCAGCGGTATGAATATTGACCTCTCTAACTTCGTGACACTTGCTTTCTCGCTCTCTCCATCCCTCCCACATCCTAGTTCTCCGACCGGTCAGACTGCCCTCCTGAGTTTATCTTTGTATGCTTTAGGTCAGCTTCCTCTAGCTAACAATGATCCCACCTCACCGTACACTTCCTTATCTCTATGTCTCCCTCTCCCGACTCTCAGTCTGAAGAAGGGTCTCGACCTGAAACATCACCCATTCCTTCTCTCCAGAGATGCTGCCAGTCCCACTGAGTTACTGCAGCATTTTGTGTCTATCTTCAGTGATATGATTGTGAGCAAGATGTGTGAGTAACATTGTGTGATACATGTTAACTTCAAGAGCACCACATACTCTGAATTTCATCATCCCCATTCTGGCATGAGAATACCAAATTGAAAAATTCCATGGGGCGCCACATCTTTTTTAGCTTAGATTCGCTCTGTTCAGTCTGGAAAATTGCCTGGGCAATCTCAGAGTTCTCACAGCGCTTTTAAAAGCAAACTCAGTTCTGTCTAGACCCACTAAAAACATCCCCGTCAAATAATTGCGTTTCAGAGCTTCTTCAGGCAAGCAAAGTATTTCCGCTGTTGCCTTCTGCAAGATAAAAGTGCGGGCCATGGCTTCAATTGTAGTCATGCCCTGCAGATTGGAATATCTACAGCTGCTTTAATCACTGCCTCGCTAGCCCTCTGTACAAACATTAGTTTGAAATGAGAGTCAGGGCAGCACAAGGGCGCAGCAGTAGAGTTGCTGCCTCACAGTGCCAGAGACCCAAGGTGCTGAATTTCAGGTGGGGATCCATCTTTAGTCTGTCCACTTCCTCCACAGATGCCGCCTGACCAAATGTGTTCCTCCAGCACTTTGTGTTTCGCTCAGGATTCCAGCACCTGTAGTTCCCAGTGTCTCTTATTTTCAGCCGGGTTCGATCCTGACTACCGGTGCTGTCTGCACAACGTTTGCACGTTCTCCGTGTGACCATGTGGGTTTTCTTTGTATGCTCCAGCTTCCTCTCACATCCCAAAGACTTGCAGGTTTGTAGGTTAATTGGCTTCTGTTAATTGCCCCTAGTGCGTTGGTTGCAAAATTGGGTTGATCATTGCTCAACAAATGTGTTCTAGTTTCTTGGCACAAATTGATTAATTCTTTGAAAGGTTCAAAATGGAAACATGCTGTTCGGCCCAAGTCCATGACAATAGTCAATCACCCGTTCTCACTAGTGAGTTATCCTACATTCTCATCCACTCCCTACATAACAAGGGGCAATTTACAAAGGCCAATCAACCTATAAACCTGCAAGTCTTTGGGATGTGGGAGGAAAATGGAGCACCCGGAGGAAACCCACGTGGTCACAGGGAGAACGTGTAAACCCCAGACAGACAGCGCCCAAGGTCAGAATCAAGCCCGGGTCTCTGGTTCTCTGTGGCAGCGGCTCTACTGTGTTGCCCAAACAGTTTAACTTTTTCATCTTGCTCTCAAATCCTTCCCCAGATTTGGGTCTTCCTACAAGTCTACAAGCCTCCACAATCTCTGTGCTGCACCAAGTTAAAATTAGCAAAGACTGAGATAAGTTAGCTTTAGAACCAATGAACAAGACTTCAAGGGTGTACTAACTTACTTGGCCCTCAGGAGGTCCTGATCTTTCAACGCTGATCCTTGTAGGTAGATCACTCGTTGTGCCCACATTGGGATTTGCAACACTCTTCGAACCTGTATGTCCATTTCAGTAGGACAAAGTATCACCACATAGTAATCCTGCAATTAAGCCATAAATATATTTAGGATGCAAGATATATTTTGTTGCATTTTGAAGCACGAGCATCAATAAAATATTGTTTGTTTGTCAAATAACATCAGCTGAAAGAAAGATATTGAACAAAATGCAAAATGCTGGAGGAACTCGGCGGGTCAGGCGGCATTTATGGAGGGAATGGACAGGTGACGTTCCAGGTCAGGACTTTTCTTCAGACTCAAAGAAATGTGGAGACACAGGAACTGCAGGTGCTGAAGTCTCGAGTAAAACAGTAAGTGCGGGAGGATCTCAGTGAGTCAGGCAGCATCGGCGGAGGGAGTGGAGAGACACTGCTTTGGGTCGGAAGCCTTCTTCAGACTCAGTAAGAATTATGGAGCCACAAGGAGCAGGTGCTGGGATCTTGGGCAAGTATCTGTGAATGGAATGGTCTCAATCTGAAACATGTCTGTCCAGTCCCTGCCCCAAAGCTACCTCCCTCACTGCCTTCCTCCAACACTTTGTGCTTTGCTCAGAAAGAAATATGTTCCCTTGCTTTTTCACAGATCCTAATGCAGACCAGTTTGAAAGGAAATGTTTTATTTTAATACAGGGAATGGTGAGTGGCTGGAACAAGCTGCCAGTGGTGGTGATGGAGGCAGAAACGATAGTAGCGTTTGAGAGACGTTTGGAAAGGCACGTGGATATGCAGGGAATGGAGGGACATGGATCACGTGCAGGCAGAGAATAGTCTGAAGAAGGGTCTCGGCCCGAAATGTCGCCTATCTCCTTCGCCCCTTAGATGCTGCTGCACCCGCTGAGTTTCTCCAGCCTTTTGTGTACCCCCGGCAGAGAATAGGAGTTCACCTTGGCATGGTGTTCGCCACAGACAATATGGGCCGAGAGGCCGGATCCTGGGCTGTACTGTTCTGTATCTGAGAACGCTTAGACACCAAATCAGACTGGTTCACACAAAAACAGGGCATCATTTGTAGAAAACTAAATCTGAGCCAGAAGTTTTGCTGTGCTCTGCTTAATGGTATTGTACACTGAAAGGAAAGGTGGTTCCTCACCAATTTACCTTTGTTGATAAATAGAACACAGTACAGCATTGGAACAGGCCCTTCAGCCCACAATGTCTATGCCAAACATGATGCCAAGATCATATCTTATCTACCTGATACATTTATTATAAAACAGCAGATAAATTAATCTTCGTAATCAGGTTTGCAACTTACCTGTACTAATTTCTGATAACTCTAAACTATCTTCACTGGAAACACAGTATTATGTTCATAAAAAATGAATTTTGTGGCCTAATTATTCACGATCCAGGAATAGGTTTTCTGGCTATCATGCAACATCATGCCTTTATCCATGAAGCGCAAAATCACTTTCGAGAGCAACATGTTAACATTAATTGGATTATCTTTTCCCATGAGTGGGCAATATGAAAGATTTACTGTCAACTGAACAACATTTAACAATGCCAACTGTGTAAACACCATAAAAATCACATTGTTTGTCCTGTGTAACTATTGTCTGCTTCACAATACATCAGTATAAATTATACCACTCAATGAAACCCATCCACGTGACTTATTCACCCCAAGAATGAGTGTAAATATGATTGAACTCCACACTTATATAATATTTATTTAATAGTTTCTGATTTTGCACAAATCTGCATAATTAGATCTTCTACTACCTATTGCAATAGAATTGTCGACACAGTGATACAGCTGGTAGAGCCGCTGCCTCACAGCGTCAAAGACACAGGTTCAATCCTGGCCTCGGGTGCTGTCTGTGTGGAGTTTGCATGATTCTAAATTTATTAGATTTCAAAGTGGTTTAAATTTAAAACAAATTACAGCAGTGAAACAGGCAGGCAAATTTGCTGCCATGCCTGTTTAGTCTTGTGCAGTTTCTAATCCAGAAATGATTGAATATCTGTTGCTCTGGCTTGAACGGTAAAGTGGTTATGAATTCATTTGAGTCACACGAGCCTCACAGTGACAGAGACCCGGGTTCGATCATGACCTCGGGCACTGTCTGTCTGTGTGCAGTTTGCACATTCTGCCTGTGACCATGTGCGTTTCCTCCGGGTGTTCCGGTTTCCGCCCACATCTCAAAGATGGCGGGCTTGTAGGTTAATTGCCCCCTGGTGTGTAGGGAGTGGATGGGAAAGTGGGATAACATGGAACCAGTGTGAACGGGTGATCGATGGTCGGCCCGGACTCGGTGGGCCAACGGCCCTGTTTCTATGTTGTATCTCTTCCAAAAAAAAAATTAAAACCAAGATAATTTAGTACTCAGTGCTACCCGACGCGCTGAATTACACTGGCACTTCGGTTTTTTTTGTAAACCAGCATCTGCAGTTGCTAGTGTCTCCTATCATTTAGTATCTGTTCTGATCAGAAAATAAAAAGTGTAGATTTTTGAGATACAGGCCCTTTGGTCCACCCTGTCTGCGCCAACCAGAGATCACCCTGTGAGAGGGGAAACCGGAGCACCCGGAGGAAACCCACGCGATCACAGTGGGAACGCACAAACGCCATACAGACAGCACCTGTAGTCAGGATTGAACCCGGGTCTCTGTCGCTGTAAGGGTGGTGAGTGAATATAACGCGCTGCCAGGATTGCTGGTCACAGTTATAGACTCAAAGAGCTGTACCGCACGGAACCTGTATTCTTCTGCCCACCTTGACCATGCTGTTAAAGTCGGCATACTGGGCCCATAGCCCTTGAAACCCTTCAAACACACAGATATGTCTTTCAAAAGTCCTGGTTAACATTTAGTAAATAATATCACAGGTTGCAAGATAACATCAGAAGAATCCTGGCATTCGTTACGTAACTCATAAATTCAACTCAATTCATGTTATAATATGTAGTTAAATAAACAAAAAGATTCATTATATATTCAGTAACCTGTAGGCGTGGGTGTGCGTAGAATTCGTTTAAGAAATCCATCAGCAGGTCAATCTTCAGAGAGGTGACACACAACACAACGTGTTTCTCCGTCTGAGCTCTGTGACGACTGTAGTTCCCACCTGACTTCTGTCTCTCCATCCAGAGATAAGCCAGTTGTTCAAACTAAAGGACAGGATACGATTTATCATCTTACACCAGCAAAAACAAGATGATACCGTCTGAAATAAGGGTCCCAACCCAAAAGATCACCTATCCATGTTCTCCAGAGACGTTGCCTGTCCCGCTGAGTTACTCCAGCATTATGTCATAAGGTCATGTCATAAGTAGAATTAGGCCATTTGGCCCATCAAGCCTCCTCCGCCATTCAATCATGGCTGATCTATCTCTCCCTCCTAACCCCATTCTTCTGCCTTCTCCCCATAACCTCGGACCCCTGTACCAATCAAGAAACACCTGCACTAATCTATGTTTAAGAAGGAACTGCAGATGCTGAAAAATCGAAGGTAGACAAAAGTGCTGGAGAAACTCAGCGGGTGCGGCAGCATCTATGGAGCGAAGGAAATAGGCAACGTTTTGGGCCGAAACCCTGGTGGGGGGGGACGGGAAGAAGAAAGGAAGAGATAGAGCCAGAGGGCTGAGGGAGTCTGTGTCTCTTTGTTTTGTACACCAGCATCTGCAGTTCCTTGTTTCTACAAGATACTGTCCATGATTAACAGGAATATGGATAAGCAAGGCGTGGTTTAGGTTAAGGTTTATTAGTGTACTTTGTTTTGCATGTCATCCAAACATTTCAGATAATATGCATGAATACAATCATGTCAAACTGAAGTAAAATAGAAAGGGCAAAGAGTGCAGAATATAGTTCTCAGCGTTGTGGCGCATTTGTTCCAGAGACAAAGTCTAATGTCTGCAATGGGGTAGAGGTGCCCCAGCTCATGGAAGGACCGTTCAGAAGCCTGATAACAGAGGGGTTGTTCCTGAGTCTGGTGGTGCGCGCTTTCAAGCTCTGTAGCTTCTGCCAGGTGGGACCAAGGAGAAGGAATGACCGGGTTGGGACAATTTTTTGATTATGTTGGCTGCTTTTCCGAAACAGCGTGAAGTGCAGTTGGAGTCAATAGTGAGAAGGCTGGAATGTGGGAGGGATATGAATCACGTGCAGGCAGAGGAGCATCATGTTCGCCAGTGACACTGTGGGCCAAAGGGCCTGTCCCTGCACTGTTCTATTAACATGAACAAAATTCTATTGTTCTCTGTTCTATTAACAATGAGTAATTTTCTTATTTTGGAATCTAATTGTAATGTACTCAATTAATGTAAATCAAACGTTTGCAGTTTCCATAAATATAAATAAAAAGATAATGAAGTCTTTATATTAATTAATTTCTAGAGAAAACAAATGTTGCTTTTAACATTCAACTATTTGTGGGACGATGATGTGTGCTAGAGAAAACACGAGCATTTAATTAGTTGTACTAACTTTTACCTACAAACCTATACAATGTGTTAGTTTACAAAATATCCAGTTAACTGCTAATAATGTTAGCCTCTGGAGAAATTGCTTAGCAGCCAAATTAGTGCTCCAGTATTTATGTCAGCATTGAGTTCACCAAGGTGAAGCTAAAGTCAAGGCAAAAATGGATTAAAATAATTCAAGTACGACTATTTACTCAACGGTGGGAAAAAGTTGCCCTTTTGTAGGGAATGTAATTCACAAATGACAAATGTAAATTTAAATTCTAATTGATTAATTAACTGCATTCATTATTTCCTCTTATATATTTGAATTTAGGTGTTGTTCCATTTAGTTTAGTTTAGTTTAGAGATACAGCATGGAAACAGGCTGGGCCGACCATCGATCGCCTGTTCACACTAGTTGGCCAGTCTGAAGAAGGGTCTCGACCCGAAATGTCACCTATCTCCTTCGCTCCTTAGATGCTGCTGCACCCGCTGAGTTTCTCCAGCTTTTTGTGTAACCCTCGATTCTCCAGCATCTGCAGTTCCTTCTTTAACACACTAGTTGCATGTTATCTCACTTCTTCATTCAATCCCTACACATAGGGTAATTTACAGAGGGCCAATTAACCTGGGAGGAAACCACAGCACTTGAAGGAAACTCACAGAGTCACAGGGAGAAGGTGCAAACTCCGTACACAGACAGCACCCAAGGTCAGGATCGAACCCGGGTCTAGGGCGCTCGGAGGCAGCAGCTATACTAGCTGTGTCATCCTACAACATTCGGACTGAATGGCAATCCGTCTGAAGAAGGGTCCGATCTCGAAACTTCACATATCCATGTTCTCCAGTGATGCTGCCCGCTGAGTTACTCCAGCTGTGTCCTTTTATGGAAACCAGCATGTGCAGTTCCTTGTTTCAATATTCTGACTGGTTCTGAGATATGAGAGGCATAGTCATAATTAGAATTCTTGAAGGAAAATAATTCAGTGAAGTGCTGGCCAGTTTAGTGTAGGAAGAGTGTTGAAGATGATTGATGATGAAGTGTAGTCACATTATACAGCTCCAGCCAACACAGGCCCTTGAGAGTATTTTGCTGCAGTTCTTTCAACATTCAGCCAAAATCCAGTTGTGAACTGAGCAAATGTTTTCTCTCAATCAGTTCCACAAAAACATTTTCCACTTTATTTGACAATTTGATCAAATTTGGTATAAAACAAAATGATTACAAGGCAGCACGGTGCGGCAGCAGGTAGAGGCACTGCCTCACCGCGCCAGAGACCTGGGTTCGATCCTGACCTCGGGTACTGTCTGCATGTGGAGCTTGCATGTTCTCCCAGTGACCGCGTGGGTTTCCTCGCACATCCCAAAGACGTGCAGGTTTGTAGGTTAATCAGCCCTCTGTAAATTACCCTTAGTACACAGGATGTGGTGTGAAAGTGGGATAGCATAGGACTAGTGTGAACGGGTGATCAATGGTTGGCGTGGACTCTGTGGCTTCGAAAGGTCTGCTTTCATGCTGTATCTTTCAATCAATCAATTACACGCAGATAAACACATTATTAATCAGCCATCAGAATAATGAACGTCAAGCTAGATATACATTAGAGATAGAGTGGGGAAGGGATTATCTTTAGATCACTTTAGAGTACTTTATTTCAATGGATTGGATATACTCCAACAATTTGCCAGTGATCCCGATGCAAGTTAAACTGATCTCCTCTGGCTGCACGTGATCCATATCACCTGCAAATCACCTGTAACAATCTGCACAGAATAATTTTACTTAGTTGATACATACGTACTTGATCTTCTTCTCTTGGCACAATTATTATTTATTTGTGAGAAGTGAAATGGAACTATTAAAACTGACAACTATTAAATGGTAGACAATCAACCGTCAAGACCTGACAGTTTCATTGTTATACACGCGGAAAATTGAACAATCAAATTCTTACTTGTAGCAGCTTAACACGCCCTTGTATGCAATAACACAGAGACATAACATTGAACGTAGAACAGATCAGTACAGGAACAGGCTCTTCGGCCCACAATGTCCACCCTGGGGAAACAGATTCTGCCCATCTATCCCACTTATGCCCATCAATTTTATAAACCTTTCAAGTATCTCTTTATATATATATATATATATATATATTTTTTTTTTTTTTTTTTTTTTTAATATTTATATTTATATACATATAAAATCAATAATAACACAAATTAATAACCGTAATACTCAGTAATCATAATAGTGCAAAAACTGAAGCCCATAGATTATATGATTAAAATAAAGAAAATATATTTTAAAGTAGGCCTGAGATAAAATGTGTGATCATTAATTGAGAAATATGCATATTTTACAAAATACACAGCAGATTATGTTTAGATCATTGTAGTTTAGTTTATGTTATTGTCACGTGTACCAAGGTACAGTGAAAAGCTTTGGTTGAGTGTTAACCAGTCAGTGGAAACACAATGGAATGTCCGTGGAATTCTCTGTGGAATTCAGAGGGCGGTGGAGGCCGGTTCTCTGGATGCTTTCAAGAGAGAGCTAGATAGGGCTCTTAAAAATAATGGAGTCAGGGGATATGGGGAGAAGGCAGGAACGGGGTACTGATTGGGGATGATCAGCCATGATCACATTGAATAGCTGATCACATTACTGGCTCGAAGGGCCAAATGGCCTACTCCTGCACCTATTGTCTATTGCATACTGCCAGTAGCAAACAAAAGACTCACAACCCCGAGGCAGCCTTCATTGTTGCGGGTGACTTCAATCACTTCAACCTGAAGACTGTACTCCCCATATTCCACCAACATGTCTCCTTCGCCACTAGAGAAGACAAGACACTAGACAAAGTCTATACAAATATGGCTGAAGCTTACAAAATCTTTCCCCTCCCCCACCTTGGTCAGTCTGATCACCTCTCATTGTTCCTGCTCCCTAAGTACTCCCCACTCAGATGGGTAAAACCCACAGTGAGAACAGTTAAAGTTTGGTCAGAGGAGGCGGACTCCACACTTCAGCAGCATTTTGGAAACACTGACTGGAATGTGTTTGCAGCCCAGGCCACCCTCGACTCCCACACGGACATAGACACTTATACATCCTCTGTTCTGGAGTTTATCAACTCCACCATCAACAGTGTCACCACCCTCAAACGGATTACCACATTCCCGAATCCGAAGCCATGGATGAACAGCGAGGTCAGGCTACTGCTGAAAGCACGGGACACCGCTTTCAGGTCAGGCGATGTTCGAGTTTACAGTTCATCCAGGGTAACCTGAAGAGGGGCATCAAGAAGGCCAAGCATAGCTGCAAGCTTAGGATTGAGGAGCACTTCAACAACAACTCTGACCCCCGACGCATGTGGCAAGGCATCCAGGCCATCACGGACTTCAGACCCACCAACTCCACCCCCACATCCAGTGACTCGTCCTTCCTTGAGGAGCTTAACCACTTTTATGGCCGCTTTGACAGGGACAACCAAGAGATGGCCATCAAGGCTAAGCTCCCTGCTGATCACCAGCCCCTCACACTCACCCCCTACGCAGTGTCTCTAGCACTGAGTAGGATTAATGCACGTAAGGTTGCTGGCCCTGACGGCATCGACCTGTGCTGCACAGCTGACAGACGTCTGGACTGACATCTTCAATCTGTCACTTGCCCAGGCAGTTGTCCCCACGTGCCTTAAAACCACCTCCATCGTGCCGGTGCCAAAACACTCCACTGCAGCGAGCCTCAACGACTTCCCCCCAGTTGCACTTACTCCCATCATCACCAAGTGCTTCGAGAGGCTGGTCCTGGCACACCTCAAAGGCTGCCTACCTCCCACACTGGACCCCTATCAGTTCGCCTACCGCAAGAATAGGAGTGTGGAGGATGCCATCTCAACGGCACTCCACTCCGCCCTCTCCCACCTCGATAACAGAGACACCTACGTGAGAATGCTGTTCATTGACTTTAGCTCAGCATTTAACACCATTATCCCTTCAAAACTGATCACCATACTCGGCGACCTGGGCATCAACCCCTCCCTTTGCGACTGGATACTGGACGTCCTGACTAACAGACCACAGTCTGTTAGGTTAGACAACCACACCTCTTCAACCCTCACCCTGAACACCGGCGTTCCACAGGGCTGTGTACTGAGCCCCCTCCTCTACTCCCTCTTCACCTACGACTGCACACCTGAACATGCTACTAACACCATCATCAAGTATGCAGTTGATACAATGGTGATTGGCCTCATCAGTGACAACGATGAGTCAGCCTATAGGGAGGAGGTTCAGCTCCTAGCAGCATGGTGCGCTGACAACAACCTGGCCCTTAACTCCAAGAAGACCAAGGAGCTCATTGTGGACTATAGAAGGTCTAGGGGCTGCACGCACACCCCCATCCATATTAAAGGGACGGAGGTGGAACGTGTTTCCAGCTTCAGGTTTCTGGGGGTCAACATCTCTGATGACCTCTCTTGGACCCACAATACCTCTACACTGGTCAAGAAGGCTCACCAGCGTCTCTTCTTCCTGAGGAGACTAAAGAAGGTCCATCTGGTGAACTTCTACCGCTGCACCATCGAGAGCATCCTTACCAACTGTATCACAGTATGGTATGGCAACTGCACTGTCTCCGACCGGAAAGCACTGCAGTGGGTGGTGAAAACTGCCCAACGCATCACCGGTTCCTCACTCCCCTCCACGGAGTCTGTCCATAGCAAGCAATGTCTGCGAAGGGCGCGCAGCATCGTCAAGGACTGGTCTCACCCCAGCCACAGACTGTTTACCCTCCTCCCATCCAGGAGGCGCTACAGATCCCTCCGTTGCCGGACCAGCAGGTTCAGGAACAGCTTCTTCCCTGCGGTTGTTACAATACTTAACTCTGCACCTCGGTGATTGCCAGTCACCCCCCCCCCCCCCCCCCCCCGGACACTCCTTCCCCCAGTATAATTGCACTACTGATACTGTTTGTACATATATATATATATTACCATTCATTATTCTAAGTTCGCTCTTCTGGGGAGATGCTAACTGCATTTCGTTGTCTCTGTACTGTACACTGCACAATGACAAGATTAAAGATTGAATTGAAAATTGTCTAATGCATACAATTGCACCATGTACCGACACATGATCCATGTAACTTTTAAAAGTTGTCCTACTTTACATTTGTTTTTGCACTATCATGGTCAAGTTTATTCAGAATGTCAGAATTATTGTATATTCATTATTCTTGCTGTTGCGTCTAATGTGCCTTTAAAGCTGCAGCAAGTAAGGATTTCATTGTTTTATTTGGGTACATATGATAATTAAACACCTTTGACCCAATGTGTATTTATAGATGGTGCAAGTAAGAATTTCATTGCTCCAGTTCATATCCAATGCATATAACAAATATCCACTTGAAATATCTAATTAATGTAAACATTTAATGAAGAAATTGCTCTGTACATTTGCAATATTTTTCAGATTGGTATAAACTCAGTTCCAGGCTTCTACCTCTATCCATGATTTGTGACAATGTTGAAGAAGACCAGTTTTGCACATATCCCTCTAAACCTTTCGTAGCCATGCGCCTGCCCAAGTGGCTTTTAAATGCTGTTACAGTACCTGCCTCAACTACCTTCTCTGGCAGCTCAATCCACACACCAACCAATCGCTGTGTGAAAAAGTTCAGAAACCCTCAGGTTTCCATTAAATCCCCTCTCACCTTAACCCAATGTCCTCTGGTTCTTGATTCCTCTACACTGGATAAAATACTCTGTGCATTCACCCTATCTATTCCCCTCATGATTCTGTACACCTTTATAAGATCACCCTCAGCCTCCAGCACTTCAAGGAATAAGATCCTAGCCCACCCAACCTCCCCCTATCAGACTATGTGCACTCGGGTTTAGGGATGGTTTTGGCATCAGGTTCAGCAAAGAGGTTGTGGGGCAAAGGGCATGTTCCCATGCTGTACTGTCCTATGTTCTATTAATTTACATTCATATAAATGTTGTTATAGCACCCACCTCAACCACTTCCTCTGGCAGCTCGTTCCATACACCCACCACCCTCTGTGAGGATAAGTTTCTATTAAATCTTTCTTTCCCTCACCTATGTCCTCTGGTTCCTGATTCCCTTATGTTCCTATACTGCACTGTTCTATCAATGTAGTTACTGTACCTATCTCAATTACCTTCTCGGACAGCTTGTTCCACGTGAAAAAAGTTGCTCCTCGGGTTCCTACTCAATCTTTCCCCTCTCACCTTAAGCCTATGTCTTCTGGCTCCTGAATCCCGTACTCCGGGTAAAAGACATTCACCCTGTATGTTTCCAATGCTCACCTGTATCGGCAACACAACGAGGGCCACACAGATCATGATGACCACCAGGAGCTTGGAGGGCCAAACTTTGGGGGTGACATCCCCGAACCCCACGGTGGAGAAGGTCACGATGCAGAAGTAAAGGGAGTCAAAGAGGGTCAGGTTATTCCCTGCTCTCTCCAAGTGCTGTATTCCACAGATGCTGAAAGGTAGAAGAGTTTTGTGGTGTTAGAAACAGTTTTAAAATCTAATAGAACTGTGTAGGAAGGAACTGCAGATGCTTTGGTACGCCAAAGATAGACACCAGAATGCTGGGGTAACTCAGAAGTTCAGGCCTCATCTCTGGAGAGAAGGAATGGGTAAAACTGTACAGGGTAAAAGAACAGGAGATACTTATCCATTCTCAAGTCCCATTCCCAAGTCCTTGCTCAATAATCTCATGCGATTTATCATCTAATTTCTTCACCTGAACAACCTCATTTCTACTGTGACGACGGGGATGAGGCCATGTTCGGCAGTGACCATGCCGACACTCGCAATCGCGTGAATTCGCGTGATGTGTTTTATTTACAGTGGTAGGAAGGTCCAGGACCACATGGGGGCGCTGTCCATCGCGGTCAATGACGATCTCGGGATTGTCCCGGCAGCTCAGTCCTGGTCTTCGAAGGAGGAAGAGGCATGACATTCTCTGGCTTCTCCCTGCAGTTCACCCTTGCTTCGAGAGGAGGTGCTGACGGTACAGGTTTCTTCCTGGCAGCTCAGCTTCGAGCTTGAAGAGGCGATGCTGACAGTCTCTGCCACGTGGCTCAGTCTTTGCCACCGTGTATGTGGATGCAGTTCCTTGTTGTTTGTGGGCAGGACGGGGCACTGGCATCTCAGACTTAGTGGAGGCGCTGGTTATTTAGGGCTCCTTCTCGGCAGTCCAGTCTTGGCCACATGGTTGCACTCGTGGTCCCAGGTTTGTCCCAGTGGCTCAGTCTTCCTTGAACCTGTGGCGGGGAACACAGATGGCAGGAAGGCTCCCCACTTTCTCTCCCTTCCTCACTCACTTCTTCACTCCCTTTTCCCCCCTGTCCAGGATGCCCGTTTTTAATTAGGGAGCACACTAAGTTCAGGTGGTGAACCAATGTCAGCTAATTGGCCCCAGCTGTTACCAGTGATGCTGGGGGTGGGCCTCTCCTGACCCATCAGCCAGTGACAGGGATCCAAGGACATCCAAGGTAGGGGGCGCTCTCATGCTACTTTATAGAATACGGAATACGGAGCAGGTGCTAATTTATAAGAAATGACATTAACCCTCATAATGTTCCTCAGATGCTGCCTAATATGCACAGTGTTTCCAGCATTGTTTTTAATGTACTTTCAGATTATGAGCACCACAATATTTTTTGATTTTCACCAAAAACTCCAAAGTGACCTCCAGGTTCAAGAACAGCTTCTTCCCAACAACCATCAGGCTCTTGAATACTGGTAACCATTAACTAAACTATCTTGGTTCCACTAAGGACTTAGGGATTTTTGGACAAAATTTGTGCTTTTTTCATAATTTATTTTTTTCGTTTAGTTTAGAGACACAAAGTGGAAACATGCCCTTCGGCCCTCTGAGTGATCAGACCGTGCACTAGTGTTATCCTACACACTAGGGACAATTTACAATATTTCATAAGCCAATTAACCTACAGACCTGTAAGTCTTTGGAGCGTGAGAGAAAACTGGAGCACCCGACGGACACAGGGAGGATTTAAAAAGTTCCATACAGACTGTACCCATAGGATCAAACCCGCGTATCTGACGCTGCAAGGCAGCAACTCTACCGCTGCGCAACCGTTCTACAGTGTGTTATGTATGAGTATTGAGTTTACAGTTCTGTTATGCTGCTGCAAGCAATATTCATTGTTGTATTGGTGACATTTATGACGATTGAATGCATAAAAAAGGCACAAAGTGCTGGAGCAGCTCAGCAAGTCAAGCAGCATCTCTGGAGTACGTGGATAGGTTTTTGTGATTACTATTTGTTGTTACTTTCCTAGCAACTGTGCAATTGTTCTTTCTAACTATATTTTTCTTGCTGTCATGCATTCTCCAGTATAAAACCCATTTTATTCCATGTTATGTCTGCGGACAAAAATCGCCTCAGCAAAACTGAGCACATATGTTTTTACAAATGAAAATAAGTTAAACTAATATTTTCCCCCAGAATAATACCGTACATCCCATCAGGCAAACGGTATAGAAGGGTGAAAACGCACACCACCAGATTCGGTGACAGTTTCTTCCCAGCTGTTGTTAGGCAACTGAATCATCGCTGAGCAGCGCTGAACTACTATCTACCTCCTTGGTGACACTCGGACTACCCTTGATCGGACTTTGCTGGCTTTACCCTGCACAAAACATTATTCCCTTATCATGTATCTACACACTGTAAATGGATCGATTGTCATCATGTATTGCCTTTCTGCTGATTAGATAGCACGCAACAAAAGCTTTTCACTGTACACATGACAAAAGCTTTTCACTGTGCACATGACAATAAACTAAACTGAATTGAGAAAAAACAGAACATTTTTGATAATATTTAAATAGGGTTTGTATTTGCTCAAGGTTTTACCATTGAAAGACTTGAGGATTTGTAGACATGATTAGAATTGTGGATTGCAATGGGAGGGACGCAGCTGGTAGAGCTGCTGCCTCACAGCGCCAGTCTTTGATTATATTGGCTGCTTTTTCGAAGTAGCGTGAAGTGTAGATAGTCATTGCTGGGGAGTCTGGTCTATTCGATGGACTGGGCTACATCCACAACTACGTGCAATTTATTGCGCTGCAGTGGGGATAAGTTGATGACATAGCACGATTGGTAGGTTAATAAGATGCAGAGAGAAAGATATCATCAACTGAGAATTGTAGAACTGTAGGGACTGCTCAGCAGGTCCACAATCATTCCTACCACTCCGTCCCCTCGTAACCTTTATTTCTTACTTCCCCACTTTCCTTCTGGATACTTGATTGATTGCAGGATTTTGACACAGGCAGCAATCAGAATGCTGATCCTTCCAGTTAAACATTGCCGCAAACCACAGACACACAGGATTAGTCTCCTGCTGAAACATATTCACTATTGGTGTCACAGTGGCGCAGCGGGTAGAGAGCCAGGTTCGATCCCGACCTCGGATGCTGTCTGTGTGTGGAGTCTGCACGTTCACCATGCATCCGTGTGGATATCCGCCACATCCAAAAGACGTGCAGGTTTGTAGGTTAATTGGCACCCTGCAATTGCCCCTTACTGTGTAAGGAGTGAACGAGAAAGGTGAATAATATAGAACTTGTGTGAACAGGTGACGGTTGGTGTGGACTCGGTGGGGCAAAGGACCCATTTCCATACTGCATCTCTAAAACACAGTGGGAAGGCAGAGTATAAATGCCCCTGTTGACCATGCACTTCATGTAGGATTGGGTCCTGGCTACTTGGCCAGTGGGATGATTGTACATTTACGCTCCATTTCAAGTTTTTAAGGATTTGAATGCTGCAAGCATGTTGCCAATGTATTCAAAAGCACGAATCCTATGCTGGGGTGAATCACTCCATCCAGTTTTTTGATGATGGGGCTTCAACCAGAAATCAACATTAAATCATGCACTAAACTAATATTCGGTAAACTGCAATAACCTGCTCTGTGATCATTGAGCAGTACTGACAGCTTCACAACTGGGGTGGCACGATGACACAGCGTTAGAGTTGCTGCCTTACAATGCCATGGAGCCGGGTTCGATCCTGACTACGGGCCCTGCCTGTATGAAGTTTGTGCGTTCTCCCCGCGTGGGGATTCCCAGGTGCTCCGGTTTCCTCCCACACCCCAAAGACGTGCAGGTTTGTAGGTTATTGGCTTTGGTAAAAATTGTAAATTGTGCGTGTGCTAGTGGTTATGGTTGGTCGGCTCGGACATGGTGGGTCAAATGGTCTGTGTCCGTGCTGTATCTGTAAACTACACCGTTACACATAAAGCTAAGTACCGTGACTTAGACACATACAGTATGGAAACAGGCTCTTCGCCCCAACTGCCCAACTTCCAGCTGCCTGCATTTGGCCCATATCCCTCAAAAGCTTTCCTATCCATGTACCTGTTCAAACATCTTAAATCATGTTATAGTATCTGCCTCAACTACCTCCACTGGCTGCTCGTTCTATATACCCACCACTGTGTGTGAAATTGCTGCCCTTCATGTAGGTATGTTACAAAACTTACCTTGAGCAGCGCTGCAGTTCTGCCGCTCCCCGTGTGCGCGACTTTGGCGCCTTTCAGAGGAGGGCGGGCTTAAAGTGCCGTTTTTCTTCAGACTGGGCAAATCGATCAATGTCGGGTGATTTCGTTGCGGAAGAAAACTCGCTCCGACATTTCATTAATGAAGGTATTTTTAAATTACGCTAGATTATTTATTATCTAGAGTAATTTAAAAATCACCTTCAAAAGCCGTGAGAGCCGACAACGGCAAGGATTTTGCGTAGGGGAGAAAAAAAGGTACACAGTTTATTTTTATATTAAAAGTTGTTTTTTATGGAGGCTTTAATAATATTTTCATGTTGCGAAATGGGGTCCAAAAAAAAATGTATGAACCAGCAGTATTTTTCATACTGACTTCACAGCAAACCGCAACGTTCCAATCCACCGCATTCCACTAAAACCCACTCACTAGTTGATTTAAATGGCCATTAATTTACAGGCATTAAACACTAAATTCATTCCATTTGGCCCAGAAATTCATGAAAATGAGATTTAAAAATTATGTTATATTGTGGATTATTGTGTGAATGTTATTTGGACACTTAGGCAATTTAAAAATAGTTTATCTTTTCTTAAGAAATCGATAGATGTTTTGATCTACTCATTGAATTTTGTAATTAGCTACAATTAGATAACTAACTAATTATATGCTTTAATTTCATGTCATCCAAGTAAGATTGAAGCATTCTGAAACAAATATGAAACAATCTATAATAACTGAAAATTTCATTGAGTTCTCTTAATTTTTAAGAAAGTTATGGGCTTTTAACGGTTCTAGATCACAGCTTTTGAGTTAAGTCAATTGAAAGGCAATGGGGAACAAGATGCTAATTTCCGAGTATGAAAATGGCCATAACTTTCTTAATACTGAAGATATCAAAGTGAATTAGGTGTCAAATTAAACTTCTTTTTATGCTTTATCTGATGGGATAAATTGCAGACTTGATTTTTAAAATCTCAAAATTTTGTAACATTGCTACCTCATGTTCCTATTTAATATTTCCCTTCTCACTTTAAACCTATGTACTCTGGTTCTTGATTTCCCTTATTCTGTGCATTTACCCCATCTATTCCTCTCACAGGGCTGCCAACTCTCACGCATTTCATGAAACGTATTGAGCGTGAGAGTCACGCATTTCATGAAATTATCACGCTCTCACACTGATGACATAAGTTCTCACGCTCAAATTTTAAATATATAAATAAATAAATAAACTCACACTCCTCCACACTCACCAATGAGAATAGTTTTCTGTCGGCGGGTTTCCCGTAAAGAACGAACAATTTAATTGGCTTAAGCCCATCGCACACTATTTAAAATGGCAATGTAGACAAAAATGCTGGAGAAACGCAGCGGGTGAGGCAGCATCTATATCTGAGTTTGATCCTTCTTCAGACTCAAGCATTTCTCCAGCATTTTTGTCTACCGCTCTATAGATGCGACCTCACCCGCATTCACATTCCCGTGCAGATGGTGCGATAGGCGAGGCACGACGGTGGTCCCAGGCCACCCCCCCCGGCACCGCTCACACCTCCCACCCTCACCCCTGGCGGCTCTGTGTCCGGCGGCCGCTCTGTCCACACGCCATGGAGTTTTAACCCCGGCCCGGAGCCAGGAGCAGACGGGTGAGTGGGGGCGTCGGTGCCGACTCCAGAGCCGCAGGGATGAATCTCGGGCTAAGGCTCCGCTCCCCGACCCCCGCGTCACTGTCCCTCGCCTCCCCCGGACCCCGGGCCACTAACCCTCACCTCCCCCGGACCCCAGCTGGACACAGAGCACCTGGGCCGGACCGCATTCCCGGGGCGGGAAAGAAGAAAATGCTCCCTGGACATCGCAAGTCTCCCCTCACTCCTGGTGTTGTCGCCGCTTCACTGACACACACTCTCACACAACCTAACACACACCCTTGCACACACAAGGTTTAAAGGGATATGGGCCAAATGCGGATAGATGGGACTAGTTTAGATGGGGCATCTTGATCTGCACGGACAAGTTGGAATGAAGGGCCTGTTTCCATGCTGTAAGACTATGACACATTGTAGAATGGATGCAATTGCTCTGGAGAGGATCCAGGGGCGATTTATGAACAATGTTGGCAGGGCTGGAATTTTTTTTTTTCACTTTAAAGAAAGATTTGATAACTGTGATTGTATTCTCTGCAGCAACGGAGGTGAAGAAAATACTTAGTTGAGGTGAATAATATTATGAGAATAGGACCCGTTTCGCTTAACAAAGAGTGTAGGAAGGAACTGCAGATGGTGGTTTAACCTGAAGATAGACACTAAAAGCTGGAATAACTCAGGACAGACAGCATCTCTGGAGAGAAAGAATAGGTGATGTTTCGGGTAAAATTGTAAAATTTCTTTAAATACTTTTGATTTTGGAGATACCGCGCGGAAACAGGCCCTTCAGCCCATCAAGTGAACATCGACCACCAATCACCCGTACACCAGTTCTATCCCACACGCTAGGCGCAATTTACAGAAGCTAATTAACCTACAAACCTGTACATCTTTGGGATGTGGGAGAAACCCAGAGTACCCAGAGGAAGCCCATGTGGTCACAGTGAGAACATGCAAACTCCACACAGATAGCACCCGTGGTCTGGATGAAACCGGGTCTCTGGCGCTGTAAGGCAGCACCTCTACCACCATCCCACTGTGCCGTCCCTAAGTTTTTGCCATTATATATAAATTGACAGTCTTTTAAAGTGTAGCTTTTATCAATGTACCGTTCAAATCTAAATAACTGGTTTACAGTGAATGCCGGAAATGTCTCCCTCATTGCATCAATGTTCACTCTCCGAGAGCTCAGCAAATGCTGCACAATGCCTCGATGGCAATGAATTATTTGCTTATGCAGTTGCATAAGATTAACATTGCCTTAATACAAACAGTTGAACCAAGATTGTTGAAAGTGGACAATATTGGTTCAACCTTCAACCTCGAGCGTCTGGTTTACGGTAACCGATCAGTTTCAGTAAATTACAGGAAGCCTCCAGTGTCTGCCAGAGTAAATATCCTTTCACTTAACTCAGCAATACCAACATTTTATTGTAATTCTTAATAATTGGTGAGAATGCTACTTTTTGGGTAGCACAGTGATGCAGCGATAGAGTTAGTGCCAGTGACCCGGGTTCGATCCTGACTACGGGTGCTGTCTATATGGAGTTTGTGTGTTCCCATTGTGAACGCTCGAGTTTCCTCCGGGTGCTCCGGTTTCCTCCCACACCCGGTGACCTCTGATTGGCGCAGACAAGGTGGACAAAGGGTCTCTTTCTGTGCTGCATCTCTAAATCTATAAGACTTTTTATTAGTAAACAGGTACCAAATGATAGGAGACACAAGCAACTGCAGATTCTGGTTTACAGAAAAAAAAAAAGTGCCAGAGTAATTCAACAGGCCAGGCAGCATCAGGTAGCACTGGGTACTAAATTAACTTGGTTTTAGTTTTTTTTTTAAGAAATACTGCATGCAAACAGGTCCTTTGGCCACCAAGTCCACAATGACCACTGGTCACCCGTTCACATTAGTTCTATGTTTTCCCGCTTTCTCATCCATTCCCCACACACCAGGGGGCAATTTACAAAACCCAATTAACCTACAAACCTGCACGTCTTTGGGATGTGGGAGAAAACCAGAGCACCCAGAGGAAACCCACATGGTCACAGTGAGAACGTGCAAACTCCCGAGGTGAGAATCGAACCTGGGCCTCTGGTGCTGCAAGGCAGCGGCTCTACCAGCTGTGCCACTGTGCCGCCTTGAAAGAAACGTCATAAATAGGAATATATTTGACTCCACAACACTAAAGATAATTAAGTTTAAAAAAAACACATATATAGCTTCATTTGCAGTCCTGTACAGCTTGACTGATGCACACTTTATACTTTTATAGTCCTTGATCACATCAAAGTTGAAAATGTAATGTGACCGCTTCCAAGAAAAGATTAAATCTCAGGAGAAGCTGAAAGACCATGGTGATTAATTCCAACAGACATCACTCCATTCACCATCAAAAGCTGCACATATTGTATCTCCGTCGAACCCTTTGGGCCCGTTTCCTCGCTGTGTCTCTGAAATCTAAACACAGAGGACAGTCTACATCAGAGTTGTCATGTTGTTCTTCCAGTTTTAGAAGCATGCCCAGGGACAAAGACGACATCCGCAGTCACACTCCAAAAACGTACAGGTTTGTAGGTTGTGTAGGAAGGAACTGCAGATGCTGGTTTAAAACAAAGATAGACACAAAAAGTTGGCGTAACTCAGCGGGTCAGACAGTGCCTCTGGAGAAAAGGAATAGGTGACGTTTCGGGTCGAGACCCTTCTTCTGAAGAGTTGACCCGCTGAGTTAAGGGCCTGACCCACTTGGGCATCATTTGCACGTCACGCAGATGGCATGCGAAGATTTAGTACATGCCAAAACCCTGGGACGCCGCTCGCAACCGCGCATCACTGCCTACATCACCACGCGCGCATCACGTATGCGGCATGATGTTGCTTAAATTACGCGCAAATGACGCCCAAGTGGGACAGGCCCTTTACTCCAGCTTTGTGTCTGTCCAGGTTTGTAGGTTAATTGGCTTTGGTAAACTTGTAACAAGTCCCGAGTGCTAGTGTTAACGTGTGGGGATCGCTGGTCAGCATGGTCTCCGTGGGCCTTTTTCTGCGTTATATCTCGAAACTAAACTAGAAAGATCAGAATCAGAAAGGTGGGACTATTGATTTAGCCCAAGTTTTCACAACATGTTGATGGGTTAACCCTGTGAGCATGAAGAGTGGCAGGTGGAGAAACAGTAAAACCAAGGCCTACAACTTACAAATTGACCATATAACAAAAATAGAAGTTGAAAAAAAAAACTTGATGGTCAATGGCACTTTGCTGTCACAAGTGCAACGGCACAAGCAAATTATTTTTGTGCACAAAGTTCAGTGAGGTATTACCATGCCCAAGCACAATCATTGATTAACAAAGTGTACAGAAATAGTTCACCAAGAGTGCATGCAAGACTGCATCTAAAATCCAGTCAGATCTGCACTTTCAAGTCAGGTCAGGCAAAATAGCTCCTGTTTCTCTGTGCTTATCAGTTGCATAGATCTTAGAAAAAATATAAGAGCCCACAATGTCCATGCCAAACTTGATGCCAAATTAATCTAATCTCCTCTGCCTACATGTGATCCATATCCATGTGCCTATCTAAAAGTCTCTAAACCGCCACTATCGTATCTGCCTCCACCACCACTCCTGGTAGTGCGGTCCAGGCCCCCACCACCCTTTGCGCAACAACAATCTTACCCAGCACATCTCCTTTAATTTTTTTCCTTCTAACCTTAAAGCTATATCATCTAGACCTTGATCCTTCCATGTCAGGAAAAAGATTCTGACTGTCACCCTATATTTGCCAAGACCAATTCTTATCTGCCTGCACGTGATGCATATCCCTCCATATCCATATGCCTATCCAAAAGTCTCTCAAACGCCACAATCCTGTTGGCCTCCACCACTACTCCTAGCAGCGCATACCAGGCCCCCACCACCTTCTGTGTAAAAAAAAAATATTGCTCCGCGCATCTCCTTTAAATTTTGCCCTTCTCTCCTTAAAGCTATGCCTTATAGTATTTCATTGTTTTTTTCCTAGGCAAAAGGCAGCAAGTTAGGTTCAGTAAGTCATGACAAAATGGTCAATGTTTCAAAATGCTATTGACTAAGGATTTGGTACAATGATTGAACAAACTCAGTTACTGCCAGGTTGTATGATCTCTTCTACAATGAGACATTACAACTTTTTTTAATATTCAAGTCTGAAGAAGGGCTCGACCCATCTCCAGAGATGTTGCCAGAGCTGCTGACTCACTCCAGCATGTTGTGTCTATCTCTGGTATAGACCAGCATCTGCAGTTCCTTCCTACACACTTTTCATATTTCAATTGAGACCCACTATTAAATGTTGAATAATTGAAAATCCAATTAAATTTCACTTCAAAAGTGAGGATTTCGATTCCGCACATAGTCAATTTTATTGTTTAATTAATTCCAAAACTACTGGTACAAATGTATTGTGCATGACCTAGGTGCAAATGATAAAAAGATTATATATTGAAAGTTTTGCACGTGATAAAGAAGGTGTGAGATATGCTTGCCTTCACAAATCTGGACATTGAGTGTAAGAGTCAGGAATTTGTAACGTCGCTTTTACAGCACCTTGGTTAGGCTGCATTTGGAATATTGCGTACAGTTCTGGTCGCCCCATTAGAGGAAGGGTGTGGAGGCGTTCAGGAGGATTCAGAACAGGGTTACCAGAATATTGGCTGGATTGGAGGATATTAGCCAGCAGGATAGGGCGGACAAACATGGATTAGAAGGAAGGATGTGGAAGCTTTGGAAAGGGTGCAAAAGTTGGATAACATAGAACTAGTGTGAACGGGTGATTGATGGTCAGTGTGTACTCAGTGGGTCGAAGATCCTGTTTCCTGGCTGCATCTTTTTCATCTCCCAGTCAAAATGGAGAGGAAAGGCTCAGAAGGTGATGGAAAACTTTCAGGTAATTCACTTTTTTTTTAGTTCAGTTAACTTAAAATGTATTTAATTTCAAAGCAATTATTTTCCTGGTTTTGACAGCGAGTAAATCCTTAGCAGGAATTAAATGACTGTCAAAGCAGTTCACAGGCAGGCTCTCCAAATTACATCTCAAACACGATCTTCAAAGGCTACTTGGTAAAACTAATCCTTGTGCAATCAACCAGAAAATCTTTCAAAAACTGCAGCAAAAAGGTAAAATGTAATCATTCAAGAAAAAGCATAACCCTTCTCTGGCAACCAACTCTCCAGGATTCAAGTCTCTCTCAATTATTTTGTTTAGTTTAGAGTTCAGAGGAAGCAGGCCCTCCGGCCCATTGAGTCCGCCCAGACCAGCAATCACCTGTACACTAGTTCTATCCTACACAGTAGGGACAATTTACAGAAGCCAATTAACCTACAAACCTGCACGTCTTTGGGGTGTGGGAGGAAACTGGAGCACCCGGAGGAAACCCACGTGGTCACAGGGAGAACATGCAAACTCTGTACAGCCAGTACCCGTTGTCAGGATTGAACCCGGGTCTCTAGCGCAGTAAGGCGACAACTCTACTGCTGCGCCACTATGCCACCCAACTTTAGCAACATTTTCCGATCTGTGATTTCCATTGAAACAGATTGTCTTATGTTTTACACAAAATAAGGTGGTTGGTTTTTGTTTCCACAAAGTTCTATCTAGTTGATGGAAACTTGGATTTGGCATTGTAAATCCGGGACAAAATGGAGCTGAAAGAGGGCTAAAATAAAGTACAGATTCCATGCCTGTTGACAAGGCCGGATGGTTAATTCTGTAGAAGAAGCCACAAGCTGCTAGCTGGTGCCGGGAAGTCTAGATCCCATATCAGCCCTTCAGATAAGAAAAGTCTAAGCATCCTTATGCATGAGAATCTTGCAGAAGGAACGCCAAGGTATTGTGAATGCATGAGGTTGATTGGATTGTTGCAAGGAGATTGTAAATAATGTAAATAATGTTGCGAGACAGTTACCCTGCTGTTTGTTGATTGGCAATTACAGTCAGTAGCTATGAGGGCTGGCACATGGTGTCACGGCCTAGGGGGAGTATCCTGCTACTTAAGCTTATCTCACCTCGAGTTGATTGGCCAAAATGTTAAGCCCTGGCAGGATTGTTTTGAGTTCCAGGGTAAATGTTGCATTATTCCATTTTCAAGAAGGAACTGCTGATGCTGGAAAATCGAAGGTCGACAAAAGTGCTGGAGAAACTCAGCGGGTGCAGCAGCATCCATGGAGCGAAGGAAATAGGCAACGTTTCGGGCCAAAACTTTCTTCTGGCCTTCTTTCGGCCCGAAACGTTGCCTATTTCCTTCGCTCCATAGATGCTGCTGCACCCGCTGAGTTTCTCCAGCACATTTGTCCACCTTCCATTATTCAGTTGGTTAGCTTCCTTTCAGAAACTCTTGAAAGAAACATTGTTTTAGACTCTCTGTAATTGGATTGGGGAACTGTCAATAATGTATTGATGTTGTGGCGTCAGTTAATACACAGACCACTTATGGTCGAACCCTCGTCAGTAGCTACGAGGGCTGGCACATGACGTCACGGCCTAGGGGGAGTGGCCTGCTACTTAAGCTTATCGCACCTCGAGCCCTAGGAGTCAACAGGTAGCTGAGCCCAAGAGAACTGGCCTTATTCACCACGTGTGGTGCCGCTACATTGGTGACCCCGACTGTCCAAATTGAAATTTGGATTTCTCCTGACGCACGCAGCCTCGGGAGACCTGATTTCTGCAGCCGACTACCCAGCCCTGCAGAACCACGCTGCCGCCAACCTGGCCCTGCAGTAAGGTATGCCGCTACATTTGGGCTGCCGCTGCTACTCCGCCAGCTGCTGCTCACCGGAGCTGAGAAGCCGCAGCTGCCACCGCTCACGGCAACGGACCAGCCCTGCATTCAACCCCCACACCACTCCAGGCCTTGTGTGACGGCCGCCAAGCTCTCCCCCATGACCTGCCCGGAGCCGACTACCGGAGCGGAGAGGTTGTGCAAGCCGCCGCTCCCCCACCAGCTGCTGCTCACGGAGCTGCGAGCGTAGCAGGCTCCTGCCCCTAGCATCACCGACGGCCCCGGGAGTGGGGAGAGAGTAGGCCCTGTACTGCACCGTGCCTCACCACTCCAGGCACTGCACCGGATCCGGCCTCACCGCGGCCACGGCTCCAGGCCTTGCACCGCACTGGGCCTCACCGCAGCCATGGCTCCACGCCCTGCACCGCACCTGGCCCCGCCGGGCGCTGCCCAGCAACAAGCCACCTGATAGGGCGGGCTTACCTGCGACGACTGCCGAAGACGCCCTTCTTCTCCTCACCGGCACGGACTTCGAGGATCGTGGGCGCTGGCTGCCTGTCCGGCCCAGGGATTGAATCGCTGGTTGGGGCCGCTTCAACTGGCCGGCAAAATGGCCGCCGCGGCCTCCTGAAACAAGTGGACGCCGACTACAAAAATGGGCGCCATGGCCGGCCGGAAGAGAAGCTCGACCTTCCCCGCTTGCCCTCCACAGCGCTACGTTCCAGCCGGATGCCATCCCTGCAGCCTGACCACCGGCAACAGGGCCTCATTCAGGCCGGAGGCTGTCACTGCAACCTCTGATTTTCCAGCACAGCTTCCCATCCTGGACCATGGACACTGGACAATTTGAACTTACCTCCCACTTTGCACGTAATTGCTCACTGTAGTTTGTGTTGTTTCTTTTCACTTTGTTTACACAGTATCACCACGCCGGGTTCAGCAATCAGTTTATTTATTTTATTCCGTTTTTTTCGTCATTGTTGCCGACGTCTCCCAGCAGTTGCTGGGGGCCGTATTTCTCAGGACGTGATCCCTTAGCTGGTCGAGGAGATGTGCCTGTGTCTCTTCCGTCCGGCGGCTTTTGCATCGGTGTCCTTGCACCCCTCAGTACCTTGGGATCGCCCACGCGGAGCGTCGACTGCGCCTACCGGCCCCTCCGTCTCCACCCACGCCCGGGGTGTCCCCGACCCACATGCAGGAGCTGCCCTCGACCATTCTATTCCTTCCTCCGGTTCTGGGGGAGGAGTCCTGTGGCGTCTGCTAATACACAGACCACTTATGCTCAAACCCTCGTCAGTAGCTATGAGGGCTGGCACATGACGTCACGGCCCAGGGGGAGTGTCCTGCTACTTAAGCGTATCTCACCTCGAGACCTAGGAGTCAACGGGTAGCTGAGCCCGAGAGAACAACCTCGCTCAGCTACAGCAGCAATGACAACTACATTAGCGGGCCAACTTAACATGTAACATCTGAATACAACTACTGTTTGAACCTGCCTGACGTCTGGTCTTAATCACCACCTTTGGTGCCGCTACAATGTAATAAATATGTTTGATTGGATTGTGAAGACACCACCCCTATGTAGTTCGGCCTCTCAAGGTTCGTGGACCTATAAAAGGTGTCTCCACCTTGGATCAATGTCGATCTTCTGGAAGGGCACCTGGGACTGCGTGACCTTTTGGAGCGTGTCTGCTTGCACGAGGCTGAAGGGCTTGGCCAGGCAGAGACAATGATCGAACTCGCGGTGGATTCTTAAGGATTCTTAAGAGTTATAGTCAGACAAGGTATGTTACAAAACTTTCCTTCAGCGGTGCTGCAGTTCTACCGCTGGCCGCGTGTGTGACTTTGGCGCCTTTAAGGGGGGGGGGGGGGGTTAAAATGCGTTTTTTCCCTTGCCATCCGGAGCTTTCTTTTGTCGGAGTGCGATCTATTTCTGGAGATTCGTTCCGAGTGCCGGTAAGTTCATTTTTTTTAATAAATAGCCCGACTATTTCAGCACTGGAGTAAAATAAAAATTAGCTCCTAATGCCGTGACCGCCGACAACGGGGACGGATTTTACGTAGGGGACAGGTAAGTGAAAGCTGTTTATTTTTACATATAAACCTGCTTTTTTAGATGACTTTAATCAACTTTAACTTTGCGAAACAGTGATTTAGTCCCCATACGAACCGGCAGAATTTTTCCTGCCGATATGGGGTTTAAATTCACCGCAACCCCAACGTTCTAATCCATCGCGTTCCAGAAAATCCCACTTGCAAGCTGATTCAAATGCCCATTAGTTTACAGGGATTAAACACAAAATTCCTTCAATTTGGCCCATAAATTAATGATAATTAGATTTAAAAATCATGTTATATTGTGAATTATTGTGTGACTGTTAATTGGACACTTAGGCTTTAATTGTTGTTTACATTTTTTTCTTAAGAAATGAATAGATGTTTAAATCAAGTAATTGAATTTTGTAATTAGCTACAATTGGGTAACTAACTAATTATATGCTTTAATTTCAGGTCATCCAATTAAGATTGTTTCATATTTGTTTCAGAATACTTCAATCTATAAAAACTGAAAATTTCTTTCTCTTAATTTTTAAGAAAGTTATAGGCTTTTGACTGTCCTCGATCACAACTTTTGTGTTAAGTCAATAGAAAAGCAATAGGGAACAAGATGCTAATTTCCGAGTATGAAAATGGCCAAAACCTTTTTAATACTGAAGATATGAAAGTGAATTAGGTGTCAAATTAAACTTATTTTTATGCTTTATCTGATGGGATAAATTGCAGACTTGATTTTTCAAATCTCAAAATTTTGTAACATTGCTAGTCAGACAGCCTGGAAACAGGCTCTTCGGCCCAACTTGCCCACACCGACCAACATGTCCCATCTACACTCGTCCCATCTGCCTATGTTGGCCCATATCCCTGTCCTATCCATGTACCTGTCCAAATGTCTTTTTAAATGTTGTCATGGTACCTGCCTTAACTACCTCCTCTGGCAACTTGTTCCATACACCCACCATCCCTTTGAGTGACAAAGTTACCCCTCAGATTCCTATTAAATCTTTCCCCCTCATATTAAACCTATGCGTTCTTGTGATACATTTGAAATTAACTTTCCAGGATAAGTGCTTACAATCAAATAAATGTTACAATGCATTCACAATCATGTTTTACATAAACAAAGCACAACTAATTACATCTTTCTTTTTTGTTAATGGCAATTGAATCCTGGACTGACATTGATATTGTGCATTGAAATCACCAAATCAGACAAGTAGGATTCTTTCTGATAGATTTGAAAGTAACTTTTCAAGGAATTGTGCAATCAAATACACATTCCCAATGGATTCAGGGTCGTAATTTACATAAACTAACATGATTTACCCCACAGCTCCACTCGTAGCCCCCCTCCCCCTATTGGTAACAAGGACAGAGTCCCCCTTGTCCTCACCTTCCACCCCATCAGCCGTCGCATACAACATACAACCCTCCGACATTTTCGCCACCTCCAACGGGATCCCACTACTGGCCACAACCTTCATTGCCAGAGTGAGGCCCAGCGCAAATTGGAGGAACAGCACCTCATATTTCACTTGGGTAGTTTACACCCCAGCGGTATGAATATTGACTTCCCTAATTTTAGATCGCCCTTGCTTTCTCTCTCCTTCTCCTCCCAGTTCTCCCACAAGTCCTACCATCTCCACCTACTTCCTTTCTTTCCTCCCCGCCCACCCGGCATGCTCCTGAATAAGGGTCTCGACTGAAACGTCGCCAATTCCTTCTCTCCATAGATGCTGCCCCACCCGCTGAGTTGCTCCAGCATTTTATGTCTACCATGGTTTACAACAAGTTATTGCAAAGTTTGTTTCAGTTAATGACAATTTAATTAAACATTCTGTATTGAAGGTGGCTGTCGGTTTGGTCGCCAATCTGGTTGGATGCTTTCCTGCGGGTTTGTTTTGCATGATCTCCCAGTCCCCACTGCCTGCTTTGCCGAGACCTCTCTTTCTCTCTCACTAACCCCAATCCTCTTGCAACTAATTAGCTGATGAAGAAGTTAAGGTGAAAAAAAACCTACTGAAAAGGTTCCCCTCCAGTATTAAGTGACACGGTGATGCAGCAGATAGAGGTGCTACCTTACAGTACCGGAATCTGGGCTTCGATTCTGACCTCGGGTGCTATCTGTGGGGAGTTTGCATGTGCTCCCTGTGACCACGTGGGTTTCCTCCCACATCCCAAAGACGTGCAGGACTGTAGCTTCTGTAAATTGCCCCTAGTGTGTATGGAGTAGATGAGAAAGAGGGATAACATGGAACTAGTGTGAATGGGTGATTTATGGTCAGCATGGACTCGGTGGGCTGAAGGGTCTGTTTTCACGCTGATTCCTGAAACTAAAAACGCCACCCAAGAGGTTAATTTTAATTCCTGAAGAATCCAGTTCAACAGTTTATCACCAGTCCTGTTAACTGTACCTTGTAATCTTCAATTGCTGTATTTTCAAGATGCAGTGTGGAAACATTCCCTTTGGCCCACCGGGTCCACGCCAGTCAACTATCACCCCTACACTAGTTCTAGCCAACACATTAGAGTCAATTTACAGAAGCCAACCAGCCTACAAACCTGCACCTTCTTGGGATGTGGGAGGAAACTGGAGCACCGGCGTAACCCACGCAGTCACAGGGAGAACGTGCAAACTCCGTAACGACAGCATCCATAGTCGGGATCTGGTGCTGCAAGGCAGCAACTCTACCGCTGTGGCATTGTGCCGCTATTTTAATTCTTGAAAAATCTAGCCCTACCAGTCCAGTCCAATTCACACCACGTTAACTGCATCATTGCAATCTTCATTTACTTGTGTTGGTATTGTTCCCTAGCTGCTGGTTCACAAACTGGAGCAAAAGCAAGGAATGCAAAAGACTAATTAAACTGTTTGATGAAAACAGGAAATTGCACTGCATAGCTGAATGTTTTTTCTGAAACTGTCCTGGCATTGCTGTTCCTATTGATCAGCTCAATTCTGAAATATCAACATAACTGTACTGGGCAAAGTACAATCCTACCACCAATTTTCCAGCAACTGGTAGTCCGACAGCTCCTCCAATCAGGATAAAATTACAGGAGCGCACTTGAAATCCCTCCCGGAATTCTCCCCCCCCCCCCCCCCCCCCCCCCCGTTGCCACAGCCGGGTGAGGCAGCCAATCCAAACCTCATTTGGGCTTTTGCGGCTGATCGCGGGCGGGTCGTATTTGTCCCCTGCATCCGGGGCTCTGGAACTCCGGCCCGGCCAGAGCCAGCAGATTCATTCCCATTGCCGACTTCATAGAAACGTACAAAATTCTTAAGGGGTTGGACAGGCTAGATGCAGGAAGATTGTTCCCGATGTTGGGGGAGTCCAGAACAAGGGGTCTAAGGATAAGGGGGAATTCCTTTAGGACCGAGATGAGGAAAACATTTTTCACACAGAGAGTGGTGGGTCTCTGGAATTCTCTGCCACAGAAGGTAGTTGAGGCCAGTTCATTGGCTATATTTAAGAGGGAGTTAGATGTGGCCCTTGTGGCTAAAGGGATCAGGGGGTATGGAGAGAAGGCAGGTACAGGATACTGAGTTGGATGATCAGCCATGATCATTTTGAATTGCGGTGCAGGCTCGAAGGGCGGAATGGCCTAAACCTATTTTCTATGTTTCTATGTTTGCAAAGGCCGACTTTGCGGGCCAGTATCTCGGCTCCTGGTCAGCCTAGGTGGACCGTTCCAGTACCATTGGTCTCCTCTCAGAGGCCGTGACCTCCATTGATCTGGCAAAACTGATAATCCAGAAAGGCTCTTAAACCAAGGGTGCCGGACAATCGGTGGTGGACCTGTACTCAATTAAATTTGCCCTGCAAACACTTGCAAGTGCTCTGACCATCTACAAAAAATATATATAAATATTTATTGAAAGGCATTTAACATCAAAATTCCAGCCTGCTTCATAGAGAAGGGATGGGTGCAGATATTGTAAATGCTCAGTACAGCTGAAGGGCACCATGCACAGTTGCACCACTGTCACTTGTATCTCTTTGTCTCTCCTTATCTGCACACAATTGCAAACCGTCACTTTTGTTCCAAAATGGTCTGTAATACTTCCCCACTTGCAGATGGTGAAGATAATTAGTACAACCATATTCTGAAGGAGGGTTCCAACCCAAAACATCCCCTATTCTTTGTTCCCCCCCCAGAGATGCTGCCTGACCCACCTAGTTACTCCAGTATGTTGGTATCTATCTTCAGTATAAACCCACAATCTGCCTACACAGCCAAATTGTATGTCCTACTTATCTCAGACAGAACCCGTAGAAGGGTCCCGGCTTGTAACGTCATCTACCCATTGCCTCCACAGATGCTGCCTGACCCGCTCAGTTCCTCCAGCATTTTGTTCAGATTACCCTACAAACGTACACCATCCTGTGTCTTGCATTTATCGTCTGAAGAGTTCTGGTTGAAAACGTTACCCATTTCCTCCACAGATGCTGCCTGATCTGCCGAGTGTCTCCACCAATTGCATTTTGCTTCAGATCCCACCCTCTGCAGTCTCTTGAGTCTCGTTGCATTTATCATTACCCAATGTATACCGTTTGCTCCCTGACGTTCGTGCAATCAAGCAATTTAATTCCATCCTGGTGTATCTGACAATATCACCCCTATATATGCCTCCCAATTCTATAAGCTCCCAGCAGGTCTCCCCTCAACCTCTGATGAGGGAAAATAATTTGTCCAACCTCTACTAATAGCCAATATCATCTAATTCACAGTCACAGGGAGACTGTGCAAACTCTGCACAGGCAGGACCGAAGGGCAGGATCGGACCTGGGTCTCTGGTGCTGTGAGGCAGCAGCTCTACCTGCTGCGCTACTCTGCCATTATAGGAGGGGAACTTATTCAGTGTCATTTTTTTCCCCTCATTTGCTTCATCAGCCATTTCGATATAAGATTGGGGTTAGAGACCTCTTGGCAAAACGTGCAGTTGGATTGGGAGATCATGGAAAATAACGTGTAGGAAGGAACTACAGATGCTGGTTTATACCAAAGACAGACACAAAGTGCTGGAGTAACTCAGCACCTCTGGAAAATAATGGGTAACGTTATGGGTTGAGACCCTACTACAGACTTCGGGTGACAAGACGGGTCCCAACCCGAAATGCAACCCTGTAGCAGTGCCTGCTGGCGCACGCAGGTATCGAACCCAGGCGTTCGGAAGCCACGGTCACGTGACCCGGGAGGGGCTGCTGTTTTTGCGCGGTTTCGCTTTTGTGCGGCAGTTGTGTGCTGACCACCATTGTGGCCAGACGTGTTTGTAAGGACCTGTGAATCAAGACATTATTTTCGAAATAAATAAGTTAATAAAACTTGATTGTCGTTCTTGCAACCGCCAAAACCCATCCTTTTTCTCCAGAGATGCTGCCTGACCTGCTGAGTTACTCCAGCGCTTTGTCTACATCATCACGTAAAATAATCTCCAGGTACGCATCGAACTAGCGTTGGAAATCTAACGGAGAGCCAACTTAAATGCAGTACCGCCTGCCTGCATTGCAAATAAATAATAAACTCTTCATTTGGTATGAAACACCCATAGCAGTTGATATTCCAGGCGTGTTCAGTGTGTGTATGAGATGAATGAGTGTCTTGGCCTTGTGAAGGTCAGCAGCTCTGATAGACAGCTCTGTGGCCTGGAACCTCCAATTATGTTCACCCAGTGAGCCACATGGGCTTCACGCAACTGCCCGCCATCAGCAGGTCACTCAGAGAAAATAATGCTTGATTTTGAGGATGAACGGAATGCTGATTTTGTTTTTTTGGGAAGAAAAATTAAATAAGAAAATCAAGGATAGCAATGACTAAAGCCATCACGAACACAGAAAGTGAAAACAGTCACAATCTTGGCACCAGGAACAGCGTGAGCTGCAGTGAAACTCGCTGCAAAACCCATGCCAGATCCTATTCATGATGATAGAGTCATATAACATGGAAATAAGCCCTTCGGCCCAACTTGTCCATGCCGACCAAGATGCCCCAGCTCAGCTACTTCCACTTGCCAGCGCTTGGCCCATAACTCTCTAAACCTTTCCTATCTGTGTATTTGTCCAAGTGTCTTATAGAGGTTGAAACAAGGAACTGCAATGCTGGTTTAGATATTATTACAGGGCCCACAGTTTAAGAATAAGAGGTAGACCATGTAGAACGGAGATGAGGAAAAACGTTTTCACCCAGAGAGCTGTGAATCTGTGGAATTCTCTCCCTCAGAAGACAATAGAGGCCAATCCTTTGGATGCTTTCGAAATAGAGTTGGATAGAGCTCTTAAAGATAGCAGAGTCAAGGCTGGATGGGGTACTGATTGTGGACGATCAGCCATGATCACAGTGAATGGCGGTGCTGGCTCGAAGGGCCGAATGGCCTATTCCTGCACCTATTGTCTAGTGCCTATTGTCTACAGTACTTACCTCAACTAGCTCCTCTGGCAGCTCGTTCTATGTATTCCCCACCTTTTGTGTAAAAAAATGTTGTCAGGTTCCTATTAAATATTTCCCTTTTGCTTTAAACCCATGTCCTCTGGTTCTTCATTCCCCTACCCTGGGTAATCTATAAGACCACGTTCAGTGCATCTATAAGACCACCTTCAGCCTCCTGCACTCCAAGAAATAAATTCCTAGCCCACCTGCCAATAGCTCCTCCCCTCAAACCCTGGCAATATCCTCTTAAAGAAGATGGACACACAATGCAGGAGTAACTCAGTGGGGTAGGAAGCTTCTCTGGATAGAAGGAATGGGTGATGTTTCAGTTTGAGACCCTTCTTCAGACTGAGTCAGCGGAGAGGGAAATTCAGAGATAAGGAAGTGTAAAGTGTGAAAACAAGACAAAGAGGATGGAGATCAAGGAAAATGTAAAAGATCATTGTCAGCTAAGAGAAAAACAAACAGAAAATGTAAACAAGGACAGCCATACTAGTCGGAGAACTGGGAGAGCGGGTGGGGGGGGGGGGTTTGGAGAGAGATGGAGAGAGAGAGAGAGAGAGAGAGAGAGAGAGAGAGAGAGAGAGAGAGAGAGGGAAGGCAAAATTGCTTCTTAAATCTTCTCTGCATTCTTTCCAGCTTAACAACATCCTTCCTCCAGCAGGGTGAGCAAAACCAGACACAGTACTCCAAGATTCCAGATTCAGGGACAGGGTCTTCCCAGCTGTAATCAGGCAACTGAACCATCCCCTCATCAGCTGGAGTCCCATCTACCGCACCGCAGACCCTCGGACGACCTTTAATCAGACTTTATCGTGCTCTAAATGTTGTACCCTTAATCTGGGGATGGCTTGATTGTTAATAAGTTCATAAATGACAGGAGCAGAATTGGGCCATTTGGCCCATCAAGTCTACTCCGCCATTCAATCATGGCTGATGTACTGTATCTTTCCCTCATAACCGCATTCCCCTGCCTTCTCCCCATAACCCCTGACACTCCTGATGCCTGTAATCATGTATAGTATTTTCTTTCTCTGGATAGCACGCAAAAGCATTTCACTGTACCTCGGTACACGTGGCAATAATAATAATGAACTAACTAAACTGAGAGCGGCCTTACCAATATCTTGTACAACCGTAACATAATCTACAAATGTAACTAGAAGCATCTGAACCTGAACTTGTACTTGGTTGTGCTCTTAGAACCTATGCAGACCAACTGGCTGGAGTTTTTGCAGACATCTTAAACCTCTTATTACAGATTATTGTCTGAAGTTCCCACTTGCTTTGAAAGGGCAAACGTCTGTACCTCTTGCCTGATGGGAGAGGGGAGAAGAGGGAGTGAGACTCATTCTTTATTATGCAGGTTGCCGTGCCGAGGCAGCATGAAGTGTAGAGTCAATGGATTATACTGGATAGTTTGCAAAAAACAAAGAATTTTGCTGCATCTAGGTACACTGAAAAATAATCAATCAACCAATAAATTCTGCACTCTGGTATATTTCCGTTTGCACTACCTGTTGTACTAGTGTGTAGCTTGATTGTACTCACGTATAACATGATCTGAGTCGATAGCACACAGAGGAATAGATTGGGTGGATGCACAGGGTCTCCTGCACTGGGTAGGTGAATCGAGGACCAGAGGACATAGGTTCAAGGTGAAGGGGAAAAGATTTCATAGGAATAATTTAATAGGGTAACTTTTCGCACAAAAGGTAATGGGTGTGTGGAACAAGCTGCCAGAGGAGGTAGTTGAGGCAACATTTTCCCCATGTCCCAACATTTAAGAAACAGTTAAACAGATACATGGATAAGACAGTTTGAGGGATATGGATCAAACGCAGGCAGGTGGGACTAGTGTAGCTGGGACATGTTGGCCGGTGTGGGCAAGTTGGGGCGGAGGGCCTGTTTCCACACTGTGTCACTATGACTTTAGACAAAAAATGTTCAGTGCATCTCTGTATACATGACAATAACAAACCAATACTTAATCATATAATACATTTACAAAATAGCTTGAATCAAAGTTGCTTACCAAGTAAAAATGAGGCACAGTAAAGTTGATATAAGAATAAGAACCTGATTGAACATTGCAGACTGGGTCCGTTGGATTGCTCTGTGGAGATCATTCTAAATAAAACCACAGTTAGAATCAAAAATAAAGACAATAATCTATTTGAGTTTTTAAGCAGCACTTTTCTTTTTGAGTGAAACGTTGATGGCATATATAAGCTTCGTACCAAGGCAGCTGGTAAAGCTGCTACCTCAAAATGTCAGAGACCTGGGTTCGATCCTAACCTTGGGTGCTTATCTGCGAGGAGTTTGCACGTTCTCCCTGTGACTGGGTGGGTTTCATCCGGGTGCTCTGGTTTCCTCCCATGTGCGGGATTAACTAGCCCTCTGTAAACTGTCCCGAGTGTGTAGGGAACGCATGCAAACAGAGGATAACATAGGACCAATGTGAATGGGTGATCGATGGTCGGCGTGGACTCTGTGGGCTGAAGGGCCTGTTTCCATGCTGTATCTTTCAAACAATCAAAAAAGGTTGGAATAAACTTCCTCCAACTAGACTGGATACAAACAATACTGATTTTACTTGTACGGATTTACTGATGTCCCGAGTTACTTGCAATGAATCATTAAAATGGGTCAGGTTGGTATAATTTAGAAAATTATGCAACTATATGTGATAATTCCGGCTTTGCCAACAGACTATGGATTTCCGAGTTCTCATGACATTACATTAAGGTGCTCCGTGCACTTATTTAAAGACTCACAGAAGAATATAAAAGATGTTTCCATCCCATTTATCTTCTCATACTCACAATCATATTCTCCAGGGCATGCTTGGCCAACCAACAGTTTAGGAATACCGGAATGAAGAGATTTCTTAAAGGAGACCAAAATATCTGAAAATTAACCATTTAATGGAATGCAATTTCAGAGAAC